>OU015744.1:50318849-50341026 GCA_907169655.1 Acomys percivali | reverse complement strand
TCTCTCTCTCTCTCTCTCTCTCTCTCTCTCTCTCTCTCTCTCTCTCTGTGTGTGTGTGTGTGTGTGTGTGTGTGTGGTCAGAGGATAGTCTCAAGTTTGCATCTTCATCTTCCACCTTATTTATGTCAAGGTCTTTTCTGCCGCTCACTCATGTGTATGATGCCGGGGTAACTGGCCCGAGAGCTTCCAGGGCTTCTGCCCCCACCTCCCATCTCATGGTAAGGGTGCTAGGGTTACAGATGCACAGAACAGAGGCCAGCTTTATGGAGCTTCCTGGGTTTGGAGCTCAGGCCCTCAGGCTTATGCAGCAGGCTTCCCAGCCTGACTAGATTTTTAAATTGTTTAAGGCTCAGAGTTCTTGTGAACAGGCAAGCCCCTCCAACATACCCCTTAGAGGAGCCTCATCTTATGACTATTTCTCCTTATGTGAACCCTCTAGGAAGAGACTGCATTCACAATGACACTTCTATGGGAGGACGGGAAGCAACAGAAAGAAAAATAAAGAGAGAGGGGAGGCAATGATCTGGAAAGGCCAGGCCTGTGCTGAGGAGGAGCTGTCTGGCTTGTGGTAAGATAGGAGAGACTGGGAAGAGAGCTCTGTGAACTCTCTGAGGCAATGCAAGCATCTCTGCTAAACTCCCAGAACCCAGCCAGCAGCTCCCGGGAGATCAAGCCACTCCTTAGGAGTAGCAGCAGTTCATCAGTGTGACAGGTTGGAGACAATCTGGGGGCTTTTGTTTTATGAGTTTTGTTTTGTTTACTTGTAGGGGAAATAAACATGATTTTGTTTTGATCCCAAATGTGGGATGGGGAAGAGAGTTGTGAGAGAGCAGGTGATGTTTACCCACTGAGAAGTCAAACCACTTCGTGGGGGAGCTTGGTTGTTGCCAGTTGAAAAACATCCTAGTACAGACTCTGAGAGGACACACACACACATGCGCGCACACACACACACACACACAAAACAGGAGGCTGGGCTTTTTTGTAACTTGATACTGTTTGGCTGTTCATCACTCCACTTTGAGAGGCTCCTAGAGAGAACTGCTCCAGGGAAGGCTTCAGGGCTTTGGGCTCTGGCTGAGGCTCTGTGTTCTGGTTGCTCCAGGTTCCAGCAGCAACCTTGGTGGAATTGCTGGTCTGCTGAAATCGTTCCTAGGAACTGATACCCAGAAGGTTTCATTCTTGTTTTCATTAATCTCCTTTCCCTCCTGTTTAGGCTAGTCAGGTTGTAAGGGAGGTACACTTGTTTAATAAATTGAGCCTACAGGTGGCGCCCACATGCATGATGAGTAACTTAACTTCTAATTTTGCGGAGGAAGAGACAGGTTTTCAAGATATAGCAATGCTCTTTCAGGGTGTTAGCAAAATTGCAGCTGCTGTTGCAAAGTTCTTTCCTGCTTTATACCCAGAGGGATTTTTTTTCCTTCGTCTTTTTACTGTATAACTTTTTTTTTTTTTTTTGTATAACATTTTTTTAAAGGATTGGAAGAGAAACCAATAAGATGCAAAATCCAGAAGGGTCAGTAAATTCTATCATTCTGGAAAGGACTGCAGAATTGGCTGTACAACTAGAGAATTTGTGGGTAGAGGATGAAGCAATTGGAAAACAAAAGGTGCCATTGATAAAGGAAAAAACCTGGCAACTGAGAGCCAGTGTTTCCCACAATGCCGCCCCACCCTGCTCCATGGGCCAGGTGGTCAGAGCATCAGTATGCAGAAGGGGGCAGAGAAAAAATGGGAAGCCGGAGAGGCTGTAAAGAAACTAGAGGAACAGGAGAGCAGACAAACAAAAGAGTCTTTGGAGAAAAGTGTTCCAAAAGAGGAACCCTCCAGAGTCACACAGTCACCATCAGCTTTTCCAGTTACTAAAGACATTTGCCTGCCTAAAATGGTGCTGAGGATTATGGTGAAATGGCATGGCATCCAATAGATATGTTGGATTTAAAACATTTTAAGGACTCGGTCATCAGGTATGGAATACATTTGGCTTTTGTTAAACAAATGTTAAATAGCAGCATACACTTGTTCCTCAAGATTGGAAAAGTTTGGTTTCAGCAGTATTAGAAGCCACGCAACAATTACAATGGTTATCATGGTGGCAAAGTGAGGTCATGAGAATAGAACAAGAAAATAGGAGAAGAGAGATAAATGTTGATAAAGATCAATTGCTTGGTGAAGGGCGATATGCTGATTTAAGACACCAAGTTCAATCTGATGGTAGAGTGATTGAACAAGGTCTTGTTGCAGCCTTAAGGGCTTGGGACATGGCAGAGGAACCTGATAAGATAACCGTTCCCTTTACTAAGATATTTCAAGGGTCTGGGGAAGCCTTCACAGAATTTTTGCAGCGATTGGGGGTCAGTGCTAGATAGAGCCATACCAGCATCTGAGACCAAACAGGCACTGAAACTGATCATGGCATATGAGAATGCTAATACTGAGTGTAAGAGGGCAGTTAGACCATTGAAGGACAGAGGAGCTCCATTAGATGACTAGGTAAGAGAGACAGTTAATATTAGCTCTCCAGAACATCAAAACAATATTGTAGGACAAGCTATGGCCAGAGGTCCCAGATATCATAACACCTGGCGCTTTGATTGTGGCAAAATTGGTCATGTACAAAGAAACTATAAGGTTAAAAGTTCTAGACTGCAAAATAACAGGTGCACTCAATCTGGAGTAAATGCTACTCATAGGGCAGAACAAGGAGCTTCTTTCTGGCCATGATGGTTATGAGGCGCCAAGACTTCCAGGGGACTGTACCCACTGTGGGAAAGGAAAATATTGGTCTAGAGATTGTCAATCTAAAAGAGATGTGCAAGGTAATATCTTGCTGATGGGAAATGGCAGGAGGGGCCCATCGACTTGGGGCCCCACCAACAGTACAAGCTGGATTTCCCTGGCCAGTCCAGAAGTAATGGACTTGCAAGAAAACAGGAATTAAGTGTCAATGACCTAATGCATGCTCCTGAAGGCAGCATAGCCTTGGATCTGGCCTCAGATATGTCTCTTAAACTATCTCCACAGGTTGAATGTTACACATTAAGTACTGGTGGTTGGTCCTTTGCCTACAGGCACAGTGGAAATAATCCTAGGAAGAAGTGGGTTGACTTCTCAAGGTCTTATTGTGCATCCCGGTATTATAGATGGGGATTGTAAAGAGGAAATAAAAATTATGGTGTTTGTAAAGAAGGAGATGCAAATGAATGCAGCGAATAGAATTGCTCAGCTATTACTGTTTCCTTACATTAAGGGCAAAGTCACTCCAGTAGAAAGAACAGGCGCATTTGGGAGTACAGGCACACGTGTGTTCTGACAAGCAATGGTTAATGACCAGAGACCTAAATTAATTATAGAAGTGAAGAGCCAGGTGTGGTGGCACACGCCTTTAATCCCAGCCGTCAGGAGGCAGAGGCAGGTGGATCGCTGTGAGTTTGAGGCCAGCCTGGTCTACAAAGCAAGTCTAGGACAGCCGAGGCTAACACAGAGAGACTTTGTCTGGTAAAACAAAAACAAAACAAAACAAAAAAAAAAACAAAAAATATATATGTGTGAATGGTGTTGAAATAGAAGGTTTGGTAGACACAGGAGCAGATGTCTCAATTCTTTCTCAAAAGGATTAGAATCCAAATTGGCCACTTCAGAAGGTTTATACAGAAATTATAGGAATTGGTAAATTATCTTAAACAAAACAAAGTGTGTGGTGGCTTAAGTGTGTGGAATGAGGAGGGCAGACAGGGACGCTGAAACCTTTTGTGATTGACATACCCATAAATCTATGGGGAAAGGGTACAACAATGAGGTACTCAGATTAATATTCCTGCAATTACAGAGATAAACAATGGTGAAACTAGGGGTGAAATGGTACATGCTTCTGGGAAAGATATTAAAACGAGAAATCACAGGCAACCCCAAGTTATACCCATTGTCTAAACTCAGTCAGGTGTTGAGCATCCACATTTATACGAGGGGCCCCTGCTGCCTTACCAACAGCCTTGCCCCTAAAATGGATTTCAAACAGCCCTGTGTGGCAAGAGCAGTGGCCCATAACAAAAGAGAAAATTGTAGGCACTTCATAATTTAGTACAAGAGCAGCTGGAGGATCAGCATATAGAAGAGTCTACTAGCCCTTGAAGTTCCCCTGTGTTTGGGGTAAAAAAGAAGTCAGGCAGCTGGAGGGTGATAATAGATTTGAAAGCAGTAGATACGGTAATCCAACCAATGGGTCATTTACAGCATGGAATTTCTTTACCTTCCCTGTTACCTTGGCTTATAATAATAATTGCTTTAAAAGATTGTGTGTGTGTGTGTGTTTTTAACAGTACCTTTGTATGAGAAGGATAGGGAAAGGTTTGCTTTCTCTGTACCTACACTGAACAGTAGTGGTCTAATAAAGAGATACCATTGGAAGGTACTTTCACAAAGAACGTTGAATAGCCCCACTTTATGCAAAATTTCGTGCAACGACCATTAGAAATAATTTGTAGGCAGTTTCCGCAATCTATCATTTACCATTACATGGATGATATTCTGTTGGCTGATTCTGATTCAGAGACTTTAGAAAAAATGTTCAAAGAAATAAAAAAAAGTTCTGCCATGCTGGGGATTACAGGTTGCTGTAGAAAAAAAAAAAATACAAAAAGGAGATTCAGTGACCTATTTAGGCTATAAGATAACTGAACAAAAATTTTGACCACAAAAGGTACAGACCTGTAGAGATCTGTTGAAAACTCTAAATGACTTTCAAATTTTAATGGGAGACATTAACTGGTTAAGGCCTACAATTGGACTAGTTGCCTAATGAGTTGAGTGACTTGTTTCAAACATTACAAGGGGATTCAGATTTAAACAGTCCAAGGTGTCTAACAGCTGAAGCAGGAAAGAAGTTAATTTTGGAAGAGAAAAACTGCAAAAGGCCTATGTGGCTACAATTGATCCAAAAGTTGGTTGTATTCTGGTTGTTTTGCCTTCAAAACATTCTCCTACTGGGCTCCTTATGCACAGGGAAGATATAATCATGGAATGGGTTCTTCTAGCAAACAAACAAAGTAAAAAGTTGAAGACATACATAGAAAAATTTCTGAATTGATTACAAAGGGAATAATAAGATTGCATCAATTGTCAGGGACAGACCTGGCAGAGATTGTAGTGCCTCTTACTAGTTCTGAAATCATGTCATTATGGGTAATTAATGAAGATTGGCAAAGGGCTTGTAGTAACTATTTGGGAGAAATTAATAATGAATACCAAAAAGCAAACATATACAATTTATAAAAAGAACTAATTGGATCCTTCCAAGTATTGTAAAGAGGACACCAATACCAGGGGCACCCACCTTCTATACGGATGCAAATATGATGGGTATGGCTGGTTATAAGTTTGATAAAATGACTAAAATGATCAAAAGTCTATTTACCTCCATTCAAAAATCAGAATTATATGCGATCCTTAGGTACTGTTAGATTTTCCTGAATCTCTTAATATAATCACCGACTCTCAGTATGCAGAAAGAGTTGTTCTGCATATCAAAACTGTTGAACTTACTCCTGATAATTCTGAAATTACTACATTATTTACAGATAGTAATATGAGTAATCAGGAGCAACCACAAGCTATGCCCATTATCCAAACTCAGAACTTCTCAGGTTTAGAATATCCAACCTAACACTTCAGAGATCTACAGAATATGACATTTAATAATAAAGTGAAGGAGAGATAAATGTGTTTTTTTGTTTAGATCACAAGTGGGGGATGAGAAAAAGACTTGTGAGAGAACGGGTGATGTTTATTCCCTTAGAAGTCAAACTACCATGTGGGGGAGATTGGTTGTTAAGCAGCTGAAAAACATTCTTGAACAAATTCTGAGGGGAGGTATAAATGTGAGCAAAAAAAAAAAAAAAAAAAAGAGGTGGGGTGTTTGGAGTCTTGGGATACTTCTGGCTGTTCGTCGCTCCACTTCGAGAAGCTCCCAGAAAGAACAACTCGAAGGAAGGCTTTGGAGGCTCAGGGCTCCTGCTGAGGTTCTGGGTTCTGGTTACTCCAGGTTCCAGCAGAAAAAAATTCTGCTGATTATGCCAAGAGAATCTTTCCTCCGAACTGATATCCTTATGGTTTTGTTAGTGTATTCTTTAATCTCCTTTTCTTATTCTTTAAGTTAGTCGGGTTATAAGTCGGCTAATAAGTTCATAATAAAATATATTTGTTAGGAAAATTGAGCCTACAATAAAGGGCTTTTCTGACAGAGAGACACGTCCACTCCTGGCTGCACCTCCAGTCTACTTCAATGAAGATGAGGGCATCAAGAGACGAGGGTGGCAGACTAGCCACTGGACTGAGGGACTGCTCTTATCTCTACTGCTGATGACAGACTGACTGTCTGCTATGACCAAGAATGATACTGAGAAATTGGCTGTCCAGCTTTGTAGAGACTAGATGGGCCAGTCTGTCAGGATTCCTGCTTCACAGAGCAGACTGTTGGATGTTTTGGGCTGGCGGGCTGAAGACTGGATGCTCCAAGGATGGAGAGGATTCTGTGACTGTCCAGGCCATCAGCTCTCTGTCCTGTCTATACTTATGGAAGTTGCTTGCCTACACTTCCTTCACATTAGATAATATTTCCTTCTTGGATCTCTGATGGGGTTGAAGACTAGGTAGCCACAGTGTTACTATAAGCTTTAGTCTAAGAATTAAAAACACATTTATAGATTGATCATTGTAATTTCTAATGAAGAGACTTTAGAAAACTTTAGACAATAGGAAAAGACACACTTTGAGAGGATAGTGGAATACTTTCTCCATTATCAAATACAAAAGGGCTGAGTTATGTACTTGATAGAACATGATTCTGTATATATGTATATTTATGTATATAATTTTTAGTTTTGCCTATTTTTTATTTGCTTATTTATTTTTTAATAGAAAGAGGGACGTGTGGAAGGAATGTGACCTTGCCTTAGACTGGGCCCAAAGTGAAAGCAGTCTTGGGTGGCTTGACCCCACTGCTACCCACTGAGGTAAACATCTGTAGTAAGGCTGAGAGGAGCCGTTTTGGGCCTGGGATTAAGGACAAGGGCTGGGCTGTTGTATTGCAAAATGGGAGGAGGTAACTGGAAGAGATGCCAGTGGTTCCGGCTGATTTGGGGAGAGGGGGCAATGAGTGACTGGAGCAAGGAAGAAGGCTGTAAGTTCAGGCCATGAGAGGTGCTGCTTTCTTCTGTCAGGCAGAGGATCTGCAAGATTGCCAGAGAATTACGTCCAGGGATTCGCCCCATGGAGCTGACGCCCAGAAGGCTTCATTCTTGTTCTCCTTTCTCTCTTTCCCTTCCTGTTTAGGGTAGTCGGGGTGTAAGGAAGATACACCTTTGTTGAATAAATTCACAATAAAGTTTAATTGTTAAGGAACCAGAGCCAACAAAGCCTCCTGTATCCAAACCCTTTCCCTGCTCCCCCATGTTCAAGCCTTTCCTAGGGTAAAATGAGAAGTTCTCCACATTCAAACCTTTTCTTTGCTCTCCCGAGAGTTTCAAGCATTGTCAGCACCATCTCTTTCCTTATTTCCAAGCCTTTTCTCTTTGCTCTCCCAAGAGTTTCAAATGTATGCCTGAAGGGAATTTCCTCCCTACCCTACTAACCTTGTCCTCTGCCCACATACATGTCCCAGTATCCTGCCGGACTTCCTGCATCCAGGGCATCATCACAGCAGCTTCCCACAGTTGCTCCAGTCCAGCCTCACAGATCGCGCCACTGGACCTGCACTGCCCCTCCTAGCCGCAGATGTTCTCAGACCCTGGACAGCAAATCGACAGCCCGTTCTTCCAGAACCTTTTGGCCTTTTAAACCCCCTATCACCGCCTTACTGTCAGCAGGAAGTAGCTAAGATGATTCCTGTGCTCTTTATCCATTTACAAAAGGCTGAAATGCTGTGCTCCAGGCCCGGGACAGACAGCTCCAGGCTCTCCCAGCAGTCCCTATCTGCTGTAGGACATGGCTGACATAGCCTGCCCTCCACCCTGAACCTCCAGGGCAGAGCTTTTCCTTCCCCTTCACCATGGCATCTGGACATTTTGCTGCTATTGCTCTTCTCCCTCTTACCTACAGTTATACACTTTAACTTCCTTTATATAAAAACAATCCAATGTCCTCATTTTTTAATTCTAGGAAAAGGTAGGAATGTTAGGATTCTGCTTCAGTCCGCCTACCTGTGATGTCACTGCCTACCTGCCACGGGGGCGTGGCCCTGCCCAGGGGTATATAAAAGGACAAACCTTCCTTGTGGCCCCCCTCTCTCCCCCCCCCCTTACTTTTTTTTTTTTGAGACAGGGTTTCTCTGTGTAGCCTTGGCTGTCCTGGACTAGCTTTGTAGACCAGGCTGGCCTCGAACTCACAGAGATCCGCCTGCCTCTGCCTCCCGAGTGCTGGGATTAAAGACGTGTGCCACCACGTCCGGCTTCCCTCTCTTACTCTTATTCTTCCTCTGCTTCTGTCTCTCTGGGGCACCCCTTCCCCCTTTCCTTCTCTCCCCATGCTCATGTAATAAACCTCATATAATATCTGTTGTCTGGCATCTTATTATCTTATCATCTTATTTTCATATTTTTAAAAACATAACAGTTCCTGCAGGTTGTCCTCCCTCTCTAGAACTTTCTTACTTCCTTCTCCATCCTCCTTTACCTGGTTGACTCAATTTTCAGATATCAGCTTGAGTTTTCGCCTCCCTGGTTTCCAATAGCATGCACACCAGCTGTGTTAAGCGGCTATTTTATTTTATTTTATTTATTTATTTATTTTGGTTTTTTAAGACAGGGTTTCTCTGTGTATCCTTGGCTGTCCTGGACTCCCTTTGTAGACCAGGCTGGCTTCGAACTCACAGCGATCCACCTGCCTCTGCCTCCCGAGTGCTGGGATTAAAGGTGTGCGCCACCACGCCCGGCTAAGCGGCTATTTTAAAAGTCTATCTCCCTCTAAGATGATAAGTTCTATGGCCACGGCCTCCACAGGACTTCTTTGCACATTAGTAGAAGCTTTTAAAAAGTGTTTTAAGAAGGGAAGGGTGCAGAGAGATTAGGAAATGGAGCTTGCAGTAAATGGCAACAAACATTGGTTGTTTTTTCAAGTACCCCCTTTCCTGTCTCAGAGTGATGGGATGTCTATGCAATTGGGAATGATCCAGAGTGGAAGTGTATATACCACAGTGTACCTCAGCACCTGAAAATCTAGACCCTGCAGCCTGTTGCTGTAGCTTCTGAGGGACCTCTTCTGGGCTCCTTTTAGGCACTCCATCCTCTTTTGCAATCTTTTACTGAAGACAATCATAATGCCAATAAAGCCTGCCACCTAGTGGCCATTCTGATTATGACATGTTTAGGAAATGAGTCACTCCGACGCTATTTATCCCAGGAAGTCTTTTTTAAAAGTACATCCCTCTTAGTTGTTTTCGATCTAAAACTTGAAACTAGATGTATTTTATACAGCCTATCCTAGGATGTACCAAGTATATCTCTCCAGAAACTGTCTTCCTCAGGCCGACAGTAACTTGGATCAGAGTTTATTCCACTGGACCTATCGCAGATCTGGAGGGGGGTGGCAGCTCCAGTCATAACCCACAGGACCAGCCCAAGTTCTAGGACTCACTCTGCAGCTGAGCAGCAGCCACCATCTATCTCTGCCTGCGCGTTATTTGCCTCATCGGAGCCGTTACTAGGAGCTGAGAGGGCAGGGAGAGAGGGAAAGAGCGGTCAGCGGGCACAAAGGCCCAGTTTTGGGGGGTGGGGCGCGGGATTGGGTCCTCCTGTGTTTTGCTCGGTAGGGCGACTATGGTAAATGATATTAGAATGGACATTTCACAATAGGTAGAAAAGATAATTTTGAATGTCCTCGCCACAAAGAAATGAAAAATGTATGAGGCGGTATAGTCTGATTCGATTAATACACATTGTGTACATGTCTAGATCGGTCCACTGTACCTCTATTTAATTTACGCAATTACTGTAAAGGCTTTGTGACTAACAGCACTGGGTGTCTTCGAGAGGTGCAGGGTTCAAGCCTCAGCACCCACATAGCAGCTCACTTCAGTCCCAGGGGGATTTGCTGCCCTCTTCTGGCCACTGCAGGCATAAGACAGACGCATGATACACATGAGGGCACACAACTAAGAGGGATGTACTTTTGACTTCCTGGGATAACTTCGGAGGGACTCATTTCCTAGACATGTCATAATCAGAAGGGCAACTCGGTGGCAGGTTTTATTGGCATTATAATTGTCTTCAGTAAAAGACTGCAAAAGGGGATAAATATATATATCAGATAAAAAAAAAAAGAATGTAGATTTTAAAAACAACAGAAGTTAATGATGGTAGCCCATGCCTAACATCCTCAGTACTTAGGACACTGAGGCAGGAGGATTGCAGTGACTGTGAGGACAGCTTGGGCTTACAAAGGCCCTGTCTTAACTTTCTCCTCAAAAGGAGCAAGCAAGGAAAAAAGGTGGGGAGACATTAAGTAAAATGATATTTATTTATTTATTTATTTAGGGTTTTCGAGACAGGGTTTCTCTATGTTATCTTGGCAGTCCTGGACTCTCTTTGTAGACCAGGCTGGCCTTGAACTCACAGCAATCCACCTGTCTCTGCCTCCTTAGTGCTGGGATTAAAGGTGTGCACCACCACACCCAGAGTAAAATCATTTTTAAAGTTTTGTTTTTTCAGCTTGAGAGTTCAGTGATGGGGCTGGTTGGGGTGCTTGATGCACAACCATGAGAACAGGAGCTCAAATCCCATTGCCCATGTAACAAACCAGGCAGCCGGGTGGAGGTGGCACACACCTTCAATCCCAGCACTTGGGAGGCAGAAGCAGGTGGATCTCTGTGAGTTCGAGGCCATACTGGTCTATGGAGCAAGTTCCAGGACAGCTAGAGCTGTTATACAGAGAAACCCTGACCTGGGGGTGGGGTGGGGGGAAACAGGCCAGGCACCCCACAAAAGCCCTAGCTGCAGCTCTGAGAGTCCGGGAGCCCCTTTCTGACCTTTGTGTGGCCACAAAAAATGTTTAAGTAATTAAATAAAGTCTTAAAAAATTAAATAACTTAAAGCTCAATGACCCTTTCCCCAGGTCATAGGTCCCATTGATCATGGTGGCTTAACTGTGGACCTGCTTTCAGCTCCCGTCCCCAGCATCACTTGCCCTCTGATGCCCTGCATTTGCCAGGAGGCCCTGCACTGGGTATCAGGGAACACCAGGAAAGAGGCCTTTCTCCATCTCTGCTGAGAGACAAGACCATTGGCTGGATGTGGATGTGGAAGAGGCAAGCATCGAGGTAATGCAGCAGCAGGGAAGGAAGAAGCAAGATGAGGGGATGTTGAGGAACTCTAGGCTCCAGTTTCTCCAAGATGCAGCTAATGACCTCAGTGGCTGAAAGATGGAGGTTAGATGTTTAAGGACAGAAGATGCTGGGCTTTGGTGGTAGGTGCCTATAATCTCAGCTCCAGGGGGCTGAGGTAAGAGAACCATGAGTTCAAGGTCATCTGGGCTACATAGCAACATTCTGTCTAAGAAGAAGAAGAAGGGGGAAAAAAAGCAACAGAGATAAAACATGAACTGACTAGTGTCATGTGTTCACCATGGCCGGGCAGGATAGAGATGAGCTGTCTGCCTTTCCTTTCCCCCTTTTGCAGCGTACAGTGCACACATACAATACACACATATAGCACATACATGCAGTACAGACAGTACATACGAAGTGCGTGCACTCATGGCTCTAAGTATCCTGCAATGTTGTGTGAGTGGGTGTGTGACTGCAAACTGACTTCTGAGACTGATATTTCCTGATTTATGGCACAAGGCAGAAGCCATCCTAGGCATTAGGAATCTGATGAACAGCCAGCTGTGGTACTTACTTGCCACGAAGGGCTCGCCCTTTGTGAGAGAGAAGATGGGTACAAACATCAGACTACAGAGGTATTAACCAATTCAGTGAGCTCGCATATACGGGCAAGAATGGGGAGCCGATGGCCTCTTTCTCCATCAGGAGACTGACTTGGCCATGTTCTCTCGCTCATTTTAGTCTTTGTCTTAATTGACTATTCCAAAAGATCTGTGTGCTTGGGAAACATACAATTTACACTAGACAACTCTCACCACTGACAAAAGAATTGTCTAAAATAAACACCATGGATACAAATCAACAAATGGCCTAATGAACACTTTTCAAAGCAAGAAACGCAAATGGTCATGTCTTAGGCAGGGTTTCGCTGTTGTGAAGAGACACTATGACCACAACAACTCTCATAAAGGAAGACACTTAGCCGGGGCTGGCTTACAGTTTCAGAGGCTTAGTTCATTATCATCATGATGGTAGCATGGTGGTGTGCAGACAGACGCCGTGCTGGAGGAGCTGAGAGTTCTACATTTTGACCCACAGGCAGCAGCAGGAGACTGTGTGCCACACTGGGTGTCGCTTGAGCATATGAGACCCCAAAGCCCGCACCCCCCCCACAGTGACACACTTCCTTCAACAAGGCCACACCTCCTAATTAGAGTGTCACTCTCTATGGGCCAAGCACTCAAACACAGGAATCTTGGGAGCCATACCAACTCAAACCACCACAGGCCAGTAATAACAGTATTCAACAGCCCTAGACATCAGCCATCATGAGATACTGCCTTACCCCAGTTAAAATGGCTATCATCAAGAAATCTGACAAATGTTGGCAAGGATGTGGGCAAAGAAGCCTTACTCACTGTTGGTGGGAGTGCAAATCAATACAGCCATTGTGGAATTCACTAAAGAATAAACCAACTTGGTTGTCCATCAATATTTGAACGCATAGTGAAAAAATGTGGTACATGTACAAAATGGAATCCTACTACTAAACTATAAACACCGATGAAACCATGAAATCTGCAATGAGGTGGAAGGACTTAGAATATACACTATTAAATGAGGTCACCTAAATGCAAAAAGGAAGGAAAAAAACCTTGCATGGTCTCCCTCACATGTGGATCCTAGCCTATAATATATATGTGCATATATGAAAACAGCTCTATGTGTGGGTATAAAATAATACTTAGAAAGGAGACCAAGAACAGGTCATAGTAAGGACCGAGCACAGGCAAAAGGACACATGAATTATGAAAGGGGATATAAAGGGAATTGTCTTTCTAGTTTCAATGCTCATGGTTTTCCTTTCTGTGGTTGGTAAGTATATATGTGTGTAATTGACGGTGAAAGTGTAAAACCCTAAATGAAGCTCCATGCTTTATAATGGCCATTCTAACCACATAGACTTTCACTGAGGTACATCGAGTTTGGGACTGGGTAAGTGTTTGAGTGGCTACCTGAGTCTAGCTATGTGATGTTTTGATTTGTGAGCTTATTATAATAGTGATATTTTTTTCTTCTTAGGAAGCACCCTTCCTGAGTCAGACCTTTTATTGGCAACACCTATCCATAACACCATCTCCATCTTCATGACCTAGAAGAGGACACTGGGTCTCCGGGAATTACTAACTGAAGATCACTTTGCTGGTATCTGGTTAAGGCAGGTCTCAGTTCCAGCTGTGCCTCATCTGCTGCCACTTTCCATAACAGTTTTCATCACTGTTCTCATAGCAGGAAAGATATGACCTGAAAGCATCTCTCAGTGGAGACAAATAAGCAACCATGGCAGGTAAACTGCATAGAGTGTTCATTTACACTATTTACATAGAAATGTACCAAACAGCCACAAACTAGGGCCAGGTGAGAAATGATCCTACAGTTCATCGATGTAACATTGTTTTCCTATTAAAACAACAAGTAGGCAGCCTCTGAAAAGGGAAATGTGAAACTATTGCTAGTTAAAAACTCATTGTGACAATATATCGAAATGTGGGTTTAAAAACTAACTTTCTCAAATCCTGGTCTCAACCATTGAGAGAGTTCTTGCAGGCAATATCTATGCCAAAACAAATACCCTTTGGAAAACTAGCAACAAAGGACTTTGTAACCTCCAGTCCTAAAGAGAGGGTGGGTAGGGTTTTTTTTTTTTCCATGTTGGTATTATTTTGTCAAAAATGTTGTGTTTCAAGGAGTACAGCCAGACACATTAACTCACTTCATATTTAATGAGTGACTTGTGATACTCCCAGCAAGTGGGAAAAACAAACACATGCAGTGTTTCCACTTGGATTCTATTTCACACAGCAGGGCCTCTGCAGGCTGGAGTCCTTTCTTCTTCATAATTCCCCACGTTTACAACTAGAGATAAGGACAGCCCACTGTTCAGTAGAAGAAGTGAAGTAGCCCGAAGATTAAATGTGGGCAGAAGTGTTAACACTTGAACTTTGTTCCAGGAAGTTCCTGATGTTGACCTGGTTCTGCAGAAGCACACCTGAGAGACGACTAGCCTCATAGCTGCGGAAGGCTGCAGAGAACCCGGTTCACAGGAAAGAGAACACAGGCCGGGTGTCCTACTGGCCGCAGGAGCTTTGTTCTGAGAACAATTTCAAGAGTCTGTTTCTTAGAACTCTAGTGTCAAATAACTCACAGTTTTCTATGGTTGTTTGATACAAGGTTATGACTAGATGTTTCCACATTTTTTGTGTTTTATAGGCCCTTAGGGGCCACATCTTTTTTTTTTCTTTAAATAAGGTCCCCACTGTTCATGAAACAAATGGTATTTAATGGTATAAAGTCAACATCACACCCCATCTTGACTTTGGACACTCATCTTTGATTCAGCCTCAGGTCCACTTATATTTGAACCTTCAAGATGCTTTCAAATGTATTCCAGGGCTGGAGAGATGGATCAGAGGTTAAGAGCACTGGCTGTTCTTCCAACGGTCTTAAGTTCAATTCCCAGCAGCCACATGAAGTGTTGTCCCTTCCATGGACAAGTGGTCCAGTGTGGACAACCTTCTGGCAGGTGACCCCAAGGAATGGTGCCATACCTGGAGCTGCTCAGTGTTGGCATCTGCTGTTGGCAGATATGGCACTCAGCAATAGCTGTAGCCAGGCCAGCCTGGGTGTACAGAAGTCCGTGTAGTTAAGGCCATACATAACTTCCATCTCTGCCACCATGGCCACTTTGTTCATGGGCCCATTGGGCAATGACAGGGATGGCTGGGGAACGAGGTTGACTATCCAAAGATACCTGATTATTGATATTTTCCTCTGCTGAAGTCACTTACATGGGACACAAATCTTCACACCTTTCCCCCATTTGGAGAGATCTGTTCACATACATCTTCTCCAAATGCCTTTCTCACCAATTCTCCAGTCATATTCTTTCCAAGTCCTGGACCATCCAATCCATCCATCGGCTGCAGCCCATGAATCAGTGAACAGTTGCCCGTCTAGCCATTTCTCCTTCCAAATACACACACATGTGAACTGCCTGAAGTCCTGTCCACTGTGAAGCTTTCCCTACACTGATGCCTTTCAGGTTTGTCCCGGAAAGGGGTTGTTGTAATGCTGTACCTGTCCAGTTGGGGCTGGCGCCTGTAGAATATGCAGAACCACCAGTAAACCAGGCCCTAGTCTTTCTGCTCAGTCAACCAATCACAGGGAACACCCTATATCCTATAGGTGCATCCCTGGCAGTGGACAGCATCCTAATGGGAGTAGAACCCATAAGCATTTGGGCAACCTCATGTAACTTGCTTGTGCCGCCAGACCCTGCTCAGGACCCATCACATACACACCACTTCCATTTGATAATAGATTGCTGCTGTGCAGATACTTTATACCTTGGTAGGTCAGATAACGCCAAGCTCATGAGGAGCATAGGTTACATGGCAACGTGGCGGCCTGTTGTCAGATGTTCATTTCCATTAAGGCCCAATAACAAACTAAAGCTGTCTCTCAAAGGGAGACTAGATGTCTACATATGATGGTAGATCCTTTCTCCAAAATCCCAAATGTCTCTTCTGTGATTTGCCTGTAGGCTCCAGTCAGTATCCCAATCTGCCACTGACATCTCAGGTACCAAAGGGTCTACTGGATCATGTGGTCCAAAAGGTAGAGCATCCTGCACCAGAGCTGGGACCTGTTGAAGAGCCTTCTCCTGTCCCAGGCCCCACTCAAAGCCAGCAGCTTTCTAAGACACTTGGTAGATGGCCTGGAGTAAAAACCCCGGTAAGGAATAGGCTCTCTCTGGAATCCAAATGTGTTCACCAAACTTTGTGCTTCTTTCTCCATAGCTGAGTGGAGAGTGGGGACTGACTCTGATATGAACTCCGGTGCCCCATTTTTGACCATGTCCTCTTGGTGGGGAGGGCTGGTGTCATTCAGAGAAAGGATAAGCAGGCTACCAAGATGAGACTTGATAACCTATGACCATATAGTGGGGGAGGAGGTCCCTCTCGGTCATAGACCTAGGGGAGGGAATAGGGTGAAAGCAGGAGGGAGAGAGGAACAGGAGGATACAAGGGATGGGATAACAACTGAGATGTAATCTGAATAAATTAACTAAATATTTTTTTAAAATTAGCATAATGTTGTCAATATAGCAGACCAGTGTGATATTTTGTGGAAGAGACAATCAGATCCCTCCGAACAAAGTTATGCTACGCTCACAGAAAGGAGCCCAGCAGAGCTGTCCTCTGAGAGGCTCCACCCAACAGTGGTTCAAGACAGATGCCGAGACTCACAGCCAAACACTGAGCAAAGCATAGGGAGTCTAGGTGGAAACGGGGGAGGGGGAATAAAAGAACACAGAGGGGACAGGAGCTCCACAAGAAGACCAACAGCACCAACTAACCAGAGCCCAAATGGGCCTGTGGAGTCTGAAGCACCAAGGTCCTATGCCCCCTACACAGATGTAGCTGATGGGCAGCTCAGCCTTCATGTGGGTCCTCTAGTAAGGGGAGTGGGGGCTGTCTCTGATAAGGACTCTGTTGTCTGCTTTTTTATCCTTCACCTTGGTGGGACTGCCCTGCCAGGCCACAGGGGAAGAGGATGCACTCAGTCCTGAAGTGACTTGATGAGCTGGGGTTGGGGTGGTGGCTCCCCTTTTCTGAGGAATAGGGGAGGGGGATAGGAGAGGGATGGTGGGACTGGGAGGAGAGAAAGGGGGGGCTATGACTGGGATATAAAGTGAAGAAAGAAAGAAAGAAAGAAAGAAAAAGTTATGACACAGATCTGGAGAGTTAATATATCCTTGGGGTGAAACTGTAGCAGGACACTGCTGGCCTTGCCAACTGAAAGCACATTGCTTCTGGTGGTCCTTATGGATCGGTACCGAGAAAAGGGCATTTGCTAAATCAATAGTTATATACCATGTATGAGGAGATAAGTTAATCTGCTCAAGTAAAAATACCAAACCTGGTTCAGCAGTTCAGCTGGGGTCACTACTTGATTGAGTTTTCAGTAGTCACTTGTCACTCTCCATGATCCATCTGTCTTCTGCATTGACCAGATGGGAGAGTAAAAGGGAGATGTGGCGGAAACCACCACCCTTGCACCTTTCAGGTTCCTGGTGTTGGCACCAATTTCTGCAGGTCATCCAGTGACGCAATTTTGCCTTTGGTCCACTGGCTTTCTGCCCCCCTTGGTTTGCTCAGCCTGGTTTCTTATAGAACCTAGGGCCACCAGCCCAGAGATGGCACCACCCACAATGGACTGGGCCCTCTCCCATCAATCACTAATTAAGAATATGCCTTATAGGCTTTCCTACAGCCTGATCTTATGGAGGCATTTTCTTTTGTTAGTTTGGTTTGGTTTGGTTTTTTCAAGACAGGGTTTCTCTGTGTAACAGAGCCCTGGTTGTCCTGGACTCACTTTGTAGCCCAGGCTGACCTCGAACTCACAGGGATCCGCCCGCCTCTACCTCCTGAGTGCTGGAATTAAAGGCGTGCACCACCATGGCCTGGCGGGAGGTATTTTCTTAATTGAGATTTCCTCCTCTTAGATGACTCTGGCTTGTGTCAAGTTGACATAAAACTAGCCAGCACGGTGATAGTTAAGCGGGTCGGGGCGTGAGTACATCTTTTGCTAGTGGTGAGGAGACTGCTTCCTCTAGTGAGATAAACACTTGAGAATTTGAGGGTTCAGAGGTCTCAGTCTCACTATGGTCCTCCCACGCATCTCCACCCCAAGTCACAAGATCCCATTCTTTACCAATAATTGCGCTTACTTTGATTGCTGACACCCTCCAAGGCTGGGACTTGAATTTTGCCTGTACTTCATCCAGCCTTATGATACCAAGGGCTTTGGGTTGCTTCTCCCTGAGCTCCGTGGCTGCTGGAGAGAAGGGTCTCTTCCAGGGCACACTTTGAAAACTCTAGATGGTTGATGAGCATCTGGAATTGCTCAGCCCCATCACTGAGCTCTTTGTTGTCCTTCACCATATTCTGAGGTGCTCGAGGTTGGTTAATTTTACCACAAAATTCATTCTTTTCCTTTGTCATTTTAGCCACAGATGCTAGGAGCAACCAACCAGCAGCAGCATTTTCCTTATTTTTCCACAAATTGTCCAAAGTTTTATATGTGGAATCACCAAATCCATTGGCTTAGTATAATCAAATGTATTTGTATCCTTCGGCTTGTAAATAGGTCACACCATGGCTTTTTGAACTCTTTTGAGCTTCTGGATGAGGCTTCAGTAACTGGAGAGACTTTAGCAACTGTAGGTGTTAGCAAATCAGAAAGCCTATTCCAGATACTACCAAAATTCATGCTTATATGTATGTTGCTCTAGAACCACTTCTGGTGGCAAAATCTGTATTAGCCAGTGTCCTCTGAAGGAACAGAACTTACAGAATGATTCTAAGAAGAAAACCCCTCACAGGTGTACCCAGCCACTTGGGTTTCAGCTAATTCCAGGCATAGTCAAGTTGACAACCAAGAACAGCCATCTATCTACTTGACTTTTGAGCTCTCACGTCCTGTGTGGCTATACTGCTCTACAACGGCAGTTTACTCTGGTTATTACCCATCCAAAGATTTGTTATTCTATGTGGAGAATAAGCCCGTCCTTTTGGCCAATAGACCCTAGTCACTCTAACTGTATTATTGGCCTGCCTGATTATGAAAATAGCCCATAGTTTAATGGGAAAGAGTTAAAGAAAACCAAGGCGCCATAGGTGTAGCTCAATGGAAGCACATACTTAGTGCGCATGAGGCACTCATTTCAGTCCCCAGCAACTTCCTTATCAAAAAGCCATTTTAGTAGCCTCACAGGTACCCAGCACTCTGGGATTGAATGATAGATACCTAAGTTCCGTGTCTAAAGTTCTAAAACAGCATCACTTCTCACATCGGCCTGCACTGCAGCCAATCTCTAGACTTCCAACAGAATCCATCCTATTGGAAACAACCCACAGGTCCCTTCTGAGCTGCCTTCAACCACCTGGCTCAGTACTCAGAGCTCCCAGGCCCTCTTCCAGGGTCTAGCTCAGTGAGTCTCCCTGACGTAGTATGCATGCCTTTTCCTGGAACCCATCAGTCCCACAAACAGCCAGCCTAGTCTGACCTCCTCTGCCTACAGTGAAAAGAAGCTCTAAGCTTTGGCCAGGACCATTTCTCCCTATTCCCCACCTACAGGACCCTCCCACACCATACCCAATCTTTCCACCTAGCTAGATTTACCCCCATACTCCAGGCTTATAACAGGAAGCGCATCCTGCACATCACCCTAGTCCCCTCTGTCCACTTGACTTCATTCCACTCAAGCCATTTCCAATCAGTAGACCCAACCCTCTCACACATCCAACCTCCTCTGCCCATAACAGACTTAGAACAAAAGAAGTTCAGATGTCCCCACCCCCACCCCCATTTCACCAACAATATGAAGGATCAAGCCGGTATCTTTTCTCTAAAACCTACTGGTCCTGTAGAAATGTTTGCCAAACTTAGATGAACTATGGGATACAGACTTTAGAAGAAGAATCATAACTTAAAATAAACTTAACGACACAAAGAAATACCTTAATGAAATTAAGGAGAAAGTGCTTAAGTAGAATAAATGCCTGAATGATACCCAAGAAAACACAAGCACAATGTTGACAGAAATGACAAAAAGACAATCCAGGACTTCAAAACATAATCCAATAAGAAGATAGAAACATTGAAAGGAATCAAGCTGAAATGAAGACAGAATTATAAGCCGTAATAGATTAACTATAAACTCAAAGGAAAGCCTTAGAAGTACAATGGATCAAGCAGAAGTTAGAAATTCAGGTTTTGAAGATAAAGCAGAGGATCTAGACCAAGTAAGAAAGGACTATAAAAACAAAACACACACACACACACACACACACACACACACACACACACACTAAGGAACTCATAGAAGATGAGTCAAATTATAGGCACAGATGAAGGAGAGAATACCAAGTCAATGACATAGACAAAGACAGATCTTCAACAAGATTATAGAAAACTTCCCCAAACCTAGGGAAGACACACCCATACAAATACCAGAAGTGGGCTGGAGAGATGGCTCAAAGGTTAAGAGAGCACTGGCTGCTCTTCCAAAGGTCCTGAGTTCAATTTCCAGAAACCACATGGTGGCTCAAAACCATCTATAAAGAGATCTGGTGCCCTCTTCTGGCATGCAGGTGTACATGTAATGTAGGCAAAACACAGTATACCTAAATAAATAAATCTTTAAAACAAAACAAAACAAACACCAGAAGCACACAGAGCACCAAATAGACAAGACCACAAAATAAATCCCCATGTCATATTAAAATTAAAACACTAAGTATATAGGACAAAGAAAGTATATGGAAAGCTACAAGAACAAAATCACAAGTCACATATAGAGGAAAAACCCATCAGATAACAGTTGAAAAACATTGAGAAAAGTTTCTCAATGGAAACTTCCAAAGTCAAAAGCGCCTGGAACAATGCATTACAAGTCCTAAAAGGTTATGTCTACTAACCTAGATTAACATACCCAACAAAACTATCTCCCATAATCAAAAGGAAAAGAAAACTTTGCACAGAATAACTGGCCAAAAAAAAAATTTATACCCAAGAAACCAAACATAAGTAAAATACAGGGAGCATTATAGAGACTAATGGGTTTAGAAGAGAGTCTTTGGAAAGAAATATGAGAGCATAATTATTAAAACACAAAAACACCACTGAGAAAACAAATAGTGATAGCTCAAACTCAACAACATGATGACAATTAACATAAACATTTCAATAATAACTTTAAATTTCAGTGGCCTCAATTCTTCAATTAAAAAACGAATGGATCAAAAAAGAATCCATAAATCTTAGACCTCAAGAAAAAAAAATCTTATTTTTAAAGAAAGACACCACTGTAGAGTAAAAGGCTGGACAAAAGCACTCCAATCAAATGGGACCAGAGAGCAAGCAGGCATGGATCTGATGAGAAAGGCTTCTAACTGAAACCACTCAAAAGAGATAAGGACACTTTCTTCTAATCAAGGAAACAGTACTATCCACTGCTATCCTAAATATATATGGAACAAACTCAGGAGCTTCAAATTTCATAAAATATCAATGCATAAAATATCATGCATCAAATAAAATTAACGGATGTCTACAGAACATTCCACCCAAACACCGAAGAATACATAGTCTACACAGCATCACTTGGGAGCTTCTCTAAAACAGACTGGGACACACAACACATCCTTGTAAATTCAAAAAAAAAAAAATTGACATAGCACTTTGTATCCTATCTGACCACAGTGCAGTAAAACTTAAAATTTACAGCGAAAAAACCTCTAGTAAATAATCTCATGGAGATTAAACAACTCATTATCAAATGATGAATAGGTTAAAAATTCTTAGAACTAAGTGAAAATAAAAACATAACACAATAAACCTTCTAGGACATATTGAAAGTAGTCTTGTGAGGGAAATTTATAGCTCTAAGCAGCTTCATTAAAAATCAGAAAGAGTACAAACAAATGGCTTAATGATGCAACTCAAAAAGTTGGAAAAATAAGAACAAACCAAATCCAAATCCAGTTGATGGCAAGAATTAATAAAAAATGAGAGCATAGATCAATGAAATAGAAACAAAACAATATAAAGAATCAACAAATTTAAAGCTAGTTCTTTGAGAAGACAAACCAAATGGACACATCTTTGTCCCTACTAACCAAAAGAAACAAAGAGAGGGCCCAAATTAACAGAATCAGAAATTAACAGGGAAACATTCCAACAGACATAAAAAAATTCAGTATGGGCTGGAGAGATGGCTCAGTGGTTAAGAGT
>OU015744.1:50288315-50300531 GCA_907169655.1 Acomys percivali | reverse complement strand
GAGAGAGAGGGAGGAGAGAGAGGAAGAGAGAGAGAGGGAGGAGAGAGAGGGAGGGAGGAGAGGTGTGAGATGAGAACACACATACTTGATTTTAGGGAGAAGCAGAGACCAAGACAGGGCATCACTATATAATCCAGGCTGGCCTTGAACTTCTCTTCCTTCAGCTTCCTGAGTGCTGGAATTGTACCGCTGCTTTTGGTACTTAATCCTATGGACAGCAATTCTATGGACGGCTTATTATGGTCTCCATTTTGTTTTACTTGCATGTGTATTTGTGTAACGTGCGTGTGTCTGTCTGTCTGTCTGTCTGTCTGTCTGTCTGTCTGTCTGTGTTTGCAAGTGTGTGTGGAGGCCCTAGGTGGATTTCAAGAGTCTTGCTCAATCACTCCCTTCATTATTCACTAAGGGACATTCGTCGGTTGAACAGAGTGTGCTGGTGAGGCTGCTCTAGACAGCCAGCGTGCTCCACTCTCCATCTGCTGGCTTCCCGGCAGGCCTATCCAGCATTTACGTGGGTTCTGAGGACCTCCACTGTAGTCTTCATTCTTAGGCAGTGAGGACCCGATGAGCCGAGCCTTCTGCCCAGCCCTGCTCTCTTGTAAGGAAAGACTGATGCTTTGCTGTAGTGTGGCAAATGGTCTAACACTAAAAATGGGCGAGAACCAGAACCCAGGCACCTAACTCCACAGGGCAGCGTCTGCCCTCTGGAAGTCATTACATTTTTTGAGTTGTTGAAACAGGGTATCCCAGTCAGTCAAGCCGACTGACAAGACTAAAGCCTATCCCTGCCTTCAAACTTGAGGAAACCCTCCTGCCTCACTGTACCAGGTGCTACAATTATAAGCATGAACTCTAAGCTTGGCAAATCATTTGCTTAGCTTTTGAAAGCTTCTATACAAATGTGCATTGTATGGCTACTGCATTCCTCCCCACGCCTCCCATGCTGCCCTTCTGTGCCCTTCTCACTTGTCAGCTCTGTCCTCCTACAGATTCACTACAATTTTACTCCATTTAAATGAATAAATTTAAAACCATCTTTGTTGACATTGGTTTCAAACATACAAAGTTGATTCAGAAGTGCCAGACACCTTTGAAACTATCTCTTGGATGTCAACACACACCTACAAGGCACAAGCAGCTTCAGATTATATCCTGGTGCTGTGGGAGGCACCTTTAAGATGTTTGCAAGATCCTGCCAGGCTGTTCCGGCCACTGCTGTAGACAGTGACGCAGATTACTCACTACAATTTCTCCCCAGTGTTAGGATGCTCTCCACGTGGTGATGGGAGTCAAGTATCTCTTAGAGTCTACGGACTTTTTTTTTTTAACTAAAAATATTTTAGGGGGCTCAAACCCTGAACCTCTGGAAGAGCACCCAGGGATCTTAATTGCAGAGCTATCTCTCCAATTGCCTTTTTTGAGACCAGGTCTCACAATGTAACCAAGGTTGGCCTTTAATTCACAACCCTCCTGCCTCTATCTACGAAGCAGTGAATTATGGGTTTGACTCTGGTTTTGTTCGTTTTGTTTTGTCACAGTCCTAATACAACAGACAAACAATATTTTTCACTTAAAATCAAAAGTAGAAGCTCATGCCTGTAATTCTAGTACATGCAAGACTAAGGCAGGAAGATTTCAAGGAGTTTCAAAGCAGCCTAGGCTATATAGTGAATTCTATACCTGCTTTGACTACAGGTGAGTTTTAGGACAGCCTGAGCCTCATGAGACCCTGTCTCAAACAAACAAAATGAAAAGAAAAGGTAGTGTGGTAGCACAGGATTGCACATTATAATCCTAGTATTTAGGAGTTAAGACAGGAGGATTGCCAGTTCAAAGCCGCTCTGGGCTAAACTGCAACATCAACAGCCAGGACTACATAAAAAAAACAAAAACAATAACAAAAAAGCCAGAAGCTGCTGAGAAGATTCAGTTCGTGACCCCTGATGACCTGAGTTTGATGACTGTACCACATGATAGAGAGAGCTAACTTTCACAAGTTGTCCTCTGACTACCACATATATGCCATGCAAGTGCATGCACACATAGAAACATACACACACATGCACACAGTAAGTAAATGAAAGGAGGGATGAAAAATGAAAAGTAACAGGGTGGTATACCTTGGTATCTTGGTCTTCCAAGGAGAATGCCACTGGGTCTTCAGGAATCTCTTCTTGGTCTTCTAGCTCCTGATTTTCACTCAGTTTTGAAAGTGTAGTGATGGGACTGCCCAGATAGTTCATTTCATTTTCCATCGAGACCATTTTCCTGACAAGCAGACTGACAAGACTAAAGCCTATTTAGGGATAAGTATGAAAGTGTATGCCTATAGCCGGGCAGTGGTGGCACATGCCTTTAATCCCAGCACTTGGGAGGCAGAGGCAGGCGGATTGCTGTGAGTTCAAGGCCAGCCTGGTTGACAAAGGGAGTCCAGGACAGCCAAGGCTACACAGAGAAATCCTGTCTCAAAAAATGAAAAAAGAAAAAAAAAAAATTTAAATGTAAAAATAATACAAACAAACCAGAAAAATTTACCTTACTCAGAGCACTTACATCATGTACAAAGACTAATTCAGAATATACCAGCAATATAAATGTGAGAATCCAAACTACACAACTCTTAGAGGCAGCTGCCTGCAGCAGCAGAGACCTACAGCATCAGGACTCTAGAGGCTGAGGCGGGGAGCGCCTGACTAAAGCATTCAAGGCTGCTGACCTGAGAGCACAGATAAGGCCCATTCAAAACGGAGACAAGAACTGGCCGGTGTGTGTTATGGCGCATGCCTACTGTCCTGCCACCTAGACGGAGATAGCAGGACTGCTGTGGGTTTGAGCACAGTCAGACTACAGAGTGGGAGCTTGTCTCAAACAGCCAAAAAGCGAGGAAGAGAAAGGAAGTAAGCAAAGGCTAAGAAAAATTCTCACCCCACAGTTTAAACAACTAATAGGCTCAGACAACACACAGCTCCTCCTTAGTCCTGTGTGGATTTCTTAGTCTCCCCTCTTCTCACCTCAGCCAGCTTAGGAAAGGTCACCAGACCAGAAGTCCCAGCTGCTATTCTGTAGCAGAGGATACTTCACTTGATCATAGTCAATAATTCACCAGCACCGAGAGGGGAGAAGCCAGAGGATCTTCATTTTTTGAAGCTTCCAGGTCCTAGGTGCCTCCCATTCCAAAGTGTTTAAACTGGTGTTTATCTGCATAAGAAAAGCTGCCCCTAGCGGTGGTGTGGCACATGCACACCTTTAATCCCAGCCCTTGGGAGACAGAGGCAGGCAGATCTATGTGAGTTTGAGGCCAGCCTGGTCTATAAAGTGAGTCCAAGACAGCCAGGGCTACACAGAGAAACTCTGTCTCGAAAAACCAAAAAATAAAATAAAATAAAATAATTAAATTAAGTTAAAAACAAAAACAAACTCAGTCCTTAGCAACAAAAGTACAAAAAGAGGCCAAAGAATTTGTGAACAAGTTATATATGTTCTCACAGAGCAAAATTATTTAGGGCTAGCAAGAGGGTTTAGTGGGTAACAACACCTGCCAGGAATGCCTGATGCTTTAAATTCCATTCCAGGACCCATTGGGAAAGGAAAGAAGTCCCCTGACAGGAACCAGTACTTACACATACACATGATGATTTCAAACAGTTATTTACATGGACAGTAACAGCAATTTGTATACTTAAACTGAAAAACTGATCATAACTGATAGCTTAGGTTTCCAATAAATACATTTTCTTTATTTACAGATAGGCTACACTTGCATCTTTCTTTCTGTGGCCATGATCCAAAGCATTTGGGGTACTACAAAGAAGCTGTACCTAAGAGACATTGTATACAGAAAGCATCCAACATCCATAAGCCACATGACCGCTGGGAACCCTCTGCCTCCCCCACCCGGAGAAACAAACACAAAGTAAAAAAACGATGCCTTCAGTTTCAGTTGCTCAACAGGTGTTCCAGCTAACTAGCCACACATAGAGAGGCCCTCTCTTAAAAGAAAGAGAGAGAGAAAGGAAGGAAGGAAGGAAGGAAGGAAGGAAGGAAGGAAGGAAGGAGGAGGGAGGGAGGGAGGGAAGAAGGGAGAGAGGCCTACTTACTGGGATGCCTTTTATAAGGTCCTGGTGATAATTCCTGAAGATTAAATCGAAAGCAAACACCAGTCAGCTAACTCCCACCTAGTTTGCTTCTCCAGTGGTGGGGGCAGCCCAGCGTTTATTCTCTTCTATTCAAGGAGTCTTAGTCTTTCAGTAATATGGAGGGTATTAAGTACCAAGGCATGGGTAGGTGGAGAAGCACATGGGCGGAGTGGACGGAGGATTTGGCCCAGGTGAAGAGCATGAGCAAGTATATGAGATTATGGATGGGAGGTAGCTTGATAGAAATAATTAGAAGCAGATGGGATGGGATTGAGGCAGGTATCCCATACCTGCCCCACTATGGGAAGTAGTTTAGGGGATTAATATCTTCCCTGCCCCAGATTAACTAAGGCTATTTTAAAATATAACAGGTATCTGTGTCTTGATTGGTTGTTGGCAGGTTAGAAAATACTGTCGTAATAAGAATTATAGGCCTGATAATAAACTTTATTAGGCCATACTGGCAAATTAACCACAACACCAAGACTCAGTGGCATCCTGGGGAAAGGGCCTCATTCCACCAGCACAACTAGACAAGTTAAAAATGCACCCGGGGGGAGGCGGTCTTGTATCTCTTAGTCTAGCTTTGGTGTTGGGGACGGAATCTAGGCTTTACAAGCTAAGTAAGCGGCCAGCCAGCATATGACACCCCGACCCCTCTTGTTTTACAGCTTTTTTTTTTCCTTCTTCCCTCCCAAATTTCCACTCAGTCTGTACAGGATAGGCTAGTTAAAGCAACGCAAAGCCAAGCATGGAAGTTCACAATAAAACCAGGAGGCCGAGGTAGGAGGGTCACTATGAGCTCAAGGTCATACTGCAGGTCCTACCTGCAAAACACGGGTGAAAAAGAAAAAGAATGCTGGGCGGTGGCGGCAGCAGTGGCGCACGTCTTTGATCCCAGCACCCAGGAGGAAGAGGCAGCTGGATCACTGTGAGTTCAGGGCCAGCCTGGTTTACAGAGTGAGTTCCAGGACAGCCAGGCCTACACAGAGAAACCATCTCAAAAACAACAATATAAAATACAATAAGTTTTCAAAGAGTTGAGTTAAAATCAATTTTTATAGCCAGGCAGTGATAGTGCAGACCTTTAATCACAGTGCTTGGGAGAGGCAAGTAGATCTCTGTGAGTTCGAGCTCAGCCTGGTCTACAAAGGGAGATCCAGGACAGCCAAGGCTACACAGAGAGACCCTGTCTTGAAAAACCAAAAGCAAAAACAAAAACAAACAAACAAACAAAAAAAGCCAACAATAGTAAAGAAAAGAAAAAGAAATCAGCTTTTATTCCATGTATACTTCCTGGGCTAAATATTTTTAAATCTCCAGGAGAGACTCATAAAAACTATAACAACAAACAAAATATTTAGTATGTGACACATACATGTTTTGTTTTGCTTTCCTTCTTTGTGTGTGTGTGTAGTGGGGGGAGGTGGGAAATGGTATTAAGATAGTGTCTCACACAGCCCAGACTGGCCTCAGACTTGCTAGGAAGCTGAGGCTGGCCTTGAACTTCTGATTCTCCTGCCTCTACCACCTGAGTTCTGGGATCCAAATGTAACCTGAATTATGTGGCTTTTGTTGGCTTTGTTGTTAGCTTTGGTTTGGGTGTTGCTTTTTGTTTGAGACAATGTCTCATGTAGGCCAGCCTCTGATTTTTATTTAATCTTTAAAATAGTACTGTTACTTCATATTATGGGTAGAGAAAGTACAATCCAGTGAATTAAGAAACTGTGGGTCCAGGCAAGGTTACTCAGAGAAACTCTGTCTCAGAAAAAACAAAACGAAACAAAACAAAATAAAAAACAAGCCGGGTGTGGTGGCGCACGCCTATAATCCCAGCACTCGGGAGGCAGAGGCAGGTGGATCGCTGTGAGTTCGAGGCCAGCCTGGTCTACAAAGGGAGTCCAGGACAGCCAAGGCTACACAGAGAAACCCTGCCTCGAAAAACCAAAAAATAAAAAAATAAAAATAAAAAACAAAAGAAAGAAAAAGAAACTGTGGGTCCCAGCTGGTGAAGTAGTAAGCCAGCAGAATCCAGTCTCATTCCCGAGCCTGCATCCTTAACTGCTGAAATACAGCACCTCTCACGTGCAAAGAGAGACCATAACATGAGTGCAGTACACCATCTCCCCGCATGTAAAAACAAGATATTTCTGTGTATGCTGGCTTAAAATAGCCTGCGTTGCGCAACACTAGTTAGAACTGGAAAACTTAAATTTTGTTAAGTCAGAATCTAGGCCTCCAAGCCCACTAATATCCATCGTGAAATACTTTATGGTCTGCAGAGTCCACATTGGATAACATCCCATGACTCATGCAGAAAGGTTAGGGAATACAGACCATTTGACAGCAGAACTTACCTCCCAGCTAACTGTACACCCTGAGATCTTGACAAATCCAAGGAACCTGCAATCAGATATGACGAACCATGGGCTGGAGATATAGTTTACTTGGTAGTGTTTGTCCAGCATGCACAGAGTCCCAGGTTCAATCCTCACCTCTGTACAGAACCACAGTGGAACACACCAGGTATTCCATAATCTGTTAGCCACCACCACCAAACAAACATGTGCTAATACCTTTTCTTTCTTTTTTTTCCTTTTTTTCCTTTTGGTTTTTCAAGAAAGGGTTTTAGCCAGGTAGTGGTGGTGCCCGCCTTTGATGCCAGCATTCAGGAGGCAGAGGCAGGAGGATCTCTGAGTTCGAGGCCAGCCTGATCTACAGAGTAAGTTCCAGAATAGCGTGGCTACACAGAGAAACCCTGTCTCAAAAAACAAAACAAACAAATCAAGACAGGGTTTCTCTACCTGTAGTTCTACCTGTCCTGCTCTGTAGACCAGGTTGGCCTCAAACTTTGAGAGATCTGCCTCCAGCACTTGGAAGGCAGAGGCAGGTGGACCGCTGTGAGTTCGAGGCCAACCTGGTCTACAAAGGGAGTCCAGGACAGCCAAGGCTACACAGAGAAACCCTGTCTCGAAAAACCAAAAAAAAAAAAAAGAAAAAAGAAAAAGAAAAAGAGAGATCTGCCTGCCTCTGCCTCCCGAGTGCTGAAATTAAGGCATGTGCTACCACTACCGGGCTAATAAATAATTTTTAAAAACATCAACTGTGCTAGAGAAATGGCTCAGAGGTTAAGAGCACTTGCTGCTCTTTCAGGAGCCAGGTTTGGTTTCCAGCACCCACATAGTGTTCCACAACCATTCTTACCTCCAGTTCCAAGGGATCTGGCAATCTCTTCTAGCCAGTTCAGGCTGCAAGCACACATTAAGTATACATGCAGAAGCCGGGCGGTGGTGGCACACGCCTTTAATCCCAGCACTCGGGAGGCAGAGGCAGGCGGATCGCTGTGAGTTCGAAGCCAGCCTGGTCTACAAAGGGAGTCCAGGACAGCCAAGGCTACACAGAGAAACCCCGTCTCAAAAAACCATTAAAAAAAAAAAAAAAAGTAGACATGCAGGCAAAACACTCATACACTTAAGAATGAATGAGCCTTTAAAAAAAAAAAGTTTAAAAGCCAGTTGTGACCCAGGCGTGGTGGCGCACGTGTGTAATCCCAGCACTAGGGAGGCAGATGCAGGCGGGTCTCTGAGTTCAAGGACAGCCTAGTATAAATAAGAGTCAGTTCCAGGACAGCCCAGGCCACACAGAGAAACCCTGTCTCAGGAAAAAAAAAGCCAGTTGTGGGCCAGGAAGTGGTGCTTTTATCACAGCACTTGGGAGGCAGAGACAGGCAGATCTCTGAATTCGAGGCCAGCATGGTCTACAAAGCCTACAAAGTGATTCCAGGACAGGCAAGGCTACACACAGAGAAACCCTATCTAAAAAAAAAAAAAAAAAAAAAAAAAGCCAGTCATGGTGGCACAAATATGCCTGTAATTCCAGCACTTGGGAGGTAAATTCAGGTGGATGAGAAGTTCAATGGATACACAATGAATTTGAGGCCAGTCTTAGCTACATGAGATGCTGTCTCAAGCTTCCAGCTTCTCTCTTCCCCAAGAAAACAAACAGAAAAGTGCTTAGAAATCTATGGTGAGGAAAAAAAAAAAAGACATCTAAGGGAGGCAGGGGTAGGCGGATCGCTGTGAGTTTGAGGCCAGCCTGGTCTACAAAGCGAGTTCAGGGCAGCCAGGGCTACATAGAGAAACTCTGTCTCAAAAAAACCAATTTAAAAAAAAAAAAAAAAAGTTCTCCTGGCCTGTGACGGCACCAGGCATGTATGTGGTACACATACATACACACAGGCATGCAAAGACATTTATACACATAAAAAATAGTAAAACCAAAAATTTTAGAGTTGGATTTCCTTTTAAAGACTGTACTCTTACCAGTTTCCTCAAAGTCAGCAGAAGTGGCCATCTGAGAGGCAGACATTTCTCCATTGCTGAGATTTCAAAGGTCAAGACAACATTTTCCGGTTCCTGTTCCTCTGTTAAGACATAAGAATATATCAAGATTACCACTAAACTTAAAAGGTAGAGGTCATGTCTTCATTATAAATCTCTCTCAATTACTAACACAAAAATCTAAATAGTATCTAAATACGTCCACCTACTCAGACTGGGTTAGGAAGAACAATCCATTTCTTTCTCTATTTCAATACTATGGGCCTCAGTCTCTCTACTCACCAGCATACTGAGATAGGATTTATTTAATGAGAATCTAAAGGGAGCATTTTTAAAAAAATTTTTTTTTGCTACGGGACTAGAGAGATGGCTCAGTGGTTAAGAGCACTATCTGCTCTTCCAGAGGTCCTGAGTTCAATTCCCAGCAACCACATGGTGGCTCACAACCATCTATACTGGCATGATGCCTTCTTCTGGCCTGCAGGTGTACACGAAGATAGAACACTCATATACATAAAATAAATAAATAAATCTTCTTTTAAAAAAGAATTTTTGCTACATTTTACTTATTGTGTATGTGCATACTTTTATTTGGAAGTCAGAAGACAACCTATAGTAGACAGGGGATCCATCTCAGGTCAGGCGTGGTGACAGGTGCCTCACACACTGGGCCATCTCACCTGCCCAGTGAAAAGGCTCCTGACCATCTGGACCCCACATTCTCTATCTTGCTCATACTGAACACTGGACCCCACATTCTCTATCTTGCTCATACTGAACACGTTAACTCTACTCCCACCCGACCCCCCAACCTCTACTCCTCCTCAAATACTTGTTTGCTAATGAGCTATAAAGACAGCGTGGCCAAAATTAAAAGTGCACCATTAACATTAATACAACCAAAGTGGCAACTCATGTAACATAATCATAGAGTTTTAGAATTTTTCCTAGACAGCACATTGATTCTGACAGGACAGGAAAAAAAGGATTCCTGGTAAGATAGAAAATGTCTTTTTTTTTTTTTCCTTTCTTATTATTATTTGTTTGTTTGCAATAGGGTCTCACTCTGTAACCCTCTAATTTTCCTGGCATTCACTAGTAGCCTAGGCTGGTGTTGAACCTGGAATCATCCTTGTCTCAGCCTCCAGAATGGTGAGATCACATACTCTACCAAGTCCCGTTTGAAAATGTCTTTTTTTTTTTTTTTTTTTTTGTACTTTGTTACATAGAAAGAAAGCCCAAGAGTCAAAAGAGGCACATAGTTTAAGGCCATGGCTGATAGCTGACAAACCCTGAACAAAATCAAAGACAAGGTGTAAAAATAAAAAGGCTAGAGAGATAGCTCAGTGGTTAAGAGCTTGCTGTCATTCCTTAAGCCTGCAGTTAGGTTCCCAGCATCCCCTTCGGGTGGCCCACAACCACCTGTATTCAGGGTGTACAATGCCTGAGCTCTACAATCACAAACATATACCCACATGCAGACTACACACACACACACACACACACACACACACACACACACACCTACACATAATCAAAAATAAATCTCTACAATCACAAACATATACCCACATGTAGACCACACACACACACACACACACACACACACCCCTACACATAATCAAAAATAAATCTCTTTAAAAATGAATTTACTTACCATGCCGGGCATGGTGGTGCATGCCTTTAATCCCAGCACTTGAGGCAGAGGCTGGAGGATCACTGCTACTTCAAGGCCAGCCTGGTCTACAAAGTGAGTCCAGGACAGCTAAGGCTACACAGAGAAACCCTGTCTCCAACAACAACAACAACAACAACAACAACAAAAAAAGAATTTACTCAAACAAAATGCTTAGGTTTGCCAAGTAAAGGGGTTTGTCTCCTGGAAATTGAGGGACATCCGTTAAAAGAACTGTTTCTCTCCAAAAGTAAGTGTAACTAACATCTTTCTTTGATTGGACCTTAAAATGGGTGCTGAAACAGAACTTCCCTCTTTACTTGCAGATGGAAAGGGCCCTGTAGACATGACTTCTGAGTCTTCACCGAGGACTAGGAGAACACTCAGGTTGTTCAACAATTCCTCTCCGCCCCTTCCAGTGCCTGGCTAAGCCCGGGTGCAGGAGCATCCCCATAGGATGAATTGAACCCTCTGAAATGTTACGTTGCTGTTGCTCAGGTCGAAAACTTACAGACGGGCCTGGAGAGATGGCTCAGAGATTAAGAGCACCGGCTTCTTCCAGAGGTCATGAGTTCTATTCCCAGCATCCACATGATGGCTCACAACCATCTGTAATGTGATCTGATGCCACCTTCTGGCCTGTAGGTGTACATTCAGGCAGAGCACTGTACATATAACAAAAGGAAAACTTACAGACATCGGGCAAGCTCAAGACTTAAAAGGTGCAAGTCGGGCGTGGTGGCGCATGCCTGTAATCCCAGTACTTGGGAGGCAGAGGCAGGCGGATCACTGTGAGTTCGAGGCCAGCCTGGTCTACAAAGTGAGTCCAGGACAGCCAAGGCTAACAAAGAGAGACCTTGTCTCGAAAAACCAAACAAAAAACAAAACAAAACAAAACAAAACAAAAAAGACTTAAAAGGTGGAACGAAGAGAAAACCGGCTAGATCTGGACCACCCAGGTTCACACTCTTGACCAGAAGAAACGGATCTAACTAACAAGATAAGGCTATTCGGACCTCCGGTCCCGAATGAACCCTGCAGGGACCATCGTGCGTCAGAGATTCCGGGACGGACACCGCTCCCGGCTTACCTTAAGACTTGAATTTGGAGAAAGAAACTCCTGCGGGACTGGACGGAAGCGAAGATGGCCACTGAATGACAAGGACTCTGAGGAACAGGAGCGGTTCTTCGAGTTTAAATTGCATCTACGTAGCCCGAGGTCCAACTTTGCTGCTTTCTCTCAGGAACTGGCCTGAGGAACAGCCAGAGGCCTGCCCATTCAAACCTTCCGCTCTCTCAACAACCTATCAGCGCCCTCCTGCTAGCAGCGCCAGCCAATCATCGCACCAAACCACGCCCCCGCCCCGACCAATCGCTTGGCTTGTACCTCTTGCGCTAGGCAGCTCCGCCACACAGAGAGCCAGGGGCACATTGGCTCTCCCTCCGGCCAATCGCCACACCCTTCCTGTACTCAATGCCCTTCGCCCCCGGCAACCCCGGGTGATTTAAATCGAGCCCCGCTAACGGTGACGGGCTGGAGGAGCTGCTTTTGAGTGCAAGTGTTCCCTTCTCCTCGTTTCTCTCCAGTTTTGTTAGCTTTCGGCTGGAAATGGAGCATTTGCCCCCGGTGTGGCAGTTGTTGGGGCATGACAGGTGTGTGTAGATGCTGAGCCACCACTGGCCCCTTCCAAGAGGTTTTCTGGGTAGAAATTCCTTTTTAGGGAGAGTAGAGGAATTGAACCTTTTGATGTAATCCTTATGACAATGGTGGTGGTGGGGAGAAGGGGTTCATGCCTATAATCCCAGCACTCTGGAGACTGAGATAGCATCGCCGTGAGTTTGAGGACAACCTGCACAACAGTGTGAGTCCCAGGTCACCCTGGTCTAGAGACCTTGCTTGAAGGAGGTGGGTGTATTAGTAGTGGCGGCGGCGATAGGAATGGAACCCAAGAGCCTCGGGCACGCTAGACACCACTGTCATTTAGCTCTTGCTCCCCAGACCAATTATTTTTCAAGATTGTGTGTGTGTGTGTGTGTGTGTGTGTGTGTGTGTGTGTGTGTGTGT
>OU015744.1:50236002-50285457 GCA_907169655.1 Acomys percivali | reverse complement strand
TCTTCTTCTTCTTCTTCTTCTTCTTCTTCTTCTTCTTCTTCTTCTTCTTCTTCTTCTTCTTCTTCTTCTTCTTTTATAACACCGCCCCTCCCTTTTTTTTGACAGGGTCTCTATGTAGCCTTAGCTGTCCTGGACTCGCTTTGTAGACCAGGCTGGCCTCGAACTCACAGAGATCAGCCTGCTTGTGCATCCCTGAATGCTGGGATCACAGGCATGCACCACCTCGCCTGGCTTTTATAGTTCCCTTCTATTTCCATGTCGTACACACACAGACACATACATGTAGATATGAAATGCATCAAAAAGTTTCATATCATCCTAACTCAGGGGCCAGTCTAAACTTCTGTAGCCTTAGAATTTTAGTTCCTATGCTTGCTGAAGTGAACATTATTCCCTGGCCCCTCTTTTCCTCCCCCTCTGTGTCTCTTAAGACGGTCTCAGGTAGCCTAAGCTGGCCTCCAATTCACTAGTCAAGAATGACATTGAACCTCCAGATCCTCCTACCTCCACCTCTGAGTGCTAAGATTTCAGGAATCTAGGTGTGTGCCACCAGGCCCGGCTTCCCTGTGTTTGCTGGATTGGAGCCTTATCCTGTCCGTGGGTAGTCCCTGTCTGGCTTCTGATTCACCATGCTAAGCAATGAGGAGTGTCCCTTTTCCTTTGACCTCAATCTGATCCGTATTTGTTGTTGCCAGGGCACAGCGACAGCCAGGCTTTCACCCTCAAACACCAAACAAAAACAGGAGGTACAGCCGCCGATCCTGGGATGCCCAGATCAGGCAGTGGAGAAGAGCCCTGCATACCTGGGACCCCCCAAGCCAGCCTCTGCATGACAGGGAGGCTGAGGGGTGGGTGTGTTCACTAATCCGGCTGCCGCCTCTAGGAGTGGTGTGGGCTAAGCCCCACTTTCTCCACTGTGCAAAGATTTAGGTTTTTGGGGGTGGGGGGGTGTGGTATCTGCATGAGTGGATGTTCTCTCATTCTGATGCCCCTCTAGGAAGGCAACAAAGAACCCCCCAAGGCCAGTGGAGCCTACTCCTTTGGATGATCGCCTGGATAACTTGCCCCAGACCCCGGATTCCTCAGAGAATTGGGACAGAGGCCAGAAAGAGGCCCAGGTAGTGTCCTCTGCCAAGAACCATTGGATCGGGGAAATAGATGGGGTCTGACCTCTGAGGGCACAGTTAAGACACAGTCCAAAAGAGATGAGGGGCTGGAGACAGAGTGCTTGCCTTACGAATGCATGGCCATCTCTGAGTCTGATCTCTCTCACCACAAGTAAAACAAAGGGAGTTGGGCATGGCCATACATTCCTGTAATCCCCGCACTGGGAAGGTGAAAACAAGAGGACCAGGATTTACCGTATTATAAAGCACTAAAACAAGCCGGGCGTGGTGGCGCATGCCTTTAATCCCAGCACTCGGGAGGCAGAGGCAGGCGGATCGCTGTGAGTTCGAGGCCAGCCTGGTCTACAAAGGGAGTCCAGGACAGCCAAGGCTACACAGAGAAACCTTGTCTCGAAAAACCAAAAAAAAAAAAAAAAGCCCTAAAACAAACGTTCATTACAAAAATTAATAGTAGGAAGAGGAGTTTAAAGCCAGCCCCAGCTACATGGAATCCTGTTGCCAAACAAAAACAAGACTTGCAAACATACAAATAAACAAAAAAGCAAGGGAGTCACAAACATCCTTGAAAATTGAAGGAGGTGTAATTATGGGCAGTGCTGCACTGTCCTGGTAGGCCACCACCAATACACTCAGGGAACCTGGTGTGACGTTTTCAAACGAGTCCTTATACAGACTTGCAGTGTTTTCAAATTTTGTTTTTCAGAATGGAGCATTGATTTTTGTCTCCTTTCCTTCCTTCCTTCCTTTCTTTCCATTGTTTATTTATTTATTGTGGTGGTGCTAGTAAGGAGTGAGATAGCATCTTTCTCTGTAGTCCAGGCTGGCCTAGAATGCACTGTGTAACCCAGGATGGCCCTGAGTTCATGGCAATCCTCCTGCTTCAGTCTCTCAAGTGTTGGAATTACAAGTTTGAGCCACAAAGCATGACTCAATGTCTTTCAAATAAGCCAATGCCAACTTAACTTTCACCCAACCATTTAATTTTAATAAAAGAGAGAGAGAGAGAGGGAGGGAGGGAGAGGTGGGGGCCTGGAGAGGCCCTTAGTGGTTAAGAGCACCGGCTGTTATTCCAGAGGACCCAGGTTCAATTCCCAGCACCCACATGGCAGCTCACAACTGTCTGTAACTCCAGTTCCAGATGATCTGGCACTCTCACACAGATATACAGACAAAACATCAAATGCAAATAAAAACCAAGAAATAGATCTTTTTAAAAAAGATTTATTTATTTTATGTATATGAATGTTCTGTCTTCATGCACACTAGAAGAGGGATTCAGATTCTATTACAGATGGTTATGAGCCATTATGTGGTTGCTGGGAATTGAACTCAGGTCCTCTGGAAGAGCATCCAATACTCTTAACCAATGAGCCATCTCTCCAGCCTCGAAATAAATCTTAAGGAGGGGGGGACAGAGAGAGAAAGAAAGAAAAATTTAAAAAGCCAGGCACGCACACCTGTAATCCCAGCACTTAGAGGAGGCAGAAGCAAGCAGATCTTTTAGTTTGAGGCCAGCCTGGTCTACAATACATCCAGGACAGCCAACGCTACATAGAGAAACCTGTCTCTAAAAACATAATAAATAATAATAATGATGATGATGATGGGGAAAAGGTGTTTCTGGGTATAGTCCATACCCATAATCTCAGCACTAGGGAGGCAGAGTCAGGATTTTAGTGAACTGGAAGTGAACCTAGTTTACATAGTAAGTTCCAGGACAGCCAGAAGTTAACAGCAAGACTCTGTCTCAAAAAAAAAAAAAAAAAAAAGACCTAAGGTGTTAAGAGTCTCAGACATTGCCGGGCGGTAGTGGCGCACGCCTTTAATCCCAGCACTTGGGAGGCAGAGGCAGGCAGATCTCTGTGAGTTCGAGGCCAGCCTGGTCTAGAAAGTGAGTCTAGGACAGCCAAGGCTACACAGAGAGACCCTGTCTAGGAAAACCAAAAAAAAAAAAAAAGTCTCAGACATTGATAGAATTTTACCTTCTACTCGGCAGTCATTTTACCTCTGGCGGTTTTTGTTTTGATTTTTTCGAGACAGGGTTTCTCTGTGTAGCCTTGGCTGTCTGCACTTGATTTGTTGATTTGTTCATAATGATAGTTTCCATTGGCGATTGAAAAGAAAACAATAATATATATGTCTACTTAAAGTATATAGAGTGACTAGTCATGGTGGGTCATGTCTGTATTCCTAGCACCTGGGAGGCTGAAGCAGGAAGAATGATTTCAAGGGCATCCTTAGCTACATTGTAAGTTTGAGGCTAGCCTGAGCTACATGAGACCGCCGTCTCAAAAACAAGTAAATCATGCAGCACAGTGCAATGGCAGTAAGCCACATCTATACCCTTTGTCAAACAAAAATGTTCAGTGTAAGATAAATCTCCATACGCACTCCCTTTTTTAGGTTTCACACTGTAGCCCTTGATTGGCCTCTGCTCTGGGGATGCTGACGGGGCTGGCCTGGAACCGGGGCAGTCAGTCTTCTTGCCTCTGCCTCCCAAGTGCTGGGATTTTAGATGTGTGCCACTATGCCTGAGTCTCTACTTCCACTCATTCATTCTTTGGTTGCTTTTCTTTCTTTCTTCCTTTCTTCCTTTTTCAGTTTGCATACTTGAAGGGTTCTGCTGCCTCCCCTTCCCAGCCAGCTCAGTGAGGAAGATCTTCATCACTAAGTCTTCAGCTGTTTTCCTATCCCAGAAGAGTACGGTGTAAATATTTAGAGGAAACGTTTTTTTAGGGATTTGCAACTTCAACTGTAATAGTGAAATGACTGGAATTTCTACTCTCTAACCAATTAAAAAAAGAAATCTAAAACTCTGCCCTTCAAAGTAACCACAGCATGAAAGTATTTATTGAAAACTTTGTCAGCTAAGACAAGAGTAAGGACCCTCTATGCATTTTCCTTCCCTACTTACATCAACTTCAGTCTCTTGAAAAAGGACTTAAAACTTTTGCTGAGGTGGGAGGTGGTGGTAGTGGTGGAGACTTAATAAAAAGGCGGTTTCCAATTCCTAAAGAGCACATACAGTACTGTCGACCTCGGCTCCTCATATACCAGCTTCCTCCCTCTTTCTCTGTCTTAAATGGTCCAGCCATAACCACCGCGCACCCCCAACACACACCCCGCAACTGAACCGCCTATGATGTCATAATCACAATCCCATTACCTCATCCTGCTGGGGGGGGGGGGTTGAGGCGGATAGGGAAAGGAGGGAGTGAACAGCCTCGGGCCCGACTTAGCTTTCAAAGTGTTTTGGGTGAGGACAAATTACAGAACAAGAGGACACATCCGCGCAACCGTTATAAATCTCAGGATTATAAAGGCTCCAGCATATCCGGCAGCTAGAAGAGGGGCTCCGAGGACTCGGAGCAGGCCCTGATCGGCGATTGGACTACATTTCCCAGCAGCCTTCACGCCGAAGATCGGTCCTTTGCCGGGGGAAGGTGGGGGGGAGGCCTACAGAAAGGTGGCTGTGTCGGAAGGGAGAGGAGACCAGGTGAGAAGACTGTGACTAATACTGTTTCATGGCGTGAGTTGAATGAGACTGTCTAGGTGGGAGGATGGAACAGTGGAAGGAGTGGACAGTGGCTTTGTTTACCTTTATCCGACATGGCTTCCCCTACGGGCTTCAGGATGTGCTTCCAACTGGGCCCGTCCACTTTCTGCGATATGTTGGAGGGGGTGATTAGTTAGTGAGAAAACCATCCCCGTCCACAAATCACAGCTCTAGGCTCCTTTCCGACGGCACTATTCTGAGAAAGATCAAGGGAGAAACGACACAGGGCTCGGGCCCTTTCGGGTGGTTCCGGGGGATTCAACGAACAGGAACGATCCCCCCCACTATCCTCAAAGGCCCGTTGGTTCGTGCCAGCGCCTTTTAAGGGCACCGTGGGGCGAACCGAGCGCTCAGAGCTGCTCCGGCCGCGGCCCTGGGAGCGGGAGGAGCCGCGGTAGGTAGCGGAGGGCAGGTGGTTCTGGGGCCTCGGGGCGGGCACCGCAACCGTCCCTCCCTCTCTCCCCTCCCCCAGTCCAGCCACTAGTGCGGCGGAGCCTCGCAGGCCGCCTCGGCGGGAGAGCACGGGACCCGGTGGGGGAGGGGGTGGCGGAGTGCATGTCCCAGACCCTCCCCATCCCCTGCGTCCGGAGTTCGCTTCCCGCGGTCAGATGGGAAATCCTAATGGAAAGAGGAGAGCGACAGTCCCCCTGAGCAAACCCTGGAGTGCCCCCCCTGGGGTCCAGTAGATACCCCGTGCCCCACCCCGCAGGGACAGGCAGGGCAACAGAGGAGAGGTTGAAGATTAGAGGGAGCCTCGCCGTTTGCTTTTTCATCGTGGTGGGGGGGATGGGTGCACCCCACTTGTCACCCCTCTGTTCACCAGAACCATATGGAAGAAAAGCAGTCTAATAGCCACTTACCTTTTCTTGCTTCCCCCTGGCTCGCTTGTGTTTTCTTCACTTTATCCCAGAGGTGTGGGACTGGGAGACCTGGGGGAATGCCCCCAGGGGATTTGTGACTTTCGTTTCCCCTGGCCTGACTGGATCCTAGTTTGTCCGGGTTTCAACACAACCTAAGTATCCCTGAAACACAAGTGTCAGGACTTGCTTCCATCCAATAGGAGTGTGTGTGTGTGTGTGTGTGTGTGTGTGTATGTATGTATGTATGTATGTATGTGTGTGTGTTGGGGTGGGGGGAAGGTTTGGTCGTTATCTTAGAGGGCTTGTGCTGGAGGGAGAGCCTGGGCTGAGAGTTAGGCCTGGTGGGGTTCCTGGGAGGGCCAAGCGGCCTGCTACTCAGTGAAGGACTGAGCCTTGTGCCAGTAATGTTAAACTGAGAAGTTTTAACTTGTTTAGTGAAATGTTGAGGGCTGTCTACCCTTCAGATACACAAAATGGAAGGGGAAGGAAGGAAGGCGGCCAGAGAGGGCTCCTCGCACTTTTTGTAATGCCTGCTTGAAAACGAGGAGGCCCCTTGCAGAGCTGGTTTGCCTTCTTTTGTGTCCTGGTTTGATTCCTTATGGCTTCCTTTCTGTTCCCCCTCTCAGCCTGGCCTGTTTTAGGAAACTTAGGCTGAGAGTATCAGTTGCGTGGTGGTAGTTGCATTGTTCCAATTACCGCTGTGTGTGGCCACATCCCAACAATTAAAATGCAGAAAAAAATAGAAAATCCCTCTCTTCAGCTGCTCCTAGAAAGGGCTGGGAGTTTGCTGTGTGTCCAAATGCCTCAGGAAAAGCCTGAAGTTTTTTTGTTTTTTTTTTTCCCTCACTCCCTGCCCCTCACGCCTGGTCAGCCTGGAGCCTGGAGTCTCTAATGTAAAAGTCTCCACTCAGGCTCCCTTCGTGTTGAGTCTTGAGGGCTGAGTTAAGCGAGTGGGAGCAGAAGGGATTCCAGCCTCAGCGTCTCCCACCAGAACACAGGGGAAGCCGCTGAAGGCAGTTCTCAGGAAGCTGGGACTCAGTTCCCAATGGTGGTAATAACTATGCGTGGAAACCATAGTTAGCTGTGGTGATGATTGACGTCTGCTCCTTTCTTTCGGAGAGCTCCAAATACAGCCTGAGGAGCTTTGCTCTTCTTTGGCACCTTCCTCTGAAGAGGTGTCCTCTTTTTTTTTGTAGGGGGTGGGTTACCCCCTCCCCCCTCCCCAAAGTCACAGGAGGAAGAGCCTTTAGGCTCTAACATGGTGAGCAAGTAAGGGAGAATGGCACCGAGCCGTAGGATAGGCCCCATTGCTTTCTTCATCCTAAGGCTAACACCCCTTCAGGCATACCAGCTCCTTGAAGAGAAAGCTAGAGAGAGAAACCATGGTCTACGGGAGCTATTTGACACAGACTAGTTGGTTGGTGAGCTGTTGTACAGTCTGATGGTCCATGTTGCCTCCATTCGTGTGATGGAGTAAGACTCTTAGACCCATTTTACTTATGGGTAAGCTAGGCAAAACTGTCTGAGCAAAATGAATTACGACTAAGCCGCTGGTGGCAGCCTTCTCTTCTGTTTTTGGTCAGGGTTTGTAGCCCAGGCTGGCCGTGAGGAACTGCATGTTCCTGCTTTCGCCTCCCATTTGCTGAGACTGCAGGTGTGTGCTCAAGATACAGTGTTCTTGGTTGCTTGGCTGTGCTAGTTAATGCTCCACGTACTGTGGTCTGCCTGCTGGTTATTGACGGGAAGAAGTAGAACAGAAGACGTTGGTAACCTCCACTCTTCCTTTGAGCAAGGCCACAGCCCCTCTGGTGGGTAATTGTGTGGGGTTTTGCAGCTGCTTGCTGATAAAAGTCAATTTGCTTCCGTCATGAGGAACGGTCTTGGTTAATTATATCCATGGTCTTTGAATGGGATCATAAAAACAAAAAACTTGGTTGAATGGAGTCGTGAGGTTTTAGTTTGGTTTGGTTTTTCGAGATAGGGTTTCTCTGTGTAGACCTGGCTGTCCTGGGACTCACTGTGTAGATCAGGCTGGCTTCAAACTCAGAGATCCGCCTGCCTCTGCCTCCCAGTGCTGGGATTAAAGGCGTGGGCTACCGGGCTACTGAGATGTTTTTAATGTCTGTAGAATTGATATGTGATAAGAGCCAGCTGACTACCTGGCCATTCCTTCTCTTGTATAAGAGAAAACCCACAGGATCTACCGGGGATGATGGCTCAGCTGTTCATGGAAAATCCTATTCATTCTGATCTGAAGCAGAAAGCCAGGCCTCCCTGCTCTCTCTGAACTAAACCCCTGTGTTTTAGGAGAAGGGTCCCTTTCTTGCCTTTTGGCTGTAAGATAAAGAGATTGCTGTGCTAACTCAGTATGGAAATAACCACTGGGGCATCTCTCTCGTTTCATCTGTTTTCAAAGTGGTGCTGATGCTCTAGGTAGACACAACAGAGTTTCAGCCACGTTAGGAATGGTAAATAGCTTTCAGTTTGTTTGCCAACTCCAGTTTCTTTTACTAGGTATCTGGAGTGCCAAGTTTAGAGTGTTTCTGAGGCTATCTTATAAGCTTCCCAGGAAAGCGCTGTGGTCAATGAACAGTGTCTGCCCAGGGCCCAGCATAGGGATGCTGTGGTAGGTGTGCCATGCATTCTCCATGTCTGGACCAGGTACATCTCTAATGCTCCTTGGCCTGATCCCTCTGTAATTGGCAGAGTCAGCAGGCATGACTGGAGAGGGACGTCCCAATGGTGCTAGACCGGTGCTGCAGTGGCAGAAGATGGCTCGTGAGTAAGATCCGGAGGAAGGACAGGGACGACACCCGTCAATTGCTCCGAAGTGTGCAAGTCCAATCCTGGGCAGAAACATGATCACCCTGATCACTGAGCAGCTGCAGAAGCAGAGTCTGGATGAGCTGAAATGCACACGCTTCAGCATCAGTCTGGTAAAAGACCAGTGTTTGTGCCTCTGCCTGAGCCTCCCTCTTTTTTCGGAGGTTGCTACGATTTTTACCCTTGTTCTGTGTTGTATGAAATGTGCTTGTACTGGAAAAGCGCAAAACCCAGCCTAAAGGAAGTGGGCAGAGACACTAAAACTGGGTGAAGGGGGCTCTGATGTTTGAAGGTGAGAATTTCTCACCGACTTTGGGAAGACAATAGGAAGGGGTCCCTAATATCCGGGTACCCTGTGAATTATAGGAAGGCTATAAGAGGTCTCTCGAAATGTCCTTTTCCTGAACCCAAATAATGATGGATAATCTCTCTCTTAGCCTTTGCCTGATCATGCAGACATATCCAACTGTGGGAACCCTTTCCAGCTTGTGTCTGGTAAGGAATCTAGTTTATGTGTTTATTTGTGCTTCTGTCCCTGCATTTCTTTCGTTGGTTTTCGATGACCTGACCTGATTTGCCTACCTCTAGTTTTTGTGGTGGTCTTTTTGTTTTATTTATTTATTTATTTTTGAGACAGTGTCATACTATGTAGACCAAGCTGGCCTTGAACTTACAGAGATCTCCTGCCTCTGCCTCCAGGGTTGCTTGGGTTTTCTCTGTTTGTTTTTCTGTGTGCTAGAAGCTGTCTAGCTTTGGCTGTCCTAGAACTTGCTCTGTCGACCAGGCTGTCTCCATCTCCCAAGTGTTGGGATCAAAGGTGTGCATTACCAGTGCGTACCACCAGCTCAGTCTCTGCTGTATTTTTTGCCAGTGCCAGCTTCTGAGAGTTTTGTCAAAGACAGCTTCTGTCTCTATTTTACTGTCCTGTGGGAAAATCATGTTTAGTTTGCTCTTTAGTATTTAAGGCAGGATCTTGTAGCCCAGGCTGACCTAGAACTCTTAACAGTATTGCTGCTAAGTGCAAGGTTACAGGTGTGAGCCTAGATCAGTTTAACTTTTCTAATGTAATTGCTTTGAAGAGGTAATACATTTACATAGTTTAAAAATAGCAAAGACATGTTGATAAAAAGTTGTCCCCCCAGCCGGGCGGTGGTGGCGCACGCCTTTAATCCCAGCACTCGCGAGGCAGACAGATCACTGCAAGTTCAAGGCCAGCCTGGTCTACAGAGTGAGTCCAGGACAGCCAAGACTACACAGAGAAACCCTGTCTCCAAAAACCAAAAAAAAAAAACAAAAACAAAAACAAAAAAAAGTTGTCCTCCCTAGCTGGGCGATGTGATGCACGCCTTTAATCCCAGCACTTTGGGGCCAGAGGCAGGCAGATATCTGTGAGTTTGAGGCCAGCCTGGTCTACAAAGTGAGTCCAGGACAGCCAAGGCTACACAGAGAAACCCTGTCTTGAAAAACAAAAAAACAAAAATCATCCTCTCCTGTTTCCAACCCACTTAGCTCCAAGCTCCTCCCTAAAAGTAACTTTTGAACGCCGTGGCTCGGTGATAGGGCATTTGGCTGGCATTGTGAGACCTTTCCTTTGCTCTTAAGAACTATGTAAGGCATGGAGAGGTGACTTCTGTTACTGTTTTTTTGTTTTGTTTTGTTTTCTTACATTTATTATATAAGACATATGCACAAGTATGTTACAGAATGTGGAAGTCAGAGGACAATTTGTTTTTTGGTTCTGGTTTTTTTTGGTTTGGTTTTTTTGTTTTGTTTTGTTTTGTTTTTTTTGGTTTTTCAAGACAAGATTTCTCTGTGTTTTTTTTTTTGTTTGTTTGTTTGTTTGTTTCTTTTGAGACAGAGTTTCTCTGTGTAGCCTTGCCTGTCCTGGACTCACTTTGTAGACCAGGCTGGCCTCGAACTCACAGTGATCCACCTGCCTCTGCCTCCCAAGTGCTGGGATTAAAGGCGTGTGCTCAGAGGACAATTTATAACAATTGGTTCTCTCCCAGCACATGGGTCCCAGGAATGATTGGGACTCACCTGGGACTCAGGCCATTAGGTTCAGCCAGATGCACCTTCACCCCTTGAGCCATCTTGTCGACCTATAAGTTTCTTGTACCCTTTTTCACATGAGGGGTGCAATTGTGTACACAACACACATGTGAAGATAGGGGACAACCTGCAGGAGGCGGTTTTCTCTGTCTACCATGTAGCATCTAGGGACTAGGGGTCCAACCCACGGCATCTGGCTTGGCAACAAGTACATTTATTGTTGCACTTTTTTTTTTTTTTTCCAAGACAGAGTCTCTGTGTAGCCTTGGCTGTCATGGACTCACTTTGTAGACCAGGCTGGCCTCGAACTCACAGAGATCCACCTGCCTCTGCCTCCCAAGTGCTGGGATTAAAGGCGTGCGGGACTAACCCCGGCCTGTTGTGCCTTCTTGCTTATGCCCTGCTAACTAGTTTCTTGTCCACAGACCCAACTTGATATTTCCCCCTTTTTTGGTAGTGCTTGGGATTGTGCCTAGGGCTGAGACATAACTAAGCAAGCACTCTATCACAGGACTACATCTCCAACTCTATTTTGTTTTGAATTTGTTATGTAGTTGAGGCTGGTATTGAATTCCTGATCTTCTGCTTCCACCTCCTGAGTGTTGGGATTCCAGGCATGTGCCACCATGCCTAGCTTCCTTTTTTTTAAATTTTGAGATAAGGTTGGTGTTTTCTTTTGTTTTTTAATTTCATAGACTAGCTTTGAATTTGTAACCTCCTACCTCAGCCTCTGGGATTACAAGTCTGTGCCACCAGGCCAAGCTCAGAATTTCTAGTTCTTTAGATTATACTTATGGAGGGGTGGGGATATGTGTGTACCATGGCCTGTGGGGTTGGGTTGGTTCTTTACTTTTACTGTGCAGGTCTCAGGCTTGGCAGCCATCTCTCTAGCCCCTGGATACCTATGTACAAGTGGAAGTCTGTTTTCATGGTTATCTCTTTGGCACTGCTAATCTGTTTCATTAAAGTTTAGTGCACTTTGGATCTACGTTAGTTTACTAATAATCCCTATTGGTGTGGATGCAGACAGTTGCAGGCTTCTAATTTTGGGGTATGTGCATATGTATTATATATGCCCCTGTATGTGTGGATACGAAAACACGCACTGAAGCCAGAGAAGGCTCCTGGTGCTCTGGTCTGTCCCTCTGCCTTGTTCCTCTGAGGCAGAGTCTTTCTCTGGACCTGGAGGTAAGCTGGCAGCCAGCAAACCTCAGTGAACATCCTGTCTCCACCTTGCAGACTCACCTATGGATGCCCGACAGGTTGTGCTGGGATCCGAAGTCGGGTCCTTATGTCTACACAGCAAGTGTTCTCGCCTCCCTTTCTAGCCGCCTTTCCAGACCCAAATTCTCTTATTTACGGAGAGCTGTAGTGAATCGCTTTGTCCCTAGGTCACTTTTGATGTGTGAAAAGACTTCGGAAATGTAGATCCCTTGATTATGACTTAACCCAAAGGCCTATGATCACAAGCACAGCTAAGACAAGCGTGGCTGGGCTGCTCCTCAGCTTCCTTCCTGGGGTGCCTGGCAAGGGAGGTGAGTGAGCAAAGCAGCTGCATTCATTCTCTTTCTCTGAAGCACTTGTGGAAAGCCAGGCAGTATGCCATAAGGATCCACAACCCCTGCCTTAGGGCTGGTAGGTGAGGGGCTAGTGACCACACATTTCTGTCATCACCTCTGACTTCAGATACTTTGATTTGTGCCTTTTCTAGAGAATCTTTGAAAAAACTTGGAATAGGCCCATTCTCCTGAGGCTGTTTCCCCTAAATTGGTCTTACATGGAAAGATAGAGGCAAGAGGTGGAAGCAGCACTTGGGAGGTAGAGGCAGGAGGATAAAAAAGATGTTCCACATCAGCATTGGCTATATAGCAAGCTTGAGGCTGGTTTGAATTACATGAAACCCTGTCTCAAGAAAGAGCACAATTTCGGGGGACTAGGAAGATGGCTCAGGTGGTAAAGTTCTTGCATTATAAGTCTTTGGACCTGTTAGGGTCCCCAGCATCCCCATTAAAGCCAGCTGTGGTGGCAGAGTCTATAATTGTAGTACCTAGAGAGGTAGAGATAGGTTGACCGGTCAGCCTATCCAAATGATGAGCAACAGATTCACTGACAGCCCCTACTCATAACAACAAACGCAAAACAAATGTGAGGGAGTAGGCAGGATGTCACAAAGCACTTGATGAACGTCGGTTTCATCCATTGGATCACGTGGTAGGAGAGACTTCCCCAAGTTGTCCTCTGACCGGCTGGCACACGCATGATTGTGGTGTTGTTACACATATATCAATAAATAAATATAATTTAAGAAAGAAATTTTAGCCAGGTATGGTGGTGTACACCTTTAATCCCAGCACTTGGGAGGCAGAGGCGGGTGGGTCTCTGTGAGTTCAAGACCAGCCTGGTCTACAAAGAGAGTTCCATGACAGCCAGAGCCGTTACACAGAGAAACCCTGTCTCGAAAAACCAAAAAAAAAGAAAAAGAAAAAAGAAAATTATGGCCGAGTAAGGTGGTGCATGCCTTTAATCCCAGCACTCAGGAGTTAGAGGCAGGTGGATCTCTGTGAGCTCGAGGCCAGCCTGGTCTACAAAGCAAGTCTAGGACAGCCAAGGCTAACACAGAGAGACCCAGTCTTGAAAAACAAAACAAAACAAAACAAAAAACCCAAAAAAATATAAAATAAAACTTGGTAGAAAGTGGTTGAGCAAGACATCAGATGTTGACCTCTGGGCTCAACATGTAGGTTCTTGCCTGTTCCCACATACACGAAATACACATGAGCATGGACATATACACATGCACCAAAAGTTGCAGTTTTGGTTAGAATGCAGGCAGTGAGGACCACCCGTTTAGCCCTTTTCCTTTCTTTTCGGTTTCTTTATCTTTGGCAGGCACAGGGAGCGCATCACGTTATGTATGTAGCCCGGGTCAGCCTCAGATCCCGCTGTTATTGACAGCTACTGTGAACTCCTTGCTTTTCTACCTTCATCTTCAGAATTCTTGGTTTATAGGCCTGAGCCACTACACCCATCTTGATCTTCCAATGTGTTTGCCTTTAAAAGAAACCCTGGCTGTCCTGGACTCACGTTGTTGAACAGTCCCGCCTTAACCTCACAGAGATCTGCCTGCTTCTGTCTCTCAGAGTGCTGGGATTACCAGAATGTACCACTGTACCCAGCTTGTAAAACCTAGTTTTTTGTTTTGTTTTTTTTTTTTTTTTTGGTTTTTCGAGACAGGGTTTCTCTGTGTAGCCTTGACTGTCCTGGACCTGCTTTGTAGACCAGGCTGGCTTCGAACTCACAGCGATCCACCTGCCCCTGCCTCCCGAGTGCTGGGATTATAGGCATGCGCCACCACGCCCGGCCGTAAAACCTAGTCTTAAAAAATGTTTTAGGGTCGGGCATGGTGGCACACACCTTTAACTCCAGCACTTGGGAGGCAGGGGCAGGCGGATCTCTGAGTTCCAGGCCAATCTGATCTACAGAGCAAGTTCCAGGACAGCTAGAGCTGTTACACAGAGAAACCTTGTCTCGAAAACCCAAAAACAACAAACAAATAAACAAAAAATAACTTTTAGGGATAGAGAGTTGGCTCCATAGTTAAGAGCACTGTCTGCTCTTCTAGAGGTCCTGAGTTCAATTCCTAGCAGCCACATGGTGGCTCACAACCATCTATAACGTGATCTAAAAAAAAGTTTTCAGTAGAGCGTAGTAGAGCACGCCTTTAATCCCAGCATTCAGGGAGGCAGAGGCAGGTGGATTGCTTTGAGTTCAGGATAGCCAGGACTACAAGAGAAACCCTGTCTAAAAAAAAATAATTTTCAAACATTTATAATGAAGGCCCAAGGGCACACAAATATGAAGGGACAAAGGCAGCTCAGGATCTTAGGGTTTCTCAAGCACAGTTGTGCCATCAGACCCACAAACATATCACTTTGTTTGCTTTTCCTCGGGATGAAAGTGATTGCTTACCTGCTTGATTACTTCCTGCTCAGCGCTGCATAGGAAGGGGGAGAGGCCAGAGGAGAGCTCTGGGTGGGAGCTGGCTGGGAGCCGGGGAGGTTGGGTTGTAGATTGGGCTGGTCTAGGAGACTGGGACCCACAAACATACAGGCTTCTCTTTTGTTTGTTTGTTTTGGCTTTGGTTTTTTTTGTTTTTTGAGAGAGGGTTTCTCAGTGTAGTCCAAGTTTGAACTCTCTCAGTAGACCAGGCTGGCTTGGAACTCCAGAGATCTGCCCGCCTCTGCCTCCTGAGTGCTAGGATTAGAGGTGTGGGCCGCCACCTGGCTCTTAGAGGTTTCTTGACGATTGCATCTTTGAGAGGAAGTGGCAGACAGTGTATAAATGTTCTTTATTAGGATGAAGGTAGCATAGTAAAGTTTTGATCCTTTTTGCTCCTTTAATAGCAATGCTTTGGAGCAAGTCAGACCGCGGTCACTTGGGAAAGGGAAATCATAGTACCTCCTTCATAGAGACCTTTGTGAAGCTGCAGGCATTTTCACTATATTGTGTGGTACATAAGCTCTAAGAGAGTGTTAGCTCTTAACACTTTTTATTATGAATGCCTTTCAGAAGGTGCTTCCTGGAGGGGCCTGCCCCACTGTTCCTGTGCTGAGTTCCAGGACAGCCTCAACTTCAGCTACCATCCCTCAGGCCTAAGCCTGCACCTCAGACCACCCAGTCGGGGAAACTCCCCACAGGAGCAGCCCCTCTCCCAAGTACTGAGCCCTGAACCCCCAGACCCAGAGAAGCTTCCTGTGCCCCCGGCCCCTCCATCCAAGAGGCACTGCCGCTCACTCTCGGTGCCTGTGGACCTGTCTCGCTGGCAGCCAGTGTGGCGGCCCGCCCCCTCCAAGCTGTGGACTCCCGTCAAGCACCGGGGCAATGCTGGAGGGGGTGGGCCGCAGGTGCCTCACCAGAGTCCCCCAAAGCGGGTCTCCAGCCTCAGGTTCCTCCAAGCTCCCAGTGCCTCTTCTCAATGTGCCCCAGCCCACAGACCCTACAGCCCTCCTTTCTTCAGCCTGGCCCTGGCCCAGGATTCCTCTCAACCCTGCGCCACCTCCCCTCAGAGTGGTTCTTGGGAGAGTGATGCTGAGTCCCTGTCACCCTGCCCACCACAGCGTCGCTTCTCCCTGTCACCCAGCCTGGGCCCACAGGCAAGCCGCTTCCTGCCCTCTGCCCGGAGCTCCCCTGCGTCTTCCCCAGAACTGCCCTGGAGACCCCGGGGTCTCCGAAACCTTCCCCGAAGCCGCTCTCAGCCTTGTGATCTGGACGCCCGCAAAACTGGGGTCAAGCGGCGTCATGAAGAGGATTCCCGGCGCCTGCGGCCTTCCTTGGACTTTGACAAGATGAATCAGGTGGGACTGATGAACCAGAAGACTGTTTAACCATCTAGCGCCATGCCTTCCTGGCGGGGCTCCCTGGGAACTCGTCTGTCTATAGAGTTTGTACAAGAAGATCATTCTGTAACTATTGAGTTTTAACCTTTCAGGTTTTTTGCCCTGTCAAATCAGTCCCTGATGTTTCAAAGAAACTAGGCCAAGACAGTAAACCTTTAGACAGGGGTCCCTAAGTGACCTACCAGAGGCACAGAATTCCTGTCACCAGGGCCTGCTTGTCCTCAGAGTTGGTTTTTCTCCGGGTTTCTTGCTTCGTGTAAGCCTTTGGAGGCTTGCACAAATTCAGCAAGTACTTTTCTAAAGCCCTGGTCTGAGAGCAATTGCTGCATATGTACTTGTCCACTCTTTCCATATTTTTCTTTCTAGATCACTTGGTCATAGGTGTCTGAGAATTGGTTCCTTTGGCCATCCAGCCTCTCAGGAGTCTGTGGACTTGGTTGTGTTTAGGCACTGGCACATGAGAGTGGCCAGATTAGTAGATGGTGGCGGTGCTGGCATGAAGCTCATAAAAGAGTTTTGTTTTGTTTTAGATGACATCTTTCTGTTTAGCCCAGGCTAGCTTCAGCTTCCTGAGCTATGAAATATCAGGTCCCACCATGGCCTCCATCACTCGCAGCTCCTTCTCTTTTCTGTGGTGCTTGTGAGTAACCCCGTGTCCTAGGCGTGCTATGTAAATGCTTTGCCGCTGAGTGAATGCTCAGCCCTCCAGTTCCTGTTCTTAGGTTGTTGGTTTGGTTTGGCTTGGTTTTTCAAGTCAGGGTCTCATTGTTGTAGCCCTAACTAGCCCGGAACTCACTATGTAGACCAACTGGCCTTGAACTTGCAGAGATCTGCCTCCCAGGTGCTAGGATTAAAAGTGGGAACTGGGGTTCTGTCCTCAGAGAATGTACATGTGTACTACATGTGTCAAAGTTTATGACTTGGGACTTCACTCCAAAGCTTAGAATTTCTGATCCGAGTGTGGTGGCACATACCTATAATCCCAGCACTCAAAATAAAGTAAATAAATCTTTTTTATTATTATTATTTAAAAAAATAGTTTTCAGTATGGTGTGGAAGAGAACACCTTTAATCCCAGCATTCAGGGAGGCAGAGGCAGGTGGATCTCTGTGAATTCGAGGCCAGTCTGGTCTACAAAGTAAATCCAGGACACCCAAGGCTACACAGAGAAACCCTGTTTTAAAAAGAAAAACAGACCAACCAACCAGAATATCTGCTTTCAAGTGTAATTGAGAGAGCCACTTTAAAATTTATTTTTGGAGAGCCAGGAGAGATGGCTCAATGGTTAAGCACAGAGGCTGCTCTTCCAGAGGACCTGAATTTGATTCCTAGTACCCCCATAGTGGCACACAGCTGTAACTCGGTAACTGTAAGTTCCAGAGGATTTGCTGCTCTGCAGACATTGTACTATGCATGTGCTACATAGACACACATGTAGGCAAAACACCCATACACACAAACTAGAAAACATAAAATGTTTTAAAATGATATTTTTAGGTTAGTTGGGAAATCAATATCTTTGTTTCAACTTTGTTGACAGAAACCATACTCAGGAGGTCTCTGTCTCCAAGAAACAGCTGGAGAAAGCAGCAGCATCTCCCCACCGTGGTTCATGGCCTGCAGCCCTGCGCCTCTCTCTGCTTCCTGCAGTCCTGTTGAGGGTTCATCCCAGGTGCTGAGTGAAAGCGAAGAGGAGGAGGAAGGCTCCGTGCGGTGGGGACGGCAGGCACTGAGCAAGCGGACATTGTGTCAGCAGGACTTTGGGGACCTGGACCTGAATCTGATCGAGGAAAACTAAAACTGAGAGGCCGCTTCCGGGGCCCACAGACTGTCTAATGGCTACTAACAAGTGTGAAGGCCCCAAGGCTGAGGGTCCAGCCTGGGAAAGGGGGTGAGTGGAGGGCTCCGACTCAGGGCAGCCGAAGTCTTCTCGCTCCAGCAAGCTCGACCATGCCAAGAGACTGGCGGGGACAAGATAAGCGGAGCTGGTGGCGGGAGGGACAGCCCCAGAGCAGAGCCTCCCCATGGCGGCCCTGAGTGTGAGTATCCTTGCCACTGAGAGAGCAGTGGGCAGGGAAGGAAGGGGTCTGCTGACCCCAGCTCGGGGAATTTCACTAGCCCCTTTGCTTCAAAGGGCACTTGTGTCTTAGAATTTGGCCAGGGTGGGGGGGTTCAGTCAGCCTCCTCGGAGAAATTGTGTGAGTGCGTGTGTGTGCATGGGCGTACACTTGAGGAAAGGTGCGTTTGTATAGCCTTAGGGAAGGAAGGCAGTTGCTCCTTTAACAGCAGGGCATTAGGATGCCCCAGAACCTTGGTTTTTTTTTTTTTGTTTGTTTTTTTAATATGACATTGGGATTGGGCTTGTTCAAGGTGTCAAGAGGAGAGAGGGCTCTTTTTTCCCCCCCCTTAATAGCTCTGGAGCCAGGCTTAAGTTCATTGCATCACTGCTCTGCAAATGGTTCTGTTTTGGGGTCTACCAGAATTTTTTGAGTACTGTGACCTCAGCTAATAGTCTTTTCTTCAGTCTCACCCTCTCCCACGAGATAACTCTAGTGTCGAGGGCTTGTGGGAAGGTCACCACGTTAATTGTTCTCAGCCAGTTATCTCAGCTGCGTACAGCCTGCCTCTCTTGTGCTCTGAGTCGTTGCAAACATGGGCAACTGAGGCAGAGCTGAGAGCTCCATCTCTCTTTTCTTCACCAAGGGGACCTTTTATTTTCTGATCTTTCAAGTCAGAGATAAAGTTGATCCCCAGAATGTGTTGAGGCAGACCAGCACCAGGAGCAGTGACATTTAGTCCCCAGAAGTCCTTTAGCCCTGCCTTCCGGAAGCTGGCCATAGGGAAACTCATTCTTGGGAGATGTCGGCCCAGTCTCTTTCTGTTCTGCTTGAGAAGGAGAATGGGTGTTCAGCATTTAATAGTTTGCTTGTCTTCCACTCTTGCCAGGAAATGTTTATTTGCCTCTAATTGGCCCTGAGAGACCACAGAGAGGCTGGGCTCACTGAGGGACTGCATGGGGATGTGTAAAGGAAAGGCCATGAAAAGCAGCTGGGGGTTGTTGTTGTTGGATTGAATTTCCTTTTTTGTTTCTTACCCACAACTCCAGCCAGTGCAGGTCACAGTGGCTAGAGTGATGGACTTAAAGTTTGCAGATACCTTGGTAGGGTTGGCACCAGTGGGCATGCATGTAGAAGCCATCACTATTGCAGTTTTCGAGACTTTGTTTAGAACACCCTTGTTAACGAAATTGGACCTGCCCTCCCTGTTTATTACAGTAAGGGCATTTTTCTGTTCAGTTTCCACGGTGTCATAGGGCCCAATTCCGAATGTTACAGAAAGCAGCCGAGGTCATGTTTTCTCTTCCTTGTGGAATTGAGCCTGATGTTTAATGTCTCCCACATGTTAACAGGAATACTACTGAGGCTTCAGACTCTTTGCCTCCACTTCAGGGGGAGGTAGCCATGTCTTATTGAGCCTGTGGCCCTCAGAGGTTCTACCTTTCCAGGGCTCCTCCCTTTCTCCTGGCTAGTTACCACATATTACCACTGGGCTACCAGTCTCTAAGGGCCTACCAGAGGCTCTCTTGAGAATCCAGGGAAACTGAGCCCAGGAGTTATCTTGGGTTTCATCTTTCCGTGGTTCTCCCTCTTTGGTCCATAATTTCCCTGGTGCCAGCTTCTTTTCCACCTGGGGCATCCTCATCCCTGGGCTCTCTGCTGCAGATGGCAGTGCCAGCCTCCAACAGGTCACTGGCAGTGCCAACTGGGGTCTCCGTGCAGGCCCTGAGTTTAAATGAAGGCAGGGATTCTGCCTCCATCCTGGCTTTCCCAAAGCCTTTAGGTCACTCCCCTTAGGGAAGGGGGCCTACAATTGTCATATTTTAATTCCATTACTTTAAGTCTGGAATGTTAAACTAGGCAGCACTATCATCCTGCTTCCCAGGCTAAATGCCTCTGGCCCTGGAACAAGCCTTTTCAAGACGTGAATCATTTGCTTTACACAATAGATCTGTTCCAACAGATCTGTGTAAACCAAACGCTATTTTTTAATGCATTTGGACTGCTGACTATTTAAAAGCAGCCTATGATTGCTTCTTTTGTAAAGCAAGCAACCTCCCTCTACTTTAGCCAGTGTCATTATTTGGGTTTTCACATTTGGGCTTACCCAGAGTGGAGCACACCTCCAGGGCTTGTGGCTGATGCTGTGTAGACGTCTGCGTCTGTGCTGCGTGTGTGGTGTGGCTGGCCGGTAGGTGAGTATTCCTGCGTGTGTGAGTGAAGCCACTCCCAGGCTGATGCTCTCCTCCTGTGCCCGGTGACTGCCCATGGCAGCCCTGCTGCCCTTCGTTCCCACCTGCTGCCAAAGTCCCTGTGCTAATGGGATTACAGAAACAAAAAGTGGAAACGTTTTTCGTAAACTTTGTTTTATATTAAAAAATCCATAAGTCTGTGTGTGTTAAAACATGAGGTTCTGCCTCTGTGGCTGTGTTTGAAAAAATAAAGTTTTATTAGAATAATCCATTTTCCCAAGCAACCTTGTGTGCTATAGTGTCTTTTTCCCTTACTTGCACACACACACACACACACACACACACACACACACACACAAAGTGAGAGAGAGGAAGAAACAGAAGTCCACCTAACTTGCCAATCCCTTTAAGGCATGGCCTCGCCGTTCCAAAAGGACAGTATCTGGTCCCTAGATCCTTCTATGGTCAGAGCCTGTTGCCTGGGATTCTGTCAGTATGGCTTAGTCTCTGTTTCTCTGGTGCTTAATACGCATTGCCTCTTTCCTGACGTCACTCTCTTTTTCCAGCTGGTTAAAGTCAAGTACTAATGCATTCTACTTCTCTGAGATATGTTTCATGGTACAGTTAGAACCTTGACTGGGTTGATTCAGAGGCTTTAGATGATAGGCGAAGACAGAAAGGAATCTCTTCATTAGGGTTTTCACATGCTATATGTTGGAGAGATGGAGATTTAGTCATCAAATTCAGATCCAAAGACCTGGGAAACTCCTGCTTGCAGCCAGGCATAGTGGCGCATGCCTGTAATCCCAGTACTTAGGAGGCAGAGGTTGGTAGGTCGATGTGAGTTGAAGGCCAGCCTGGTCTACAAATTGAGTCCAGGACAGCCAAGGCTACACAGAGAAACCCTGTCTTGGAAAACCAAAATAAATAAATAAAAATCATGTTTGCAGCTGGGTGAGGTGGCATATGCCTGGAACCCCAGCACTCGGAAAGGCAGAGCCAGGTGGATTGCTGTGAGTTGGAGGCTAGCCTGGACTACAAAGTGCGTCCAGGACAGCCATGGCTATGCAGAGAAACCCTATCTTGGAAAAACCAAAACCAAAACACCAAAAAAAAAAAAAAAATCTGTTTGCAGAATGATCCTAAAAGCAAAGCTCTTTTGTCCTAGAAAACGACGAGTTCCCTAACGCGCCTACTGTTGCCTGTAAAACAGTGTTGCTGAAGTCTTGACTTTCCTATTCCACTCTTCTTAAGTAACATTTTTCTAATGTGTATGGATGAAATACAGCTACTTAAGAGAGCCAAGCAAGGGCCTCTGGCCAGAAAGTTTAGCCTTTCTTTACCAGGCTGCAGGAAGAATCAAGTTGCTTAGCTTATGTCCCACTTTCCTGCTTCAAATTTGTGGTACTCATCTTGGAATACCAACGAAGTGTGCAGGGCAGGGTTGGCTTGGCTACCTGGGGCAGGAACCTGAGGCTGAAATTAGACCCTACAGAGTAGTAGTTGCCACCTGCCCCGGAAACAAAGGAGGAGGAGTTTTGGAGACAGACTTAAGGGGTTAAAGAGGTTTCTATTTCAGCCTTTTCTTTCTTTACAACTATTCTGTTTCATCATCTGCTTGAGCCAGTGGCAAAGTTTGAACAACTAAAATGACATTGATGTCGCCCCTTGTTTTTTTACTTCGTTTTATAGCTGGTTTTAATTTTTTTCCTTTCTTATTTTGGTGTATGTGCATGTGTGTGTGTGGTGCTGGGGACAAAAAGCAAGGGTCTTGTACACGCTAAGTGAATATTCTCACTCAACTCTATCCCCAGTTCTAAGGTTCTGTTTTCTGTTAATTTTCTGAGGTCAGATGTGTCTATCACTTTTGTTGCTGGACTCATAGGATCGAAGTGTAGATTTTATGAGGGCAGGGATTGTTTTATTCAGTGTTGTGGCCTCAACTGTTTTGTTTGTGTGGTTGGTTGGTTTTTTGGTTTTGTATCTTTGGTTTTTCAAGACAGGGTTTCTCTGTGTAGCAGCTCTGGCTGTCCTGGACTCATTTTGTAGATCAGGCTGGCCTTGAATTCACTGAGATCCACCTGCCTCTGCCTCCTGAGTGCTGGGGTGGCCTTAGCTGTTAAAGTGTCTTTTATTTGCCTGATGTGATTGTTAGCTTGTAGGCTTTCTGCCTCCATCTACTAACCTAGGCCTAGGCCTGGAAGCTTCTGGCCTCCATACAATTTAATCTAGGCATAGAATGTTTTCAGCCTCTGAGACTTAACTGTTGAATAAGCTCACTTTTTCTAGCTCTTTCTGAATTCTGGCTAGCTGGTTCAATTCAACTATGGCTCAAGCGCCTCTCCTAGCTGACTGATTCAAACTGGCTTCTCTTGACTTCTGACTGAATTGCTCTGCTTGGCCTCAAACTCTAGCAATCTGTTCTAATCTAGCTCTGTCTTATTCTCCAGCTCGTTCTGCATTCGCCTGTGTCTAGATTGTTCTCTCTCTGCAACCTGTCTTTGTACAACTGTCCCAGTAAAACTGCCTCCTTCCTGTCTCCCTCTGTGTCCTCTTTTCCTGTCTTTTCTGCTGTGAGTTGGACATCTCTGGCTCATTCTGTCAAATCTTTCTAATAATTTGTCACTTTGTCTGCCTCTCAATTAGACAACACTTTCCAACATCAGTGCTTCCTTCTTCAAACTAACTTTACCTTCGTTGTTTGAGATGAAAGGTGTTTACTAAGGGTGGGTATGTATTCCAGCCAGAAAGATTAAAGGTGTGTACATGTCTGCATTCCAGCTGGATCGCACAGACCTGTGCATGTCATCTCTTGCTATAGCAGCCATGTTTCTGGATTAAAATTCCTCTACACTCAACACTTTGGAAATTTCCTGGCATACAGAAAAAAAAAAAAAAAAAAAAAAAAAGTACCTATTTTACCTGTTGGATGAATTTCTCCTTTGCCCGCCCCATCCCTAAGCTTAAATATAGTTGTCAGCGGTGTTGTTGAAAACCAGCATTAGATGCTGGAGCAGTGATTAAAGCTCCATATGAGAAGGAAAACTTTTAGTTAATTTTGGTAGAAAAGATGCAAGGCAGATAGGTCCTACATGGATTCGCCTGAATTCCTTCTGTGAATAATTGGTGCCCTAGAGCCATGTGCTCTAAGGGTTCTCAGCCCAAGCTTAAGGTTTTCTATGGGAGATAGAAGTTACAAGGATTAGGGGCTGGGGCATGGTTTTTTTTTTTACCCTGGGGCACAGAGTGAGACCCCTAAAAGGTTACAAGGAATAGGAGGGAATTTTTGTTTCCTGGTGTTCCACTGGGGTCATCCCAGTATTTGCTTTAAAAAAAAAAAAAAAAAAAAAAACTAGGTCAAAGATATAGATAAGGTTATAGAAAGGGAAATAACTAGGTAGTCAAAGAACCTTTGGACTGATGAAAAAAAAAATCCACTTTTAGAGCAACAGTCATGGTTTACTACCAGCCAGGCCTTGCCTCTTTCTGGTTTGTGTCCCCTTAAGTCTGTGTATTCAAGAAAGTGTTAGAAACAAGGTAATCTAACATCACCAGCATTAAATGCTTGAGGCTCTTCACTAATTATTGTGATTTAGTCTAGCCAAAATGTCAGCAGCCTCACCCTGTACCACCTCCTTCTCTAATTGGGATTGAAGATTATCTCATACCTGAAATAGTTCTAATGCATGTTACTGTGCTCTCTGCCTGCAACCTCATTACTTCCATAGCAAAGTGAAATGCTACCAAATCAGATCATCTCTATCCCATTTCCCTACAAGTTGAATAACATCTAAGCTTAATAACATTGGAAGCCTGGGGCTAGAGAGGTGGCTCAGAGGTTAAGGGCACCTGCTGCTCCCTGCTTTTGCAGAGGACCAGGGTTTAGTTCTCAGCACCCAGATGACAACTGTTTTCTAATTCCAGTTTCAGGGATCTGGCGCCCTCTTGTGGCCTCCACAGTGGCACATAGTCGTATACATGCAGGCAAAATTCTGAACCACATAACAAAAGTTTTTGTGAGTTTTTTTTTGTTTTGGTTTCGTTTTCGGTTTTTTTTTTTTTTTTTTTTTTTTTTTTTTTTTTTTTTTTTTTTTTTTGTTTTTTTTTTTTTTTTTTTTTTTTTTTTTTTTTTTTTTTTTTTTTTTGAGACAGGCTCTCACTATGTCATTCTGGCTGGCCTAAATCTCCCTAAATCGATTAGGTTGGCCTCAAACTCTGTGTGCCGAAGAGCAAGTGCCACCACACTTGGCTAAAATAAATCTTCAAAAACCAGTAACGTTGGCCCATTATAAAAGGGAAGGAGCTCTATGAGTTCAAGGCAGAGCACTTAAGATATTAAAAGCCAATGAAAATCACCATAAGCACACCCCAATGGATGTTCGCTTTGGCCAATGGGGAAGGAACCTATCAAGTACTGAACTACTGATGGGCCAATGAGAAGGAAGATAGTGTCCCATTTGGATCAATGGGGAATGTTTTCTAACATGACAGGGGAGGGTAACTCGCTTTAGGATAGGGGGAAAACCGTTAATAGTTATAGGGTTAGTAGTCAGTCCAAAACATCCGTCTTCTATGTACCTTGCCTCATGTCCCCGCCCTCTTAAAAGTCTTTGGTATTGTCTAAGGAGAGGAAGCTTACACTCCTGAGCACCTGACTCCCTGAATTGAAGTTAGACTAGGCCTAAGGATGGTGCTACTGGGGGGCGGGGAGGAGGGGAGAGAGGATAAAGAACCCGCCCAACTCCCCGCCCCCCCCGCAGAACTTGCAATTCCCCTCCAGGCCGCAGGGGGCACTGCAGGCCCCGGGGAGGTTGGGGCGGAGTGCTGCGAGGGGCGGAGAGCTGCTGCCCGGCTCCGGGGCGCTGGGGGCGCTGTGAGGCGCCCTGGCTGTGCCTCCGCTCCCGGCCACGGGGGGCGCTGTGCGGCGCCGGTGGTTGGTGGTGGCTGGTGGGGGGGTGGGGGGAGCGGCGGCCGCGGGTGGTGCGGAGGGAGGCCTTGCGGGTGGATCGGGCGCTTGGCGGCTGAGGTGGTGGGAGGCGGCGGGCGGGCGGGCGGGAGCAGCGCGGGTCCGGCCGGCCCTGGCGATGGCGGACGCGGCGGCCTCCCCGGTGGGCAAGCGGCTGTTGCTTCTGTTCGCGGACCCTACGGCCTCAGCTTCGGCCTCGGCCCCTACGGCGGCGGCGGCGGCGGCGGCGAGCGGAGATCCTGGGCCTGCGCTGCGCACTCGGGCCTGGCGGGCCGGCACGGTGCGGGCCATGAGCGGGGCGGTGCCCCAGGACCTAGCGGTGAGTGGCGGCCGAGGCGGGCACGCGAGGCCGGGGCTGCGGGGCCTGTGGGGGGGGGGAGCCCTCCCCGGGGGCCTTTGTGAGGGGGTGGCGAGGCGGGGGTGACCCAGTTCCGCGCCCCAGGCTCTCCTGAGCGCCCCCCGCCGGCACCTCGTTGCCCGGGCACTCGGGCTCTGGCCGGCGTGGCTTCCGTGTCGGGGTGCGCGCCCCACTTTCTCCTGGGGGGCGGCCGGGGTGCGAGGAGCTGCTGCTGTTGCTGCTGGTTCAAGCCGGCAGGCCCCGCCTCCTGGGCGACCCTGCTTCGCGCACTCCCCCCTCTACCTCCCCCCCCCCACCCCCACGCCCTCGGAGCAGGTTCTCGAACCCTGGCTTCCAGGGTTCCGCAGAATTCGGCTAGAATTCGAGGACCGGTAGTCCCCAGGCCGTCTCGGGGGACTCGTTTCTAGGTTCCCTTCCTCCCAGAGCCCTGAGTGCGGCTGGAATGTGGGCAGTTGCGGGAGGCACCGAGGCTGCACTTGGAGTTGCTCGGGGCTTTTTTTTTTTTTTTTTTTTAATCTGGCACTTACTTCCTCCTTGTTTGAGCAGTGCTCGGCCTGGCGGTCCCCAGAAAGGCCAGCTCTGTGGTCTGGTTTCGAAAGTGCTTTTGGCGCTTCTAAGTGACAGGGGCTGTTGTCTGAGCTTTTTTGCTTAAGTTTGAGGTCTGTGCTGGTAGCCGAAAGAGGCTACTGTGTGGCCTTTTTGCTTCTAACTGGGTTTCTCCCCTAACCTCGAGAGGGGTTTCGCTTTGAAACTTTGTTTTAGGGTTTGGCCGCTTGCCTCGGTATGCTTTATGGTGAAAGTTGTTCGGTAAGAAGTTGACTAGCCATTCGAGACCGTGAGCTTTTATTTTTGTTAGTGTGGCGGCAAAATGCTACCTTTGAGTTTTGTCAGGCCCCTTTAGTTCCGCATTCTGACAGCGGCCCTAGCTTCACTGGTGAAATAAAGCAATGAAAAATGGGGAGGGAAGGGTATTTTGGGATTATCTACTGATCAGTAAACAGAAAGTGAATAGTCTCGATGAGCTTGATTCTGTAGACTTTTATTCACTAAACAGGAATGTATTTTTGTGAGATTTAGGATTTAGCTGATTGCTGCTGGTTTCTTTCTATTGATCAGGTCTGTCTGGTTAGCAATCTTTGTTTGTTCGTTTGTTTGTTTATGACTCCTGACATAAGCTTTACCTCTCCTGCTTCAATTGCCTTGCTTTGATCATTCTCCCAGGTGTATTTACGAAGCTTTAGTGGGGGGAATTTGTAAAAAGATACCACAAATGTAAGGGGTTCTGGATGGTGAATAAGATGGGAATTTAACTCTAAATTAATCTGCCCTTTGAACGGAAGATAGCTCTGTTGGAGACTTTTGTTTCTCAGTTTAAGTCACTCTTTAAAGCAAAGCATTCCTAAGACCCACCCCGTGTGCGTTCTCTGGCCTGAGGCACTGTCATTCCAGACCTCTAGGTTGGGTTTACTTCCCAGCTCTTTGAATAGTTGTTTGCACGCTCCCTTCATCATCAGATGAGTGAGCTAATGAGCTCTGCACCTGAAATGGCTACCCATTCGCTTTGTTGTTGCTGATCTCCCAGAGGAAGGAGGTTTTTGGAGTATGCTGAGTGCTGGGCACCACTAGGGCTAAATACTTAATACTTTTACCATGTGACCAGTGGGAGTGGGTTTTCCAACCAACTAAAAACTTGCAGTGATTCTTGGGAAAAAAGCAAGATGTTATTAACTGTTTTGAGGTCTTGTATGATGCAATGCGAATATAGAAGCAAAGGTACCTCTAGGTTTGGGGAATATATTTGTGCTTGTCCTGAATATATCCAGGGATATATAAGAAAACAGTCACAACAAAACTCTGGGCCTTTAAGGCTTTTAAAACCATCTTGCAGAACTGTTCTGGCAAGCTTTTACAGTGAGGTTCTGTTAATGACAGTGACTAGTGAGGGATCAGAATTTGCATTTTGTTTTCCTTTTTCATTGAGGAGAATGCCTTTGGACTCTGGGCATGTGGACTTTTCCAATTTGCACCACATATTGTAGTAAACACAACTATCTTCCAATCAAAAGTGTTCTTCCTGTACTGAAAGGTGGAGTTTGCCAGCAGCTGGCCTGTGATTGGGCAGATTTTCTTTCAGTTATGTGTAAGAGGTTTTCAGGCGTGCTTAGTTTTGAGTAAAGCAAAGCAGGGCGCCCCCTGGTAAGGATGAGTAATTGAGGGTTGGATGAATGAGTTTCGGAAGGGATTGAAAACACATGTCTCAATTTTAGGCTCCATTAATATCCTCTTTCTAAACACTTTTTGACCCAGAAATATATTTAAGAGTATACGAGTGATACATTTAATGAGCTTTTTAAAATTTCATTACCAATGTCATATGCTGCCTTAAGATGTGATGTGGAAAAAAAATGAAAACCCTTACTCTGTTTTTGGGGATTTTGTTGATGAGCGTCCTAAGAGTGGGCTCAGCAGTGAACTTCTCTTTTGACAAGCAACTGCTGACACAAACCGTCCCCTCTGCTTCTCTTGGAATACTGGCTTCGTTGTTCAAAATGGGTGTTTTGTGTTTCTTTTTTAATTATGTTGCAAGATTAGTGCATTTTTGCATTTATCTTATTTACTAATCTAGTTGTACCCGTCTGAGTTCCAAAGTCATTTTTGGTCCAAGTAAGTCCCAGAGTCCTTGAGACCATAACATATATAGGGGCAGTAGACACAAACACAAAAATATCATGGATTTTCCTTTTGGTTATAAGTAAAAGTATTTACAGAATGTCAGGGCTATAGACCTGAGACCACAGCAGTTTTGACCCTATCAGCTTCCACTTACCAAAGAAGAATATGATTTTCTTCCTGTGTAAAATGACTTCTACATATACTATATATACATGAATGAGAACAGAGATAGAGCTGGAGCACAGTCAGTGGTGTTTGTCTAGCGTGCACTGCAGAAACTGATGGCAGTGGGTGCACACCTGTACAATTCTTCTCTACAAAGGTTTCTTCCCTCTTTTAAACAAATGCCATCTTACTAGACAATATCTGTCACCTGCTCTTAAAAACTAACAAACAAGAAACATTTTATTTTCCGTATTTGAGTGTCTTTTGCCTGCATACATTATGTGCAACCTGTGCATGCCTGAAGTCAGAGAGGGTGTGTGGCCCTCTGGGGTTAGAGTTGCAGACAACTATGGGCCACCATGTGGCTCCTGGGAACGGAACCTGGTCCTCTGCAAAAGCAGCCAGTGATCCTAACCACTAAGCCATCTCTCCAGCCCTGCTTTCTTTGGCTGTCTTAGATTTGCTTTGTAGACCAGGCTGGCCTTGAACTCACGGAGATAGGCCTGCCTCTGCACCACTGCTGAGACCAGCTCTCACACTTTTTTTTTTGTTTTGTTTTGAGACAGGGTTTCTCTGTGTAGCCTTGGCTGTCCTGGACTCATTTTGTAGACCAGGCTGGCCTCGAACTCACAACAATCCACCTGCCTCTGCCCCCTGAGTGCTGGGATTAAAGCCATGTGCTACCACGCCCCGGCTCTGCTTTCTTATTTTAGTTGAATGTTTTATATACGTAGACATCACATAGCTATATATCTTGTAAACACTTCCAATTTTCAACTCTTTCCCATGCTACATAAGTACATTGCCACTGAGCAACACTCCCAGATCGTCATAATTTTTTATAACTACTTCATATTTCGTGGAATGGGTGTGCCATTATTTGGTAAATTTTTTTTCTCTTGGTAGACATCACTTTGTTTAAAGTGTGTCATGCCCCTGCTTCCCCTCCCCCAACCCCCACAGCACTGAATATGCTGATCTAACCTTGGTGTACTTGTGTTTTGTGGTCCAGGTTTCATTTTTGTACTTTAGGCATCCAAGAGTGAGATTGTCAGGTTCCGTGTATGTACTTTTATTTCATTAATACATGGATATTTTCCAGTCACCAGCAGTCTAGTTCTTGTTTTCTTTCGTCTTTACTGTTAAATGATGTCATCAGTCTTTACTGTTGCCAGTCCAGGAGGTGAGAAATAGTATCTAACATTTTCATGACTACTGCTCTTTTTCTGGGTGTGTCCATGTGTCCCCTCCCCTTTCCTTCCTTCTTTCCTTCCTTCCTTCTTTCCTTCCTACTTATACATCTTTTGCTCACTTAATAAGTTAGCTGTTATTTTTTCATTCTGAGATCTTTATGTTATTAACTTTTGTTACCCTTCTAGGACATTGTAATCTTTTTCACTTTTTTTTTTTTTTTTTTTTTTTTTTTTTAGACAGGTTTTCACTCTGTAGACCAGGCTGGCCTCCCAAGAGTGCTGGAATTAAAGGTGTCACCTTTTGGTTTGAGCCCAAGCTTCTCTATCTCTCTCTCTCTCTCTCTCTCTCTCTCTCTCTCTCTCTCTCTCTTTCTCTCTCTCTCTCTCTCTCTCTAGCTTCTTGCTTAGAAAGAGCTTTCTATGTCTTAAGATTTTGTATTTTTGCCAGGTGTGGTGGCGCACGCCTTTAATCCCAGCACTCAGGAGACAGAGGCAGGCAGATCACTGTGAGTTCAAGGCCAGCCTGGTCTACAAAGTGAGCCCTGGACAGCCAAGGCTACACAGAGAAACCCTGTCTCAAAAAAACAAAAAAAATCTTAGCCTGTTTTTTTTTTCTTTTTTCTTTTTCTTTTTTGAGACTCCCACTATGTATGTATCCCTGGTGTGCTTGGAACTCATTATGTAGACCAGGCTGGTGAACTCAAGTGCTAATTAGTATTAAGGCGTTCTCCAGCACTCACTGCTCATTTTAATCTTTGGCTCTTTTACTCACCTGACAATTTTTTTTTAAAGATGTATTTATTTATTACATATACAGTGTTCTGCCTGCATGTACACCTGCACACCAGAAGGGGGAACCAGATCTCATGATAGATGGTTGTGAGCTACCATGTGGTTGCTGGGAATTGAACTCAGGACCTTTGGAAGAGCAGACGGTGCTATTAACCACTGAGCCATCTCTCCAGCCCCCGACAATTATTTTAATTGGATATAATATAGGCGATCTGATCTACCCTTTTTTCTTGCTACATAATGTGGCATCACCAATTTTATTAACCAACTAAAGGTTTTGTTGTTGCTGCAGTATGGTAGAATTAAATGGTGCTATAAGTGTAGCATTGGTTTGTTTTGACTATCACAGCTCTCTCAGCTTTCCAGACTTGCAAAAAGGATTAAAATGTATCTGTCGCCAGGCGGTGGTGGCGCACGCCTTTAATCCCAGCACTCGGGAGGCAGAGGCAGGCGGATCGCTGTGAGTTCGAAGCCAGCCTGGTCTACAAAGGGAGTCCAGGACAGCCAAGGCTACACAGAGAAACCCTGTCTCAAAAAAACCAAATAAATAAATAAATAAATAAATAAAAATAAAATGTATCTGTCTAAATGTTTTAACTTTTAACCTTTCATTTCTGCTTCAGGCTAAGAATACCTCTAATAGTATTCCCTTTGTTGTGATTTGAGATATATAATAATTGTAGCATTGTTCTGATCATTCTGACTAGTATCATGTGACTTATATCTGGAAGTCTTCTGTGAGGAATGAATGTGTATCTATCTGTTTCCCACCCCCACCCCCCCATGCAGGGTCTCACTATATATCCCTGACATGGAACTTGATATGTAGATCAAGCTGGTCTTGAACTCAGAGATCCACCAGCCTCGGCCTTGCAAGTGTTGGGAATACAGGTGCGACCCACCACGCCTAGTTTAGAGCTTTAGATAAACTGGTCATGGTGATGCATACTTCTGGTTCCCAGCATGTTGGAAGACACTTTAAAAGCAATGAGATTCTGCTCATTTGATGAGAACGTACACTGTTGAGTTGGATCTCTTAAGAACACCCATCATCTTAATTCCACACCTTTTTTCTTCATATGCAACTTGATTGTGTAGATCAGGATAGCCTAGAGCTCAGCGACCCACCTGCCTCTGAGCTCTAGGATTAAGGAAGCATCATCACTCTTGGCTTCTCTTCATTTTGCCTGATGTGGTGGTGAGTCAGTGTGAGCTGCAGTGCATTGTAGGCCAGCAAATGAAAAAGAATAATAAGGCTCTTGCTGTGTGCCGGGGGAGCCTGGAATTTGAGAAGCCCTTTCTTTAGCTCCCCAAGTGCTGAGATAGCAGGTGTACCTTACCTCTGCGTCCCACCTGTTTGAGAGCTTGCAGCATGCCGGTCCCCATCACACTATATGCAGCAGCTGTTTCCTCTCCCTTTGTTACACAATCACAGCCTCTCTTCCTCTGTTGAAGTTGTTGGTTTTGGTTTTAGTTTGTTTTTTGAAACAGGGTCTCACTATGTAGTCTTGACTGGTCTGGAGCTGACCTGTTTATGCCTACCCATGCCTGGCTAGGTTTTGCTTTTGTTTTTAAAGTCAGAGCCTTCGCTGGTCTGGAACTGTGTAGACCAGCCGGGCCTTGTTCTGGTGTTACAGGTGTGTGCTACCACTCCAAACTAGATCTTTCTCTTCATTGCCCATTTGTTTATCAGGGATTCCTGTCACTAACTCCTCATCTGCCGACCACTCGTATGCACTTGTATGTTCTACCAGCTTGTTCTGGGTGATTTACTTTCCCCTTCACAAACAGGCCCGAAATGGGAGATAAGAACCGGTTTCTGTTGGTGATTTTAACGACAGCTGTGGTGGATGGGTAGGTGCCAGTAGGCTTTCCTGCTGTAAGGCCTGAGGGACACTGAACACCTGTTACTCCTTAGTGTTCCATTGCCTTTGATAGGTTGGTGATGTTTAAGCCTTTGAAACCCATCATGCCCACTTGCTAAAGTGTCTTTTACTCTTGTTCTCCAGATGGGTGAACCCCCCACCCCTGCCCCAATTGTTCAGTAGTGACTCAAGTGGTATGGCCTCTTAGACTTACAAGAGCATACGCTCCATATCTGTAGAGACTTTGTAGGTAATGGGGCTCTAGGGGGCTGACTCACTAACCATATTCTCTGGAGACTGATTTGAAAATCCATACAAGGTTATTAATTTACAGTGGAGGATATACCTACAGAGATGAGAATCCTGTCATCTGCTCAGTAAGGAGGCTCTTTGCCTTGTAAAGAATTAGACAGGGAAAAGTGGGTGTGCCCTGGAGATATTTATAGCAAGCAGCCCTCATTTTGTGGTCCTCTACTTCCCCAGTGCTTTCTGTTCCATTGCTTAATCCCTGCTCCCTTTTTGAGATAGCCTTGATATGTAGCCCAGATGAACCCTTAACCAACTTCAGCTTCCTGATTGTTCGGATTGCAGGTGGGCACCTGTATATGCAGTTTTCTTTTTTCTTTTTTTTTCCGGGGTTCCCCCCCATTAGTCACTGAGATCCACCTGCCTCTGTCTTCCAATCTGCTGGAATTGTAGTGCACTACCACACCCGGCCTTTTTTTTCCCCCTCCAGCCTAGGCAGCAGGATGTTATTTTAAAAGATAAGTAAAGTGGTGGGGCACTCCTTTAATCCCAGCACTCGGGAGGCAGAGGCAGGCAGATCACTGTGAGTTTAAGGCAAGCCTGGTGTACAAAGTGAGTCCAGGACCACCAAGGATACAGAGAGACCCTGTCTTGGAGAAGGGGAAAAAAAAAGATAAGCAGACAGCCAAAAAAAGCCTATAAGTAAGTAAGTAAATAAATAAATAAAAGATAAGTAAGGCGTGTGTGTGGTGGTGCAGCCTGTAATGTAAGCACTTGGGAGACAGAGACTAGTGGATCCCTGTGAGTTCGAGGCCAGCCTGGTCTACAAAGCGAGTCTAGGACAGTCAAGGCTACACAGAAAAACCCTGTCTTGGGGAAGGAAAAAAAAGATAAGCAGACAGGTGGGTTTCTATAAGTTTTAAGGCCAGCCAAAACTGCATAATTGAGATCTTGTCTTCAAAAATAAAAGGGAAAAAGAAAAGAAAATCAGGGTGTGGTGGTGCACGCCTTTAATCCCAGCAGGAGGCAAAGGCAAGTGGATCTCTGAGCTAGCCTGGTCTACAAAACAAGACCAGGACAGCCAGGATGATTACACAGGGAAACCCTGTCTCAAAAAAACCAAAAACAACCACAACAAAAAGATAACTGGGTCTGCAAAAGGGTCATTTCACATTCAGTCCAGATTTCACCATATAATGAACTCAGTACCCGTATATTGACCTCAGCCCAACAGAGCTGTCTGGGGTGGGGCTCAATTGGAAGAGTGCTTGCATGGCAGCTGTGACGCCCTGGGCTCCATCCCCAGCCCCACATAGGTGTGACATAGCTCTAAACCACAGCACCAGGGAAGACCAGACATTTAAAGTCATCTTAAGCTGCAGATTGAGTTGAAGACCATCCAGGGCTACATGAGACCCTGCCTCAAGAAAAAAAAAAGTTTTTTTGAATATATAAGTTTTTGGCTAGGTAATTGAACTATGCCTATCTTTTCTGTTTTGAATGTTAATGGCTTTGTCAATAATTTAGTATCTTTTTTTAATTTTTAATTTTTTGTATTTTGAGACAGGGTTTCTCTGTGTAGGCTTGGCTTTCCTGGACTGGCTTTGTAGACCAGGCTGGCCTCTAACTCACAGTGATCCGCCTGCCTCTGCCTTCAGAGTGCTGGGATTATAGCCATGTGCCACCAAGCCTGGCTCATTGTTGTTTTTCGATACAGGGTTTCTCTGTAGAGACTAGGCTGGCCTCACAGAAATCCACTCTGCCTCTGCTTCTCTAGTTCTTGGATTTAAAGGCACGCACCACCGGGCCCAGGTTTTTAGGTTGACTGAATTTAAACTTTTTTTTAAACACAGATTTATTTATACATGAGTGCCCTATTTGCATGCACACCTGCAGGCCAGAAGAGGGCATCAGATCCCATTATAGATGGTTGTGAGCCACCATGTGGTTGCTGGGAATAGAACTCTGGAAGAGCAACCAGTGCTCTTAACCACTGAGTCATTTCTCCAACTCCATTTTTTTTTTTTAAAGAATAACAGCATTCATTATTTGTATAAAATCATATTTGGAAATCATCCTTTTCTTTTTTGAGATGGGGTGTCTCTGTAGCTCCAGGTTGTGGGAGCTTTCTGTCCTGCCGCAGCTGAGATGAAAGGCATGTCCCGTCATGCCTACCTTGGCAACAAGATGTTTTGAGGAGACTTCTTTGTATTTAGTGTAATCCAAACCATTGTAGAAGTGGCATCACCAGATTATTTACATGTTTAAGATTTTTAGATATATTTTCTTGTTTTATTTGAGGCAGGGTCTCAACCTAAGCTGGCCTAGAACTCCTTATTAAACTTGGAATTCACAATCCTGCTTTAATCTCCAGACTGATAGACCTAGAGGGTTACAGGCATATATCACCATGCCCAGTACTTCTCTTTAAAGCTTACAGCAATTTATACCATGACCGGTAAGTAATAGACCCTTGCTTAGGGGAGTGAATGTTAATCCTCCAGGCAATCCTCTGAGGCTTATTGTTCCTATTTATAGGCAAAGGAAGTGAGACTCAAAGAGGCTGAAGCATAAACACGGGGGAGTCGGGGTATAAATCCTTACCTAACTTTGATTTCACAGCTTCTCAGAATGGTATGCATGTTTGAATTTTATTCAGATTATCACTGTTACACCTAACTACTTACATTTAATATACTCGGTGTTAGATGGGTATGGAAAAATATCTTTTGAAAATTCAAAGAAAGTAAAAAGAGAAATTTATTTACTTAAAAATAACAGTGTGTAGACATGCTTCATCACCCACTTTAGCTGTCCACATATCCTAGTTTTGTAAAATGGTACATAATTCACATTCAGAGGTAGGAAGAGGAATTACAAGTCAGGAATCTTTCATTTCCTTTACTCTCTGACAGTCATCATCACATCCTGTTCTGGTCTCTGATTTCTCAAGTGTACTTTGCATTCACATAATCTGACTTTTTAAAAATTTATTTTTTTGTAAATGGTCTTATAGTTTCTACTAAAAGTTTATCTTTTAAGCCTAAGTTAATTTTTCCCTTTAGAGTTAATTACATAAATGAATACACTTTTGGTTTGGTTTGGTTTTGGTTTTCTTCGAGACAGGGTTTCTCTGTGTAGCCTTGCCTGTCCTGGATTCACTTTGTAGACCAAGCTGGCCTCGAACTCACATCCATCAATCTGCCTCTGCCTCCTGAGTGCTGGGATTAAAAGCGTGTGCCACCATGCCTGGCCAGTGAAAACACTTCTTGAAGAAGAAGAAGAAAAAAATCATCTGATAAAAATCACACATATTATACCTGTAAATACCATTCTCAGCCTTAATCAGGGAAACCTCTTTTCAATGAACCTCTCCAGCCCTGGTGTACTGACAACTTTGTAAAAAATGTTCAAATGTACACCAGAAACAAGGGAGGCTAATCCAGGCATGGTGATGTACACCTTTAATCCCAGCACTCAGGAAGTACAGACAGGTGGATCTCTTAAGTTAAAGACCAGCTTGGTCTACAGACAGAGTTCCATGATAGCAAGAGCTACTCTGAAAAAAACTAAAAAGGGGGAGCTAGAGAGATGGCTCAGTGTTAAGGGCCTATACTGCTTCCATAGAGGACCTGAGTTCAGTTCCCAGCACCCACATCATGCAGCTCACAGCCATCTGTGACTCTTGCTCCAGGGCATCGTCTGATGGCCTTTCTGGCTCTGTAAGCATGGGCGGGTTCCCCCCACCCCCAGAAATAAAAATAAGAGGCTGGAGAGATGGCTCAGAGGTTAAGAGCACTGTCTGCTCTTCCGAAGGTCCCGAGTTCAATTCCTAGCAACCACATGGTGGCTTACAGCCACCTGTAATGAGATCTGGTGTCTTCTTGTGGTAGGCAGGCACACGTGTGGGCAGAATACTGTATAAATAAATAAATCTTTAAAAAAATAAAATAAAATAAAACTTATGATTTTTACTTTATATTTTTATTTGATATGCATTAGTGTTTTGCTTGTATGTATGCCTATGTGAGGGTGTCAGATTCCCCTGGAACTGGAATAGCAGACAGTTGTGTACTGATGTGTGGGTGCTAGAAAGTGAACTCCAGAAAAGCAGCCAGTACTCTTAACCACAGAGCCATCTTTCCAGCCCCTAAATACATCTTTTTTAAAAAAGGAAAAGAGAGGTGGTTATGAACATTACTGCTCTTGCAGAGGATCTGAATTCATTCTCCAGCTCCAAGGGAATCTGACAGTCCTACCTTCTTCTGGCACCTGCACGCACACTCCCCCCACCCCCCAACCTACTGCTTGTCTTTGATTTTGTTTTCCAGATAGTCTCTGTGTACAGCATCCCTGCCTGTCTTTGAACTTGATTTGTAGATCAGGCTGGCCTTTTCCAAGAGCCAGCCAGTCTCTGCCTTCAACTGCTGCTGTGTTGCCACCACACCCCACTAACACACCTACTTTTTAAAAAGTAAAATTTTGAGAGAGAGGAGAGAGAGAAACGGAGACTCTGTCTCAAAAAAAAAAAGGGGCTGATTTTTGCCTGGTGGTGGTGGTGGCGGCAGTGCGCGCCTTTAATCCCAGCACTCGGGAGGCAGAGGCAGGCGGATCGCTGTGAGTTTGAGGCTAGCCTGGTCTACAAAGCGAATTTAGGACAGCCAGAGATACACAGAGAAACCCTGTCTCGAAAAACAAGGGGAAAAGGGGGGGGGGGGGGGGGGATGGAGAGAACTGGCCCAGTGGTTAAGCGCACTAACTACTCTTCCAGAGGACCAAGGTTCAGTTCCCATCAATCATATTGGAAATCAGCCATCTGTAATTTCAGATCTAGAGGATCTGATGCCCTCTTAAGGCCTCTGTGGGTACCAGACATATATGTATTACACAGACATATTCAGGCAAGATAAAGTATATATTTTTAAAATTAAAAAAATAACCTGGACAAGCTGGGTGTGGTAGCCCACACCTGTAATCCCAGCACTCAGGAAGGCAGAAGCAGGAGGGTCTTTGTGAATTCGAGGCCAGCCTGGTCTACAAAGTGAGTCCAAGATAGCCAAGGCTACACAGAGAAACCCTGTCTCATAAACCAAAAGAGGTGGGGAGAGCCAGGGCAAGCTGGGCAGTGTGGTGCATGCCTTTAATCCTAGCACTTGGGAGACAGAGGCAACTGGATTTCTGAGTTCCAGGCCAGCCTGGTCTACAGAGTGAAGTCCAGGATAGCCAGGTATACACAAAGAAACCCTGTCTCAAACAAACAAACAAACAAAAAATGTGCTGGAGAAATGGCTCAGCATTTGAAAGCATGTGCTGCTGCTCTACAGAGGGTCCAAACTCAGTCTCCACCACAGCTCCTTACAGCTCAGCTGTCTTCATGTGCACCTGTATTCATGAATGTCTTAGAAAAGGGAAACACTATCAGTTAAAGGAATGTCTTGCCAACAGATTGTATTTTGTCATTCTCCTGTGCAGTGTTTTCATCCTCCCAGAACACCAACTCTTTCATGTTTCTGTGCTGATACTACCTACTAGAAAGTTTCTTATGAGCGGAAGAGTGTGGCTGGTCCCTGAGGAGCAGTTCGCTTTCTCCCCTTTCTCTGAACTGACAGTGAAACTGTTGACTTCCCGGGACAGATGCCTTGTCCACTCCAGCATAGCATCACAGGTCCTTCATAACTCCAACAGGCTTTCCATGCCTCCTGCCTTATTTACTTTGATATTCTTGGCCCTGGCAAGTGCTGCCCATGTTTTTGAGTGAGTGAATAAAGGAACAACAAAGACTTTTGGGGTGGGCGGGTGGGGGATTTTGTTTGAGTTTCTCCCTGTGTGGCCCTGGCTGTCCTGGAGTTCTGTAGATCAGGCTGGCCTGGAAATCAGAGGTCCATCTACCTCTGCCTCCTGAGTGCTGGGACTAAGGGCATGTGTGGGCCACCACTGCCAGGCTAGGAACCATGGTCTTATCAGTTGTAGTAAAAGTGCTTTTGAGAGAGAGGTAGAATCCAAACTGATGATGACAGGACAGACATGAAGTCTACTTACTACTATCAAAGTTCATCAAAATTGAAGTATTTTTAAATTTTTATTTGTTTATGTTTGTTTGTTTGTTGTAGCCTTGACTCTCCTGGACTCACTTTGTAGACCAGGCTGGCCTCAAACTCACAGAGATCTGCCTACCTCTGCCTCCCTGAGCTTGTTTATTTATTTATTTTGAGATAGGTCTCAGTACATAATTCTGTCTGGCTAGTCTGGAATTTGCTGTATAGAGCAGGCTGGAATCCAACTTGGCGATCCACCTGTTTCTGCCTGCTAAGTGCTAAGATTAAAGGTATATATTCAGCTTTTTTTTTCTTTAAGTTTTTAAAATTATATTTACTTGTAATTTTATTTGTAATTGGGGGGATATTTGCACATATGTCAAAGTGCCTATGTGGAGGTCTGAGGACAGTTTGCTGGAATTGATTGTCTTTGTACCATGCGTGCCCCTAGGGATGAAACTCATCTGCCAGGTTTTGTTTACCCCTTGAGCTGCCTCATGGTTATTGATTTTTGAGTTTATAAAAAATCTGATTGGGAGGGGGGGATGTTTCGAGACGGGTTTCGAGACAGGGCTTCTCTGTGTAGCATTAGCTGTCCTAGACTCCCTTTGTAGACCAGACCTGCCTCTGCCTCCTGAGTGCTGGGATGAAATATGCCACCATGCCCTGAAGTTTTGTTGTTGTTGTTTTAAGGTTTGTTTTATTTTTATTTGTATGGGTGTTTACCTTTTTTATGTCTGGTGTGTAAAGAAGCCAGGAGAGGGCGCCAGGTCCCTTGAAGCTGGAGGTGAGTACTAGGAACTGAACTCAGGTCCTCTGCAAGTTTCTTCACCGCTGAGTGTCTCAGCCTCTCAATTTTGTTAGTTTAGAATCTTTTTTCCTGCCCAGCGTGCACAAGGCTGAGTCGGACCCCAGTACTGCATAAAACCAGGTGTGATGACACAGGCTGTAATCTAGCTGGGGTAGTGTGGGACACGCGGACCCTGCCTCACAGAGCTCTGCGCCAGTGAGGTCAGTCTCTTGTGGCCCACATTGTGCAAAGAGAGAAGTGATTTTTGCAAGTTGTCCTCCATGTATATACTCTTGCACTTGCACGCATAAGTTTATGGAAATGTTCACAGTCTGCGCCACCTCAGGAAAATTGGTTTTATGTATTATAACATATGACATTCAAACTGTCTTTAATACCTTTTGCAGATCTTTGTAGAGTTTGACGGCTGTAACTGGAAGCAGCACTCCTGGGTTAAGGTGCATGCTGAGGAAGTGCTTGCACTTCTGTTGGAAGGCTCACTTGTTTGGGCTCCCCGGAAGGACCCAGTTCTTCTACAGGGCTCTAGAGTCTCAGTCCCACAGTGGCCAGCCCTGGTAAGTAGCTTTTATTTTGTATTTTTACTTATTTATTTTATTGGAGGATGGGTTGTAGACAAGCTCTCATGTGCCCCAGACTGGCCTCGAGCTCCTCTCCTGCTTCCACCTTCCAGTGCTGGGATTACAGATGTGCACACCCAGCCCTGCTTATAGTGCTGGTGATCAAACCCATGCACAAAAAAGGTTCCCTTTTTTTCCCTGCTGTTCTATTTCTTTGTTTTTATGGTGGTGGGTATCAAATCCATGGCCTTTTGCATACCAGGCAAGTGCTAATCCCACTAAGGCATGTCCTGCAACCCAGTGAATGAATCACTTTTATAGGATAGGAACAATTTGACTTTCTTTTCTTTTTTGGTTTGGTTTGGTTTTTCGAGACAGGGTTTCTCTTGGTTGGTCTGGGTCTGGACTCTCTTTGTAGACCAGGCTGGCCTCAAACTCACAGAGATCCACACCTCTGCTCCCAAGTGCTGGGATTAAAGGAGTGCACCACCACACCAGGTCCGACCTTTTTTCTTATATACTTATAAATATTTACCTTATAGCTATTCTTCAGAAATTGCAAAATATGCATGCTCTATCCCTAACACTTTTATTTTTGAAGTTACCAAAGCAAAAATTAACAGATCTTTTCTTCTTGTTTTAGGAAGAAAGGCTACTTATTTATTTTTTTGTTGGTTGGTTGGCTGGTTGGTTTTTTAGGGCACAGTTTCTTTGTGTAGCCCCGGCTGCCCTGGAACTCACTCTGTAGACCAGGCTGGCCTTGAACTCAGAGATTGCCCCAGAGATTGCCCCTGCCTCTGCCTCTCAAGTGTTTGGATTAAAGGCATGCCTGGCTTGCTCTTAGCTTTTGGTCTTACACTTTGAGATGGTCTTTCTAAGTTGCCCAGGCCGGTCTCTTGGTATGTGCCTGTAATAGCAGCACTTGGCAAGCAGGCAGGTCATGAATTTGAGGACAGTGGGTTACATAGTGAGACTGTCTCAGAAAACAGATAGTAGAGTGCCTGGTCATATGGTGTGTGCATTTAATTGTGTGTGTGTGTGTGTGTGTGTGTGTGTGTGTGTGTTCGTTTTCGTTCGTTCGTTCTTCCTTAACAATCTCCTAAGTGCTAGGACTATAGGCATGTACTACCACACCTCTAGTACAGCTCTTTCTCTGGACATTTATAGTTTTGCCCTTATGAAGCCTAGCAAGATTAGTCAGATCCCCAGTGAACGATGGCTAATTTCTTATTGCACTTGCCCTTTTTAGACACTTAGCATTAAAGCCAATGAGAGGTGCCTCACACCTATAATCCCAGCATTTGGGTGGCTGAGGCAGAAGGATTGCTACAAGTATCATACTGCCTGGTGTGTACTGTGAGGTATGACTCCCAACCAAACCAGAGTTAGAAAATGTTAAGGAAACTGTGTGTCGTTTGCTTCCTGTGGTTCTTTGAGGAGCAGAAGCTGTGCTGGGCGTGTGCCCAAGGACTGGTCCTTTAGCAGCTTCTCTCTGTTCACTGGGATGAGAAGAGAGAGCGGAGGATGCTTTCTCTGAAGTTAGAGATTAACTGAACTGTTGGCTATTTTCATTTTCATGTTCTAAATCAATTTCTTGTTGTGCTTCACAGACTTTTACTCCCCTAGTAGATAAACTGGGTCTGGGTTCTGTCGTGCCAGTTGAATACCTTGTGGATCGAGAGCTCCGTTTCATGTCAGATGCTAATGGGCTGCATCTGTTCCAGGTACTGGGCACTTGCTCTGTCTAGTCTTGGGCTTATGATTTACCTTCTTGCCAATTTCCTTGTCGATTCAAGTACGGGTATTTAACCTTTTCTTTTAGCATTGCTTTCCTTCCTTTAGTAAATTACCCTGTACATTTTGAAGTTTTCTGCTTCTTCAAAAGTACATTTGGTGACTGAAGTTTCTTTTCTGCGTATCCACCCACCCACTCAAAAGTAACCCAGGACTTAAAACTGCCACAATTTTGAGAGTTTCTTGGGGGGGGGGGGGGGGGGTGGCTTCTCAGTGTTAGAAAGCTGGCTCGGCAGTTTAAGAGCACTTGTTGCTCTTCCAGAGGACTTGAATTAGTTTCTCAACACCTACATCTTGAGCCTTATAACTGCCTGTAGCTCCAGCTGTAGGGGAACCAATGCACTTTCCCTACACACATCTGTACACACACATAAAATAAATATGTGCATGCATAAATAGAAAGGAGTCTGGACCTAGTGGGACTTACTTGTACTTTAGTAGTAGGTGAGCATCAATGAGTAACAGCTGGCTCCCAGAAGCATGAAGTATTAAAGGTAGATAGATACTATATATATAAAATCTACTTACAAAGCAAAAAAGTAAGTGGATAGTTTAAACAAACTATTATGTGAGTTGTAGATTCATTAAGAAAGAAGCTACTGGCTGGAGAAATGGTTCAGCACTTAAGAGCACTAGTTGCTCTTTTAGGGGACCTAGTCCCAGCACCCACTGGTAGCTCACAACCATCTCTTAACTCCAGTTCTTGAGGATTTGGTGCCCTCTACTGACCTCTGAGAGCACTGCATGCATTGTTGTGCAGAAACATGCGGGAAACACTCATAAAATCTAAAATAAAAAATTTTAAAGAAAGACACTTTTTTCTCATTTGTAAGGTTAAAATTGTAAAAGTTTTACTCTCTCATTGAGAGAGCAGAACAGTATTTCCTAAACTACGTTCTACTGATGGTAGTTTTGCTGTTGTTCTTCCCTACCAGGCTTGTTCCCTCCCAGCATCCTTGCTTTATTCAGTCTTTGTGCTCCTGTGTGTATGTGTGATAGAGAACTCTTTATGTATATGTTTTCTCACTTACTTAAGTTTTATTGCCGTTTGTTTTAACATCCAGGTGTTTGCTTTTATCTCTACCAGATGGGAACAGATGTTCAAAACCAGATTCTTTTAGAACATGCTGCATTAAGAGAAACAGTTAATGCTTTGATCAGTGACCAAAAGCTACAAGAGATATTCAGCCGAGGTAAGAACAAGTGGTTGTCTGTCGTTGGGCTCTAGATCATGTGGGTGGTCAGTGTTGATGGAAAGAGTGCAGTACCATGCAGCTTTAAATGTTTTCACTGGTCGTCTTTTTGTGAATAAAGTTTTGAAAATCAGTGGTTAGCTAGAATTCCAGAATCAGTTGAAAACAAAGCTCCTCACTCAGACCACTATAGTCAGTGACCCTAGGAATTCTACTCTGTGACTTTTTGCCATGGGGTAGAGAATTCAATTTATAATGTTTTTTTCTGGTTTCTACTAATTAGTAGTCTCAGCAAATACAGCACCTCTAGACCTTCTTCCTGCATTTCATAGCACAAGTTTTATCGTGTTTATCAAGGAGTTAAACCACATACTAAACTAGATATTAATACAGAGGTTACTTGCGCTGGGCATGTTGATGCATGCCTTTACTCCCAGCACTTGGGAGGCAGAGGCTTGTGGATCTCTGAGTTCAAGGCTAGCCTGGTCTACAAAGTGAGTGCCAGGACAGCAAGGCTACACAGAGAAACCTGTCTTGAAAATCAAAAAACAAAACAAAAAGATAGAGATTACTTTCTGCTGGGCATAGTGGTATACACCTTTAATCCCAGCACTTGGGAGGCAGAGGCAGGCAGAGTAAGTTCAAGGCCAACCTGGTCTACAAAGTGAGTTCCAGGACAGCCAGGGCTATATACAGAGAAACCCTGTCTCTAAAACAACCATAGAGGTTACTGCCTTTAGAGAAAACTATACTTAGAATTACCATCTACAGATTTCTCAAGAGCTAAAAGCTTGTTAAAAACAACAAAGTCTATGCAAAAGTAGCGCATTCATAGACCTGTTGTTCATTGACAACAGCAGGGAAGGAGTGGGGTGTGTGCTAGATGTCGTCAGTGGACGAGTGCTTCTGTACAACACACAGAGACTCCTGTCCTGTAATTTCAGCATGAATTCAACGCCCCACACAAAGATATTGAAACTGAGGTATCAAGACTAATGTTCCCATAGCCATTTTACCTAATAGCAGCTTAGTGGCTTGGTTTGGTTTGTTTTGCTTTGTAGTTTAGGCTGACCTTTTAGAAATTTAAGATTGAGAGGAAAAAAATTGGTGGCTTGGGGGAGCCTTTAGAAATGAAAAGTTGCCAGGCCTGGTGCTTGCCTTTAATCCCAGCACTCAGGAGGCAGAGGCAGGCAGATAGCTGTGAGTTTGAGGCCAGCCTGGTCTACAAAGTGAGTCTAGGACGGCCAAGGCTACACAGAGAAAGCCTGTCTCAAAAAACGAAAAAGAAAGAAAGAAAGCTTATAAAACTTATTAGAAAAAATATGTGTTTCATTTTTATACTACTGAGTATGGAAATCTAGAGTTGCGCTACACAGAAAATGCCAAGGGTTTTCTTCATGTGGTTATGAAGTATAGCTCAGCCCAAAACTTTCCATTCTAATTGATCTCTTCTTTAGGTCCCTATAGTGTTCAGGGTTACAGGGTCAAAGTGTACCAACCAGAAGGAGAAGAAGTATGGCTCTATGGTGTTGTAAGCCATCAGGACTCAATCACCCGTCTCATGGAGGTGTCTCTAACTGAGGTGAGGCTCTTATTCTGTAAGAGGTACAGCCTTACTTCAAACGCCATAGAGAATGTAAGTGCTTCAACATAGAATCCAGCGAGAGTGCTGGGTTCTACTTCTGCCTCTGTTTTCTTCATGTTTGAGCCTGAGAAACGCCATGTAACTCTCACTATTGCAGGGACTTTTGGGGACTCTTTTTGCCCCTTTTTCTGGGGCAGATTCTTGAGCCACAATCTAACCACACAGCTTCCCGGCCACTGTGCCCCGAAACGTTGCTCTCTTTACCGCACTGCTTCCTTCCATCCACACTTCTGTTTCGTCCTGCCCATCTGTTTCCCCCTTCCTTCTCCTGCCCCAGCTCAGCTGCCAGCTCTTTATTACACAGAAAGCCACATTCCAGTCTGAACCAGTCAGCAGCAGGACAAGCCTGGATCCATGTCTTTGGGTTGCCCTTTGGCAGGGATGAGGGCTACAGCACCTACTTGATGGCAGCTAGCTTTGCAACATGACAGTCCCAGAGAACCATCTGTTGGGCAGGTGAAGAAAGGCAAGCATTTCCATATAGAAAGCTGGTAATGGGTTGTTGAGAGGAGAATACCAGATATTCTGCCAGCACTTAGCTCTCTGAGGGCATAGCAATTAACAATTGAGAATACAGGGATACCATACAAGCCACAAATGTGGGGGAAGGCCATCCCAGCACTCCCTCACTGTGAGTTAGATGTTACATGTAAAACTCCCTGACTTCTAGCTTAGGAGAATGTCTTCAAAAGTACTTTTAAACTGAGTGTTGCTGAGCATGCCTGTGGTTCCAACACCCCCACTAATGAGTAAAGACTGTTGCCCAGGTTCTTTGCTCAAATTATGTAGGCTTTATTTTCTGTTAGATGGCTATCTCCCTAAAGGGGTGTTTGAGAAAACAGTATTGAACATAGGAGAAGGTAGGGTTTATATAGCATCCAAACCCCCAAAACTTTGGGGTTTCCAAGGGTTGGGGGCTTCCAGAGGAATTTTGTTTAGGTAGGAACTTGGCTGAAGATTTCAAATTATTTAGCAGAGCATCTTATCAGATTATGGTCAAGAGTCAACTCCATAGGATGGGGGGTAGGTCACAGTCCTGTGACAAGTTATACTTGAATGTTGCAGCTAACAGAAACGGACTTGTTATGACCAAAGACAGTGTTTTGTTTGTTTGTTTGCTTGTTTTGTTTTTAAATTTCAAATACTATACATACATGTAAAGCAGACAGTGAAAACTGTCACTTCCCACAGTGGTGCCACCAGTTTGATGTTTTCCATATTCTTGTTAATATTTTCTATGTGTATGTTCATAATATGTTTTTATTTATATCAAGTATACTTCAGTGATTGGTATGATGTGGTGCATAAGCACAATTTATTTTGAACATAATTTTATGTTTCATATTTATATATGCATAAATATATAATATTTGTATATTGTATATTTGTATAATATGTAAAATACTTTTTTAAACACTTAACTCGTCTTTTAAAAGTACATGTATATTTTAAATGGATATATCATAATTTAGGCTAAAATTGGGGGACTTTTAAATCATGTGCAATATTTTCACTAACACAGGTATGGGCACTTAGCATACTTAAACATATTTTCAAACATGTTATTTATTAGAATGAACTCCTTAGTGTAAGGATGGAAAGATGGCTCAGCAGTAAAGAACGCATGGTGCTCTTTCCCCCCACCCCTACCCCAGGCAGGGTTTATTTTTTTCTTTATAGTTGAGTGCCTCTTTTAATGATTGTTGGCCTAGAGATACAGAAAGGCTATTGCTAAAAAGACATGCTTAGATCTTGAACTCTCAGTCAGTTCTTTAATTCATTAACTTAACAAATACATTGTTTGCAAGATTCCAGATGTTATTTCCAGGACTGATATTGGAGTTTGTTTGTTTGTTTGAAGATTTATTTATTATGTATATATGCCTGCATGCCAGAAGAGGGCTCCAGATCTCACTATAGATGGTTGTGAGCCACCATGTTGTTGCTGGGAATTGAGCTCAGGACCTTTGGAAGAGCAGCCAGTGCTCTTAACCTCTGAGCCGTCTCTCCAGCCTGATATTAGAGATCTTAAGAACTCTTCTTAGGAAGTTTTCCATCTCATAGCGAAGTTAAAATAAACAAATGCCTATATTGTTAAGGAAAATGTGTAATATTATGTCTTTGTGGTTAAGGTGTTAAATCTCTCTCTCCCCCTCCCCTTTTCCCTATGTGTTCTGATTTCCTGCTGCCATAGACTGGTGAGATCAAGTCAGTAGATCCCAGACTCATCCATGTGATGCTGCCGGACAGCTCGGCACCACAGAGTGAGGTATAGTAACAGTCTCAGTAGATTCATGAGCTTGTAGTAATTACTCTGTGCTGTGGAATCCTTGTTCATATATTTTCCTTGAGTTGCTCAACTCGGGCCATTCTTTTCTGTTTTCTCTATGATTTATCTAGTTAGGAGAGAACATGCTTTATGAAAGAGACTTAGTTTGAGCAAACCCTTTTAGTTAAAGCACTGTCCCCTAGTTGTAAAATTCAGGACCTCTTTCTTCTTATATTCTCCCAGGACAAGTTAATAGATAGTTAAAACTTCAATAAACAATGAAAATAATAATGGCCTACCTAATAATAGGAAATAAAAGAAAAGCTGTCTCCGCTTTACCCTCATCAGGTCCCAGTAAACTCCAAGGTAGTCTGAAATTCTATATTCTGTAGTGGAATCAAATCAAACAAATGCCTAGCTCAGGGCTCTGCACACAGCGGTTTGCTTTATAATCACTATGAACCAGGCCAAATCTTGGTTCATTCAAAATTATTGTAACAAACAAAAATGTTTATGTTAAAAATCTGCCTGAGCCAGCCAGGCATGACAGTGAACTCCAATAACCCAGCACATTGCTGGTGAGGCAAGAGTATCAGGAGTTCAAAGCCAGCCTGGTCTACTTGAGGCCCTGCCTCAAAAGATAAAACAGTATTCATAGTACTTAAAATATTAACTTCTCTGCATCTTGCTCGATAAGTATACAGCCTTTCCTTTTCTGTTGAGATGGGATCTGTGTGTATCTAGTACTCACCCTCTGTAGACTGGGCTGGCCTCAAACTCAGAGATCCGCCTGCTTCTGCCTATCAAGTGTTGGGCTTAAAGGTGTGTGCCACCATGCACTGCTGTGCAGCCATTCTTGTTAAAACAAGATGAGAAGGAAAGGAAGGAACCAGATTAAATTTGATAGTTCTTTAGTTATGGTACCGTGAATAGGATAAGCCTTGCTGTATGTGCATGGCTGAGAAAGCCTATTATTTAATGATGTATTGAGCTCTGCTTTTGTTCTTTTGTATATTTCGTTTGTTGGCTTAAGTGCTTATTATGTGATTGGTTGCTCAGTTGGTTAGATAAAATTGGAGAGCATGTACAGGTCTCACTGCCCTGTGCTGTCTGCTCGCACCTCACAGCGCAGCATAAACACAAAGGTTGTTTAGGAAATAGCAGGAAACTGCTCTGAGCCAGCTCAGCATTTTGTTCAGATGAGTTAGAAACTGGATCTGTGTTTTTTAGCTGAAGATAATGGTCCTTTCCCTTTTGACTTTGTCGTGGTATGACTATATTTTTGACCAACAAAGTACAATCACTATTGGTACTGTGCCAAGTTTGATAATACCCCCTTTTAGACATCCAAGATCAGCCATCTCATATCCCTTAAGTGTGAGGATGAGTGAATGGACAATAAAGACTATATCTCAGTTGAACATTCTTTCGCATTTAGACTGAAAACTTGCAAAACAGATAGTTTTACATGAGGATGAAATGAAAACAGTGTTCAACAAACACTTGAATAAAGGATTTGGGAAACTTAGATAATATTACCAGAAATATAAGTATTTAGTCATAATAAGGTGGTATTATTACTATTATCATTATCATCATCATCATTATTGTTATTATTACACCTATAGAACCTTGGGTAATATCAGAAGTATGGGAGAAATGGAAGTAAATCTTAAGCTTGCTTTCTTTTTCCTTTATTTACTCATTTAATTCTTATAGCCTAATCCCAGCCCCCTCCCTCCTTTCCTCCCAGTCCCACTCAGTCCCTATTCCTCTCTCCTTTTCAGAGAAGGGTACCAACCCACCCTGGCACCTAAAGTTGCAGTAGGACTAAGCACATCCTCTGAGCCCTGACAAGGCACCACAGCTAGGAGAAAGGTATTCAGAGGCAGGCAACAGAGTCAGAGACACCCCTACTCCTGTTGTTAGGGGACTTACATGTTGACCAAGCTGCACCTCTTTTATATATGTGTAGGAGATCTAGGTTCATGCACGTTCTTTGGTTGGTGGTTCAGTCTCTATGAACCTCCATGAGCCCAGTTTAGTTTATTCTGTTGGTCTTGTTGTGTCCTTGGCCCCTCCGGCTCCCTCAATCCTTCCTCACATTCTTCCACAACCCCCGCCCCCCAGCTCGGCCTTTTGTTTGGCTGTGGGTCTCTGCATCTGTTTCTATCAGCTGCTAGATGAAGCCTCTCAGAAGACAGTTATGCTAGGCTTCTGTCTGCAAGCATAGCAGAGTATCATTAATAGTGACAGGGGTTGGCTCTCTCCCATGGGTTGAGTCTCAAGTTGGGCCAGTCATTGGTTTGCCCTTCCCTCAATCTCTGCTCCATCTTTACCCCTACACTTCTTGTAGGCAAGATAAATTTTGGGTGGAAGGTTTTATGGGTAGGTTGGTGTTTCCCTCCCTCTACTGAGAGTCCCACTTGGCTACAGGAGGTGGTGACTTAAGGCTCCTTAACTGTACCCCAACTCCCACTGCTAGGGAGGCTCCTCAGAGACTCCCAGGAGCCTCCCTTATCCTAGAGATGCACCCTCCCCCCAATTTCCATTCTCTCTTCCAGTCATGCCCTTACCCCCAGCTCTCCCCACACCTGTTCCCCACCCCCTCTCCCAACCAAATTGAGTTTTACAAGAGGCCTAGAGAGATGGCTCACAGGTTAAGAGCACTGGCTATTCCTGCAAAGGTCCTAGTTCCCAGCACCCACTTGTTGGCCCATAACTACCTGTAACTCCAGTTCTAGGGATCAGATTCTTCCTTCTGGCCTCCACACACGTGTGTGTGTGTGTGTGTGTGTGTGTGTGTGTGTGTGTGTGTGTGTGTGTGTGT
>OU015744.1:50157591-50235992 GCA_907169655.1 Acomys percivali | reverse complement strand
TGTGTGTGTGTGTGTGTGTGTGTGTGTGTGTGTGTGTGTGTGTGTGTCTGTGTCTGTTATACATACATACATACACTCAAGTGTACACACATAAAATAAACCAATCTTTAAAAAAAGAAATGAGTTTTACAAGAAAATGAACAGAGGGAAAAATGAAGGCAGCAAAAAAGAGAAATTAGCAAGAAGAAAAAAAAATTGTTTTCAAGACATGGTTTCTCACTGTAGCCCTTGCCTGTCCTACCACTTGCCCTGTAGACCAAGGTAGCCTCCAACATAGAGATCCTCCTTCCTCTGCTGGGATTAAAGGTGTGTACCACTCCACATGGCTCCAAGAAAAATTTGAATATCTAAAAAGTTGACATATCAAACACCACTGTAAAGATCTGGCTCTGTAAGTACTGAGAGGGTAGTGAGGGTGGATTTATTAATGGTAGTAAGTATTAATCACTAGGCACAACTAGGTGATTACCACCTCAAGACTCTGGTGTTTCTGAGTCCACCTAAAACCTGCTTCTCAGAAAAGGATGAAAATTGCCCCATCTAAGCCATAGCTTATCTTCTGGTGTCTCAGATAAGTCACAAAGATGTCATTGGTAGTACGAAACAGTAGAAAGGAGATTTGTGGTCTGGGCCCTGCTGATATGTTATTTCCCCTCCCCGCCCCCCATCCTTCACTAATGGTTTGAATAAGGTCTGGAAATTAATTGAGTCTTTTTGTGCAGTTCAAACCTATCAGGTTTGTTTTTCCTTTGGTCACAGTTCATATATTTTGGGTCTACTGGTTTCTAAGTGGAGGATATTTTATATTTGAGCACTTAAAATGCAAATTCTGTTACAAATAGACAAGGTAGTGTCGCATGTAATCCTCACAGTGGTGGAGCAGAGGCAGAAGCTCTGAGTTTGAGCCTAACCTGGGGTCTACATATAGGGACTTGTAGGCTGTCCTGGATAATGTAGTCACAACACACACACACCTCAAAATAAATATGAATAAAAAATGTTAACTTTTAAAAACGGTATTTGTTTTATATGCATCGATGTTTTGCTGTATGTCTGTCTGTGAACCTGAGCGTGCCTGCTACCCTTGTGAGTCAGGAGAGTTCATCAGATTCCTTGACATGGAGTTCCAGGTGGTTGAGAGCTGCCGTGTAGGTACTGGAAGTCAATCCAAGTCCTCTAGAAGAGTAGCGAGGCCTCGTCCTTGAGTCTTCTCTCCAGCTACCACCACCACTACCTGACCCTGAAAAGGTCTGAAGGGTGCTAGAAAGATGGCTTAGCACTTAGGAGCACTGCTGCTCTTTCAGAGACCTGGTGTTTATCAACCAGAACCCACATCAGGCAGCCTACAGATGCCTATAGCTCCAGTACTAGGATATCCTACTCCCACTCTGGCCTCTTGAGGGCACCTGCATACATATGGCAGATATATGGTACACACATACACATAAATGAAAAAAAGTTATTTCATTACCAGACAAATATGCTCCCAGCCTAGCTCTGACATTTTGTTTTATAGTAGAAATTCCACAGGTTGTTAAAACTCTCAAAATAAAAATACATCCCTGTGAAGTAGTGTGTCTTATGTGCAAGGGTTTGCCAAAGCTGCTCACCTCTAGTTGGTATGATCTTGAATGTGTGTGTATATAAAATGAGCCACCAGAAGATTGGAACTGTCTGGTGTCTTAGAGCTGGCATCAGAGCTGTGCCTGCTCTATCTGCTTCTAGGGATGGGAAAGCACTAATCTAATGGTTTTCACAGGATGAAAGATCCCTTACAATAAACCTCTTCTGAATTTTGTTTTGTAGGGGGGTACCATAAAAGCAGTAAAATCTTCCAAAGGAAAGAAGAAGAGAGAGAGCATAGAGGGGAGAGATGGCCGGAGGAGGAAAAGTGCTTCGGACTCTGGGTGTGACCCTGCTACAAAGAAATTAAAAGGAGACAGGGGTGAAGTAGACAGTAATGGGAGTGATGGAGGTGAGGCAAGCCGAGGGCCCTGGAAAGGAGGTAATGCCAGTGGAGAGCCAGGGCTGGAGCAAAGAGCCAAGCAGCCACCGTCTACATTTGTTCCCCAGATTAACCGCAACATTCGGTTTGCCACTTACACCAAAGAAAACGGCAGGACTCTGGTGGTGCAGGATGAGCCTGTGGGTGGGGACACAGCTGTACCTTTCACTCCATATTCTTCAGCCACAGGTCAGACACCTTTGGCCCCAGAGGTAGGTGGAGCTGAAAACAAAGAGGCAGGAAAAACACTGGAACAAGTTAGCCAGGGCATGGTGGCTTCAGCAACTGTAGTCACTACCGCCAGCTCCACCCCAACCACGGTGAGGATCTCAGACACTGGCCTTGCTTCAGGGACTGGGCCGGACAAACAGAAAGGCAGCTGGTCGCAGGCCTCAGGAGAGGTGAGTTGCTTCAGGGCAGACTTGGAAGATTTGGGTTAACTCTTCCACCCTCCATCATTGTTAATACATTGAAAAAACTTATCAAATGCCCCAAGGAAGGAAGATTTCTGATTCAGACTTAAATTTACTCTGACTGGCCATTCCTGTTCATTTGGCAAATTTGTATTTTTTAATAACTTTATCAGCTCTTAAAAGTCACCTGACAGTTGAGCTAATTGAAAACCAATAGACAATTTAATTTAATGCGATGTGAAAAAGATCTGGTGGGGGATCTTTTTCTTTTAGCAATCTGTTTAGTTCACATTGTGGTTGAGCCTCTAACTAGGACTCTGAGAGGCAAATTTAATGAATTACAGTGTTGATGATAGTGAACATCGTAGTGAAGGCTGTATGTGCAAGCTACCGTTACCCTGTTTTCAGTTCTTCATTTTCTGTGATATTTTTCCTTGTGGGTAATCTGCTGCCTATCATTTGATATTTATATGGCCATATTTTTTTTTTCTTGCTAGTTTTGTCCTTTTAAAGAGCACTACTGTAGCCAGGCGTGGTAGCTCACACCTTTAATCCCATCACTTAAGGGGCAGGCGCAGGCAGATTTCTGTGAGTTTGAAGCCAGCCAGGTCTACAGAGTGAGTCCAGGACATCCAAACCTATGCAGAGAAACTCTGGTCTGGAAAAACAAAACAAAAAAACAAAAAAAACAAACAAAAAAAAAACTAAGGGGGAAAAAAGAGCACTCCTGTAAAATCTGATAGTCACAGTAGTATCCAGTTTACTGTGTGCTTAATTTGAGATACACACACACACCCTCACTGCCCCCCCCCCCAAATGGACAGCATAAAAATCAGTTTCCCAAGTTTGGTCACCAAAGTATAATTTATGATATTAGTCATATTTTTCTCTCAGATGGGCTATTAACTTATGGTAGAACATGAAATCCTTGACCTTTAAAAAACATAGCAAAAGTTGGGGCTAGAGAGATGGTTCAGCAGTTAAGAGCACTGGGTGCTCTAGCAGAGGACCTAGCTTCCATCCATGATACCCACATGGTAGCTTATAAGTGATTGTAATTCTGGTTTTAAGGTCTTTAGCACCTTCCTCTGCAGGCCTATCCATGTGACACTGACATAATATCAGGCAAAATATCAGAGACATAAAATAAAAATAAATCTTTAAAAAAATAGATATACATGTATTAGATGTGGTATCAGGAAACTGAGGCAAAGGGTTCAGTTGAACCAAAAGTTTTGAGATAATTGGCCTGGGGATGTAAAAGAAAACCCAAACAAAAAATTGTATATAGAAAACTACTGTGTGCTAAGTACTGTATATTACATATGAAAGCCAGACATGGAGGTGTGTGTATATCTGTAGTCATGGCACTCTGGAGGTCAAGGTAAAGAGGGCCAGAAAGTCAAGGTTGTTCTTAAGTACTTAAGGAGTTTGAGGCCAGCCTGGAATACTTAAGACCCCATCTAAAAAGAGAAATCCCTATTTGGAGGAGAAGCTCACATGCTAAATAAAATGGAATCCTTTCAAGTATAGGAGGAATACCAGATGAAAATGGCATTTGGTTGAGGGGGAAGCTCAGTGGAGAGCACCTGACTGCTAAGTATAAATAAAGCCTAGAGTTCTGTCGCTAACTTCAACAAAACCTATGGCTTACCGGTTTCATCTGGATTCTTCCCTTTCCTAGAAAATGTAATTTTTTTTTGCTTTGTTTTTAGAGACAGGATCCCCCTGTGTAGCCCTGACTGTCCTGGACTCACTTTGTAGACCAGGCTGCCCTTCAGTTCACAGAGATCCATCTGCCTCTGCCTCGTAAGTGCTGGGATTAAAGGCATGCGCCACCACTCCCAGCAGCAAATGTAATTTTTAAATGCTTACTATTCAGGGATAGGGAGGAAAATGAAGTGTCCAGGCAGAAGAGAAGGCCTATAAATGTAAGCTGCTTGTGGTTTTCCTGTGAGGGAGCTAGTATTAGCAAACAACCAGATGCTCTTGTGTAGATTCCTAATGCCATAGGTCATCATTGTAGTGCCTGGGTGATTTGACATTAACCACCTTGTCCAGGGGAGTTGAGTGTAAGTGGACACATACAACAAACCAAATTTTTTGTGCTACAGAAGAGATATATGTAGCAAATACTATTCTTGGAGTAGAGAAGTTGAATAAATGTAAGCCATGTGGGCTTAATGGGTATTTCTGAGGGCTAAGGCTATAGTCTAGTGGTAGCATGCTTGCCTAGTGAGTTCACAGTCCTGGTAGGTTCAGTCCCTAGTCACCCCCCCCCCACTGAGAAGTCAGATGGGTTGGGAACTTCCTGGACTAACAAGCGTTTTATTAACGTTTCATCCTGCCTTCTGGAATCAAGTACAGCCATGCACATTTCCCTTCCAGTGGCTAATGTGAAATAGAGAGACGTCTCCTGAAAACTGAGTTATAGCAGCTATCATCACTTTCTTATAGGGAAAGGATTTGGAATTTAATCATCTGAAAGAAAATGAAGGAACAGCCAAATTACTTGTCACTCATGTGCTATTTGCTTTAGTAGTGAGGAATGAGCTCTTGAGCAGAGTCCTTACTGCTCTGCAGATGTCAGACTCCTGGCCAGATGTTGCTAGTAAAATAGGAGAGCCTCCATCCTGCCAGCCTGTTTTTATTTTGGGGGGGTGGGGTAGGGTGGCTGCGGTCAGTGCTTTTATGGCTAGTGAGAAGAAATGAACTTTCTAACTCTAAAATGTCCAAAATAGTCTCGTTAGCAGATGCCAGCTGTAGACAAGCCATCGGAATTTTAGTCTTCTGTGCTACTTGGAAGAAAACTTACCATTGTAACCATTAAAACATCCACAGTGTTACAAGACTGCAACCCTTTCTGGCTTCAGAAATTTTCCTCACATCAAAAAAATACACCATAATTCATTTATGGGATAACTTTTATTTTCTATATTTTGAACGTATATCATTCTTTTTAAAAATAATACGTGATTTGCAAGCCAGGTGATAGGATCTAAGTATTAAGTAATTTAAACTAAAAATAAGAAAGGGTTCCTATGAGTGTGTCTGTTTATATATATTAGGTCTAGGTGCCTGATGCACATAAAAATATCCTGCACTCATTCACATATAAAGTTAAGCATTTCAAGGTAAAGGAGAAATGTCAAAATGTTTCTTTTATTCTAATTTGTTATCTTAAATGTTTGTGTTTGGCAAATATTTCAATGTACAATTTTATTTGGGGAGCCTTAATAGAAGCTGGTTATTGTAAGATGTAGCCTCATGTAATTTAGTATCTTTAGAGTTAGTGTTAATTGAAGCATCTATTCAAATTGACATGAGCAGGGCATGTGGTACACACCTTAAAATCCCAGCCCTTAACCAGGCGTCCTGTCACATGCCTTTAATCCCAGCACTCAGGAGGCAGAGGTAGATGGATCTCTGTTAGTCTGAGGCCAGCCTGGTCTACAAAGTGAGTTCAGGACACCCAAGACTACACAGAGAAACCCTATTTCATAAAAAACAAAAATAAGAACAAAAACATCCCAGCACTATGAGGACAGGAATGGGGATCTCTGAGTTGAAGGCCAGCCAAGGCTCTATAGACCATGTCTCAAAAAAAATGAACTAATTAAGTTGACATCAGCATGCATTAGTAGGTGGCTGATTCAAAAAAGATCCATTTTAATAAAGTTCTTTGTGTACAGGGAATTGAAGTGAAAGTAAGTAACTTTGTAACATAACCTCTTTACAACAGCTTAAAGATTGAAGATGAGCCATGTAGCTTGCTGGCAGAGTGCTTGCCTCACACAAAGTTGGCGCACACCTGTTCTGTAACCTCAGTATTTGGGAAGCAGAGGCAGAAACATTTGAAGTTGAGGATCATTCTGGACTACATAGGAGGTTTAGGCCAGCCTGGGCTGCACAAGACCTTGTCTCAATACCTTCTATAATAACCATTGAGGAAGTAGATTGATGTCACAAAGGTCTCTAGTTACACAACAAAGAACCCTTTTCCTTTCCTTAATGGAGTCTCTGTCCAACTACTGTAGATACTAAGTTGGATACATCCTAATATCACACTGCCTTCCAATTAGATAATACGAACTGAGTGGCAGATTGGAAACCTGCTATCTCTGGCTCACCTTGCTAAAGTAAAGATGACTTCTGTGCTCTGTGTTCAGTTTCCTTCCTACCAGTGCATGTAAAAATCAAGTGCAGGAGCTCTTGAAGGAAATAGAGGAACAAAAAGTTGGTTGGCTTTTAGAAACATTGCTTTAGTGATTGCTATGACAAAGATCAGAAGGTTCTAGCCAGCAGCACTAACTGAGTTTAAAAATCTTCCTTCCAGAACTCAAGAAATTCTAGTCTGGCCTCTTCTGGGTTCGGAGTGTCTCTCTCAAGTTTGTCACAACCACTGACTTTTGGAGGTGGAAGGAGCCAGTCCAATGGAGTTTTAGCCACAGAAAACAAGCCCTTGGGCTTCTCTTTCAGCGGTAGCTCTGCCTCAGAGTCTCAGAAGGACTCAGATCTCTCCAAGAACTTGTTTTTTCAATGCATGTCCCAAAATTTACCCAGTAGCGCCTACTTCGCCACGGTTTCAGAGGGTATGGCTGATGATTCCTCTAGCAGGGACTCGTTCAAACAAAGCCTCGAGAGCCTGAGCTCAGGCCTGTGTAAAGGCAGATCTGCTCTTGGAGCAGACACGAAGCCAGGTCCCAAGACTGGCAGCTCTGTGGACCGAAAAGTGCCTGCAGAGTCTATGCCCACCCTTACTCCAGCCTTCCCACGGAGTCTCCTAAACACCCGCACCTCAGAGAGTCATGAAAATCTATTTTTACAGCCCCCCAAACTATCCCGAGAAGAGCCTTCTAACCCTTTCCTGGCATTTGTGGAGAAAGTTGAACATAGCCCTTTCAGCAGCTTTGCGTCTCAGGCATCAGGTAGCTCTTCCTCTGCTACCACTGTCACCTCAAAGCCAACACCAAGCTGGCCTGAGTCTCACCCTGCAGATTCTGCATCTTTAGCAAAGAAAAAAACCCTCTTTATTACAACTGACTCCTCCAAGCTGGTATCTGGTGTTCTGGGCTCAGCTCTCAGCACTGGGGGCCCAAGCCTCTCTGCAATGGGGAATGGCCGTTCCAGCTCACCCACCAGCAGCCTCACCCAACCCATTGAGATGCCTACTCTCTCCTCCAGCCCCACAGAGGAGAGGCCAACTGTGGGACCTGGCCAGCAGGACAATCCTCTCCTCAAAACCTTCAGTACCGTCTTTGGCAGGCATTCGGGCAGCTTTCTGTCCTCCCCAGCAGAGTTTTCCCAGGAGAACAAAGCTCCTTTTGAAGCTGTAAAAAGGTTCTCATTGGATGAGCGAAGCTTGGCTTGCAGACAGGACTCAGACTCCAGCACCAACAGCGACCTGTCAGATCTGAGCGACTCCGAGGAGCAGCTGCAGGCCAAGAGTGGCCTAAAGGGGATTCCAGAGCACCTGATGGGAAAGCTAGGCCCCAACGGGGAACGCAGTGCTGAGCTGCTATTGGGCAAGGGCAAAGGGAAGCAGGCCCCAAAGGGCCGGCCTCGGACTGCTCCCCTGAAAGGTGATCCTGCTGGGGCCATAGATGGGCTCTGCTCTAGCACTAATATCAAATGCTTTGGTGGAAAATCTTAATCATAGCATTACAAAACAAAGGGGCTTGACACATTCCCTTTGTTAAACCTGGTTCAGGGCAGTGTTGTTGTGTTGTCACTATAAGGGTTACCTGGCCACAAAGAAAAGTCTTAATCTTGTTGATATTTTTTCTAACATCAGGAGCTAAGTTTCTGTGTATATCCCATTCATTTCTACTTAACTTTAAACCATCTATAAGTTTACTTCAGGGAGATATGAAGAGATAGTCACTGTTCTCATAGCAACCTTTTGTAGATTTGATGAAGGAAAGAGATTCACAACCTCTGTTCCTCACTCAAGACATTTATCACCTGCCGGAACCCAGTAACTATGGTGGGACACTGCCCCGAGTTTAGCGTTAGAAGCAGCTCTTCAGTGACTGATAGGCTTGTGGAGTCCAAGGGGCTTTGAGCAAGGTAATGATCATTTCCTGAGGAACCAGAGCAGCTGATGGCTGCCTTCCTCTCCACATGTGGTTTTCACTTACCTGGTTCACTTAATCCAAGTTCTCCATGGTTCCTAGTTCCCAGCTGAAGCCTGTTTGCTTCCTGCACTCTTCTCTGGGTACCTTCCTTACGAGTTGAGTAGCTCAGGTCAGGATGTGTGTCTTATCTCCAAGAGCATCATGTTATTGGACTCAAACCTCTCATGAAGGTCTTTACTCCCTTCCTCACTACAGTTGGCCAGTCGGTGCTGAAAGATGTGAGTAAAGTGAAGAAGCTGAAGCAGTCTGGAGAGCCCTTCCTGCAGGATGGGTCATGCATCAATGTGGCCCCTCACCTGCACAAGTGTCGGGAGTGCCGCCTGGAGAGGTATCGCAAGTTTAAGGAACAGGAGCAAGATGATTCTACTGTAGCCTGCCGCTTCTTTCACTTCCGGAGGTACAGGGCTCTTTTATCTTAATTCACAGTTTGCGTTAGTTTTAAATGTCTCCAGCCCTCTTTTTTCTCTGGACTCACAAATGTGTCTTGCTATCCTCACTTTTCCCTTACCGTAGCTCTTTGGGCGGGGGGAGGGGGCCTGGACACGGATGGTGTTGAGACAGGGTTTCTCTGTGTAGCCTTGGCTGTCCTAGACTCAAGAGATCCTCCTGCCTCTGCCTCCCAGAGTGCTGGGATTACAGGCGTGCGCCAACTTTTGCTCTTAGAGTCCATGTTGAGGCTCTGTCAGCAGTCAAGTCTCTCAGTTGGATTTTGAAATGACATGTGGCTTTGTCCTTAAACAACAGAAGTTGAACAGTTTTAGCTGTAGCCCTGTGCTGCTGCTGTTGCAAGTTATTCTCAGGTCAGCTCCATATAAAGTTAGTATGAACAAGACTCGGTTTCTACTGTGGACCCGCCTGACCACCTACCTTTCAGTGCTAGAGTAACCTGAGAGATGGGCAGTAAGATCAGGAGATAATGTGAGGCTTCTTTTTTCCTTCCTTTGTTCTTCTGCTGGTTTGGTTTGGTGGCAGGGTCTTACTTGTGTTGCCAGTGTGGCCTTGAATTAGTGGACTCAAACAATCCTGCCCTCAGCCATACAAGTGCAGGGATTACAAAGTGTCTGCCACCACACTTGACTAAGAATCTTTACTTGTTGAATAAAAAAAAACCCCAGTCACTTCTCAGCCTTTTTTACTAAGATCAAGTAAAGAAATCCAAATTGTTTACTGGTTTGGCATCAATTTCTTTATTTGACAAATATTTATTGGGCCATTAACTGTGTCAACTGTCCCACTACCATCCCCATGAATTCAGAAGCAAAGAAAACAAATTTCAGCTCTTGTGGTTTGGAGAAGAGTAAGATCAGTAGCTCTTGAGATATTGCTGTTCTAAACACACGTCTGGTTCCCAACACACCTGTACATGTTTTGTGTACAAAAAGAAATCTGTCAGCTAATCAATGAAGGAAACAATCAATGAGAAGATAGCTGATATCATGGGGGAGGCTAGCAAGGCTCTGTTGTTTGGCTGGCTGGCTGATAGAGAGATATAGGGTCTTACTATGTAGCCCTGGCTGGCCCTGAGCTCTCAAGAGATCCACCTGCCTCTGCTCCCAAGTATTGGGGTTAGAGATGCACACCACCATTCCTGGCCTGAGAGAGGGAACTATCTTAAATAAGATCTGTGAAAGTGATTTTATCCTTGGTGTTGTACTATTGCTGGTAGATCTAGGGTACATAGACCAAAGGTCAGAGAGCTCATGATGGGTCTGTGTTGTTGTTGTTGTTGTTGTTGCTTGGTTGGTTTTTATTAAACAGAGCTTGCCTCAGGATTATTTGTAAAAACAGCATAGAACACCGGTCATCTGTAAATAGTGTGTAGTGTGTCACACCAGTCCACCTGTCTTCACATTGACAGAGCCTTTTCTATGGGGCCTTCACAGAGGCCTGGGCACCTTTGGGAGCCTGAGCTGGGGCTGAAGCCTCTGCCTTGGTTTGACCCTTGGGCTGTGGTTGGCAGAGCCTACAACCCTTTGCCAAATCCTCTTCTCAAGCTTGGGATGAGTGATGAAAGCAAGCCGGCTGAGTTTGCGGCTGGGGCCCTTTGGCATCTTGGGCTTAACGGCTTTAGGCTTCACATGGGCCTTAATGGCCTCTGCACGGCACTCATTGCCTTTGCGTTGTTTGCCTGCATCTTCTTCAGGCCTTTCTTGTTGTGCTTCTTGGCAAAGCACATGTTCCTCAGGAACTTGGGGTCCACCCCCTTAAGAGATTCCTATCTTTGTAACCGGAGTTTCTTGATGCCATCTCTGCCATTTGCAGGACTGGTTATGTGCGGTGTGGTTCTTAGACTTGGCCATGTTTGCATGGTAGCTCTGCAGCTCCCGCAGTGCCTGGGACTGGAAGAAAAGAGAAAACAAACAAACAAACAAAAAACCAAGCTTGTTTTGAGATAGTTATCTTGTGCCCCAGAAGGGCCTTGAACTCCCTATCAAGGCAAGAATGAACTTCTGCTCTGATCCTCCTCCCTCTGCCTCCTAAATACTAGGATTGCAGGTGTGTCACTCCATGCCCAGTGTATTTAGTGCTGAATCCAGGGCCTCCTATAAGTTAGGCAGGCGCTCTACCAGCTAAGCTAAAGCTGCTGGGTCCATATTTAAAGGACTATTCCAGGAGCCTTGGCTTTTATGCTTGTAAGTGCTTGAAGGTGTGGCGCATAATTCCAACACTCTGGAGACAGCAAGGGAAACCATTGACTATATAGTAAATTTGAGGCCAGCCTGAGCTACATGAGAAAGAAAGAAATCATACAACAAAAACACTCAGGACTTCTGGAAGAGCAGACAGTGCTCTTAACTGCTGAGCCATCTCCAGCCCTCAGTCCCATAAATAAATAAGTATAAGAAACAGGAATAAGAAAAGCAAAGTTTCTACATAAATGTTATAAGGAAGGAGAGAAGGAAGGAAGGGTAGAAAAGTTAAGCGTTTGAGTTGGGGAAAGGGACAGGATATATAGAGGGATGCTAAGCTTGATTGGGAGCTCATTATAGTAGCACAGTAGATGGAGAGGCTGTTTGTAGGAAGCTGTGGTAGTAAGGAGGTGGGAGGAGGTTGTAGATAGTGTTCTCTAGCTTCTGTATACTCAGTATGATAAGAGATAAGGGGACCAGGCGTGATGGCACACACCTGTAATCCCAGCACTCAGGCAGAGTGAGGTGGGTCTCTATGAGTTTGAGGCCAGCCTGGTCTATAGAGTGAGTTCCAGGACAGCTAGGGATGCCTAGAAAAACCCTGTCTCAGAAAACAAAGCAGAAAGCCAGGCAGTGGTGACGCACACCTGTAATCCCAGCACTTAGGAGGCAGAGGCAGAGACAGGCAGATCTCTGTGAGTTCGAGGCCAGCCTAGTCTACAGAGCGAGCCAAGACAGGAAGGCTACACACAGAGAAACCCTGTAAAGCAAAACAAAAGGTGAGGGGGAGGGTAATACTGCAGCTGTGAAGAGAAGACATGAGACTAGCATGTAGCAGGCCCACTGACTGCTGTGACTGCTGGGCAGTAAGAAGGGCCACCTAAGATTTAAGTGTGGTGACGAAGCCGTCTCTGTTTTTCTCTGTTCACATTTAGTGGCATGGTTGCAGGTCTGGAGCAGATGAATGGAAAAGCTTATGACAGTTCTTAATGGGGTCCATCTAACAGGAGCTTTTCAAGAATGGAGACTTACTAGCGTTACGACTTCTAGCAGAGACCACATGAGTTTGTTCTCTCTCTCTTCTGGTTCCACACACACAGATTTAAATAGCTGAATTAAATACGTACTCAGGCCTATAACATTTATATAGAAACTTTGTTTTTTCTCATTCCTGTTTTTACCCTTATTATTTATGGGGTTGGGGGCTGGAGAGATGGCTTAATTGATAATCACTGACTGCTCTTACAGAGGGTGCATGTTTGAGTCTTAGCATACACATGGCAGCTTACTGTAAGCCCAGTCCAGGGGACCTCATGCCTGTTCTGGCCTCTGGTTTTTTGTTTTGTTGTTTAAGAAAGTGTGTGTGTGCACGCATACACTCAGCATTTGGCAGACACAATAACTTGCAAGAGTTGGCTGAGAATGAAACTCAAGACTGTCAAGTTTGGTAGCGAGTCTTTATACGCATTGAGCCATCTCATTGTCCTTGTCCATCCCTTCTTTCCCCCTCCCCTGTCCTTAAAGGGTATAGTGTAAAAACTAAGTATATTTATATTGTATTAAGTGCTATAAGTAACCTACTGGTGACTTAAAATAATATGCAAAAGTGTATAGTACAAATACAGTATCATATTATATGAAAGACTTGATGGGCCACAGGTTTTGGTAGGCGGTGGGCAGCAGCTAGGAAGTATGATTTTTCCCTCAGATCCCAAGAACAGTTGTATTTCACTTGTCTCCTTTTTTCCTCTTAGGTTGGTCTTCACTCGAAAGGGGGTGCTCCGTGTGGAGGGATTCCTAAGCCCTCAGCAGAGTGACCCTGACGCCATGAACCTGTGGATTCCCTCTTCCTCTCTAGCAGAAGGAATAGACCTAGAAACCTCAAAATACATCTTGGCCAATGTTGGGGACCAGTTCTGCCAGCTTGTAATGTCTGAGAAGGAGGCCATGATGATGGTGGAACCACACCGTAAGGCGCCCTCTGCTGTTTACAGCTGCTCCTACTTATACTCTTGATTTCCTTTCACTTATAAGACACATTGAGAGCCTGGAGTGGTGGCACACCCCTTTAATCCCAGCACAGGGGAGGCAAAGGCAGGTAGATCCCTCTGAGTTCAAGGACAGCCAGGGCTACACGGAGAAACCCTGTCTTGGAAAACCAAGAAAGAAATAAGGGTCGGGAGTGCAGAAAGACAAGACAGATTGGGAAAAGGCATCTGCTATGGATGAATTAAGACTAATAAGACTTCCTTTCCTAGTAGCCTGTAATCAGTTAACTGTTTCCAACAGATTCATTTTCTCAGTCTTTGACAATTAGTAAACAAGAAACTCTTATTGTGCCTGTCTTATTTTCATACATCTGTCATTAGATATGCATTTGGGAGGAAGTCATCCTGTTTACAGTTTGCTTTGAACAAATTTGCATTGGTACCAATGTTCTATGATTGTTCAGAGACATGGTGGTCTCTAATGCTTTATTTCTCACAGAGAGACAATGAAAATATACTGCATACTATTTCTAAACCAAGGCAAACTATATACTATGAATTTATACTTTATTTTTTAAACTTCTTTTGTGGGTTTTTTTTTTTAAGATTTATTTATTATTTATACAGTATTCTTCTTGCATGTACACATGCAGGCTGGAAGAGGGCATCAGATCACATTATAGGTGGTGGTGAGCCACCATGTAGTTGCTGGGAATTGAACTCAGGATCTTTAGCAAAATGGCCAGTGCTCTTAACCTCTGAGCCATCTCTCCAGCCCCTTTTGTGGTTTTTCTTGTTGTTTTGATTTTTTCAAGATAGAGTTTCTCTGTAACAGAGCCCTGGCTGTCCTAGACTCACTTTGTAGACCAGACTGGCCTCCAACTCACAGAGAACCACCTGCCTCTGCCTCCCAAGCGCTAGTATTAAAGGTATGCACTACCACACCTGGCTATACTTTAAATTTCAAGAGAAAAATTCTCTTTTGTCAAGTTCTCCATACTTAAAGATTTTACACGGTCTGTTTTCTTTTTTGAGACAGTTTCATGTAGCCCAGGCTGCCCTGATTTATTATATATCTAAGAATGACCTTTAGACTTGTTTTTTGGGTTTTTTTTTTTTTTTTTTTTTTTTTTAAGATTTATTTATTTATTTTGTCTGCATGTACACCTGCACGCTGGAAGAGGGCACCAGATCTCATTATAGATGGCTATGAGCCGCCATGTGGTTGCTGGGACTTAAACTCAGAACCTCTGGGAGAACAGACAGTGCTCTTAACCTCAGAGCCATCTTCCAGCCTGACCTTTTGACTCTTAATTTTCCTGCCTCCACCTTCAAAATGCAGGAATTAAAGGCAGCTAAAATTTTGTTTCTCAGCTGATATCATGTAACATTAGTTAATTCCATATTGACACAGTTATCATATCACCTGCTATTACTGCAACCCTCTAACAACACTCAGGGCTGGAGCGATGGCTCGGAGGTTAAGAGCACTGCCTGCTCTCCCAAAAGTCCTGAGTTCAATTCTTGGCAACCACATGGTGGCTCACAACCATCTGTAATGAGATCTGGTGCCCTTTTCTGGTGTGCAGTCCTACAGGTAGGCAAAACACTGTATACATAATAAATAAATCTTTTTTAAAAAAATAAAAGATAGACACACAACCATGTTTATTTTTTTAATTTTTGTTTGTTTTGTTGTTGTTGTTTTAAAGTTTGTTTGTTTGTTTGTTTATTATGTATCCAGTGCTCTGCCTGCATTTACACCTACAGGCCAGAAGAGGATGACAGATCACATTATAGATGGCTGTGAGCCACCATGTGGTTGCTGGGAATTGAACTCAGGACCTCTGGAAGAGCAGTCGGTGCTCTTAACTTCTGAGCCATCTCTCCAGCCCGTTGTTGTTGTTTTTTAAGATAGGATTTCTCTGTGTATCCTTGGCTGTCCTGGACTCACTTCATAGACCAGACTGGCCCCAAACTCACAGAGATCTACCTGCCTCTGCCTCTCAAGTGCTAGGATTAAAGGCATGCACCATCACACCTGGCTAAACTTTAAATTTTTATTGTAGGACAAAATGCCATGAGTTCCAGTCAGCAATTCGGGGTCTTAGGCTATTAGTCCCAGGAGTCACTACTGATAGTATTCTTCTCTCACCAGAGAAAGTGGCATGGAAGCGAGCTGTGCGGGGAGTGCGAGAGATGTGTGATGTATGTGAAACTACTCTCTTCAACATCCACTGGGTTTGTCGAAAATGTGGCTTTGGGGTCTGCCTTGACTGTTACCGGCTCAGGAAAAGCCGTCCACGGAGTGGTAAGTAAACCCTGTCTCTCCCAGAAAGTGTCGGTAGGCATGTATTTATGAGCTTTGGAAACTGGAACAAGAGTGGCTTTATGCCCCTCCTTAAGCAGCTTCATTTGTCTTTGTCGTAACAGATTGGTTTTTATTATTTTTCATCATATAAATGTTTGTTTCTGTGTGAGGTAGGTGCACAGACAAGTGCAGGCTTTCACAGAGGCTACAGAAAGATATAGGGTGCCCTGGAGCTGGAGTTACAGACTGATATGGGCCCTGGGAGCCAAACTCAGATCCTTTGCAAGAGCAGTATGTAATTGTGACCACTGGACTATCATGCCAGCCCCTGTTGGAACGTCTTAAAATTCCCAACCTACTTGGGAAGCTTAAAATCAAGGATTCTTCCACTAGGCAACTACTCTACACCCTGGTCTACAGAGTGAGTCCAGACAGCCCAAGCAACACAGAGAAACCCTGTCTCAAAAAAGAAAACAAAATCAAAAAAGTACAAGCCAGTGATTTAACTAATAAAATTGTGTGGCCACCCTAGCAGAGTTTATGTTGTCAGCTGTCATTTCTCATTCCTTCCTTGCCCTGGCCTTTGGATCCAACTAATTAATTTCTGTCTCTGAATTTGCATATTCTAATCATGTCATATACATAGAATCACAGTATTTGGCCTACTGTGACTGGCTTCTCTGAACATAATGCTTTATGCCCGAGTTTGTTTATTTTATAGTACATATCAGTTGATTCCTTTGTATTGTCTAGAGATGTTCTGTTGTATGTATATTATATGTATATCTGGATTATGTTCATTTTTGCCAATATGGATAGTCCACTATGTACAGGGTTTTGTATAGACAAAGGCTTGTTATTGTCTTGGTAATATTACTAGGAGCAGACTTGCTGGGTCAAGCCAGGTATAGTAGATAGCATTTGTAATGCCAGTACTTGGAAGGTAGAGGGAGGAAGATTAAGAGTTTAACACTAGCCTGAGCTACATGGTGAGTTTGATGCCAGCCTGGGTTACATGAGGCCTTATCCCTAAACAAACAAACAAAAAAAACAGGTGATACAATATTTCTGTATTTAACTTTACAAGCGGTGGCAAATAATTTGAATATATATCTCCAAACAAAGCAAAAACTGAAAAGATAGTCAACATCACTAGTCATGTAGTGGGGGAAAAACCCAGCTGGTATTATAAAACTAAGGCACTTTGGAGTAGGCTCTGGAAGTACCTCCAGAGGCCTTTGTGTAGCCAGGGTGGTGACCCACACCTGTGATCCCAGCATTTGGGAGACAGGAGCACAGGATTAGGACCAAGGTTATCTGTTGTTGAGGGTTTGAGGCCAGCTTGGTTATATGAACCAGTCTCTAAAACAGAACAAAACAGAAAGCTTATTTTATCTAGTCATTATTTTGCCGATAGAGGGCTCACTGTGCTGCCCTGGCTGGTCTCAAAGTTGTGGACCCAAGTGAGTCCCCCTTCGCCCTCCAGGTGTGTAACACCACATCTCAGGATCCATAAACAGAAAGAAACAGTAAGAGTCTTATATCCTAGTTTCCCACATTTTGCACCAGGCAACTTGGATTTGTAATCTCTGAGGAGAGGAGAGAAACGAGGGGTTTCTGCAGTGGCCGGTGCACTGCCTAGAGCAGCTTCTAACTCTGCCTAGAACAGCTTCTAACTCTGGCACAGAGAAGACGACCACATCAGTTTGGCAGCCTAACTGCCTGACAGATCAAAATCATGAGTCAGGCAAAATATGTAGAGGAAAGAGCAGAGGGCCATAGCAGGGACCTGTACACATACAGCATTCATTCACAGACACGTGTGAAGTCACATTTTAAAAATCTACTTGTAATCTTGCAGCAAACACCTCAGGAAAAGAAAGCAAGAGGATCCTAGCAAGTCTGAGGCTAGCCAGAGACACATGAGGCGCTGTCTCTGCTTTAGATAGTGTGTTTATTTTCTTTTTTATAAAAGTATAGCACAGTAGAACAGATTGTATTTTTAGTATTTAAGTAAGCTGTTGTTTTCTTTAGTCATTAGAAAATTGGCCTTTTTGGTTCTAAAATTTCCACTCACTGAAAGACATCCATCTTGACGCCATAGAATAAAAACTTAATTTCTGTTTCAGAGACAGAAGAAGTGGGTGATGAAGAAGTTTTCTCGTGGCTAAAGTGTGCAAAGGGGCAGTCCCATGAGCCAGAAAACCTCATGCCTACACAGATCATTCCTGGCACAGGTGAAGAAATCCCTGTTTCAGATTGGGTGAAAAAGTGTTGTTGCTTACTTGTTTTGATTTTGTTGTGGTGAGTATTGAACTCTCGGCCTTTTACATGCTAGGTCAACACTTCTGCTGCCACAGAGCTTCATCCCTAGCCTCAGTGTACTGGGATGTGTGTAGGTGTGTTTGGTGTGCTGTGGTGTGTGGTAGTATGTGGTGGGTGGGTGTTGACACACGTGTTACAGACAGGCCCTCCCTTTGTAACCCTGGCTCACCTGAAACTCAGTGTGTAAAACCAGGCAGGCTTCAGCTCACAGAGAACTTCTTGGCTGTTTTGTTTTGTTTTAGTCTTTTTTAACTTTTCTTTACTCTGTGTGTGGGAGTTTCGTCTGCATGTGTGTCTGTACCTCAGACACCCTGGTGCCCATGGAGGCTTGAAGAGGGCATCAGATCGCCTGCAACCAGTGTGACGAGGCTTGTGAGCCACTGTGTCGGTGCTGGGAGTGGGGCCCTTGGACTATGTAGAGCAGCTACCCCTTTTAACCTCTGAGCTATCTCTTCACCGTTGTTTTACTTTTTCCCCTTAATTTTTCAAAGATTTATTTTTATGGGCTGGAGAGATGGCTCAGAAGTTAAGAGCACTGACTGCTCTTCCAAAAGTCCTGAGTTCAATTCCCAGCAACCACATGGTGGCTGACAACCATCTACAATAAGATCCGATACCCTCTTAACTGTATAAATAATAAATTAAAATTTTTTAATTTATTTTTTATTTTATATTATTTATATCTGTGTGGTATTTCTGTGCAGGTACCCTTAGAGCTCAGAAGACTTCTGTGAACTGAACTCAGGTCCCCTAAAAGAGCAGGAAGCACTCTTAACTGCTGATTGACCTCTGCAGGCCCTGTGTTAGCCTCAAAAGCACAGACTGGCCTGGAACCCACTATATAACTAAGCTTGAATTTAGGATCCTTTTGCCTCTTACTCCCAAGTACTGGAAATATAGGAGTAGGCCACTGTACTTTGTTGTCTGCATGCTGTGATAACCCCAAGGCTTTATGCAAGATAAGCAAGTACTCTGCCAACTGAGGTCACATCCCCAGCCCACAGAAAGTGGTTTTATGTAGTAAAAGCAGGCCTTAAGCTTGGGACTGGTAAGCGACTAGCTGGGCCAGAGTGAAAGAAAGCAGTCACTAATTTGATTGCTTCTTTTCTCATTGCTATGACAACGTAGCCAGGAAAAGTCACTTAAGCACTGTGCTAAGTCAGGGTCAGAACAAAATGCTGGTGTCCTGCTTACTTCTCCTTCTCAGTCAGTTTTGGGCCTCTGAGAGTAGGTCTTCCCTTTTCAATCAAGCTGACAACCAGTGATGACAGATCATCACACTAGACATGTAGTAAGACTTCTGGTTTTGGACTTGTAAAAATCTAGCTAAGGGTTGGAGACACATGACTAAGTGGTTAAGAACACTTGTTACTCTTGCAGAGGAATCAGGTTCAGTTCCCAGCACCCACACTGAACACTCACAACCACCTGTAACTCAAGTTACAGGGATCCAGTTCCATCTCTGGGCTTCAGTGCAACCAGGCATAGTACACATACATGCAGCCATTCAAATAAAATAAAATAAAATCAAAGCAAGTAAACAAAATGTGTTTTGCCTGAGGTGGTGATGAACCTCTTTAATCCCAGCACTCAAGAGGCAGAGGCAGGTGAGTTTGAGGCCGGCCTGGTCTACAGAGTAAGTCCAGAACAGCCAGGGTTACACAGAGAAACCCTGTCTTGAAAAGGAACCAAAACAAAATATAGCTGGACACTGAAAGGCAGTAGACAGGTCTCTGTGAGTTCAAGGCCAGCCTGGTCTTCAGAGCAAGTTCCAAGACAGCCAGAGGTACACAGAGAAACCCTGCCATGATGCTTCACAACTATAATCCTACTCCTCAGGAAGCTGGGGTAGGTAGAGGATTACGGTGGGCTGGAGATCACCCTAGGTGCCATAGTATGTTCCAGGTCAAGCAAGCAACAATAAAAATAAAAACAATTAAAAAATATAAAAAGCTGAGGACTTGACATTTAGCTCAGTGCAAGGCACTGGGTTTGGTACTCAGCTTCCAAGGGAGAAATGGGGTATCCAGCTCAGCATAGACAAACCCCCAGTCTATGAAAATGGCCACTAGCTTGACAGGAGTGACTGCTCGTATTTGGACTCCTCCTCAGAAGTCCAAAGTCACTTGGGCCCGTGGGTCCCTGTCTCAGAACAGAGCAAGAATGTTATTTAGTGCACCATGACACACGAACGTGTTCCAGTGGTACTTACTGCCCTGTTTTCCTCCTAGCGCTTTACAATATTGGAGACATGGTACATGCTGCCCGGGGAAAGTGGGGAATTAAAGCAAACTGCCCTTGTATTAGTCGGCAAAGTAAATCCGTTTTGAGACCTGCTGTCACCAATGGGATGTCACAGGTAAAGTGGGGGGGGCCACAACTGAGAGGCTTGCTTTCTTTTTCTTTTTAACTTTGAGGTTTGTTTTGTTTTGTTTTGTTTTAAGAAAGAATTTCTCACAAAAGGAGCCACACTAGGGTAGAAGGGTAAAAGTACAGGGATGGTCCAGCCAACACTTAGTGTGTGTGGAAATGCCTTAGGGACCTGTTACCTTGTGTATCAATTAGAACAAAAGCAAATGCTTTCAATTTAAAAGGAAAAATTAATCCAAACTACTCAGGATCTGAAGTGAAAGAATTATGAGTTTTGAGGCACCTCTGAGCAACATCTCAAGACCACATCACAAAAGTAAAACAACAAATAAGAACCCATAGTCTACAGCTTACATTTGAAACTCTCCTAGCACCGGTAATGTGGGATAGGTTACTAAGCCCAAGCATGGATGCTGAGGGACCTGGAGATGTGTCTTCACGTAGCATTAGTGCACTGGAGCATTCTTTGGAAGTCAGCAGTATAATAAAGTCATAATATGATGGACATTTATTGTGCCGGAACTGTGCATAGACTGTCTCTTTTCATTCCGCAGAATGGGGTCACCTCTTTTTCTTCTTCTTTTTTATTGTTTTTTTATTTTTTTAAGATTTATTTATTATGTATACAGTACTCTACCTGCATGTATTCCTGCAGGCCAGAAGAGGGCACCAGATCTCACTATAGATGGTTGTGAGCCACCATGTGGTTGCTGGGAATTGAACTCAAGACCTCTGGAAGAGCAGCCAGTGCTCTTAACCAACGAGCTCTCTCGTTCTAGCCCCTAAGGGATTAACTTTGGTTTTTTTGAGACAAGGTTTCCCTGTCTACCGTTGGCTGCCCTGGACTCACTTTGTAGACCAGGGTGGCCTCAAACTCACATTGATCTGCCTGCCTTCCGAGTGCTGGGATTACAGGTGTGCACCACACCACCAGCTTAACTTTTAATAACTAGTTTTCTGCTGTAGAAATTATCTAAGACATACTTTAATTATGAATTTCAAGGCTTATCCACCTGGTTTTCCACAGAACCAAACTGCTGGCACATTGTAGACTCAATAAATGTATATGGAATTAGAGAATGGACGAAATACCATTGTTTGAGATAGTTCCAGGTTATTCCCTAGACCTGTGTAGTATTAGCATGTGCAGTTTGCTCTGCCCAAGCCCAGCACTCTGCAGTCCTCCTAACTAATACTCTAACCTTCCGTGCTCTAGCTGCCCAGTATAACCCCTAGTGCCTCTTCTGGAAATGAAGCTACCTTCTCGGGCGGAGGTGGAACTGCAGCGATAGCAAATCCAGAGCCAGACCAAGTTCCCAAAGGTGCTGGCACTGACAGCAGATCTGAAGAGCCCCTAAAAGCAGAAGGTTCCGCATCAAATAGCAATAGCGAACTAAAAGCCATCAGGCCCCCATGCCCTGACACGGCCCCTCCCTCCTCTGCCCTGCATTGGTTGGCGGATTTAGCAACTCAGAAGGCTAAAGAAGAAACAAAAGGTAAGAAAAACCATCTGTGCCCTGGCTATGGAAAGTATGTCGGGCTAGTCTGTGATTTTTTTTTTTTTTTTTTTTTTTTTTTTTTTTTTTAACTGACAGATTTAGAGAGGTGCTGCTTGCTTTCTCTGGCTGATTGCACACATAAAGGGTGGGTTCTCTTCCCTTTTTGTTTTGTTTTGTTTTTAGTTTAGTTTTTGTTTTGTTTTTTGGTATTTTTTTATAGAAAGTAGAGCATTCCTAGGTCCTTACCTAGACCTCCTCAAGCAGAGTTAAGCAGTTTTGAGTGAGTTTCCCTGCTTGTTTGCTTCTTCAGCTAGAGTTGACAGCTGGACAGTTTTATTTGGAAGCAGGGCCTCCGCTGGCCTTGGAAGGGGCGGCCGTTTTAAATGGGCTGGACAACCACCTGGGAAGTACTTCTTCAATGCACGTTCTTTCACCCCGTTGAGAACCATTGCGTTAAAATTTCTTGAGAGAAGACCCGATCTCCATTTTTTTTAACAAGTATCACAAATGATTCCCGTCCGAGAGTTCTAGAGACCCACTTAAATTGTCTTAGAAGATAAAAAGTAGATGAGAAAAAGGCTTTTGTGATCCAAACTTAGAAAAGAAAAAAGTAGAGAATTTTTCTGTATCCCTAAAACCTGATGTTCATAGCTCCTCAGCCTTGACCCAGACCAAGCCTACATAGTGGAAGCAAGGCAGGGCAGGCTTCCCTTCTTCCTGCCCAGCTGTGCTGAGAGCCGGCATCTGCAGGCTGTTCCTCCTTGTTAAAGCTCACTCCTTTGCCTTCCAGAAGCAGGGTCCCTAAGGTCGGTGCTCAATAAAGAGGCTCATTCACCTTTTGGGCTGGACTCATTCAACTCCACTGCAAAAGTCTCTCCATTGACTCCAAAGCTTTTTAACAGTCTGTTGCTGGGTCCCACCGCCTCCAACAGCAAAACTGAGGGCTCTAGCCTTCGAGACCTCCTTCACTCCGGGCCTGGAAAGCTTCCTCAAACCCCCCTGGACACAGGCATACCCTTCCCCCCTGTTTTCTCTGCATCTTCAGCGGTAAGTACCCTGTCTACAATGCTAGCCTTTAGTGTTTTTCCATGAGAAAACCATCACAGATCTAGATGATTGAGTCAGAGGGTATCCTGGTGGCTGTGTTCTTTACATGGTCAAGCTTACAAGATCTTTCAACATTAAATTCTTGGGGTATTGGCAGTCATTATAAGTAGTAAGCCCTGGGTAACGTGTTTTGAAGACTGTTAAAATTGAGGCTCAGCAAGTAAAAATGGTCAATGTGATTGATGACCTGCATTAGTCCCCAGAGCCCTCAGTGAAAGGAGAGCCTAATCTGCTCCTATTAACTGTTCTCTCACCTTCACATGGTGCCATCGAAGAGCAGACCTAGCTCTCTCTGTCTCACTCAGACACACTTTTCTATTAAAGGAAGTCAGTAAAAACTGAACTGTTCACTGGGCATGGTGGCATATGCCTATAAAAATCCCAGCACTCAGGAGGCAGAGGCAGGTGGATCTCTGTGAGTTCAAGGCCAGCCTGGTCTACAAAGGGAGTCCGGGTCAGCCAGCCAAGGCAAAGCCCTGCCTCCAAAAACTTTAAAAAAAAGAAAGAAAGAAAGAAAAAGAAGAAGAAGGAAGGAAAGAAAAAAATTTGAAACCTTCTATTTTTGGTCTTCAACAAAAAGGCTGCTATATTGATCCATTTAATTTTCTTGTAAACACTAGGTTTTTGTAAGATGAGCGGTGCATTCATAGCATGCAATTAGAGGCATGCGCCACCGGCTCACACCCACCTTTTTGCTGTCCCTGGATATGGCTTCCTTTGTTGGTCTTATATTTGTTCCTTGCTGCTAGAATCATTGTATGTTCACAAGGCTTGCTTCATCGCTTCTTTTTTTTTTTTTTTTTTTTTTTGGTTTTTCAAGACAGGGTTTCTCTGTGTAGCCTTGGCTGTCCTGGACCCGCTTTGTAGACCAGGCTGGCCTCGAACTCATAGCGATTCACCTGCCTCTGCCTCCCGAGTGCTGGGATTATAGGCGTGCACCACCACGCCCAGCTTTGCTTAATCACTTCTTATACATTATACTTTGGTCTTGTTAGACAAGGTATCATGTAGTCCACACTAGCCACAGGCCTGATGTATAACTATGGAAACTGCACACCTGATCCTCCTGCCTCTGTCTCCCAATTCTGATAGTACGTGCCTGTGCCACCACACCTGGGTTTATGCCACACTCACCTACACATAATAGCTTTCATAGCACTTATTATAATGGCTGTTTTATGTACTGTATTTCCTTTGCCTGTACTAAAGGCATTTTACTCACTAGTACATGTCTCTAGTACACAGTGTGCAGTAGTCATCTCTGGTAAGCACTGATGGAATCAGTACAGGAGGGAGTGGAGGGGCGCAGGGGTTAAGAGCACTGGCTGCAGAGGATCTGGATTCACTTCCTAGTGCCCACATGGCAGCTCATAGGCCTCTATAACTCCAGTTCCTGGGGATTTAATGCCCTCTTCTAGCCTCTGAGGCCAACAGGCGTGCATGTGATGCACAAACAATATGCAGGCAAAACACACATTTAAAAAAAGAGGAAATAGAAAGGTCTTCCAGATTCCCTTTTCTCTCTTTTACAAGTAACCATTCAGTGTGCGTGTTGAGGGGTGGCAGGGAGCATGAGAGTCAGTTCTCTCCTTCCATTGAGTCAACAGGAATCAAATTCAGGTCATGAGATTTGAAAGCAAATGTCTTTTTACCTCTGAGCTGTCTGGCTGGCCCAGCACTACTTCTTGAGTGTCGCTTCAGAAATATTGTATGTATATCGCTTTCTCCTGATTACACAAGTTTGCTCTACAGTGTAATTTCCTACTTTTCAGTATATATCTTGTAAACCATTTTAAACAAGTACATAAGTATGTTTCTGATTCTATTCATGATTAATGGCTGCAGTCCTAAACCAACCATAGGTGGTTGAATTTAGGTTATTTCTTTTTAGATAAGTAATTTCATTTCCTTTCTTGAATTTTCTTTTCAGAACATGACATGTTTTTTGGTCTGTTGAGACAGAGTCTTGCTATGTAGCTCTGGCTGGCTGGGAATGCTGGGTTGACAAGGCTGGCCTTGAACTCACAGAGGCCTGCCTGCCCTACACCCAGTTGTACGGCAAGCGGTTGGTAGTGCTTCACATAGAGGTTCTGTGACTTGCCCAGTGTCGCTTTCATCTCCAGTGAGCCTGAGCTTCCCATGAGCTGAAGCAGGAGCAATGCCAAGTGGGCGATAGCAAAAGACTGAAGGAGTGTGTGGTTCTCAGTGCTTAAGACAGTGCTCTGCGGCAGAGAACTACACTTCTCTATTGCTGAGTGGGCATTCGCTTACCTCAGGGCAAGCTTGCAGGATTCAGTACTCTCCTCATACCCTGTGAGTCCCAGAATAGAATCTGGTCATTAGACTGATCTCTCTCACCATCCCAGAAAACCACAGCCTTGTTAAATCTGTTCATCTCCTTAATTGAGTTACTTCTTGGGGACACCATCCAAAGAGAGCTTTTATGGGGGGGGCAGGGGGCCAGTTTCAAGACATTGTCTCTCTGGGTAGGCTTGGCTATTCTGGACTCACTTTGTAGACCAGGCTGGCCTCGAACTCACAGTGATCTGTCTGCCTCCCGAGTGTTGGGATTAAAGGCGTGCACCAACACCACCCGGCTAAGAGAGCTTTTTCTAAATTAACCATTTTAAGACAACATTTTATGAACTCTGCAGTCTACGTGCATATGCTTACCACAGAGTTCAATACTGATGATGTATTTTCCAGGTTGGGAGATACATGTACACATTTCCTCGCCGGGCTTGGAGGCCCACATCTTTAATCCCAGCACTCGGAGGCAGGTGGCCAGTGCCACACAGAGAAACTCTGTCTTGAGAAAACAAAACAAAACAAAACGATCTTTCTGAGCTAGGTGGTGGTGACTGCGGCCCACACCTTTAATCCCAGTATTTGGGAGGCAGAGGCAGGTGGATCTCTCAGCTTGAGGTCTATAGACCAAGTTCTAGGACAACCAGGACTACATAGAGAAGCCCTGTCTTGGAGGGAAAATCTTTCTGTACTTTCATAAATGTAAGAAAATACAAAAGGTTGAGAAATTGAAGATAGTAAAAACTAGTAACTTTTTGTCCCTCTGCAATTACAGAAGGCATCTTATTAGTGTTAATGGGATTTAATGAGATAGATTAGAACTCGGACATACTTTAATGTTCTTACGGTGCTTGAGTCGAGCTTATCTATGGGTTTGTCTGTGAAGGGAGTGAAGAGCAAAGCCAGCCTACCCAACTTCCTCGACCACATCATTGCCTCAGTGGTAGAAAATAAGAAAACCTCAGATTCTTCAAAGCGGGCCTGCAACTTGACAGATACCCAAAAGGAAGTGAAGGAGATGGTGATGGGGTTAAATGTGCTAGACCCCCATACGTCTCATTCCTGGCTCTGTGATGGGAGGCTTCTGTGTCTCCATGACCCCAGCAACAAAAACAACTGGAAGATCTTCCGAGAATGTTGGAAACAAGGCCAGGTAAGTAACACTAAGTTGTTGGGTTTTTTCTTTTCTTCAGTCTGCTGATTGCCTGTCAGGCACAGCTACTGAGATCACTCCAGACCTGTCTGGAAGGTCTTTTGCCAGGAAGACATATAGTAAATTCATTGGAGATGTCCTTGCTATTTCAAGTTGACCTGGCTTTGAAAATTCAAGGAGCTCCCTAAGAAGTCTATGCATGCATTTCACTATGTGGCCGTGCTCTGTGTCTGTAAGGCTCTTGTGTACTGAGCTGCCTGGGTGACACCTTTGGAGGAGACACCCAAGTATAGTGTGGATAGGGGAGGTGTGATCTGGACTAGCAGGGTTCTAGGTAAGCGCTGGAGTCTTTCGTGGTATGTGTGACAATGTGGTGGTGCTCCGTGATTTTAATACTTTGGCAGGTGCTTGAGGAGTGCATGGAGTTTCCTTGTTTGCATTTGTATTGTGAGAAAATATTCTCAAAGTTGCATTTGCCAGCTGTGTCTCCTCAGAATACTGATAGATATCAAGTAAGAATAATTTGTTCAGTGGACGTCCCACAGAGTGAGAACGCAATGTAACAATACAGAGTAGAGGCAGTTTGACTCTCTTTAGCTAATATACAGGAATCTGTAGGCTACAAACTGGAGAACAGTATTTCCTAGATGGTTCTAATGAGTTATCTTTGTTTCCACAGCCAGTGCTAGTTTCAGGGGTACATAAAAAGCTCAAGTCTGAACTTTGGAAGCCAGAAGCCTTTAGCCAGGAATTTGGAGACCAGGATGTGGACTTAGTGAACTGCAGGAACTGCGCTATAATTTCTGACGTCAAAGTTCGGGATTTCTGGGATGGTTTTGAGATTATATGCAGTAAGTAACTCTGTTACCTGGTTACGTATTGACAGTGCTGCAGCTAAAATCCCAAGAAAGAGAGGCCTTCAGTCTACATGCTAGCTGCACATAGCTGCATGGCAACCCTGCTGTCCCAGAGCAGGCCTGCGTTTCATGTAAGACTTAGGTTGGATGTTGCTCTGAGGAAGGGAGCAAGAACCCTGTGAGATGGAGAGATGTGGCTCAGACTGCATTAGCAGTGGGTGGGGAAAACAAAGCCCTTCTCACTTGTCCATTATGAAACAGGAGGTTGTAGTGTCCCCTGAGACTCAGGAGTAGGTTATGAGATACTGCCTGTCTTCTAGAGAGACTGCGATCAGAAGATGGGCAGCCAATGGTGCTCAAACTCAAAGACTGGCCCCCTGGGGAAGATTTCCGGGACATGATGCCAACAAGGTGAGTAGTTTCAGGTAGTGCCATCCTCAGAGGCTTGTGCCTGGCAGAAGTCAGCACAACACAGTCACACAGAAGTGAACTCCACTTCCTTTTTCTCCCTGCAGCTGAGTCATCTTTCTTGCCCTTTCTTAGGTTTGAAGATCTAATGGAGAATCTTCCTCTGCCAGAATATACCAAACGAGATGGCAGGCTCAATCTGGCTTCTAGGCTACCCAGCTACTTTGTAAGGCCTGACCTGGGCCCCAAGATGTACAACGCCTATGGTATGAGGGAGAGGACAGAGTTGCCCCTTTGGGGATCTGCTGTTCTCATTTTATATAGAGAGATGATGGGACAGGTGACAGGTGGTTTTGGATATTTCCTTTGTCAATATGATTTGTGTAACATTTTTATAAGCGTATATATCTACTCAGGCAGACACATTCTTAGTTTTATTGTTCACTTTTGCTAAGAGTAAGGAATATAAACTACTTTGTGGCCAGGTCTATACTCTGTTAACTTAGAAAAAGATGGCCTAGGACTGCCAAAGGTGAATACCTGTAGTGCCTGTATGTTTTGAATTTCAAAAAAAAGACCGGTTCCGAGCTGGGCATGGTGGCACACGCCTTTAAGCCCAGCACTGGGAGGCAGAGGCAGGTAGATAGCTGTGAGTTCAAGGCCAGCTTGGTCTGCAAAAGTAGGTCCAGGACAGCCAAGGCTACAGAGAGACCCTGTGCTGAAAAACCACAAGGGGGGAGGGGGCACCCTTTTAAAGAAGTGGCTTGGTGAATGCTGATAACATGTGGGCCAAGCTAGAAATTAGTCTTAAACTGTATAAAGGATAAAGGAGAATGCTTTAGCTCGTTCCCTCCTGCCTCGCCTCCCGCCCTTCCTCCTCGTTTCTATGTGTCTCACCTCCCCATAGTGCTGGAGATTTACCCTAGGGCCTGAGCACATTAGCCAAGCATTCTACCTCAGAGCTGACTTCTTGACAGCCACAAACAGCTCACTCTCCTCCCAGGGGTGCTTATTTAGGAATGGCCTTAGACATATTTTCACAGTTGACATTGGTCCTTTGGAGCATCCCCCCTCACCTTTCACCTTTCCCTCCCACCTTCAGGCTTGATAACAGCAGAAGACAGAAGAGTTGGTACAACGAATCTCCATTTAGATGTTTCGGATGCTGTTAATGTGATGGTGTACGTTGGGATCCCTATCGGGGAGGGTGCGCACGATGAAGGTATGCTTTCTAGAGAAACTGCTGTAGTGTGGCTTGCCCTAAGACATGCAGTAGCTGGCTACTAAGTTCCTTTCAGGCGTCATATATAGTTGGCAGCTGGTAGGTATTGTTAGTCAAAGGGAAGTTCTAGCAGAGTGCTGCGTGGAGACCTTTGAATAGATCCTTGCACTTTGGAAGAGGCTTACACGCCTTCTATAATCCCAGCTCTAAGGAACTTGATGTTCTCTGGCCTCCTGGGGCCTATGCATGCATGTGTACATATGAACTCACATAGACACACACAGATAACAAGTAAAAATAAATGCATTTTTAAGAAATAAGAAAGAGCTGAACCATCTACTTGATTAACTGTATAAACTGACAAATGGCAAAGCTGGGTTATCTGCAAAAAGATGAGAGATAAAAGTTCAGTTGGTGAGCTGAGTGTGGCGGCACACACCTTTAATCCCAGCACTCCAGAGGTAGAGGCCTACATGACCACTCCTCACATTTTTTTCCTACAAGACAGGGTTTCTCTGTGTTATCTTGGCTGTCCTGGACTTTGTAGACCAGGCTGGCCTCGAACTCATAGCAATTCACCTGCCACTGCCTCCCAAATGATGGGATTAAAGGCCTTTGCCACTGCGCTTGGCTTGAGCTTTGGCTTGTTGTTGTTGTGTTTTGTTTTTTGTTTGTTTGTTTGTAGACCAGGCTGGCCTCAAATTCACAGAGATCTGCCTACCTCTGCCTGAGTGCTGGGATTAAAGGTGTGTGCCACCATGCCTAGCAACTTTTGATTCTTGATTCTTTGTGATATTGCTATAGATAGGAAAGAATGGAAAGCAAACATGTTTAATTAGACATGTTTTTACTTAAAGGTACTATCAGACTGGTTACTTTGACATCACTGCTTTATTCTTTTCAGAAGTACTCAAAACAATTGATGAGGGAGATGCTGATGAGGTGACCAAGCAGAGGATTCATGACGGGAAGGAGAAGCCAGGGGCTTTATGGCATATTTACGCAGCCAAGGACGCAGAGAAGATCCGAGAGCTGCTCCGGAAGGTATGCTTCCTGTGGGGCGGGGCTGGCTCCGGCTCCAGGCTGTGGTCTAGGTGGACACCAGGCCTTTCAAATGAGGTCCCTTAGTAGTAAAGACCTATTTACATAAGGCAAGGGAGTGCATGCCTGTAATTCCAGCACTTGAGTGCTCGTGTCAGGAAGATCACAATTAGAGGCCAACCTGGAGTACATAAAAAGACCTTACTCTTTTTTTGTGGTGGTGGTGGTGGTGGTGGTTGTGGTTGTTTTTCATGACAGGGTTTCCCTGTGTAGCCTTGGCTGTCTTGGACTCACTTTGTAGACCAGGCTGGCCTTGAACTCACAGTGATCCACCTGTCTCTGCCTCCCAAGTGTTGGGATTAAAGGCGTGTGCCACCACACCCAGCCACCCAGTCCCCTTTTTTAAAAGTTATTTATTTTCATTTTATGTGAATTTCTGTTTTTCCCACATGTGTGTCTGTGTGAGGGTGTTGGGTGCCCTGGAACTGGTATCATTAGACAGTTGTGAGCTGCCATACTGGGAATTGAACTTGGCTCCTCAAAAACCACTGAGCCCAGTACCCATATGGCAGCTCACAACTGTAATTCCAAAATCTGATGCTCACATGACATACATGCAGGCAAAACACCAGTGCACATAAAATAAAGGTAAATATAAATTTTTTTAAATAAAGAGTACTTGGTGTGCTCTTATAAGGGACCCAGGTTTGGTTCCCAGCATCCACATAGAAGTTCACTGTCATTTGTAAATCTTCTGAATTCTTGGGCACACAGGCTTACATCATACATGCAAGCAAAACATAAAATAAAAATAAGGGAGGCAGAGGCAGGTGGATCTCTGTGAGTTTAAGGCCAGCCTGGTCTACAAAGCAAGTCCACGACAGCCAGAGCTATATTACACAGAGAAACCCTGTCTCAGAAAAACAAACAGTAATAAGAGCTGGTTTGTAGTTTGGTATTAGAATGCTTATCTAGCATGCCTAAGGCTCTGGGTTCAACCTTCATCACTGTGGGGAAGAAAAAAGAAAGGACCCGTTGTAAGAAACCTTTTCAAAATGCTCAAAGGGCCTGAGCTCACACTAGAACATGTTCAGCAGAATAAAGACGATATTACTATTTGTGTGTTTAAGGGGTAATGTATTTCATGACCACTAGTAAATACTCTACATCATTTTTTCCTATACTACCTTTTTTGGGGGTTTGTTTGCTTATGGTTTTTCACAGCAAGGTTTCTCTATATAGCCTTGGCTGTCCTGGAACTCACTCTGTAGCCCAGGCTGGCCTCAAACTTATGATCCTCCTGCCTCCACCTCCTTCCAGTGTGCTCTACCTCAACTGACTTAGACAGCTTCTGATTTGCCATCATGCTTTTTGTCTTTTGGGAGCCTTTTTTTTTTTTTAAGATTTATTTATTTTCTGTATATGAGTACACTGTCTTCATGCATGCCAGAAGAGGGCACCAGATCCTATTACAGATGGTTGTGAGCCACCATGTGGTTGTTGGGAATTGAACCCAGCAAGTGCTCTTAACCACTGAACCATCCAGCCCCTATTTTTGGTTTTGAGACAGGGTTTCTCTGAGTAGCCATGACTGTCCTGGAACTCACAGCCATCTGCCTGCCTCTGCCACTGCACCCAGCTCTGGGAGCCAGTATTCCATAAAGGGTTCTTGAGCACTAGACAGAAAAGGACAGGGTGTATGTAGTGTGAGCTGAGCTGGGTGGACACTGGAGATTCATTGACACTGCCATAAGATTACCACACATTTTTGTTTTGTTTTGTTTTGTTTTCAAGCCATCACACCCAGCTAATACCACACGGTGGTGGTGGTGGTGGTGGTGTTTCGAGACAGAGTTTCTCTGTGTAACAGCTCTAGCTGTCTTGGAACTCGCTCTTTAGACCAGGATGGCCTCAAACTCACAGAGAATCTGCCTGCCTCTGCCTCTCAAGTGCTGGGCTTAAAGGCGTGCGCCACTACCACCTGGCTACCACACAGTTTTAAATTTTGAACCTTTCCTACTGTCCTGTGTGGTGTTTTAGAGCAATGACTGGCTGTGGGTAATGGAACTGCAGCGACTGTAGGTGAGTAAGAAAAGGCTCTACTATTTAATTCTTCTTTTGTTTATGGATTTTGATCACGACTTAAGGTTGGAGAAGAGCAAGGCCAAGAGAATCCCCCTGATCATGACCCAATTCATGACCAAAGCTGGTATCTGGACCAGATCCTCCGAAAGCGACTCTTTGAGGAGTATGGTGTGCAAGGCTGGGCCATTGTGCAGTTCCTGGGTGATGCTGTCTTCATACCTGCCGGAGCCCCGCACCAGGTGGGTTACATCTCCACAGGCTCGCTGCTTTGCTTTTCTTTATAGTCTAGCTGGGAACAGCAGGGCTATACTAGTTGCTCTAATATCATGACTTGTTACTTTTTAATTTTATTCCTTGTATCTATAAATGCTTGTGCTTTTTTTTTTTTTAAAGACCAGGCAAGCCTCAAACACATAAAGATCAGCCTGCTTCTGCCTTGATAGTACTAGAATTAAAGATTAAGGCATCTGCTGTCACACTCAGCCTATTTAAAGTTGTCTGTGGAGGACAGAGGAAATGTAGGACAGTTGGTTCTCTCCACCATTGGGATCTGTGTGTCAGACTCAGGCGACCAGGATTGGTGGCAAACACATACAGCTGCCAAGCCATCTTCATCTTACCAGCCCTTATTTTTAAATTTGCATTCAACAGTGTTTCTTTAGTATTAGCAGGACATAGTGGCATGTGCTGTAGACAAGAGGATTGCTTAAACCTGAAAGGTAAAAGCCAGATGGGTGATAGAACAAATCTCACCAAAAAAAGGAAGAAGAAACACAGGCTGATTGTGTTTCCTTTGCCGCCTTCGGCATTTCTCATGAGTTACTACTTAGTCTAATGTCTGCATCTTCCTGCTGCGCTTCCCTCACCCCAGGTTCACAATCTGTATAGTTGCATAAAGGTAGCAGAAGACTTTGTATCTCCAGAGCACGTGAAGCACTGTTTCCGCCTGACTCAGGAATTCAGGCACCTCTCCAACACTCACACAAATCATGAGGACAAACTACAGGTAAGTAATGTCTCCTTCACACGCTGTCTTCCGTCTAATGCTCACATGCAGGCACAGAAGACACATTCTCCTCTTATGGTTTTTCTGGTAGAGAAATAACTGGGAAACTGGGCATATAAAGGCTTCTTTTCAGGAACAGATACCTAACCATTTTAGTTGGGGGCAGGGGTTGAGTTTGGGGTGTTGCTTTGTTTTTGAAACACTGAAATAGCCCAGGCTGACCTTGAACTCCTGGTCCTCCGGCTCTCCTACAGGAATTTACCTACTCATCTTAACTGATGCCTATAACCTAGCTGAAGCAGAGCAAGTATCACAAGTTCCAGGCCGACCTGGGCTGTTTGAGTGAGGCCCTGTGTTGTGTGTGCAATCTCCCCAGTTCCAATGTAATTGATAATTCTGTGTCTCTGTCCTTGGGAATTTTTTTAATGTTCATAACTGAGTAAACTTACATTCGTGGTTAAGGGAAAATACTCTAGAAGGTTTTTATTTGGGAAGGAATGTGCCTCTTTGTACTTTTTTTTTTTTAAACAGTGCTGGGGCCCAAATATATGGAATATTCGGTTGTGCACATCCTAGTCAGGCACTCTACTACTGAGCTATATCAGATGAAATTCAAGACGGTTCTTGCTAAGTTGTACAGACTAGCCTTGAACTCTTGGTATCCCATGATGACTTAAAACTTGTGATCCGGGCCGGGCGTGGTGGCGCACGCCTTTAATCCCAGCACTCGGGAGGCAGAGGCAGGTGGACCGCTGTGTGTTCAAGGCCAGCCTGGTCTACAAAGCGAGTCCAGGACAGCCAAGGCTACATAGGGAGACCCTGTCTCAAAAAACCAAAACAAAAAACAAAAAAACCTGTGATCTTCCTGCCTCAAGTTCAGAAGTAGCTAGCCTGTACTAACAGGCCCAGCTTGGTCAAAAAGTTCTTTTTTTTTTTTTTAAGATTTATTATAGCAAGCTGGGTGTGGTGGCACACGCCTTTAATCCCAGCACTCAGGAGGCAGAGGCAAGCGGAACACAGACCCTGTCTTGAAAAAACAAACAAACAAACAAACAAACAAAAAGATTTATTATTATAGCCCGGCATGGTGGCGCACGCCTTTAATACCAGCACTTGGGAAGCAGAGGCAGGCAGATCGCTATGAGTTCAAGGCCAACCTGGTCTACAAAGCGAGTCCAGGACAGCCAAGACTACACAGAGAAACCCTGTCTCAAAAGCAAACAAACAAAAGATTATTTATTTTAGTATTTACACAGTATTCTGCCCATATGTTTGTCTGCATGCCAGAATATAAAGCATAATCACATTTATTTATTTATTTATTGCATATGAGTGCTCTGTTTTCATGCACACCAGAAGACGGATTCAGAGTCCATTATAGATGGTTGTGAGCCACCATGTGGTTGCTAGGAATTAAACTCAAGACCTCGGAAAGAACAGCCAGTGCTCTTAATGCTGAGCCATCTTTCCAGCCCCTGTCTTTTTATTCTTAATGCATTATTATTATCATCATCATCATCATCATGATGTCTCTGGACTGGGTGGTGGTGGCACACACCTTTAATCCCAGTGCTTGGGAGGCAGAGGCAGGTGGATGAGTTCAAGGCCAGCATAGTCTACGGAGGAGAAACCTGGTCTTGTAAAAAAAAAAAAAATTGTTCATTGTATTGTGCATATGTGTGTGGTGCCTAGAGACATTGCATGGAGCTGGGATTCTAGGCAGACTCTGGTACTAAGGGCGTTCTACACGAAACATAGTGTGCCCTTAACCACTGAGCCAACTCTACAATCCCCTTACAGCCTTTTTTATAGGGTCTGGGCTGCAGGGATGGCCCAGAGCTTAAGAGCACAAACCAGCCAGGCATGGTCACGCACATGTTTAGTCCCAGCACTTGGGAGGCAGAGAGAGGCAGGTGGATCTCTGTAAGTTTAAGGCCAGCGTAGTCTACAGAGCAAGTCCAGGAACAGTCAAGGCTGCATAGAGGAACCCTATCTCAAAAACAACAACAACAAACCACATGCTATTGTCCCCAAAACCCCAGGTTTGGTTCCCAGGGCTTACAACTGCCTGTAACTCCAGTTTCAGGAGATTTGATGCCCTCTGCAAGCACTGGCCCATGTGTAGTATACATGCAGGCATACAACACAATAAAACAAAACCAATAAATCTTTTTAAATAGTGAATAAATAACAGCATTCGGGTTCAGCAAGATGACTTAGCAAGTAAAGGCACTTGTTACCAAGCCCAGTAACCTGAGTCCAATTCCTGGGGCCCATATGGTGAAGGAGAGAGCCAGCTCCTTCAAGGTTTCATCTGACCTCCACATGTGCTGCGGTACTTAGTGTGTACGTGCACATATGTAGGTGTAATTCTAAAAACAATATAACAGCAGCAGCAGCAGCAACTCTGCACAGGTGTAATGATGGCGGTGTAGCCCTCCCAATGATTTCATCTTTCTTGAGTGTGGCCCTCATATCCTGCATGACTTGTAATCCGTTGTGGGGTGTGATTTGGGAAGCACATGGGAGTGTCTCCATTAGTTTTTCACTAAGTTTGTTGTTGGAGTAGGACATAGATCTACATTTGTGAGCTGCCATGAACTGACAGTGCTCATTGCTCCCCAGGTGAAGAACATCATATATCACGCAGTGAAAGATGCTGTTGGCACTCTGAAGGCCCACGAATCCAAACTGGCAAGGTCGTAAAGCACAGGGAACGTCAGCTCTCCTGTGCAGCAGGCCTTTCACAGCACTTACCAGGGAACGGCAGGGTTCTCTGCAGGAGCAGAAGCCCTTCCCCACGCCAGTGTGCTCAGTATTACAAACTCTCCAGCCACTCTCTCTATGCTGCCTCAACACTGAAGGTTGACACAAGAAAGTCGCACTGTAAACACACACAGTTTCAGACTCGAAGCTGAGGAGTGCCACATTCCCATCCAGTGGCCTTCTGGGAATCCAGGTTGCTTGAACATCGCTGGGCTTTCCTGCACATTTCCTGGTTTGAGACTATGGAAACCAGGAGTGTGGGCACACCTTCCTTTTCTGTTCCTCTTGTGCCTAGCTACGTGGGAATGTGTTTGGAGGCAGGGGAATCCATAACTGGTAAAGTGAGGTGATGACTTAATGTGCCTGGTGGATGCCTGGCAGTGTCTCTGCACATATGACCTCTGACCTGGCCCATCCCAGGAGATGGGGGTGCAGCCATTCCCATACTCTCCATGAACACTGGAGTCTTCAGGATCCAGGGAGAGCCCACTGCTTCTCCCAGGAGGCTCCAGGATTAGGAAACGTGTGTATTTAGTGAAAAATAGGTTTGTAGTGAAATAGTTACTATTTCATGAAAGTAGATATTTTTAGAACTTTTGAAATAACACAGTTGTTTTCCTGGACTATGAGGAAAGGCACATTACATTTAGTCTTCCTTTCAATAAAACTCTTTGAAAAAAAGTATGATTTTTAGAAATCAGCTGCCCCTTATAGCACAAAATCAGCCAAAGCGTAATTTAAAAGAATTGGCTTTTTATTAGAATTCTTTTAGTTTCTCTCAGTCCCTCTCAGTCTTATCTTGAGGGAGCAGTCATCTGAGAAAGAACTGTGTCATGTCTGAGCTATGGAGTGTTCCCTGCGTGCACACTGCTGACTCCAGGAGCTGTTCTCACCGGTAACCAGCGTTCCCTCGGGACTCCTTGTATGTTTCCAAATGGGGTGGAAAGTTTGATTTCCAGTATAAGAGGGGTTTGTTTGTTTGTTTGTTTGTTTGTTTGTTTTTGTTTTTTGGAGTTTTGTCTGGAAATACTTTCAGCAAAACTTTCCAACTCAGTGGAGTTTTTTATTAAGAATTTACTTGGAAATGATAGGATTCATTGACCCATAGGTACATTGGGAAATGTATCTCTTTCCAGGTGTCCTGCCCTGCAGCCTTGTTTATATGTTCACAGTTACTTACCTTTTTTTTTTTTTTTAATAAAAGTCATTTACTGTAGAATACTTTTAATTTCACTTTTTCTGTATTTTAATTTTATTGAAGGGCTGATTGGGATTTCCATGTTCTTATTAAAAATCTAACAAATCTTTTTGGAGTAGACAAAATTCTTTCTGTGCCAACCTTTCTAAAGTCAAGACCACACTGGGCTACAGAGGGGAGTTGATTTCAGCTTTTCTTACTGCCCTACATCTGGTCCTTACGCTTTGCTGTTTGAATTGTGCTCAGTTGGGAAAAAGAAGACAGTGGGCAAAGGACCGTGTAAGCTGGTGGGTGTGTAGAGGGGGCTTTCCATAGTTAATGCTCAGTGAACAAAACGGCATAAGTGGAGTCCTCTGTCCTCCTGGGTACAGGATGAGAGAAAAGTGCCTTACTGTACAACCTGAACAAAGCTCCAGGCAAGGTTGTGAGACAGACATTGTGGCTGCCTGCCATAAAATGTGTGGCCCTAGGTTGCCTCAGAAATGGTGGATGAACCCAACTGGGCTTTTGTTTAGTAAGCAAAATTAAAGTGTGCTTGCTTGGTTAAGGACAGACTGCATTCTGCTTAAAAGAAGCCTTTGGGGAAGGAAGTTGTAAAGAAAAGCAAAGGGGTCATTAGAGGCCTGCTTCCCTGAAACCTGTTTGAAAACATCTTCCAAAGGTTTCGAGCCTGGAAATAAAATTACCAGGCGGGAAATAGATCACTTGTGTTTTTCAAGCATGCCAAGTTTGAATAAGGCCCTACGTCTTTGAAATACAGGACTGTGAGCATGTCCCTTCAGCCTGGATGGGACAGGTTAACTGTGGCCACCAAAAGGATTATACCTCAATATAAAGGCCCCAGGATACAGCGGCTTTAAAATGGGGCAGAGGAGGAGGGGTGCTTTGCAAGGCAGTTGCTTTGGTGAAAATCGGGAGGCGGGCTAGCCTACATTCTGGATATAAATGTCTTCAGAATTAGGACATCTACTACAGATGGTACTTGCCTGTGGGGGTGGAGCTGAAGTCTCTGGGCTCTTCACACTGATTTGAGACCCACTCCTCCCTCTTACCAGCAACCATATGAAGTTAAGTTTCACATCTCACTAACCCCAGCACAGCTTACCACCAGCAAGTCAAATCAAACCAGCCCTTTAAACTGGGAACTGGCGGTTATTGATGAGGACTGGAGTGGCCAGGTGCAGCTGTGCCTGGCCTCAGGCGCCCAGGTGGGCGTCCTTAAGAAACCTGTGATGGGGAGGAGAGTTGGATGGTCAGTGTTTGGCTGCTTTCACCTAATAAACGCATTCGATTCATACCGTCACAAGCATGATGTAGTGGTTTTGTGATCATCAATCAGCAAAATAATGAAACCAATAACCCCCATCTTCAAGATGAGGATAGTTATAACTTCTGCCTTATAGGGTAGTCGTGAAGAAATAACAGTGAAGTACCACGAACCTGTAAGCACAGGGCCTTGCTCACAGTTAAGCAATAAGGCAACCCTGCTCCTCGTGGGATACTTAAGCCTTCAACCTGATGTGGGCAGGGCCGGAGGTGGGCCCAAGCTGATGTCAAAGAATGGCCCCGAAGGGATCCCCATCAAGCCCCTGGCCTCCAGCTTGAAGCCCAAGTAAAATGAACGTGCGGTTTAGAGGAAGGTTGGGCACAGGGTGAAGGCGCATGCCCAGGCACAGCAGGTGCTTGGGGTGGGGGTGGCACCGACACCGCGGCCTCCCCTTTAAGAGCCGCCACCGCCCACGGCCCGCCGCTGCGGCAGGGACCTCCCCTTTAACGGCGGCAACTCTACGCTCCGCTGACCCCACGGCGGCTGCCGCGGCTAACTGCAGCTTCTGCTGCCTTCGCCGCCGGCCTCTGGCAGCCGCATCCTCACCCGGGCTGGGTCCCCGCCCCGCCATGGTGTCCTGGATCATCTCTCGCCTGGTGGTGTGAGTGCGGAGGCAGCAGCAGGGCTCGCCCGGGTGGGGGGTGAGGGGGACAGTGATGGAGGGCGCGGTATTCAAGCCTGGGATGGAGTAGCCTAGGGTCCCTATGTGGTGTCCCCAGAGACGAGAGACGGAGATGTGGGACCGAAGACTGGAAGGGAAGCATGGCAGGCCTGGTCTCCTAGAGACCTCACCCATATTATTTTTAAAGCACGTTTATTCTTAATTGGCTTGCTCCTGCGCCCTCCCCCATCGTAGAGGCTGAGCAGCTACTGATTTATGGGGGGGGGCATATCCCTTCCCCCACCGAGCAGATCTAGGATGGTGAAGCCCAGCATACAAGACTGTCCGCCTGTCCTTTCCCTCCAGGAAAAGATTAAGAGTGGGGAGCATGACAGGGGCCTCTTTCCAGAGCTCAGGTCCACGGCCCATTCCCTAAGGCCTCCCCAAAGATCTCAGGCCTATCTCCTGCTTCTGACTAGAGGGTACCTGTCCTAAGGAATCCTGGGTGTGGAAGCTGAGGTGCTGGAGGACAAAGTGGGGCGGTAACAGCAGAATGGATGTATATTATCTCCCTGGGATTGTGAAAGGCACTGGGAGAACATTTAGTGGCCTTGATTTCGGACACATTGTCACAGTAACACTGTGGAGTTGCAGCCCTGGCACCTCCCCTAGATACCTCCCTCCCCGCAAACATACAAGCCTAGATTTTTGGCCCTGAGGATTCTGCCCCGTTATCCAACAGCAGCCCAGGCATGAGTGTCCTGCCTTGGCGAGGCAGCACCCACACTTGAAGGTGCTGGCCTCAGGACCAGCCAACCCTTCCTCTAGTTTAGGGCTCTGCCCCTCAGCATCCCAGCAGCCCCGCCCGTCTTCCCATTGAATGCTGTCACATGCTTGTGTGTGGTTTCCTCTCAACCCACTGGGCTTTCCTCTTCCCACCCCCTAGACTAGGCCTAATCTCTCCATGTGGTATTGAGGGTGGCTGCTTCTCTTCTGCCCTGAGCAAACTCCCTACGGGATATATGGCTCTTCCACCCCGACCTGTATCCTTTCTATAATCTGTCGTGGGTCAGGGTCTTAAACCCAGGTCTTCTGTACCTGACACTGGGCCATGTTGACACTGGGGGTTTATAAATCTTGTCTTTTCCAGGGCTCCCCACACTTGTGCCCTCTGGTTCCAGGACCACAATAGTTCTCCAACTGCAAATTAACACCCCCTGTTCAGTGATGTTAGGTTCCCCCCTGGCCCTACCCAGCCTGTCTCTGAGACCAGGAGATGGCGAGTGTGAACAGATGGATTGGGTAGGCATTAGGCCGAGAAGGAAGACATCGTATGGCAGTGACCAGGCCCCTCAACTCCCATAACATGCTTGTGGATAGCCAAGGATTCTGGCTGGGGGGACCTCACTCTGGGTCCTCTGGCCTCTGGGTCTTTTCCTATGTCAAGGGCTAAAAGGGATGAACAATGAATAGGGACAGGGCCTCACTCACCTAGGCTGGCCCAGGCCCCCGGCAGGTGTGTAGCTATCTCCAAAGGCTTTGACCTTAATCCTTGACCCCAGCTCCTCAGCCAGCTTTGGAGTTCTGTCCCTCTGCCCCTTAGCCACCCAGCGGCTGGTGCGGAGCAGAGAGGGAGAATGGCCTAGTAACCACGTCTGCTTTCCTAGGCTCATCTTTGGCACCCTGTACCCAGCCTATTCTTCCTACAAGGCCGTGAAAACCAAAAACGTGAAGGAATATGTGAGTGGATGGCTGGACCCCCGGTTTAACATGTAGGGGTGTGCTTTCTGTCATAGTACAGATGGGGGCGGGGTGTGGCTTTGTGCCAAACTATCTACCAAGACTCTGGGCAAAAAGAGGGTCTAGGATGTTCCCATCCCCTACTCAGGCTTGGCATGATTGGCAGGTGTGAAGTCCTGGGTATCCGTTTCCCCCAGGACTTCCAGTATGGAGCTGGTGGTGATATGGGGTCCTGTGTTTTCCTTTCCTTAGCGCTGGGATGAGGAGCCGACAGACTGGGGTGTTTACAGCTTCTCAGCCTGAAGCCCCCATTTAAGTGGTGCCCTTTGTCCCTCAGGTAAAATGGATGATGTACTGGATCGTCTTTGCCTTCTTCACCACGGCTGAGACTCTCACGGATATCATTCTGTCCTGGTGAGGGCCAGTGTCCCCTCCTTGCATCTCAGGACCCAGGCTAGAGTCACACCCCCCCCCAACTCCCAAACAGCCTGTCAGCGCCCTTAGCGATGCTTTTCCCACCCAATCAGTACAGTGTGGACAGACAGCAAGCCAGGCACGTGGTGCATGCCTTTAATCCCAGCCCCACCCCCACCCCGGGGAGGCAGGGAGGGGCAGGTGGATCTGCAGAGCGAGTTCCAGGACAGCTGGGGCTACCCTAGCTCAAACAGACAGAACTGCCACATCTCTCTGGTGACATCCACAGCACCACAGTGGAATTCAGTGAGTGTGCACCTGTTCCTGAGTCCTTACTATGACAGTAGACAGATGGCCACCAGTCCCTAAGCCTTGTCTTCCCTGTTTGCGGCACAGTCATGGTGTACTTCAGTTGTGTGGACACTGGGTGCTTCTATTTCCGAGGCACTGCAGGCACTTACAGGGACAGGGAGTCTGAGTCTGCTCAGAAATGTTTGCTGGATCAGCAAATACCTCTTGAAGAGTAAAGTACATTGGAACGTAAACCACCTGTAATCCCGACAATCCCTTATTGTCATAAGGTAGGGAGTATCACTGCAGTTTGGAGGCCAACCTGGGCTACATGACCTCAGGGCAGGGGGCAGCAAGGGGGCTCATCAGCCAAGCTCTTGCTTCACAAGGGATCTGAGTTTGATCCCTGAAAGCCACATAAGGGCAGGAGGAGGGAACCAGCTCTGTCATCTGACCCCCTCACGTGCACTGTGGCATGTGCCTGCACCCAACACATGTGTACACATCATATACATGCTTATGGTTTTTAAGAAAAGGCAGTAGCATCTGGGTCTTTAATCCCAACACTCAGGAGGCGGAGGCAGTCAGATCTCTATGAGTTCCAGGCCAGCCTGGTCTACAAAGGGAGTCCAGGACAGCCAAGGGTATCAGAGAAACCTTGTCTTAAAAAAAGGGGGGGGGGGGGGGGGGCGGGGATGCCAATAGCTTACTGACGACAGCTATGCACATTCATAAGTCTGCTTGCTTTTTATTTTTATTTATTTATTTATTTCTTCCCCAAAACAGGGTTTTTCTCTGTGTAGCCTTGGCTGCCCTGGACTCTTGTGGACCAGAATGGCCTTGAACTTACAGAGATCGGCCTGCCTCTGCCTCTCAAGTGCTAGGATTAAAGATATTGCACCACCACCACCTTGCAGAGCTCTCTTTTCTGAACATGCTTTCCTTAAAACTTAGGGCCTCCCCAACATTCTTGGCTTCCTTACTCTTTCTCCACCATGTGACACTTGTCAGTTACTTGTCTGGCTGCCATAATGGTTTCAATGCCATGGCTTGCTTCTCTCTTCCGTTTTCTTCTAGGAAACACTGAGTTTAAATTTTTCCTATCCTGGGGATTGTTTGTATGTTTGTTTTTTAAGCTCAAATAATAAATTATCCTTGACTTCAAAAACCATTTTTACATGAGAGATAAAAGAATTTAAAGATTGTAGGGCTGGAGAGATGGCTCAGAGGTTAAGACCACTGTCTGCTCCTCCAGAGGTCCTGAGTTCAATTCCCAGCAACCACACGGTGGCAACCACACGGTGGCTCACAACCATCTATGATGAGATCTGATGCCCTCTTCTGGTGTGCAGGTGTACATGCAGACAGAGCACTCATATACATAAAATAAATAAATAAATCTTTTTAAAGAGAATTTAAAGTTTGGGAAAAATATCATTTGACTTATAGATAAAGCCCTTGTGTTTGCCAGCTATCATTTTGGTAGAGAGAACAATTCAGAGATTTGTTAAGAGATTAGGGTGCAGCCGGGTGCCGCACACACCTTTAATCCCAGCACTTGGGAGGCAGAGGCAGGAGGATCTGTGTGAGTTTGAGGCCAGCTTGGTCTACAAAAGTGGGTCCAGGACAGCCAGAGCTTTTAAACAGAGAAACCCTGTCTTGGAAAACTTAAAAAAAAAAAAGTGAGTCCAGACAGCCAAGGCTACAGAGAAACCTCTAGGGGGTGAGGGGGAGAGTTGGGTGTGGTGCCACATGCCTGTAATCCCAGCACTAAGGAGGCAGAGGCAGGTGGATCATTGTGAATTCAAAGCCAGCCTGGTCTACGTGGTGAGTCCAGGATTGAAGGCCCAGGGAGATGGCTCAAGTGCTTGCTATGCAAACATGAGGCCCCAACTTCAGTGCCCAGAGCTCATGTTTAAAAGGAACGATGGCACATGCTTGTCGTCCCATGGCTGGGAAGCAGGGGCAGGTGGCTGAGGGGGGATTGTGGACTCCAAGCCAGTGAGCGAATAATACCCAAGGCCTGACCTCTGGTCTCAACACTCACGTCCATGCATGCACACCCATACACATGAAGCAAAGCATGGCGGTTCATACCCATGGGTTGTGCACAGTAGTAAACACAGCTATTTGTTGGGGCCTGAGGAAAGAAGATTACAAATCTAAAATCCCTTCCTAGGCAACTTAGTGAAAAATAAAAAGTCAAAAGACTAAGAATATAGCTCAGTGGTAGAGAGATTGCCAAGCGTGTCTGAGGCCAGTACTGGGGCGTGGGGGAAGTGAGGAGCATTGTTATGGCAACCAGGATCAAGATCCAGGCTTCATCCAGGTCCTCTTTATGAAGGAGGGCAGGACCCTGGAAGATAGGGAGATCACCGTGGACTTAGCCTCAGCACAGAGGAGTTGGAAAGAGAGCCGCTCTCTGGGGAAGGTCCTCCTGGCATCTCTTTTCACTTTTTCTTCTTCTTTTTTTTTTTTTTTTCTTTTTGTTCTTCAAGACAGGGTTTTCTCTGTGTAGCCTTGGCTGTCCTGGACTCACTTTGTAAACCAGGCTGGCCTCGAACTCACAGAGATCCACTCTGCCTCCCAAGTGCTGGGATCAAAGGTGTGTGACACCACCACCTGGCTGCTTTGTTTTGTTTTGTTGTTGCTATTTGTTTGAGATAGGTCTGATGTACCCTAGGCTGGCCCTGAGCTCCTTATATAGCTGAAGATGGCCTTGAACTCCTGGTCCTCCTGCCTCCACTTCCCAGGCGCCTGAGATTCAGGGTCTTAGGTAGCCCAGAGTGGCCACAAATTTGTCATCAGTCTCCGAACTCCTGGGATTATGGACATGTACCCCAATTGGAGGGTCACTTCTTCCCTTCCCACATGGAGTCTTAGTTCAGCGGTCCCTACCCCCACCCCCACCCCAGTCCTCCTGGAAGCCGCATAGCTCCAGAGCACTAAGGGGTGGGAGCTGTCCAGGGTCAGCACTGCGAAGTCCATGTGTCCCTTAACCCTCTCTGCCCGCACCTCTGTCCTCCCAACAGGTTTCCCTTCTACTTTGAGCTCAAGATCGCTTTTGTGATATGGCTGTTGTCCCCTTACACCAAGGGCTCCAGCGTTCTCTACCGCAAGTTTGTGCATCCAACACTGTCCAACAAGGAAAAGGTTTGCCCCAACCCTCAGCTCTTTCCCAGCCTGGCCCGGCTGAGACAGCCCCATGCCCGCAACCACATATATTTCCCATGGGTGGCCAAAGCCTGCAGTAATCTGGTGGAGCCCAGCCCCCTTGGGGCTGACATGTCCTTGCATTGGTGTGAAGAGAGGATACCTGCCCGCAGCCTCACCTCTTGGGTCTCTCATGCCCCCTAGGAAATCGACGAATACATCACGCAAGCCCGAGACAAGAGCTATGAGACCATGATGAGGGTAGGCAAGAGGGGCCTAAACCTGGCGGCCAACGCTGCAGTCACAGCTGCTGCCAAGGTGAGAAGGGGATGGGTCCAGACTCCAGGACCCCCACCTTGTCCATCCTGTGTCCTGTCTAGGCCCCTTGGCATCCACCCTGTCTTCATGCCTTGGAGATTTGGGCTGTGCAGCTCCAGGTCCCAGCCCTGTTTCTCCTACTGTCCGCCCGGTCAGTTTCCTCATCCGACCAAAGGGAAAATATCCCAACACCATGGTAACCTTTATCTCCACCCCGCCCCTCCCTCCTGTTCTCTTGGTGCGTGGTGGTGACCCTAGGGCCAGGGGGTGCTATCCGAAAAGCTCCGGAGCTTCAGCATGCAAGACCTGACTCTCATTCGGGATGAGGATGCTCTGCCGCTGCAGGGGCCGGATGGCCGCCTCCGACCTGGCCCCGGGGGTCTCCTGGACACTATTGAGGACTTAGGTACTTGCAAGCCCTGGGCTGTGGGAAGGATGCCTGAGCTGAAAAGACCAGACAGAGAGACCCCTGGGCCCTTATTCTCGTTTCCCTTCCTCAAACCAGGAGATGACCCTGCCCTGAGTCTAAGGTCTAGCACAAGCCAGGCAGATCCCCGGACAGAGACCTCAGAAGATGATCTGGGAGACAAGGCACCCAAGAGGACCAAACCTATCAAAAAAGTGCCCAAAGCTGAGGTGAGAATACAGGCGCGTGGCCTGGGGAATTGGGGAAGATGTAGTGGGACCAGGCTGAGCCCCAACATCCTCTCTACATAGCCACTGGCTTCCAAGACGCTGAAGACCCGACCCAAGAAGAAGAGTTCTGGAGGGGGTGACTCAGCTTGAGGTCCTGAGCTCCCCCCACCCCTCCATCTCTAGGACAGTGGCACTGGGAGGAACTGCAGCCCTAGCCCCTCAACAGTGGGCCACTAGCCCAAGTGTTTCAGACCCGCAAACTCCCTAGATGGCCGCTTCCGGTGCCCCCTCCCCATGGGCACTCCTCCGGAGGGGGCTTGACAAAGAGGGGGAGGCAGGCCCAGTGGTAAGGCTGAGGACAGAGCCTACTGACTAAGCCCTTCAGGAGGTGGGGGCTCCTTGGCCAGCGCTGGCTCTTCTCGATGCTCTAGCCCCCACCCTGCCCATCCAGTGCCTTGCTGAAGACCATGGCCATCTTCTTCTCGGAGGCCTGGCATGCCTCTACTGCTCTTCCTTGAATGGAGGCAGTAGCCACAGTCCAGAAAGACCAGGGGAGAGGGGGGCCTTGAAAAGAGGAGGAAGTGGGGCAGGTCTGCCTGAGAGGGGGGAGTATTCCTCCAGCACAACTCTGAGTAGACGACACTGGCTTTAGGTGACCAGCCCCGTCATGCCAGAACTGCAGCTGGCAGGGCCGTGCCCTGTATACCACCCCCAAAAGAGAGGCGAGCTTCCAAGGGTGTGCATGCTGGGGAGGTTGTGTGAAAGTGGTCCCCTCCTCCCCACTTCTTCCTTTTTCACCCACCCCTGCTGGTCTCAGCCTCAGAGGACTCAAGCCCTTGACAGAATGAGACTCGAAGGGCTGTCTCCCCTACCCTTCTGCCCTTGACCACTTTCACACATGCGCGCCCCTAGGCTGGACTCCTCTACTCCCAGGGCCCACTGTAAAGGCCCTCCCAAGCCCGCTCCTTCCCTTTCGTGTAAAGGGGACCCATCCTATCTTGCCATGGGGTCCCCTTTCCTGTGCCAAGCAAACCCCACCCCCCACCCCCGCTGCCTGTCAGAACCAACCTGGACCCCACCCACCCCTGGCCCCAGTTCTGACAGCTTCATTTAGGGCCAAATGGAACCTGTGAAGAAGAGGAAGAAAGGCAGGAGCTGAGGGGCTCCCGATTCCAGGGTTCCCACTGGACCTTGGCACTGGATGAACCAATAAATGAAACTCTGGCATCTCCTTTATTGTTGTCTCTTGTTCTTTTTTTCTTTTCTTTTCTTCTTTTCTTTTCTTTTTTTTTTTTTTTTTTTTTTTTGAGACAGGGTTTCTCTGTGTAGCCTTGGCTGTCCCAGACTCACTTTGTAGACCAGGCTGGCCTCGAACTCACATCAATCCTCCTGCCTCTGCCTCCCAAGAGCTGGTATTAAAGGCGTGCGCCACCACCGCCCGGCTTTGTCTCTTGTTCTTGCTCCTGCCAAGCCAGTAAGTGGGAGGGACCTCACTGAGAGGCATGAACCAGCTGGGACGGGGATAGAAAAGGACCACATAGAACACAGGAGAGTTGACCCGGATGAGGAAAAATGGTTTCAGGGTCCTTACCACCATAAATTGTTTATATACCCCAGAATCCTGTCCCCAAGACCTCAGTAGATCCTTTAGTAGCACATGGAAAATGGCAGATGTAAACTCTAGGGACACAGACCCCAGGGAGGTACCCAGGGGAGAGAGTGAAGTAGGGGGCTATTGAACAGAGCTGGAGATGGGGCAGAAAAGCCCAGGACTGCTGGAGTGGGTTGAGGGAGGAGACTGGGGATCAAAGGAAGGTTTGTGGGCAAACCAGGCCTGTAAGCCTAGGGGACAGGCAAATGAGACAGGGAACCAAAGCCTGGGAGCAGAGGTAAGTTTAGTGTGGAACCAGAAAAGGTGGAGGCCTGACTGCTGGCCAGGGTTAGGAGAGGTGGCTGAGGAGGTGGCTCTGGAGGACCAGAACCCAGGAGGAGGGAACTGAAGATAGTAGAACAGCCGAGGAAGCAAGAGAGAAGGGAAAAGGAGCAGAGAAACAGCATCTCGGTCTACAAGGAAAACAGATCGTGGTGGGAGTGGGTGGGGCAGTAGCCCAGATTCTAGTCACAAAGCTGGGCAAATATCCCTACCCTAGACTTCCCTCCCTGGTGTCACAGGGCAAGTGTGCCTGCCATACTTGAGCCAAACTATGAGAACCCCAAGAACTGAGGTGTGAGAATGTAAGAGGCCCCTTTTGGGTAGTGGTGCATGCCTTTAATCCCAGTACTCAGGAGGCAGAGGCTGGCTCTCTGAGGTGAAGGCCAGCCTGGACTACAGAGTAACTTCCAGGACAGCCAGGGTTATACAGAGAAACCCTGTCTTGAAAAACCCAAATGGATGAATGGATGATAGATAGATATAGATAATAAATAGGAGGGCCATTTGCCCACCCTGGAGTCCTCTAGTCAAGCAACACTCTGAGGGCATCCCTGTAGGCTTCAACCTTTTCCAAACCTACTTTGAGATTCTTTAATGCTTATACCTCCCAATACACCTACCCTAGGTAGGAGATAAAAGAGGCTCATGGGAACAGGAGAAGTAGACCTTTTTGGACTCAGTTCCTGAGAGCAATCCCCCTGGCGTAGTCAGCAGGATTTCAGCAGATCCGCAATTCAACCAAAGTTGGTGCTGGGACCTGGAACAGCAGCTGGAACCCGGAGCCCTGAAGCATTCTCTGGAGCAGTTCTCTCTAGGAACATCTCAAAATGGAGGGATGAACAGCCAAGCAATACCAAGACCCAAAAAATACATATACACATCTATCATATATATACCATATATATACTTATAGTGTCCAAATTTGTCCTAAAATTTACTTTTTTGTTTGTTTGTTTTTGTTTTTTGAGACAGGGTTTCTCTGTGTGGCCTTGGCTTTGTAGACCAGGCTGGCTTCGAATTTACAGAGATCCACCTGCCTTTGCCTCCCAAGTGCTGGGATTAAAAGCATGCGCTACCATGCCCAGCTATAATTTACACTTATCAACCTCTAAACATGTTTTTAGCTCTTAAACTAAGGCTTATAGTAATCCTATGGCTGTCTAGTCTTCAACCCCATCAGAGATTTAAGAAGGAAATTATCTAATATGAAGGATGTGCAGGCAAACAACTTCCAAAAGTATAGACAGGACAGAGAGTTAACAGCCTGGACAGTCACAGTTTTTTTGTTTTGTTTTGTTTTGTTTTGTTTTCCTATCATTGGGGCATCCAGTCTTCAGCCTGCCAGCCCAAAATACCTGACAGACTGTTCTATGAAGCAGGAATGTTGAAGGACTGGCTCACCTAGTCTCTGCAAAGCTGGACACCAATTTCTCAGTGTCATGCGTGGTCACAGTTCGGACAGTCAGTCTGCTATCAGCAGTAGAGATAACAACAATGCCTCAGTCCAGTGGCTGTTCTGCCACATTTGTTTCTTTGATACCCATCATCTTCATTGAAGTAGATTGGAGGTGCTGCCAGGAGCAGATGTGTCTCTCTGTCAGAAAAGCCCTTTATTATTAAATGTCATACTCTGTAGATCTCTGAAGTGTTTGAAGACCATCTATCTATTTACTATAGTGCATAATCATATCCATCTATGTACCTATGGATCAATAGACTTATCTATCATATCTAAATAGACAAGCTTTACTTGCTTTCAGCTATGCACTATCTACTTAATCTTGAAAACATATACAAGAAACTAAATAAACCGGGCATGGTGGCCCACACCTTTAATCCCAGCAGGATTAAATCCCAGGCAGAGGCAAGCAGATCTCTGTGAGTTCGAGGCCAGCCTGATCTACAAAGTGAGTCCAGGACAGCCAAAGCTACACAGAGAAATCCTGTCTCAAAAAAACAAAAAACAAAAAACAAAAAAAAAGAAGAAACTAAATCTTCTATAATTAACTAAACTAGTATCTAACTAAACTAGTATCTAACAAGACTACAGATAAGATTTATAGATGACTAACTACTAACTTGTATCTCCAACCATCCTGAACAGTTTGTAATAGTTAGCTCTCATAAGACTAGAACTTTACATCACATTTTTAAAAAGACGTTTTTATTATTTATACAATAATCTGCCCATATGTATGCCTGCCTGCCACAAGAAGGCACTGGATCTCATTACACATGGTCATGAGCCACCATATGGTTGCTGGGAATTGAACTCAGGACCTCTGGAAGAGAAGGCAGTGCTCTGAACCGCTGAGCCATCTCTTTAGGCCTATGTCACATTTTTAAATGAGTTGCATGTGTACAATACATTAAGCAAACATTAAACAAAATCTATCAACATATAATATGTACAATAAATAAAGCAAAAGTTGAACAAAATAATTTTAAATTTAATAATAATGTAAAAATCTTAAATTTCTATCAATTTACAATACCAATGTAAAATATTTGAGACTAATAGATTCAATAATCTACCTTTTTTTTGTTTGTTTGTTTTGTTTTGTTTTGTTTTTTAAGACAGGGTTTCTCTGTGTAACAGCTCTGGCTGTCCTGGAACTCTCTCTGTAGGCCAGGCTGGCCTCGAACTCACGGAGATCCTCCTACCTCTGCTTCCCAAGTGCTGGGATTAAAGCGTGTGTCACCCCTGCCCCGGCTTCAGTGATCGACCTTTTATCTTATAGTTCTGTATCCTCCCCTTTTATCCTTCCCCCCTTCCCCCCTTCCCCCTAACACTAGATAGGACAGAAAGATGCGAAAGAAAGAATATAACCACTCCCCTAGTCAATAACAGACATCGGGAACCCACCAAAATACCCACCCCACCTATTGGGAATGGGGGTGTCGTGTTCTCAAAATTACTGTTTGCTCTCTGGGGGTAAAAACATCTTTTGGGTACCCTTAGAAAAATAAGATATTGGCCAGCCACTGGAAAGGCTAGCTGTATCTGTTTCTGTCCAGTCTTTTTGGGATCAATCCTTTGAGCTAGCCCTTTTAAAGTTGATCTGCATGCAAATTCTTGAGGAAACAGTAGCTGAGACAGTCTTCAAGGTTGAATCACTTGGGCCACCTGCTTTGTCTTCATTAATATCTGTTATTTTGCTCTGAAAATAAGCAAACGTTTAAAAGTATTAGTATAGGCACATTTCTACATATATATGGAATATGAAAGGTGTACAAATTATTTAACGATAAATGTCTGCTCTATTATTAAGCAGGTGTAAGGCATCAACTTTATAAGTCTGTTTGAGCCATGCTATCCATGCTGGATGAAAGAATGACATATCATAAAGAGTCTCCCTTTTCACTGGTTTTGGTTTGTTTGTTTGTTGTTTTTGTTTTTCGAGACAGGGTTTCTCTATGTTATCTTGGCCATCCTGGACTCACTTTGTAGACTAGGCTGGCCTCGAACTCATAGCGATCCGCCTGCCTCTGAGTGCTGGGATTAAAGGCGCGAGCCACGACATCCGGCTCCTTTTCACTTGCTTTGGGACTCCCCTTTCTCTAACCACCTGATTGCCACCTTTCTGCACCCAACACCAAATAAACTCCCCCTTCCTAGTCACATAAACACTTCCCTTTGTCCAAGAGACTGCAGGCACCTCTCTGGTTCACTGGGGGCGGAGGTGTCCGACCTCTTCCCTGCCCACACCTAGGCTCGGTCCCATCGGGTGAGTTTCCTGATGTCTCTTTTCCGCTGCTCTGTGGCAGCCGCTGTCTGATTTGAAATCCTGGAACACCAGGGAGCTGCATACTTGAGGCCAGCTCATCTGTGGGGCTACCCTGTTGGTCTCTGGTTAGGGCTGATGAGCTACTAACCAATCTGCACCTGTCCCTTGGGCTAGTATCCATTTTGGGGGATGCCCTACATCTCCCCATGGGAAACGTCCAGACGCCCGTTCCTCCTGACAAGCCTTTGGGAATGTCTTTCAGAGAATCTCAAATCCCTACGCCCACATTAAGGACTTCTAAGCTTACATGCCTCTACAACCAAACTTGGATGGATCCAAAACTAAAGTGTTTTAATTACTGTCTGCTATCAGGTAAATGGAAGGAAGCTCCCACATCCAGACCTTTTCTTTGCTCTCCCATGATCAAGCCTTTCCTCGGGGAAAATGGAAGGAAGCTCCTTATATTCAGACTTTTTCTTTGCTTCTCCCAAAACTTTCATGCCATTGTCAGCATTGTCTTAAGCCTTTTTCTTTTATTTATTTATTTTAAAGATTTATTTATTCATTATGTATTCAGTATTCTGCCTGCAAGCCAGAAGAGGGCATCAGATCTCATTATAGATGGTTGTGAGCCACCAAGTGGTTGCTGGGAATTGAACTCATGACCTTTGGAAGAGTAGTCAGTGCTCTTAACCTCTGAGCCATCTCTCCAGCCTCCAAACCTTTTGTCTTTGCTCTCCCAAAAGTTTCAAATGCACACCTAAAGGGAATTTTCTCCCTAACCTACTAACTTTGTCTCCTGCCCACATATATGGTCCAGTATCCTGCCAGACTGCCTACATCTGAGACATCCTCAAAGCAGCTACCCACAAGCGCTCCCGTCCAACCTCAGAAATCATGCCAGCTGGACCTGCATTGTTCCTCCTAGCTGGACCTGCATTGCCCTCCCAGATACAGATGTTCTCAGACCTGGACAGCAAATGCAACAGCCTGTTCTTCCAGAACCTGGCCAACATTTCTGCCTTTTAAACTCCCTATGGCCGCCCTGTTCTCAGCAGGAAGTAGTTAAGACGATTACTTCACCCCTTATCCATTTGCAAAAGGCTGAAATGGTGTGCTCCAGGCCCTGGACAAACAGCTCCAGGTTCCCCCAGCATCCCTCAGTCCCTATCTGCTGCAGGACACGACTGACACAGCCTGCTCTTCACCTTAAACTTTCAGGACAGAACTTTCCCTTCTCCTTCACTATATAATCTGGACATTTTGTTGCTATTGCTTTTTTTTCTATCTCTTTTCTCCCTTTATATGGCAGCCAAAAGCTGCTTCCAATGAACCTACATCTATATACTTTAACTTGCCTTATATAAAAACAATCCAACATTCCTCATTTTTTAATTATAGAAAAGGTAGGAATGTTAGGATTCTGCTTCAGTCTGCCTACCCGTCATGTCATCGCTTACCTGCCACAGGGGTGTGACCATTCCCAGGGCCATATAAAAGGACAGACCCCCCCTGTGGTCTCCCTCTCTACCCCTCTTTTTCTCTACCCACCCCTCTCCACTTCCTCTCTCTCTGGGGTACCCCTTCCTCCTTTTCCTTCTCTCTCTATGCTCATTTAATAAACTCCTTATAGCATAATATCTGCTTCCTGGAACCTTCTTATCTTAACAAATATAAAATTACCATCTATAATGAGATCTGGTGCCCTCTTCTGGTGTGCAAGTATACATGCAGGCAGAACACTGTATAAATAATAAACCTTTAAAAAAAAAGAAAATGTAAAATCAACAAAGCATTATTTAATCTGTCCCTGGGGTCTTTACACTTCCTTTTTGTTTAATAAGCATCTCTTTTAAGGTACAATTGGTTCTTTCTACAACTGCTTGTCCTTTAGGATTGTGTGGTATACCAGTGATGTGTTTTATATTATAATATGCAAAACATTTCTTCATCTTATTTGATACATATGCAGGAGCATTATCAGTCTTAATTTGTGCAGGTATTCCCATAATTGCCATCATTTCCAATAAGTGTGTAATTACACAACCAGCCTTTTCAGAACTTAAAGCAGATGCCCATTGAAAGCCCAAGCATGAGATGCAGGCGGATCGCTGTGAGTCCGAGGCCAGCCTGGTCTACAAAGTGAGTCCAGGACAGCCAGGGCTACACAGAGAGACCCTGTCTTGAAAAGCCAACCAAATTAAAGAAAACAAACAAACAAAAACAAACAGAAGGATTTCCTCTTCTCAGATGACCCTAGGCTGTGGCCAGCTGGCGTAAGAACTAGCCAGCACAGCCTTGAGGAATTTGCCTCCTTTTTTTAAATCAGAAAGGAGAGGACGATGAGGAAGAGACTCATTCTAGTGGATCCTCTCCTCAGAACGCAAGGTGCTGTGGTGCCATGCCAGCCCGCACCAGATAGCCAGGAAAGCAAGTCAGCCATTCTGTATAAGCTTTATTTGCTACATAAACACACACACACACACACACACACACACACACACACACACACACACACGGCTAGGAGACCACTGCCAGATTCCACATGAACCATTTTCTATATATACATCTGGGGTTTTGTGTGTGTGTGTGTGTGTGTGTGTCAAAAGGAGTATGTTCAGATTCCCAAGCTCTTTGTTCTGTTGCTATGGAAACAGGCTTCCAGAACTCTGGGCACAGGCCCTGCCCCCTGTGGCGCAGGGGAGGATAGGAGAGATGGAAGGTGACAAAAATAATAGTTGGATATCCTTTTAGGAGAAGGTTAGCTGGTGGGACACACTAGGTCTGGGCGACCTCTCGTTCTGTAGGTCCAGCTGCCCTCTTTTCTTTGCCTCGGGTCTTCTCAGGCTAGAGGAAAAGAAGTCTGTCAAATCAAATGGCCCTCAGGGGCCTTTCAGAGGTATGAGCTTCAGGACTAGGGTCTAGTGCTATGTCACGTGCCCAGGTCCCCCTGTGAACAGTAGGCAACCCTCCAGGCCTATGTTCCAGACTAGGATGGCCTCGGGCCTGAAGCTGCTTCATCTGGCTTTTCCTTTCTCGTGGGTGTTCCAACCTCCCAAGAACCTGCTTAAAATGGGATTTCCAGGCTCTGACGTCAGAGGAAAGCCAGCAACTCCCTCTAGCCTGTGCCAACTCTACTGTGATTAGCAGAGCTAAGTTCAGCCTTGCTCAGCCAGCAAGAAAGCTAACAAAGAAGAGAGGAACTTAGGGCCCTAAGCAGTGGTCTCTATCTGCCGCATCCTGGATGACAGGAACAAGCTGTTTCCATGTCAAAAGACCCTGCTGGCTTTCCTATTAACTTAAATTTCACCTGGCGCGTGATATTTCCCTCCTATACGCCATAGTTGTTTCCCCTTGGTTCTCACGCCTGACTTAAGGGAGAAAAATGGGCATCTCCAGTCCTGAGAGCTGGACAGCGGCTTCCGTTTGGGTCCCACCCACGCGTATGCTTGGAGGTGGCGGCTGTGGGAGCTCTACCTGCAGGATGCTGAAAATCCCACTAGGTGGCGCAGCTCACTCCCAGTGTGGGGAGTCCACACAGGCTAAGGGCCGGAAGACCAGACTGCCTCATACTCTGGTCCATGGAATGGGAGACTAAAGCGTGCCCCCCCCCCCCACCCCCGGGAAGGCGGCAAGGGGCGGGTGGGGATGCATCTTTGAGGGTAGAAAGAACAGCTGCGATTTCTTCAGAAACCCCTGTCTGAGCTCAGCCTGTATGCACTCCCACCACTCTGAACAGGAATTGGATAGACAGATTCGGAAAAAGAACCTCTGGGAAAATGTGCACAGTTCTGGGTGCAGGGTAAATGTCAGGCTTCCTCCGGGAGGGTCCAAAACTGGCCTTCCAAAGCAGCATCTAAAAGGCATCTACCAGCTAGGCGTGGTAGCGCACGCATTTAATCCCAGGGGAGGCAGAAGCAGGCGGATCTCTGTGAGTTCGAGGCCAGCCTGGTCACAAAGCAAATCCAGGACTGCCAGGCCTCTATTTAACAAAGAAACCCTGTCTTGAAAAACCAAATAAATAAAGGAACCTACTGAGGTGGATTTTCAGGGTCGGGAGAGGAGAGGGGCAGAGTTGGGGGTTGTGGGGAAAGATTTCCCATAGTTGTTGCAGGCCTGGACCAGGTCACACGGGCATCTCAGGCCTGTGCTCCAGGCTGCCCTAGCCCTAGCCTTTTTTTTTTTTTTTTTTTTCCCCATCCAGAGGATTATGGAGTTGGAAGAGAGAACAACCACCCTCCATCCCCTCAGAATCCCCAAGTAGGCCTGCAAGATAGAGAAGCCAAGTCAATGACCTACCTTTCTCTGACCTCTTTCCCAGACTGACTCCAGCAGGCCTGTATCCCCGGTGATCTACCTTCTCCTTTTGTCCCAGCCAGATAACTGATCAATAAATAATGTTGCTTGAAATATTGATGGGATTTTTACACTTGCATCCCTTAGTTGTGCCTGGCAGGGTCATGACCCTCCAGACAGCCTTTTTTCTTTGGCCAAGATTTCCACGTGATCCTGTCTAAACCAAAATCATGACTCAGTTTCAATAAGAGGAAGAGTGTGAGATTTAGTCCTACCCTTGGCTTAAACAAGCAAAGATGCTTTTTTGTTTTGTTTTGTATTGTTTTGAGACAGGGTTTCTCTGTATATCCTTGGCTGTTCTGAACTCACTTTGTAGACTAGAGTGGCCTGGAACTCACAGAGGTCTGCCTGCCTCTGCCACCCAAGTGCTGGGTGTGCCACCATGCCCGGCTACAAAGACCGTTTTTAAATGATGTCCCATGATACCCTCCAGATCCTGCTGTTTCCTATCCACTTCGGGCCTGCCAGGTCCGCTTTCTGAGTGGCTTAAGCAGAAGGTGCTCATGTGTTGGGCATCATAGAGAACACCTGTAATCCCAGCCCTCAGAAGGATGAGGCAGAAGAAACACTCCAAGTTCCAGGCCAGCCTGTTCTACATAAGTTCCAGGCCAGGCAGGACCACATAGGAGACTCTGTCACAACAAAACAAAACAGGCAAACCAAATAAAATTGATCATGTGGCGGCTGGAGAGATGGCTCACCATGAAAAGTAAGAAGAGGAGGAGGAGGAGCTGGAGACAGGGGGGATGCTCTCAAGTCAGCTCATCCCCCCCTCCCTGCTTTGTGCTCAGCAGAAGCCATATCAGCTCAAATCTTTGCACAACTCTTCCTTCTGCCCAAGTGCCCCAGCCCTCCCACGTCACGAGGTCAGCTCCTGCAAGTGCACAAGTCTCAGATCCCTGGAGCTGTCGGGTGTCCCCTCCAGGCCCTGTCACACCTGTCCTTCCTGCTGTCAGCCCCATCAGCCCCATCAGCCCCATTCCCTTAGTGCCTGTCTCCCCATCAGAGCGCAAGCCCTCTCTCTCTCTCTCTCTCTCTCTCTCTGTCTCTCTCTCTCTCTTTCTCTCTCTCTCTCTCTCTCTCTCACACACACACACACACACACACACACACACACACACACACACACACAGATGGGAGTCAGCATTCCAGCCACATTCAGTTCTCGCTTTAATTCAAATGCTAAATTGGGAAGGAGAGCAGTTTCACACTCCATATTTAGCCTGGGAGAGAAAAAGTGAGACAGCATGGATGTTACCAGGGAAAGAAGGCTGGGGCTGAGCTCGGGAGATGGTGGAAAAACCTACCCAGCCTAGCGGGGCGAGGTTGGGGGGGACAGAGTGGGGGGGGGGGCGGGGAGGAGGCACAGAACCCTTGTCAACTCACTCCTAAACAGAATCACAAAAAGCCCCAGCCACTGAAAGACCCAAGTCCTTCCCTCCACCAGCCTGCTCAGCATTCCTTCGGTATATGGGCAATGGCTCGGGGAGCAGAGACTTTATATAAAAGCTACCCAGAACAGTGGGTGTGGCCGTGTACACCTCTAACAGCAAGCAGCACTCAGCAGTTAGAAGCAGGCGGATTGTGGACCCAAAGCTAAGCTGGACTATATAGTGAGACCCTGTCTCAAGAAAACAAAACTGCGTGGGGGGTTGGGGGTGGGGGTGGCACACGCCTTTAGCCTTTAATCCTAGCACTCGGGAGGCAGAGGCAGATGGATCGTTGTGGGTTCAAGGACAGACTGGTCTACAAAGTGAGTCCAGGACAGCCGAGGCTGCATGGAAAAAGCCTGTCTAATAAAAATTAAAAAAAAAAAAAAAAAAAAAAAGGAAGAGGAGGAGGAGGAGGAGAAAGAAAGAAAACAAAGCTGCAACATCAGAAAGCTTATCAAGGGCTGGAGAGATGGCTCTCAGTGGTTAAGAGTGCCACCTGCTCCTCCAGAGGTCCTGAGTTCAATTCCCAGCAGCCACATGGTGGCTCACAACCATCTATAATGTGATCTGATGCCATCTTCTGCAGATAAAGCACTCATACACAATAAATAAAGTGTTTTCTTTAAAGAACACTTAAAAAAAAAGAAAAAGAAAAGAAAGCTGATCCAGAGAGTCACATGTTCATAGGCATAAGCTATTGCCTACACCATACGGCTATCACCATAGAATAAGAAAATTCTGCATCCACAACACTTGCACACCAATGTTTTCAGCAGCCTTATTCACGGCAGTCAAAAAAAAAAAAAAAAAACCCAAGCTAGGGAGAGAGAGGGCTCAGTGCTTAAGAGCACCTGTTGCTCTTGTAGCGGATGTGAGTTCAAGTCCCAGCATGCACACGGTGGCTCACCGCTATCTGTAACTCCACTCCCAGGGTATCTGAGATCTCTCCTCTGACCTCCACAGGCACCATGCACACACATGCCACAATGACATGTATGCAGCCAAAATGTTCACACACACAAGACAAAAATAATATTTCAATGGAAACCTCCCTTCATCTGTGTTAAAATAAGTAGACACAGAAAATGGGAAATATACACGACATGGCACATGATCTTTGTATAGGAATGCTACAATAGGAGAAGTCCATGATAGCCAAATGCGGTGGCACACTTCGATCCCAGCACTTAGGAGGCATCTCTCTGGCCTACAGACGGAGTTCCTGGATAGCCAGAGTCACACAGAGAAACCCTATCTGGACAAAAGAGAATGAAAGAAAAAGAAAGAAAGAAAAGTCCATGAAAACATCATGCCAAGTGAAATAAACCAGACACTAAAGACTATACAGTGTGTGTTTGCCTTATATGAGATTCCAAGAGGAGTCAAGGCCATAAAAACAGAGGCTACAAGGGCTGGGAGAGGGGGCTGGAAGGCCATTGTTTAATGGGTGTAGACTTCCTGTTTGGAAGGATTAAGACGTTCTGGAAGTGGATAGTGTTGATAGTGAATGTAATTAATGTCCCTGAGCATACATATAAATTAAATAGTTAAAATGGTAAATTTTATGTATATGGTATTTTACCACTTTTTTTTTTTCCTTTTTCTTTTTTCTTTTTGAGACACACTCTCTCTACATAGCCTTGGCTGTCTTGGCACTCACTATGTAAACCAGGCTGGCCTTGAACTCACAGAGATCCACTTACCTCTGCCTCCCAGACAAGTTTTGACAGCATTAGGAATCAAACACAGGACCTCATGTGTTCTATCTAGTCAAGCATTTTACCCTGAGTCCAATGTCCGCTTCAAGGCACGCACACTGCCACGATGACCCTGTGCACCTGGGATGGAGGGAAACCGAGTCCTCTAAGCTCAAAAGGCCCTCTCCATCTGCCTGCTGGCAGGAGCAGCAATGCTGTCTGTGCACAGAGTGAGGCAGAGAGCCTTCCATGCTGCAAGGCAGCGGCGGCCTTCCCGCCACGGCTCCCGCTTTCAGTGTGATCACTTGCAGGAAGCTCTTTTCCTGGAGGGAGGTGCTACTACCCCTATTCAACTTGAGGGTACAAGGAATCTGCACAGGAGGATGGCTGAGGAGGGAAAAGGGGCAGGCCCCTCCTAGAGGCCCCTCCCACCCAGTCTCCCATAGTGCCGCCATGCCAAGAGGAATGCATGGCCATATGGACTAGGCTGACTCTCATTGAACTTGGCTGTCCATCTTTCTCAGTATCTTTCTGCCTTGGAGCTGGTGCTGCCTGTGGGAGCCTCAGGAATACCAGGCATTGATGTTTCCAGACGCTCTGGCCTGGACCACTGTGCTCTCTCTCCCTCTCTCACTCCCCACTCACCCCTTTGCACTTATAATTATTATTTTTCTTTGTTTACTTAGAATATCTTGTTTTGTTTCTGAGATGGAGAGCCCCCTGGCCTCTGACTCCCAAGCGCTGGGATTATGGGCCTGTGTCATCAACATCCTGATTTTTCTTGTGATTTTTTTTTTCTTGTGATTTTTTATAAACAGCAACTTGACTCTGGCCGTGTGTGAGGTGTGCCTGAGGAGGTAGGAGCTAGGTCCAGGACCTGCTGTGTGTCCCCCATGAGAGAATGTGTCATGGCGCTGCCACTGCCACTTTTCAGTTTTTTAAAATTTTGAGTCATCAAAAGCCAGGTGGACCGCCAATGTCAGCCTCAAGCCATGCGTGCTGCCATGATGACCCTCCACACCTGGACTGGGGGAACATTGAGTTCTGAGTTCCCCCGGACTAGCCTTAAATTCCTTATGTAGTTGATGACTTCCTAAATGCTGGTATTACACTGCAGGCAGGGGCCGCCACGCAGCCTGCCACTGCTTCTCTGACCGTCTACACTAGGCTATAGAGCAGCAAGACCAGGGTAGGAAGGTGGTCTCCTTACCTCTTTATAGCATAGAGCGGACATGACGTTTGATCATTAAATAGGACATGAAGAGAAGTGATCTGTTTGCCTGTCTGTCTCCTAGTTCCAACTTCCTCCACAGAGAAAGCTTGAGACCGCCCCCCCACCCCCCAAGAACAGATCATAGTATAAGGCGAGGTTTAGGCCAAAGGTTTTGAGGCCGGACCACCTAGAATAGAATCCTGGTTCTACCTCTGACCAGCTCTGTGACCTTCAACAAGTCACTTGCGCTCCTCTCTGTGCATCTTTCCCCCATCAATGAGATGAGGCTGAGAAGGAGGCCTGCCTCACAACGCATGGAGAGGGCTGACGCTGGGGAAGCAAGCGCTTCGTCCAGAGCCTGTCACAGAGTAAACGTGTGCTGGGAGAAGGTGGGGGGTGGGGGTGCTGAAAACACACCCAGAGATTAAGGAAAGACCGCTGAAGCTAGCACCGTGACACCATCGCTTCCTTAGTATTCTCCAGTTTGAGTTTGTTAGGATGGGGGGTAGCTGAGGACAGATCTGAATCAGGTAACCCCAGAAGGTGCCTGCCTCTACCTCCCTTCCCCCTTCCTGCCAGATCTGCAGAAGCCATGCTTACCCACCAAGAAGCTGAGCAGCCTGGTGCTGGGTGGTGGTGAGGGGCCAGAAATAACCCCTGTTTCTATTCCTGCCTTTCTGGGCTGGGTGGAAACACTGCTTTTTGAATCTAAAGGCTGCTTTCACTTCCTGCACATCACTGGGGCTCTTATGTAACATTCCCCTCCCTCTCCTGCCCAGGGAGCTTCCAGAGCTTTCTGCAGCAGGCTGGCTTTGCTGCACGCTCAGCTGGGGGTGGGGAGAGCAGAGAAAACACCAAAGGATGGGTTGTCCTCTGAGCCCTGTGTCCTTGCAGCCTCAGATACAGGAAAGAGGCTGTGCAGCGCAGACCAGAGGGACTGAGGTCCAAGGACAGCGGCCCCATTAGGCCCCTGCATGGCACCCCGGGCAAGAAAGATCCTGAGAGCCTATCCAGATAGGCAGCTACCTCCTCCGTTTACAGACTGAGACGCTTCCTCTAACTCTGTGTGCCTCGGTGGCTTCCATTTTAAGCCTAGCCTAACCCTGTCTGGCTCAACCCTTCATAGGGCTCTGAGGACTTGAGTCAAGCCACCTAGACCACAACTGCCTTAGGCAACCCTGTATCTAGTGCGAATTTCCCTATGGTCTCTTCTCTACAAGACCTGGATGATGTTGGGGGTGAGCAGGGCACTCTCTACATCTGTTTGCCTGTTTGAGTGCATGCGTGCGTGCGTGTTTGTGTGTGTGCATGCACATGTATTGGTGGGAATCTAACCTAGAACATGCAACATACTAGGAAAGCACCCTACCACTGAGCTACACCAGATCATTAGGGGTCTCTCAGCCCACCATCCCATCTGCTTCCAGCCTCAGCACCACTCTGTAATGGCCCTTCCCACCCAGCTTAGATCTCAGCTATCAAAGAGGGAGTGGCTTTGCACCTCCACACTGGGATCACCCTCTCTCTCAAGTCCCTGTCTTTTCCCATGACTATCCCTTAGTCACTCTGCTCCGACCCCACCCCCACCCCCACCCCACTGCTTTCCCACCTCATATGTGGCCTCTTAGGCGTCTTCTCAACTCTCAAAGCCCTCCATGGGGTGGGAGCAAAGCTGTACCCCCCGTAAGCATTCCAGGCCAAGCTGTCTAGGCTTCCGTTGGGGCCCCTCAGCCATCGGAAAGTGTGACGGGCAACCCAGAGAGAACCCAAAAAAGAGTCACTTCCTGAGCCCTAGGCTAGCCACACAAGTGGCAAACCACTGAGCAGCACGTGTGGGGGTGCTGACGCAGCGAGCTCTGAGAAGAGGAAGTGGCAATGGAAAAGGAGGCTTAGCTTTCCTCAGGGCTGCAGTTAAGTGAAGGGGTCAAAATGGCCCATCCCACTTCCTCGACTGGAGACTGGACCTGCCTGCTTCTCCCTCCTGTCTGCCTGGTCCTCTCCACTTTTCAGAGAGTGAGTGCAGGCATCAGCTCTGGTTGCTCAGGGTCTCTGGCATCAGTCGCCTGGCCAGCAAGACCCTAGAGTCCTAGGTCATCCCTGAGGAAGCTTTGGAGCCCAGCAGCCTACCTTCCTGAAGGCCTCAGGACATTTTCCCCATCTGAGTTGGTAGGTCTGCATTGGGTATTCCTCACAGGCCCAAATTGTGACTTGGCTCCTGCCTTTGAGGAGGTGTGTTAATTAGAATCTCTTATGTTACAGAAAAGGAACTGACAGTGCCTTGGTCTTACCAAATGAGAAGGGAACACATTGACTTGCATAACAAAAAAAGCCCAGACCAAATCTAAAACCCAACTCTGGGTATGAAAATCTCTTTTCTCCGATTGGCTTCCACTGGCTTCACTCTCAAGCAGGCTCTCCAGAGCTGAGAGCGAACCAGCCCCCAGGCTCACATTCTGTTGGCTTTGCATCTCTCAAGAATTCAAGAGAAAGTCCCAGAAATGATCTTCATTGGCTGATTTGGGTCATGTGCCCATCCCAATTTAGTCACTATAAAAAATAAAAAAAAAAACCTGAATGTTTAGCGGATTAGAGGATCCTATATGAATGGCCAGGCCTGGGTTACAGATCTGCACTTAGATTTTGGGGTGGAGTCATCTTCCCAGCCCTAATCTCGGGAGTGGTGGTAACTCCTCAGGAGAAACTGCTGGCTGAGGAGTATTCCAAAAATAAATGACACTGGATGCACAAAAGATGCAGACATGCAGATGGCGTGCGGGTGGGGCGGGGCACTGTTCTTTAAGTCCTCCAGGGATAGGACAAGGGGTCTCAGCTTCATTGCCTTTTTGCCTTTTCAGTTCCATGGCTCAGTTGCTCCATATCAGCTTTCTTTTCCAGAGCCCCACAAGTGATTCCTTGATGGGTTGAGCATTTTCTGCTCTAGGGACATAGGGAATAAAAAGTCCCACTACAGCCGGATGTGGTGGCGCACGCCTTTAATCCTAGCATTCAGGAGGCAGAGGCAGGCAGATGTCTGTGAGTTCGAGGCCAGCCTGGTCTACAATGTGAGTCTAGGACAGCCAGGGCTACACAGAGAAAACATGTCTCAAAAAAAACAAAAACAAAAACAAAAACAAAAACAAAAAAACAAACAAAAAAACCAACCAAACACATCCTACTGCAACAAGGAGGATGCAGATTATGGGCTGGAGAGATGGCTGCGTGGTGGTTAAGAACACAGGCTGCTCTTGCAGAGAGGACCCTGGTTTGGTTTCCAGCGACCACATGGAGGCTCACAACCGTCTGTAAGCAGTTTCAGGGTATCTGGTGCCTGCTTTCAGACTCCCTGGGCTCTGCACAGAGATGGTGCACTTACATACACAACCTCATACACATAAAGTAATTGAGATTTTAAAAAATATGGGATACTGATCAGCTGTTAGGGACAGCACCTCTTGTGTTAAGATTGGGGTGTCTCTCTCTTCTTAATTTATTTAACTTTATTTTATGTGCATTGCTATGAGAGAGTGTCAGAACCATTGAAACTAGAGTCACAGGCAGTGGTGAGCCGCTACATGGGTGCAGGGAATTGAACCTGGATCTTCTGGAAAAGCAGCCAGTGCTCTTAACTGCTGAGTCATCTCTCCAACCCAGAATGCTTCCTCTCTGCACCATTTTTTGTTTGTTTTGGATTTTATTATTTTTCTTCTTTCTTTTTTAAAAAGATGGAGTGCTCACGTAGCCCAAGCTGCCTTCAAAAATGCAGTGTAGCCAACGATAACCTCGGATGTGTGATCATCTTACCTGAACTTCTTAAGTATTGGGATTGTCAACATGGGGCTGGTTCATGACAAGCTAGAACCCAGTTTTTTCCTGCATACTAAGCTCCTTATCAACTGAGTCACATTCCCAGCCCCAACTGGGTCTTCTTGAAGGCTGAATGAAGTTGGGTGGGCCAAAGTAACAGTAACCCCCGTTTATTTGGTGCTTGGTAAATGCGACGTAAGCGCTGTATTTGGTAGCCACAGGTAGCAGGCTGTGTACAAACAACCCTTCCTCATGAACATCACTAACATAAGCTTTATTTTGCAACCAGAGAGTGAGACACAGAAACTTTGGTCATACCCCCATGAAAGTGGCCAAAAAAATGGGCATTCTCACACAGGAAGCCTCTGACCCTGCCTGTCCTGGCCTGGAGGCTATGGAAAGGCACACTGATGACCCCCAGGAGAATATCAACACCTGGCCAAAGAACAGGGGAACCCTGGCTCATTTCTAGACTCATTAAGCTGATTTTTATAAAACGGGGGGCGGGGGTGTTCGGGGAGAGACTGTAGAAAAGTAACACACACACACACACAACCCGTTAAACCCTTACAACCCTGTCTCACTCTCTCCTTCCATAGGTACTATTTGCTTTCTTTTAAAATAAAAAAAAAATATTTAAAAAGCAGCACCTTCCATGGATTCAAAGTGTAAACAAGAGCCTTCCTTTCCTCGAATTCCTCCTTCTCCCTTTGGGGTACCTGGTGTTGGGGGAGAAGGGCTTCATTGCTTGCGTCAGAGTCCCGAGTCCCGGGAGACCAGCGGGAATCACTCTGCTATCACCCTCCCCGCGTTCCCCGCCCTTGGCCTGGCTCCGAGAGGGAAGGGTTACCCTGAAGTCTGGGCGCCTTGGCAGTGGCGGTTCCCTCGGGACTGCGGGGAAGGCCCCTGCCGCCGCGCCTGCTCAGTTCTCGCTCACTGCGTCTAAGGCTCTCCCGACCTGGCTCGGCGCCCAGCACAGACTACGCGAGGCGGGGGAACATGGAGGCGGCGGAAGAGCCCGCCGCGCCTGGGGCCCCGGGAATACAACTAGAGACCTCCAGAGGGCAGCACCGAGTCGTAAGCGAGTCTTCAGCACGCCAAGCCAGGGGTCGCCTGGCAACCCAAAGGAAAGGCCCCTCTTTAGAACAGGGCAGGGTCCGCCCGACCAGTCAGTCCCTGGACTGGATAAAGGTCAGGAAGTGCCCAATCATTACAAGAACCAACAGCTCCTGGCGGGGACTCAGGACTGTCCTAGGGCAATCAAGTTCCGCAATCCAGGTCCCGAAAGGTGGGTTCCTCAGCCGCGGGCAGGAGGGACTAACCTTTCAATTCTCGGTGGCGCACTGGAAGCTCGAGGTTCTAACACCCCCAACCTACTGACGACGGGTGGCCGAGTACGCGCCCGACTGCTAGGCAGTGTCCCAAGAACCAGTGGCCAAATTTCTTGGCCTCCTTCCCTCCCCACCCCGTCCCGCCCCCCGTGACACCTGGAAAGTGACCCTGTCATTAGTGAAGGCTCGGGTCAGGGCCCCGCCTCTCCTGGGCGGCCTCTGCCCCAGCCCGCCCAGTCGCTCCTCCTCTCCGCAGGCTCGCTCCCACGGTCCCCGAGGTGGGCGGGTGAGCCCAGGATGACGGCTGTAGAACCCGGGCCCGACTCGCCCTCGCCCCCGCGTCGGGCCTGGGCTTCCCCAGCCCAGCTAGCACCCGGGAGCCGTCGGAGCCGCCGCGCTCCCAGCTCTGCGCGCCCGGCGCCCTCCCTACGCGGGCGTCCCCAGCTCCTGCGCGCGTCTTCGCTCCCGGCTGGGAACCAAGAGGGGGTGGGGAGGGGAAAGAGTGCGCCGACCCGGAAACGCCATATATGGAGCAGGAAGGATCCCCCGCCGGAACAGACCTTATTTGGGCAGCGCCTTATTTGGAGTGGCCCAATATGGCCCTGCCGCTTCCGGCTCTGGGAGGAGGGGCGAACGGGGGTTGGGGCGGGGGCAAGCTGGGAACTCCAGGCGCCTGGCCCAGGAGGCCACTGCTGCTGTTTCAATACTAGGCTTTCCTGGAGCTTGGGGGCTCCAGATGATGGAGCGGGTCGCAGAATGGAGGTGCCCACAGCTCTTGGATGGGGGGGCCTTCACGTCACTCCGGGTCCTCCCGGCCGGTCCTTCCATATTAGGGCTTCCTGCTTCCCATATATGGCCATGTACGTCACGGCGGAGGCGGGCCCGTACTGTTCCAGACCCTTGAAATAGAGGCCAATTCGGGGAGTCGCGAGAGATCCCAGCGCGCAGAACTTGGGGAGCCGCCGCCGCGATTCGCCGCCGCCGCCAGCTTCCGCCGCCGCAAGATCGGCCCCTGCCCTAGCCTCCGCGGCAACCCTGCGTCCACCACGGGCTGCGGGCCACTGCCAGTCTGGGGGCCCACCTACACTCCCCGTAGTGTGCCCTGAACCCCGCATGTGACCCAGCCAACCCCTGGCGAGTGTGCCCTCAGTAGCTTCGGCCCGGGCTGCGCCCACCGCCCAACATCAGCTCTCCAGCTCTCTCGTCCGGGATGGCAGCGGCCAAGGCCGAGATGCAATTGATGTCTCCGCTGCAGATCTCTGACCCATTCGGCTCTTTTCCTCACTCACCCACCATGGACAACTACCCTAAACTGGAGGAGATGATGCTGTTGAGCAACGGGGCTCCCCAGTTCCTCGGTGCTGCTGGAGCCCCAGAGGGCAGCGGCGGCAACAGCAGCAACAGCAGCAGCAGCAGCGGGGGCGGTAGTGGGGGCGGCAGCAACAGTGGCAGCAGCGCATTCAATCCTCAGGGGGAGCCAGGCGAACAACCCTATGAGCACTTGACCACAGGTAAGCGGTGGTCTGCGTCGAGGCTGAATCCCCTTCATGACTATCCTAACGTGCAGTCCTTTGCTGGGGGGACCTGCCCCTAGACCTTAGGGATGGACCTGGGGTTTCCCTATAGTCCACACAGCCCTAGGGGCTTGGGTTACAGGGATGTCTGGGGACACCCCCCCCACCCTCCATCCTTGCGGTGCCCAGAGGATAGAGCGTTTGTTTTGGATGGAGAGCTCAAGCTGCGTGGGTGGCTGGAGCCCGGGGGGGGGGGGGGGGTTTGTTTTGATGAGCCGGGTTGCCCCCTCCCCCGCGCGCGCGGGCCGCAGCGTGCCTTGCTTGCCGCCTGTCCCCAAGGAGGGGGCTGAAATCCGTGACCAGGGATGTCCCTGCCGCCCAGGGTAGGGGGCGCGTCTTAGCAGCGGCCACTAGGGTGCTGGCGGGATTCCCTCGCCCGCGCAGCCTCGCTGCGGAGCGCTCTCGGAGCTGCAGTAGAGGGGGGATTCTCTGTTTGCGTCAGCTGTTGAAACGGGCTCTGCCGCTGGAGCAGGTCCAGGAACATTGCAATCTGCCGCTATCAATTATTAACCACATCAGGAGTCCGTGGTAGCCGGGCGACCTCTTGGCTGGCTGCTTCGGTTCTCATCGTTCAGTGATTGCCTTCCACTAACCAGGCCTCTCTCCTCTCTTTTCCTGCCAGAGTCTTTTTCTGACATCGCTCTGAATAACGACAAGACGATGGTGGAGACAAGTTATCCCAGCCAAACCACTCGGTTGCCTCCCATCACGTACACTGGCCGTTTCTCCCTGGAGCCTGCACCCAACAGTGGCAACACTTTGTGGCCTGAACCCCTTTTCAGCCTAGTCAGTGGCCTTGTGAGCATGAGCAACCCTCCCGCCTCTTCATCCTCAGCGCCTTCCCCAGCGGCTTCATCGTCTTCCTCGGCCTCCCAGAGCCCACCCCTGAGCTGTGCGGTGCCATCCAACGACAGCAGCCCCATTTACTCAGCTGCACCCACCTTCCCCACTCCCAACACTGACATTTTTCCTGAGCCCCAAAACCAGGCCTTTCCTGGCTCAGCAGGTACAGCCCTACAGTACCCGCCTCCTGCTTACCCTGCTACCAAGGGTGGCTTCCAGGTTCCCATGATCCCTGACTATCTGTTCCCACAACAGCAGGGAGACCTGGGCCTGGGCACCCCAGACCAGAAGCCGTTCCAGGGTCTGGAGAACCGTACCCAACAGCCTTCGCTTACCCCACTATCCACTATTAAAGCCTTCGCCACTCAATCGGGCTCTCAGGACTTAAAGGCTCTTAATACCACCTACCAGTCCCAGCTCATCAAACCCAGCCGCATGCGCAAGTACCCTAACCGGCCCAGCAAGACACCCCCCCACGAACGTCCCTATGCCTGTCCAGTTGAGTCCTGCGATCGCCGCTTTTCTCGCTCAGACGAGCTGACCCGCCACATCCGCATCCACACAGGCCAGAAGCCGTTCCAATGTCGGATCTGCATGCGCAACTTCAGTCGCAGTGACCACCTCACCACCCACATCCGCACCCACACGGGCGAGAAGCCTTTTGCCTGTGACATTTGTGGGAGAAAGTTTGCCAGGAGCGATGAACGCAAGAGGCATACCAAAATCCACTTACGGCAGAAGGACAAGAAAGCAGACAAAAGTGCTGTGGCCTCTTCAGCCCCCTCTTCTCTCTCTTCCTACCCGTCCCCAGCAGCTACCTCCTACCCATCCCCCGCCACCACCTCCTTTCCATCCCCCGGGCCCACCACCTCCTACTCTTCTCCTGGCTCCTCGACCTACCCTTCCCCTGCGCACAGTGGTTTCCCCTCACCTTCAGTGGCCACCACCTACGCAGCCTCCGTTCCGCCAGCTTTCCCTGCCCAGGTGAGCAGCTTCCCGTCGGCTGCTGTCACCAACTCCTTCAGCACCTCAACTGGGCTTTCGGACATGACAGCAACCTTTTCTCCCAGGACAATTGAGATCTGCTAAAGGGAATAAAAGAAAGCTTGGGGCGGGGCAACAACCCTGAAAGACAATTAAGGACAGAAGGGAGGAGATGGCTGTAAGAGGGGGATCCTTTTAGGTCAGATGGAAGCCAAGCCCTTCTCTCTAGGCAAGAGTAGAAGGTCTATTGGCCAACAGCCCCTTTCATTTATTGTCCTTGCCTCCCTGTCCCTAGTCCCCTTGACTTCAGCTGCCTGAAACAGCCATGTCCAAGTTCTTCACCTCTATCCAAAGAACTTGATTTGCATGGTATTGGATAAATCATTTCAGTATCATCGTCATCATATGCCTGGCCCTTGCTTTCTTCAGTGCTAGAACATCAAGTTGGCAAAAAATGGGTTTGGGCCCTCGGAACCCTGCCCTGTATCTTTGTACAGTGTCTGTGCCATGGATTCTGTTTTCCTTGGGGTATTCTTGATGTGAAGATAATTTGCATACTCTATTGTATTATTTGGAGTTAAGTCCTCACTTTGGGGGGGGAGGGGGAGCAAAGCCAAGCAAACCAATGGTGATCCTCTATTTCGTGACGCTGCCGTGACAATAGGTTTGAAGCATTTTTTTTTTTTTTTTGAAGCAGCAGTCCTAGGTAGTAACCAAGAGCATGTGGCAGAGTGTTCCGTTAACTTTGTAAATACTGCTTGACTGTGCTCTCACATGTGACAAAAGTATGGTTTGTTTGGTTTGGTTTATTTTTATTCTTTTGGGTTTTTTGTTTTTTGGGTTTTTTGTTTTTTTGAAAAAAAAATTTTGCCCGTCCCCTTGGTTTCAAAAGTTTCACGTCTTGGTGCCTTTTGTGTGACACGCCTTGCCGATGGCTTGACATGTGCAATTGTGAGGGACATGCTCACCTCTAGCCTTAAGGGGGTAGGAGTGGTGGTTGGGGGAGGCTTTGAGAGCAAAATGAGAAAGAGGGCTGAGCTGAGCTTTGGTTCTCCAGAATGTAAGGAAAAAAAAAATTAAAACAAAGTCTGAACTCTCAAAAGTCTATTTTTATAACTGAAAATGTAAATTTATACATATATTCAGGAGTTGGAATGTTGTAGTTACCTACTGAGTAGGCGGCATTTTTTTGTATGTTATGAACATGAAGTTCATAATTTTGTGGTTTTATTTTACTTTGTACTTGTGTTTGCTTAAACAAAGTGACTTGTTTTTGGCTTATAAACACATTGAATGCGCTTTATTGCCCATGGGATATGTGGTGTATATCCTTCAGAAAATTAAAATTAAAAGAAAAATAAAGAAGCCGTAAGTGGTTATGTGTCTCCTGGGGTAGTGGGAGGGCTGGACAGTAGTCATTCTTGTGTAAAAAGGGGGCTGAGGCTTTTTCAGACTGGGACCTTACAGAGGAGTGTGTACGAGTCTCCCACGCGCACGCGTGTGTATCCGTGTCTACAGTTGCGCATGTGTGTTGGTGCTGGGAGCTGGCCATGCACGTACTAAGCAGGCATTCTTCTTCATACCAGGCCTGTATGTGTTCTGCTTCTGTTCGGTCAACTGTATGTAGCTTTGTGTTAGTTAGCTGGAACCAAAGGTGGCCGTGTGGCCAGAGGCAGTGGCCAACCGCATCCCACAACCCTACCCAGGATTGGAGAAATCCAGCCCCTGCCAGGTGTTCTTGGGGGAGATGAGAGGTGGACAGCACAAGCTTTGGGAAACAGTTACGAGGCTAGGGCTGGCTCAACTTCTCTCTCCTTGCTTGTCCCCAGCAACTTAGAAACAAGGGCTAGCTCTCCAGCCAAGAGTCCTTCCAGGAAGGAAAGCTCTCGTGCCTTTGCCAGTTGGAACGGCCATTTTTGGCGGCTTCCTGGGAGACAGGGCAGAGGGGGTAGGAGGGTGGCAAAGTGTGCTCCCATTGGGTAGGAAGTGCACACGACGACATTCTCCTGACCCTGCTCCCCAAGGGTCCTGCTCACTGCCCAGTGATCTTTGTGGGTATGTGAGCATCTGTCTGCTCAGTGAGAGCCTTTGACCTGGCCGGGACAGGCAGAGCAAGAACAGTTCCTGTTCCAGGAATGCAGATGGTTGGGGAGATGGAGATGTTGAGCCAAAAATGACAACAGGATGGTGTGTTACGCAATGAAGACAAGCACGTGGCTCGCTCTGGAAGCACAAAGATAGCCACTCAATCCAGCTGGGGACTTAAGTTAAACTGGGATGCCTAAGTAAGGGTGGACTTCAATGCCCGTGGATTGCCGAGACAGAGAAGACGGTGACCAGTAGTGTGGATGGAGTACTGGGAACGTGCTTCCTCCACACTAGTGTGTCTTAAGTCTTCTGTGAACTGATCAGATACCACAACCTTTGGGCAGATGGTAATGAATTTGATGTGCTGAAATTCTCTCTCTCTCTCTCTCTCTCTCTCCTCTCCCCTTTGTTTTTTTCAAGACAGGGTTTCTCTGTGTAGCCCTGGCTGTCCTGGACTCGCTTTGTAGACCAGGAACTGAGTACAGTTAAGGTAAACTCAGCCCCACCCCTTCCTTTCCCTGCGATGGCCTGCAGGGTCGGTCTCAAGCCTTACCTCCATGTGGGAAATTCCAGTAGTCCCTTGGCATTAGCTTGGTTCCTTTGCATTCTAGTCCTTCCCTGCCAACACATTTCCCTGCCCTTTCCCATGACTCCAGATTCCTCGACCCAGAGCACGGGGAACCAACCATCTTCCCTAGACAAGGGCACATCCCTGCCAGCCTCCTGGCAAAACTGCCAAGTCCCCATAGGACGTTTGTGTTGGCAGACCTATTCCTAGCCCCGCCCACCGCTCCCCATCTCACCCTAGGCTCAGGAACACAGGTCTGTGCCTGCTGCACATTCCTTAGAGTGTCTCACCCCCAAATTCCCAGGAAACAAAGCACATCAGAGTCCAGCTGTGTGGGGAGGGAGAAGCAGCGACTCTTCCTTTACACTGAGCATCTCCTGGTTGAGGCTCTAGGGTGAGATTACCAGGCTTATTTCCCAGAGGGATACACGGCTGCCTTGCACCGGGGTAGCTTTTGGTACTGGCCTCAATAACAAGGTCATTCCTAGGCAGATGGCTGGCTGAGAAATTCTGCCAAGCTTGCTAGCCAAATTTTGCCAGTCTTGGCACCAAGGTTTCATTAGAGTCTAACGCTCCAGACTCAAGGTGGTTTTTTTTTTTTTTGTTTGTTTGTTTTTTACATGATTGAAATAAGGCACCATTCAAAGAAATTATAGAGCAGGTATATGGATGTGTTGGCAGGGTCCAAGGATGTAGCTCTTGAACAGGGTTCTTTGAAGGTATGCACCAAAACCTGGGTACAAGAAGCAGCACCCAAAATAACATCAGTCTTCATTTGCTATCTTGTGCCTTAGGAGGGGCAACTGCAACCAGAGGCTCAAGACAGTACTGATAAGAGCTGTGATCACAGTAAATGTTGAGATCTGGAAAGAGTGTTCAACAGTGGATTCCTAGCCAGGAATACGCGAAAGACCGAAACCATAGCATAGAAGAAAAGAGGAGAGAGAGAGAGAGAAACACATTCAGACCTGAAGTATTCAGATCGAGCATTCCTCCAAGACCATTTCTTTCAGAGGGGGATGGGGCAGGCACTGTTTCGAGACAGGGTTTCTCTATATGGCCCTGGCTGTCCTGGAACTCACTCTGTAGACCAGGCTGGCCTCGAACTCAAGAGATGTGCCTGCCTCTGCCTCCTGAGTGCCGGGATTAAAGGCGTCTGCCACCACACCTGGCTCCCTTGAAGTACTTGGCAGGTCTTTTTCTCTTGAATTTCCTGACTGTTCAGCCCTAGGCATTTTGAAAGGTTCAACTCAGAAGGAGAGAAGTCGGCCTCGTTGTCACACTCAGTTTTCCCCGTGAGCTCCGTGAGCTTCCTTCTCTCACAGGAGAGACAGCGCTATGTTAGAATGTCATAGGCTGGGTATTTTCTGCTGTGTCTCCACCCCATCCCAACTGCTGTCCTAGCCTCATGCTAATAGTATGAATGGGGGGGCGGGGAGAATGGGCAAATGGAGACCCCCAAGTGTCCTAACGAAAATGAGACTAGTTCTCGAAGAATCAGATGACAAAAACATTTGATTTCAACATTTTACCCAGAAACCTTTGGATACCACAGCCTGTGGTGATTTCCTCCAATTGAAACATTCCTTCCTGGAGGGAGGAAGGAGGTCCCAGACTCAGGAAAGTCAACAAGCCTCCTAAATTTGAGAATGCTGAAACTCACAAGTGTCACCAGGCCCCTCCCTAAGGGTATAGAAGTGTAAACTATGCTAGGGAGAGGAGGCTCTGTGCTCCCATCCGCAGAGTCCGGAGGCCAGTCTGACCCGGCAGCTGTCTACAGGTTGTGCAGGGAGACACTGGGAAGCAGAGTTCATGAGGCCTGACCCATGCTGGGGTGAGCTTTGAGCCACTCATGTGCCTGTATGCCAAGTAACTCCAACGAGCTCACCTGCTCACCAAGCTGGACTTTGTGGGGTCATTGCTTTGGTCCATCACCAGTGCCCTATGGGTGAGTGGCCACCTGCTCTAGTCACTGCCAGAAAAGCAGTGCAACAAATGCTAGTAAGGATTTTGCATTCAGGGGCTAGAGAAGTGGAACTGCACACACAGGGGATTTTAAAAAGATTAATTTATTTATTATTATGTATACAGAGCTCTGCATGCAAGTACACCTTCCGGTCAGAAGAGGGTGTCAGATCATGTGGTTGCTGGGTACTGAACTTAGGACCTCTGGAAGAGCAGTCAGTGCTCTTAACCTCTGAGCCATCTTTCCAACCCTCTCAAGAGACAAATCCCCCCGCCCCCAGACAGGGTTTCTCTGTGCAACCTTAGCTGTCCAGGACTCACTTTGTAGACCAGGCTGGCCTTGAACTCACATCAATCCACCTACCTCTGCCTCCCAAGTGTTGGGATTAAAGGCATGTGCCATAATGCCTGGCAAGAGAGCATGTTTTTGTTGTTGTTGTTGTTTTTGGTTTTTCTTTTTTTCTTTTATTTTTTTGGTTTTTTGAAAACAGGGTTTCTCTGTGTAGCCTTGGCTGTCCTGGACTCACTTTGTAGACCAGGCTGGCCTTGAACTCACATTGATCCACCTGCCTCTGCCTCCCGAGTGCTGGGATTAAAGGCTATCATACTCGGTTCTCTGTTTATTTTTTAATTAATTAATTATTTCGAGGCAAGATCTCACTGTGTAGCTCTGGCTGGCCTGAAATTTACTATGCAGACCATGCTGGCCATGAGCTCATAGCCACCGTCTTACCTCAGCTTTCCAAGTGTTGAGGTTACAGATGTGAGCCACCACACCTGGCTAGCACTAAAGGTTTGTTGTTTTTTTGTATGAGATATGCAGCTCTGGCTGTCCTAAAAGAGTTTTAGAAACCATTGAGACAGGCTTTGTAGTACACACACTTTTAATCTCAACACTTAGTGGCAAAGGCGAGCAGATCTGTGAGTTTGAAGCCAGCATGGTTTACATAGCGACCAGACCACTCAAGACTATACAGCCAGACCTTGCCTCAAAAACAATCTTATTATAACAACTTTGTGGAAGTATAACTAGCATATAAGAAATATATATATATATAATGCATATCTTAATGTGTTATCGTATATTTTTGTTTGTTTTTTTGAGACAGGGTTTCTCTGTGTCACCTTTGCTGTCCTGGACTCACTTTGTAGACCAGACTGGCCTCAAACTCACAGCAATCTGCCTGCCTCTGCCTCCAGAGTGCTGGGATTAAAGATGTGTGCCACCACACCTGGCTTTTTTTGTTATAATTTTATGTAATACGTTTTGATCATATTCTTTCTCTTCCTCCCAACTCCTCACACCTCCCCCTCCCCCGCCATTTCCCTACCTGCCAAAATTCATATTCTCTCTAACTTTTCCCAAAACAGGGGAAAACAACAAAACACAACAAACACAACAACAACAACAAAAAAATGAAAACCAAACCACACAAAGTTAAAAAAAAAAAAAAAAAAGCACCAAACAAAACCAAAACATGCTTGCAAAATCCCTACCCTGGAATGTAGTTGCTAAACACAGTGACACTCTATTGGAAAATACTGATTTCTCCTTTTCTGCCAAGTATCAATTGCACATAGCTTCTTGGTTAGGAGTGGAACTTCGTGCTCATTTCCCCTTCTCCGTGCTGGAGTTTTGTCTGGTTTGAACCTGTGTGGGTCTTGTGTGTGCTGTCAGCCTGTGTGAGTTGATATGTGCATCAGTCCTGATGCGTCTGGAAGATGCTGTTCCCTTGGCGTCATTCACCACCTCTGGCTCTTACACTCTCTCTACCTCCTTTTCTTCATAGGTTCCTGAGCCTCGCGGGGAGTAGCTTAACATCCCATTTTAGGGCTGCGTGCTCCAATGTCTCTGCAGGTTGTCCAGCTGTGGGTCTCTGTGTTAATTACCATCTACTTCGAGAAGAAGCATCTCTGGTGAGTGATGTGCTGATCTATGAGTTTAGCAGTATGTCATTAGACTCATTTTGTTGTTAGGTTCCGTTAGCAGAATAATAGTAATAAGTTATCCCCTTGGCCCATGACTTATCTAGTCTCAGGTTCCTGGCCACTTTTACAGTATTAGCTATGGGTTCCATCTCACACAGTGGGCTGTAAATCCAATTTTAAAAAGGGGGTCTTAGCTACTGTCATAACATTTGTGCCACTATTGTACCAGTATCTTGCAGGCAGGTCACTTTCTTTCTTTTTTCCTTTTTTTTTTCTTTTCTTTTTTTATTTTTTATTTATTTATTTTTATTTTTTTAATATTTTATTTAATTTTAATGTGCGAGTGTCAGATCTTGGAGTTACAGACAGTTTTGAGCGGCCATGTGGGTGCTGGGAATTGAACCCGGGTCCTTTGGAAGAGCAGTTAGTGTTCTTAACCACTAAGCCATCTCTCCAGCCCTTCTTCTCTTTTTTTAAATACTGTAACCATTTTCAGGGACCTTAAAGACTGCAGCTGTCCTTAAGGCCGGAAACATGGCATTACTATTGCCAGCCTTTTCTAATTTCTGCGTAAACACATTGAGATAAGCAGACTAATTGGCTGGCTTGCAGGTCACCTTCCTAGGTTGCAGGCTTTGTATCTATGTGAAATCTATTTATTTATTTATTTATTTATTTATTTATTTATTGTTTTTTTTTTTTTTTTTGAGACAGGGCTTCTCTATGTAGCCTTGGCTGTCCTGGACTCCCTTTGTAGACCAGGCTGGCCTCGAACTCACAGATATCTGCCTGCCTCTGCCTCCCAAGTGCTGGCATTAAAGGCGTGTGTCACCACTGTCCAACTTTATATGGCTTTTCAAAAGGCTATATGATATACAATTCAGAACTGGAGGGTGTAGCTTAGTCATAGCATACTTGCCCACAATGTCCAAGGTCCTGGGTTTAATGAGTCCCAACATACATGGTATACAGGCAAAACCATTACCTCAAGATAATAAACATACCCATCCATTTTCAAAGGTCCCTCGTGACCCTTGGCAATCTTTCCTTTTCAGGCAACTTCTAGTGTTCTTTCTGCTGCTATTAATCACTTGACATTTCTAGACTTCCCTATAAATGGACTTCTTATCTTAGCATCATCAAGGGCTAATCCGTGATCATCATTGTGGGGTGCATGGCAGCACGCAGGCAGACAAGCTGCTGGAGCAGTAGCTGAGAGCGCACCTCTCTCTGATGGGCTTTCCAAAGCCCCATTCCAGTGATGCGGCTCCTCTAATAGGCCACACCTCCTAATCCTTCCCAAACAGTTGCTCTGTTCCACCAGCGCTGCCTTCCCTCCGTTCAAATAGGAGCCTATGGGACAGTTGTCATTCAAACCAGCACAGTGATGTAGGAAGTTGGCTCTGGAACTTGGTCCCAAGCGGTCACTTCTATACTCTGTTCCCCAGTGCATGTTCCAAAATACTGACCCCACACACTAGCGGGGTCACTAGTTACCGCGTTTCTGCCTCATTCTGAGATGGTATATGTAACTAATGGTCCTTATCCGGGCAGGATGGATGCTCAGCTCTTCAGAGCACAGGCTGCCTTCCCTAGCAGAGGATTTAGGCTTGGCTCCCAGCACTCACATGGTGGCTCACAAGTGTCTGTAACTCCCATTCCAGGCCATCAGGTTCCTCCTTTAGTCTCTGTGGACACTGGGTACACATGTAGTAAAACAAAGAACAAATGCCCATACACATTAAATAAAATAAAATCGACCAGCCAATCTGACCTTTACATGCCCACTGTGGCATGCATACACACACATTAAGTTAAAAATGAGTGGTGCTACAACCGGGTGTGGTGGTGCATGCCTTTAATCCCAGCACTCCAGAGGCAGAGGCAGAGGCAGGCAGATTGCTGTGAGTTCGAGGTCAGCCTGGTCTACAAAGTGAGTTGCAGGACAGCTAGGGCTAAACAGAGAAGCCCTGTCTCAAAGAAAAAAAAAAAGATAAACAATAAAACCTACATTCAGCCATGCATGGTATTGTATGCCTGTAATTTCAGCACTCAAGAAACGGATCCAGGAAGATCATGAGTTTGAGGCCAGCCTGGGCCACTTGAAAGTTCTAGTCCATCCTGGGTTATATAGTGAGACCTTATCTAAAAAACAAAACAAAATACATACACCTATATAACATCACCTTAAGCTCAATATGTTTTGTTTTGTTTGTTTGTTTTATTGTTGTTGTTTTTGAGACAGGATTTCTCTGTGTTACCCTTGGCTGTTCTGGACTCACTTTGTAGACCAGGCTGGCCTCGAACTCACAGAGACCTACCTGCCTCTGCCTCTGCCTCTGCCTCTGCCTCTGGAGTGCTGGGATTAAAGGCATGCACCACCACCGGTGGCTTCGAACTCAGTATGTAAAACAGGCTGGCTTTGAACGAAGAGATCAGCCTGCCTCTCCCCAGGTGTCAACTGCACGTGTTATTATCCCCATCATGGTCATCATCATTTGACTTTTTGAGACAGGGTTTCTCTGTGTAACCTTGGTTGTCCTAGAACTTGATTTGTTGAACAAAGTGGCCTCGAACTCAAAGATCTGCCTGCCCTTGCCTCCCAAGCACTGGGATTAAAGGTGTGCACCACCACATCTGGCTCATAAATAATCTTTAAAAAAAAAAAAGAATAGATAAGTCATAATCGTTGTCTAGAAGCTGGCAGAGCGTGGAATGGTTATGAGGGAGGGCTCTGATGGAGGATTTCTTTTCTCTCCAGTAATGAAGAGCATTGAAGATATAAACGGGGTATCTTTTTAGGGACTTGGGACTTTAGGTTGGTTACTGAACAGCTGTAGCTTAGCTCTCTAGTGTTCCCTGTAGACTGATGCTCTGTTAAATGCTGGCAGGACAGTAGCACCAGACAGACAGCTGCTACTAGTTTCTAAATCTCTAGACTATATATAAAGTTTTCAAAAACCAGAAGGACCTGGGCACAGTGGTACACCCCTTCAACCCCAGGAGGAAGAGGCAGGTGGATCTCTGTGAGTTTGGGACGAGCATGGTCTACAGAGTGAGTTCTAGCCTAGCCAGAATTACACAGTGAGACCCTGTGAAAAGCATCAACTACAACCACAAAGCAAAACCGCGAAGCAGTTGGGCCCGGTAGCGCAGGCCTGGAGTCCCAGGTCTTAGGGAAGCTACGGCAGAAGGAGTCAGCTTGAGTAACATAGCAAGCGTCTGCCTGAACTACACAGTGGGACCCCATCTCACACGAAGAATGCTGTCTTAGCAGGCCCAGGGCACTGAGCTTGATTTCTAGCACAAATGGGAAAAAACAAACAAAGCAGAGCTATTTTAGTAATCTTCAGAGCTGTCTCCTCTACCTATCCTGTCTGTCCACCCATCTGTCTGTTTAGCTTATACATACCTGTCTACTTACCTGTCAATTACCCAGGCTTGCTCCAAACTCCTAGGTTCTAGCCATCCTCCTGCCTCACCCTCTTGAGGAACTCAGCTTACAGGAGCGCTCTCTCTCTCTCTGTCTCTCTGTCTCTGTCTCTGTCTGTCTCTGTCTGTCTCTCTGTCTCTCTGTCTCTCTGTCTCTCTCTCTCTGTCTCTCTCTCTCTCTCTCTCTCTCTCTCTCTCTCTCTCTCTCTCTCTCT
>OU015744.1:50076786-50155892 GCA_907169655.1 Acomys percivali | reverse complement strand
GTGTGTGTGTGTGTGTGTGTGTGTGTGTGTGTGTGTGTGTGTGTGTGTGTGTGTGTGTGTGTGTGACATTACCACAGTGTACTGGTCAACCACAGCAATCCCATACCAGCCATCAATTGAGAAGATGCCCTGCAGGTCAGATTGATCGAGTCATTTTCTCAGCTGAGGGTCCTTTTTGAAGATCACTCTAGCTTTGATCAAGTTGATAAAGAGCTAAGCAGGACAGCTGCCATTCCTTTTAATATTAGGCTTGGGTCAATAAGAGCCACTTTAGACCCAACTTATACAACTTTTAACTCAATTTTCTCTAAGTAAGTTATAATATTTATGCATCTAACAAGCCATGAGTGGTGGCACATGGCTTTTATTTCAGCACTTAAGAGGAGACAGAGGCAGGTGGATCTCTGTAGTGGATGTAAACATGTTTTTGTTTTGATCCCAAGTGTGGGGTGGGGAACAGACTTGTGAGAGATCAGGTGATGTTTATCCACTAAAAGATGAACCGCCTCATCTGAGATGATATATATATATATATGAGCCCAAAACAGGAGGCGGGGCTTTTTGGTTCTTGGTATTGTTTGGCTGTTCATTGCTCCACTTTGAGATGCCCCTAGAGAGAGTGCTCCAGAGTGCTTCCTGCCGACTACGCCAGGGGAATCGCTACCAGGAACTGAGTCCAAAAAAGGTCTACTTCTCCTGTTCCCATTAACCCCTTTTCTTTCCTATCTAGAGTAGGTGGGTTGGAAGGGAGCTATAATCTCAAATAAAGTAGGTTTGGAAAAGGTCGAAGCCAGCCGGGCGTGGTGGCTCACGCCTTTAATCCCAGCACTCAGGAGGCAGAGGCAGGCGGATCGCTGTGAGTTCGAGGCCAGCCTGGTCTACAAAATGAGTCCAGGACAGTCAAGGCTACACAGAGAGACCCTGTCTCAAAAAAAAAAAAGGAAAAGGTTGAAACCTACAGATCTCTGTAAATTTGAAGCCAGCCTAGTCTACATAATGAGTTCAGGACATCAAGGTCTATATAGGAAAACCCTGTCTCGAGCTGGGTGTGGTGGCACATGTCTTTAAACCCAGCACTCAGGAGGCAGAGGCAGATAAATCGCTGTGAGTTCGAGGCCAGCCTGGTCTACAAAATGAGTCTAGGATAGCCAAGGCTAAAACAGAGACACCCTGTCTTGAAAAATAAACCAAAAAATACACTCTAATTTATTTTTGTTTGTTTTTTGTTTTAGGCTTTTTTGCCCCCAAGACAGGGTTTCTTTTGTAGTCCTGGCTGTCCTAGACTTGCTTTGTAGACCAGGCTGGCCTCGAACTCACAAAGATCCACCTGTCTCTGCCTCCCAAATGCTGGGATTACAGGTATGTGCTACCACCGCCCAGCTCAATACACTCTAATTTCACAGACAGGTTCAAGTCTTATATAACACACACACAGACACACACTCACACACAGACACACATACAGAGACACATCAACACAAACACACACTGACACACACATAGACACATACATAAACAAACACATTAACACACACACACACACACACATACATACACACACAATGTTCTCCCCAATGCTGGGGATGGAATCATCAAATGACAACCTCAGCCCAAAGCTTCATATTTTTTATTATGGAAATTTTAAAACAGCCACGGAACCAGGCGGTGATAGCATAATGAGCCCATTGCTGCGAATCAATCAGTTCTCAAGTTCCCAGTTCCCAGCCAGCCTCAGTTTCCCAGCACCCTCCTCCCTCTCCTCACCAGCGAGAGCACACTGAAGCAAACCCCACGCTTCACAAGTCTCAGTCTATAAATACCTCAGTGGACACCTTTATAAACTTACAAACCACTCTTGTTTGACTCAGAACCCCAAATACACACTTCGCATTTGGTCAGTATGTCTAAAGTTTCTTTTCAGCCATGCTAGTTTTTGCTATTTATTTATCTTAGCATTTTATTTATTACATGTGGTGTGGGGGTTGTGCCTGTAGAGGTCAGAGGATAACCTGCTGGAGCTGAGTCTTTCCACCATATGGTAAAAGAAGTTGCCGTTTTTAGAACGTGACAGATTGCATTTGTTCCTAAGGTTTGCTTTATATGTCTTTTCATCTCATAACTTTCCTCTGTACTGGCCATAAGACCCAGAGGCTGGGTCGGACCCAAGTGTTTGGTGATGTGTGTGCTTTCTTGTGAAACATAAGGAGTACACAATTTCTGCTTCTTTTTTTTGGGGGGGGGGTTTCGAGACAGGGTTTCTCTGTATAGTCCTGGCTGTCCTGGACTTGCTTTGTAGACCAGGCTGGCCTTGAACTCACAGAGATCCACCTGCCTCTGCCTCCGGAGTGCTGGTATTATAGGTGTGCACCACTGAGCCTGGCTTGCTAACCTCACTTTCTATCTCTCTGCATTTCCACGTTCTGGGAGGTTCCTACAAAAGGCATCATATAATCTGTCGTGTTTTGTGACTGGTTTCTTTCACTTAGCATGAGGTTTTTAAGGCACACCCATGTTGTAGCATCAGTGCTTACTTCAATTCCTTCTATGGCTGAGTGATATTTCAGTAAATGGCCGGGCCACATTTCATTTATCCCATTGGCAGTTGGTGGGTTTTGTCTTCCTGTCACTTTGGGCTGTCTTGAATAATACTGGTATGGTGAACATCGTGTCCACGCTCTCACGAACATATGTGTAACAATTCTCTTGCTGGCTGTGTATTTTTGCGATGTTACAATTGTTGGGTTAAAACATCGGCATATTCTAAAGCTATGAAGAGCCCTTCTGCTCCCTGCTGAAGGCTGCAGGAACCTGCCCCACCCCTGCTCCTGGCTTTCCTTGTTGTTTTGTTTTGTTTTTAAGGCTGGCTCTTCCTGTGTTGCGGAGGCTGCGCTGAAGTGACAACCGCACCTCAGTTGACTGAGTGCAGATGCTGGCTCCTGTCACCATCATGATTCTTGTCCCATCATTAGGTGTTGCAATGGCTTTTGTGGTTCTACCACTCCATTTGCATTAATTGGTCAGGATTGTTCTAGACTGAATCATAGGTGTGAGAAAAGGTAAACTAAATGCTTTAAAAACATTTCATTCTTTTCTCTTATATTTATTGTGTGGCTTTTGGGGGTGGGGGCAGTTTGAGACAAGGTTGCTGTCCTGGACTCCTTTTGTTTGTTTGTTTGTTTTTTGAGACAGGGTCTCCCTTTGTAGCCTTGGCTATCCTGGACTCACTTTGTAGACCAGGCTGGCCTCGAACTCACAGCGATCCGCTTGCCTCTGCTTCCTGAGTGCTGGGATTAAAGGCGTGCGCCACCACGCCCGGCCTCCTGGACTCCTTTTGTATACTAGGCTGGCCTCAGACTCACAGAGGTCTGCCTGCCTCTGCTTCCTGAGTGCTGGGATGTGTGACTATTTTTAATTTTTTCTTTGAGGATTTCATATTAAATGCATATAATGCATTTTGATCATATTCGCTCTCCTTTCAGTTCCTCCTGTATTCCCCTGCAACCCAATTTAAATTTTTTAAATTTATTTTTTAATTAATTAATTTGATTTGCATTGATGTTTTGCCTGCATGTATGTCTGTGAGAGGGTGTCAGATCCTCGCAAACTGGAGTTTCAGACAGTTGTGAGCTGCCATGTGGGTGCCTGGATTTGAACTCATGACCTCTGGAAGAGCAGCTGGTGCTCTTAACTGCTGAGCCACCTCTCCAGCCCCTCTACACCCCACTTCTTTTTAAAGACAGGGTCTCCTATAGCCCAGGCTGGCTTTGGACTGGCTGTATAGTGGAGGTTGGCCTTGAATTCCTGGTTCTCCTGCCTCAGCATCTCAGGTGTTGGGATTACCAGAACACAAGACCAATCCTCAGGAAGAGATATATCTGACTGTTTTTTTTTTTTTCTTTCATTTGTCAGATAGTGATAACTTTTAGGTGCTTAAATGGTCAAGGCTCTCACTCCAGGGAGTTGCAAATAAAGTGATGGGCTGTTGCTGGCAGCATTCTAGCTCTGGCTCAGCTAACCATCTCTTGTAGTAGACTCACTAAACCTGTTTTGTTCTCTCTCTCTCTCTCTCTCTCTCTCTCTCTCTCTCTCTCTCTCTCTTTCTCTCTTCCTCTCTTTCTCTCTCTCTCTCTTTGATTTTTTGGGGCAGGGTTTCTCTGTGTAGCCTTGGCTCTCCTGGACTTGCTTTGTAGACCGGGCTGAGCTCGAACTCACAGAGATCTACCTGTCTCTGCCTCTCTGAGTGCTGGGATCACAGGCATGTGTCACCATGCACAGATAAGCCTGTTTTCTTTAAAAAAAAAAAAAAAAATCCTCCTGGAGTGAGAAAAAATAAATTCCAATCTTTCCTTGGGGGAATAAAAGGACAGCTTCTCAACACCTGCCCCAAAGGCTCCTCCTTGAAAAGGCTCAGCAGCTGCCTTTGCAGACCGAAGACCAGAATTTGGTTCCCAGCACCCACATCAGGTGGCTCACAGCCACCTGTAGCTCCCGCTGCAGAGGGATCTGACAATCCTGCCTGGCCTCTGTGGGCACCTGAACATGAATACACATACCTACACACAAACACACATGTGTAATTAAAAATAATTAAAAAAATATTTTTTTTTTTCAGAGACAGGGTTTCTCTGTGTAACAGCTCTGACTGTCCCAGCACTTGCTCTGTAGACCAGACTGGCCTCGAACAGAGATCCTTCCGCCTCTGCTGGGATTAAAGGCGTGCGCCACTGTCGGGCAGCTAAAAATAAAATCTTAAAAGAAGGAAGGAATTGCTCCTTTCCTCTCTTCACCCCTTTCACATTTTGTTTTATGGGTGACTGCAGTTTCTCTGCAGAAGCTGCCGTCTTTCCCTCCGCCCTCTCAGCTTCCACATACCATTTTTTCAAACTGTACCCCAAGCTTTATTCTGCACTAGTAAAGATCCAGGACTGAAGCTCTGAAAGCTAGTCTCCAAGCGGGTAAGAGGGCGTGGCTTGAGCTGGACATTTTTTTGGTGGATAGGTGAGGAAAAAAAATTTTTTTTTAAGAAATAAAGAAACACTCATATTCCCAGAACATGCATTGTCTGCAGTGAGCATGCGCTACCCACTATGGAACAAAGTTAAGTGTTTAAAAACTAAACAAAAGAGACAGCCAGGAAGGAAGGACGCATTGTGCTCTCCTCGCTTTCCAGTTCCTTTTCCTTCCTCTCCACAGCCTCGGCATCCTTGACTTTCTGTTTCAGGACGACTGGAACCTTTCCTCTGACTCAGAGTTTCAAGTGTTCCCCACCCCCACAGGCTGCCGCTCGCTCGCTGGCTCGGGTAGGAGCCCTGGAGTCTGGTGCTGCAAGAGCTCTGCGAGCCGATCCCGGGGAGACGCGTGGCAGGGAGAAAGGAGTGTAGCTAGCAGGTATGGCTACCTGTCTCTCAGACTAAACTCAGCAGGCTGTCCATCCTGCCCCAAGAAACACCACTGTTTTGTAATCTCTCAGGGAGCTCTCTAAGGTGGGAGAGGTAGTGGAACCCTCTTTCCTGCCTCAGGAACCTATGATTGGTTAGAGGCCCGCTCACCGCTCACGGTAGCTCCTAAGACCCTTAACTTGCCCCTACAACTACATGTGTCCAGTAAGGACTCCTGATGGTTTGTCTCAAAGAAGTCAAGTGTGATAAACACTATAAACAGATTTTGGTGGTCTCAGCCTTTCTGTGCAGGCGCCTTAAAGGAGAGCAGCCAAAGCCTCATTGAGTCAGGAGGCAGCCAGGCAAAGTGGGCACAGGCAGATGTGCCTTTTTGGTTTACTCAGTGGCAGGCATATTCCCTGAGACCAGCACATGAAGGCCAGTTCTCTTACACTGCACAGCATCCCCACCCCTAGGCCTCGTTTGAAAAAGTTTTTTTTTTTAATTAAAAAAAATTTTTTAAATTTTTTGTTTTTGTTTCTCTGTGTAGCCTTGACTGTCCTGGACCCACTTTGTAGACCAGGCTGGCCTCGAACTCACAGCGATCTGCCTGTCTCTGCCTCCAGAGTGCTGGGATTTAAGGCGTGCACCACCGCCTGGCTTAAAAAAGTTTTCAAAGTCACATTTATTTATTTAGTGTGGGCAGGTATGCCACAGTGTACGTTTGAAGGTCAATTTATAGGAACCACTTCTGTCACTAAGGTCCTCGGGTCCAAACTCAGGTTGTCAGGCTTGGTAGCAAGCTTGCCCCTTTTGGAGGAAGACAGTCTGACAGTTGAATGACATCAGGAAAAGGCAGAGGGAAGGAGAAGGCGATCTGGGGCCTCCTCTTCCTGAGACCTGCCTCTCCACTCTTCACCCCAGGGCCCAGCTCTGCCCAGGGATCGGTTTAGAGACGTCTGAATCCCAGGAGGGTCTGCATCCATCTTCCCCACCTACACTGGTGGCAGCTTGACACCAAACTCTTCCTGGCCATGTGGAAGTTTCCTCCTTTTCCCAGTCTCTCCTCCCGCTCCCTTTCTGCCGGGGAGCTGACTGTTCTCTGGAGGGACTGAGGGAAACCGGGCTGGCTCTAATGTGATTTTGCCTAGATGGAGCTGGCAACTGGGAACCACTTTCCCTCAGCTTGCCCTCTGCTGGGAAAACTCCATGATGGAGATGGAGACAGGGCAGCTGGCTTGAAGGGCCAAAAAGGGCCATACAGGAACATTCAGACCCAAGACAGATGCTGGGGCCACCTTTCTATCCTGAGCAATCCCTATAAAGACAATGTTTTGGGGGCTGGAGAGATGGCTCGGCGGTTAAGAGCACTGACTGTTCTTCCAGAGGTCCAGAGTTCAATTCCCAGCAACCACATGGTGGCTCACAACCATCTATAATGTTATATGATGCCCTCTTCTGAATAAATAAATAAATCTTAAAAAAAAAAAAAAGACAATGTTTTTGGGGACAGTTTACTTGCTTGGAGCCCAAAAGCAAATTCAAAGAAGAAACAATAGAAAAGAAGCAAACACAACAGCGTGTGACCCCAAGACCCTTGTGGGGCAGGAGCTCTGAAGGTCACAGCCCTGATGCTGGTGCTTAGAGCCATGTGATTTTTGGTCACACCATGTAAGGTGTTTGCCCAAATTCTAACTCCCCGATTTGTAAAACAACTTTTCTAAGACCTCATAGATCTGAGCAGGGCGATTGAAGTAGTGTATGGGAATTATACTGTATGGCGTATGGGAAATTGGGACATAGAAAATAGCCAATATTCATTTATCCCTCAGATGTAGCCTTGACTGTCCTGGACTCGCTTTGTAGACCAGGTTGGCCTCTGCCTCCCAAGTGCAGGGATTAAAGGCATGCGCCACCACGCCCGGCTCTTCCACAGATGTTTAAAGGGAAAACTTACTGAATTCTGGAGGCTTTGTGATCTACCAGCTTTATTAAACTGCATTAGTGGAAGCCACAAGTGCAATTTGTCGGTGCCTGATTGAATAGTTAGATGTTTGTCATTCACCAGCGACATCCCCCACAAAGGCCTCAGAAGTTCTCTGAGTGGTTGAGAACTGACACACAGGGACAGAGATTCAATCTGCATCTCCCTTGAGTCTGTGGCTCTCTGGGAACCAGGCCCTCCTTTCTGCCACCAGCACCACATTTCTGTTCCCAGGGGAGGCCCCGGATAACACAGCTACATGTCACTCGATGGCCCACAGAAGGAGCAGTGTCCCTGGTGGAATTGAAAAACATCCTTGAAAGCTGCAACTTTTACAGGGAAGGTTACCATGCCAACCACAGCCTCCTTGGCCAACAGGGATGAAAGGAAACAAGGCCCCCCGGGTGACAGGCAGCCACTGAGTGTTCACAGACTTGTCTGGAGTCATCAGCGGCTGCTCACTGCTGCTCTGCAGAACAGCAGGGAAATTCAGGTTAGATTTCAGTGGGACTCCGGGACAGGCCGGACTGACCAGGTTGGGTTGGGAAAGGCTCTTCTGAGAGCGATACCTATCTCTTGGTGAAATGTGTGGGCGTGGTACTGACAGCAGGTGTGGGAGGGGAGGCTGTCCTACATACCAGGTTCTGGTTGTGAAGAGAACTCAACTTCTTCGGGGTTCTTTTTTTTCTTTTTTCTTTTTTCTGTCCCTGCTGCCCTTATCCACTGGGCAGCAGGTCACCAAAGTGACAAAGGAGTGTCGGGGCCACACATACCTCAGGAGAAGGCAATAAACTCTTAACTGGGTCTGGTGTCACAAGCCTGGAACCTCAGCTACTCCGGAGACTGAGGCAGGAGGATGGCAAACTCAAGGTCTGCCTGCACTACGGAAGGAGTTCCAGGCCAGCCTGTCCAACTTGGTTATAAAAGAAGCTGGGCGGCGGTGGTGCATGCTTTTAGTCCCAGCACTACGCAGGCAGAGGCAGGTGGATTTCTGAGTTCAAGGCCAGCCTGGTCTACAGAGTAAGTTCCAGGATAGCCAGGGCTACACAGAGAAACCCTGTCTTGAAAAACAAATAAGCAAAGCCAAAAGGGCTGGGGTTGTAGGTCAGTGGGAGAGCCTAGCATGCACAAGACGGAGTCCCAGTCTCAATTTTAAAGGGATATCGTAAAGTATGCCAGAGCGCGGTAGCCTCTCCTTACTGAGACAGGCCTTCCAGAAGAATGCCCACGCACTCCTTTATGTTAGACACCGCACCACCATCACACACACATTTATTTTCTATTTAATTTGATCACCATAGACCTGCAAAGCAGGAACTGTTAGCCCCTTTACACCAAACACCTGGAGCCTCTGAGAAGGCATCTTTTCCTACATTAGCCAGCTGGTACGGGAAGCAGCTAGGATTAGGCTTCCTTTGAGCCCTACAAGGGGAAACCCCACACCTTAGGGACGCCTATTTTCTTCGAGGCATGTCTTCCAAAGCGGCTCCCCGATCCATCCTTTAACCGGAGGAAGTTAAGGGGACTCAATGAGCAGACAGCTGTGAAAGCCGCCGGGCTCACAACAACCGGGTGTCCACTCTGGGCTGTGCCCGCGCTCAGGCGTGCTTCAGCCGCAGCCGAGAGAAAGCGGGTCACACTCAAGGTTGCAGCGCCCGAGCGCGCGCACGCGGCCGAGCTCGGATTCTTGGCCGGCTTCAGCACCACCACCCCCGCTACCCCCGCCCCCCAAGCCCCGCATCCCGGGGCGAGGTGAGTGCAGCTCCCGCGGGGCCCCGCATCCCGACGCCGGGAACGCGGCGCGAGCTCGGTGGCCCCGGGGCGGCGGAAGCTCCTCGCTCCCGCGCTCCCCGCCCCCGGCCCGCCCCCGGCCGCCCCGCGCCATGTATGGCGCTTCCTTCCCGATCCCTACAAGGAGTTTCCTTCTCTGCCACCGGCCCATACATGGCGCTTCCTTCCCGGCGCAGCTGGCAGGCTGCCCGCGGGTTTGAGCACGGCCTCCGAGAGCAGCCCGCGGCGCCGTGACCCTGCCAAGGAAGGGAAACGCCGGACAGGCCGGTCTCCAGAGCCCCTCGAGAGAGCACTGCCTTCCACTGCAAGGTCAGAGGAGCCCATCGTCGCCACCCATTTCCTCTGTTCCATTTTCTCCCTCTCCGCGCACTGAGCATCCCCTGCCCAACTCCTACACCGCGACCACCCCACCCCACCCCCTCCCTTTGCGCTATTTGATCTTTTAGGAACACCCGGCTGTTTCTCGTCACTCTCGCCTTTCTTCTAATGCCTTCTCCACACCCCTAGCAGAACGAACGCTTCTAGTTTTCCCCAACGTAGATCAGACTAATGGCCCGAGGGAAACCTTTCTTACCCTCATCCCGTAGGTCGACCTAGGATGCACCTAGCCCTCTGTGCACCTTGGGTTGTTCAGGCTGCAGCCTTGGCCTTCACACGGTTACATTCCCAGCTCCCACCTCAGATAATGTTACTATGTTTGTTTTTTTGTTTTGTCTTTTTGGTTTTTCGAGACAGAGTTTCTCTGTGTAGCCTTGGCCATCCTGGACTCACTTTGTAGACCAGGCTGGCCTCGAACTCACAGTGATCCGCCTGCCTCTGCTTCCCGAGTGCTGGGATTAAAGGCGAGCGCCACCAAGCCCGGCTGTTTTTGTTTTTCGAGACAGAGTTTCTCTGTGTATCCCTGGCTGTCCTGGACTTGCTTTGTAGACCAGGCTGGCCTCAACTCCCAGAGATCCACCTGCCTCTGCCCCCTGCATGCTGGGATTAAAGGCATGCGCCACCATGCCTGGCAATGATAATATTTTTGAATGAAAGTAAAGCAGGAAAGGGCCCTGTTATCAGCCTTCCACAGCCCTCTTAGGTTTCCTGTGGCGTGGAAGTTCAGGAGCCCCAGAACCCAACAAGAATAATTCAATTTTGTAAGGGAAGATGGAGAAGGGGGTGGGGTGGGGAAGCAGAAACCGCTAGGCCAGGCCAGGAGTACAGCTACAGTGAGCAAAAGTACGCATGGGGTGCCCCACCATCCCGAGTGGCCTCTGTTGCTCTGCCTGGCAGCTTTTAACCCATCCCAGCAAGGACCGACAAACCCATACAGCCCTGATACTGCAGTTGCAGGGTCTTAAACCTGGGTACCCTGAGGTGATCTACCCTAAGAAAGGGTCAGAGAGAGGGACAGGCAACACAGTCATTCAGGTCCAGACTTAACTGCTGGTGGAGACAAGCGAGCCACCATGTTGTCAGGTAACCATCTGGTGGGTCTTGCTGCCAGAGAAGGGGTTTCTAGTGCCAGGCAGCCCGTGGGTCATTGTGGCTGTGTTTATTTTTATACTACATATTTCTCTCTCTCCCTCCCTCCTCTCTCTCTCTCTCTCTCTCTCTCTCTCTCTCTCTCTCTCTCTCTCTCTCTCTCTCTCTGTGTGTGTGTGTGTACATGTGCCACAGCTACCATGTGTGTCCCAGGGCTTACCCTCAGGTCATTGTGCTTGGAGGCAGGTGACTTCTGCAGAACCGTCTCATCGTCAATCTTACTCTTCGTCTTTCCAGACTTCCTTTCTTCCTCCCGTTTTCTGGCTTTAATCTAGAATAAATAGACCTACAGGCTTCCAGTCTCTACCAGCGATCAAACACACAGGTGCTGTGGCTACAACTAAGGTCTTTCAGGAGTTGAGTTTTTGAGTTTTGTGTGCCCGGGAATAGGGTGCACGGAGAGGCTGTCCCAGGAGTTAGATCCCTTCCCGCGTCCTGGGAGCCTCTTGTCTGAGCCTTGTCTGGGACGTTCCTGCTGTCCTTCCACAGTCTCTCCCTGCTACCTTCCGCCCTCTGCTGGCCATGGCCTCCTCTCGGTGGAGGGCAGTTCATTGTGGAGGCGGTGACTGCTGTTGAGGCTGGGAGATTCCGGGCTGGAAACCAGAGAGCTATTTATAACTGAACCAGGTGGAGGAAGAAGGCACTGGAGGTGTTGAACTCCACTAGGATGCTACAGAATTCACGGGAACCCCAGGTTTCAGTTGGCAGGCCTTCTCTTTCTCGGTGAGGGAGCTTTGAGACGCAGAAAGCATTATGAATTCTCTCATGAAAGCTCTGAGTCAGCATTTCTGTTCCTTTCGAAGGCTGTATATTGATTTGACAAATCTCTGTCAGTCTTCTTCCCTCTTTCTCCCTCCCCCCATCTCTCTCTCTCTCTCTCTCTCTCTCTCTCTCTCTCTCTCTCTCTCTCCTGAGACAAGGTTTCTTTGTGTAGCCTTGGCTTTCCTGGACTCGCTTTGTAGATCAGGCTGGTCTCGAACTTACAGCAATCTGCCTGCCTCTGCCTCCCGAGTGCTAGGATTAGTGCCATTATGCCCAGCTCTCTGTCTTTGTCTGTCTCTCTCTTTCTGTCCTTCTCTTTCTCTCAGTGCCTTTAATCCATTTAGCTATCTCAACAGCCCTTGTTAACATTTTTTTATTTTATTTTATTTTTTTTGGCTTTTTGAGACAGGGTTTCTCTGTGTAGCCTTGGCTGTCCTGGACTCGCTTTGTAGACCAGGCTGGGCTCAAACTCACAGAGATCCACCCTTGTTAACTTTAATATACATTTCCCCCCCCTGCTTTTTGAGACAGAGTTTCCCTGTGTAGCCTTGTCTGCCCTGGACTCCCTTTGTAGACCAGCTTGGCCTTGAACTCACAGCGATCCTCCTGCCTCTGCCTCTGGAGTGCTGGGACTACAGGCATGCGCCACCACTCTCGGCCCTTAATATACATTTTAAAATGAGAATGAGTGTTTGCCTGCATGTATCATGTGTCACTGGGGGTCACAAGTGCGTTTTGGAGCCCCTGGAACTGGAGTTATAGACAATCATAAGCTATTCATGGGGGTGCAGGGAGCTGAATCTTGCTTAAGAGCAGTGAGTGCTTTTAACTGCTGAGCCATCGCTCCAGCCCCCTAATACAGATTTTTAAGAACATTTTTAAAAATTGTTGACGTGTGTGTGGGTGTATGAACATGTGAGTGCAGGTGCCTGCAGAGTCCAGAAGAGACTATCATAGCCCCTGCAGCTGGAGATACTGCTATGTGTGTGCTGGGAACTGAACTTGGCTTCCCTCCAAGTATAGCACGTGCTCCTAACTGCCAAGCCTTCCCCAGTTCTTCCTATAGATTTTTAATCATTAGGGTTAGGAGAAAGAAGGGTGCTCAGGAAGAGAGTGTGGGTGCTGCTTTTGACCCCCTCAGGACTCCTCTGCCCAGTGCCTGTCATTTGCCTGGGTTTTGCTTCTAGACCAGGTGTTCTTATTGACGTGCCTGCCGAGTTGACTTTGATAGTCACATTGTCAAAGCAATAAACTGCATCCATCGTTGCCAGCTCTGCTTGTGGGATGACCGCTCAACACATCGTCATGGTATTTGATGGTTTGGATAGCAGCTACCGGCATTCAGGTACCTTTCCCCCAGAGCTGTGATAAGCTGTGGTGTCTGGCTTCGGAGTAGCGGTGAGCCCTCACAGAACGAAGAAGCAAAACAGAAGACAGTCTGGCTAGCTGGAAACTCCGCAGTGTAGACAAGGCTGGCTTTAAACTTGGGGCCATCTCACGCCTAAGTGCTTTTATCTCTTCTTCCTTGTCTTCTTCATCCCCTGTACTGCCCTCCTCCCCCCCCCCCCCAACCCCAGTGTTTCCCATGCTAGGCAATCATTCTGTAATGGAGTCACTCACTAGTCTGGAAATCAGTTGGGACAAGGGTTGTCGCCTCTGGTTCACGAGGTATTCCTGGGACTGGCCCTTTGCTTGTCTATAGTGTGGGCTAAACAACTTAGTGTAAAAGAAAAGATAAATAATATGTTCCAAGCCACAGAGTTGCCCCCCTCCCTCAGACAGGGGTTCACTGTGTCACCCTGCTGTCCTGGACTCACTTTGTAGACCACGCTGTCCTTGAACTCACAGTGATCTACCTGCCTGTTTCCCAAGTGCTGGGATTAAAGGTGTGCACCACTACACCCAGCTCACCACAGAGCCTTTTGTTTTTTGTTTTGTGAGCCAGGGTCTCCAGGTCTCCTTGGCTGTCCTGGAATCACTTGTACACCAGGCTGGCCTTGAACTCACAGTGATCCACCTGTCTCTGCTTCCCTAGTGCTGGGGATTAAAGGTGTGCCACCACACCCGGCTACCACAGAGCTTTTAAGTGGACCGCTACTACTGTCCCGGACAGCTGTCTCCTATGTCCACCCCACATCTGTTAAGTGCTTTTTGAAAGTAAAACAGCAAAGAAGGCGCTGGAGTGATGGCTTAGAGGTTAAGAGCACTGGTTGTTCTTCCAGAGGACCCAGGTTTGAATCCCAGCACCCATATACGTGGCCATTTACAACTTGTCTGTAACTCCAGTTACATTTTCATTATAATGAAATCTCAGTGGCAGGTGGATCGATTGATGTGAGTTCAAGGCCAACCTGGTCTACAAAGCTAGTCCAGGACAGGTAAGGCTACACAGAGGAAACCCTGTCTCAAAACAAAAACAAAAACAAACAAATAAACAAAAGGCAGAGAAGAGGGGAGGGGAAGAAGTGTGTTAGGGAAGCGGGGAGCTGTTGTTTGTAAGCATGGAAGTGGGGAGGCAATAGAAAGATTACTTCACCACCACTGGAAGTGTTTGGGTGGCTGATAAGCATATGAAAAGATGCTGCCACCATTAGTCACCAGAAAAATGCAGATCAAAACCATAGTGGCACCAGCAAGGAACAATCTGAAAAAGAACTTCAGATAAAAAGATTTATACAATGGAAATTATAAAACATTGTTGAAAGAAAAACCTACACAAATGGAAAGTCATTCTGTGTTCTCGGACTGCAAGACTTTTATTTATCTATTTATTTAAAAGATAGGGTTTCACCATGTAGCTTTGACCAGCCTAGAGCTCACTATGTAGACCCTGCTAGACTCTAACCTACAGAGATCTACCTGCCCCTGCCTGCCCAGTGCTGGTATCACAGGTGTGCACCTGTGTGCCTGGCTTTATCTTTTTAATATCGCAATGCTGCTTAAAAGAACCTACAATTCAATGGAATCTTTAAAAATTCAGATGCCTCACCCTGCAAGCAGAAAACCTAGTCTCAAAATTCATGTGGAATTCTAAGACCCCAAAGTAGGAGAAAACCCTGAAAGCCAGAAAAAATTTGGATTCATAATTCATGATTTAAAAATGAAATTAGAGGGCTGGAGAGATGGCTCAGAGGTTAAGAGCACTGTCTGCTCTTCCAAAGGTCGGGAGTTCAATTCCCAGCAACCACAGGGTGGCTCATGACCATCTGTAATGGGATCTGGTGCCCTCTTGTGGCAGGCAGGTGCACATGTGGGCAGAATACTGTATAAATAATTAAAAAAATGAAATTAGAAAACTGTATGAATCTAAATAACATGGAAATGTGGCTTTACTATGTAGCCAGGATGACCTGGATTTTTGTTTGTTTTTTGAGACAGGGTTTCTCTGTGTAGCCTTGGCTGTCCTGGACTTGCTATGTAGACCAGGCTGGCCTTGAACTCAGAGATCTACCAGCCTGTTTCCCTGAGTCCTGTGATTACATGCGTGTGCCATCACACCTACCTGGTCTGGAATATTTATTTATTTATTTATTCATTTATTTATTTATTTAATAATCTATGTGTAGGAATCTTTTGTCACCATATATGTCAGTTCACCACTTGTGTGCCTGGTGCCCTTGGAGGTCAGAGGAAGGCATTGGGTCCCCTGGGACTAGTGACAGGCAGTGAGCTGCCATTTGGGCGCTGAGAATCAAAGCTGAGTCTTCTGGAAGAGCAGGTGGTGCTCTTAAGTGCTGAGCCATCTCTCCAGCCTCTGGCCTGGAATTCTTGATCCTCCCAGGTGCTGTGATCACAGGTGCACCACCACACCTGCCACATCTGCATTTTGAGAAAGGATTCTTAGTGGGCAACAAGAGAAACATAAACTAGACTCCATCTGAATTAAAAAGTTGTGAGGAGAGGGAGGCTTGGTGGTTAGGAGCTCTTACTCATGTTCAAGAGGGCCCTGGAACTGGGGTGACACCTTGGGCCTTTAACCTCAGCACTTGGTAGCAGAGGCAGGTGGACTCTTGTGAGTTTGAGGTTAGTCTGATCTAAATAGCAAGTTCCAGGACAGCTTGAGATACTGTCTCAAACAAGTAAGAGAGGGAGGGTGATGAGACGAACCAGTTTAGTTCCCAGTACCCGAGTTGGGTAGCTCACAACTACATGGAATTCTAGTTCCAGGTGGTCTGACACCTTCTGGCCTCTGTAGGTATCCATGCATGTGTGCACACACATGCACACAGGACTTTTAAGAAATCAAATCTAAGGGGGCTGGAGTGATGGCTCAGAGGTTGAGAGCACTGACTGGTCTTCCAGAGGTCCTGAGTTCAGTTCCCTTGCTCACAACCATCTGTAATGAGATCTGGTGCCCTCTTCTGGCTTGCAGGTATATATGCAGGCAGAAGATTGTATATATAATAATAAATATATATATATATATATTTTTTTTTTTTTTAAATTTTTTTTTCCGAGACAGGGTTTCTTTGTGTATTCTTAGCTGTCCTGGACTTGCTTTGTAGACCAGGCTGGCCTCGAACTCACAGCGATCCACCTGCCTCTGCCTCCCGAGTGCTGGGATTAAAGGCGTGCACCACCACACCCAGCAATAATAAATATATAAATCTTAAAAAAAAAAAAAAGAAAGAAAGAAATCAAATCTATGTTCAGGAGGCAGAGGCAGGTGGATATTTGTGAGTTGGAGGCCAGCCTGGTCTACAAAGTGAGTCTAGGACAGCCAAGACTGCAGGACTGCACAGAGAACAGAGAAACTCTGTCTTGAAAAACCAAAACATAAATAAATAAATAAGCTGGGCAGTGGTGGCGCTCGCCTTTAATCCCAGCACTCGGGAGGCAGAGGCAGGTGGATCCCTGTGAGTTTGAGGCCAGCCTGGTCTATAATGAGAGTCCAGGACAGGGAAAGCTACGCAGAGAAACCCTATCTTGAAAAACAAAACAACAGCAAAATAAATAAATAAAAATCTATAAAATATCTGGGGGAGAGATGCAGAGATACCTCGGCTGTTAAAGGCTAAGGCTCACAACCCAATCTTCTAAAAGTCTGGGGGACGGTGGATGTAGCTCAGTGACAGAATGCCTAGCATGTATGAGGCCACTAGCATTGCAACAACAAAATACAGAGTTTTGCACACGAAAGAGCATCAAAAAAGTGAAAAATAAGGCTCAGGAGATGGCTCAGTGAGTAAAGGTGATTGCCTCCAAGCCTGACAACTCGTTTTTTGTTCCCAAGGATTCACATAAAAGAAGAGCACTAATGTATATGTAAGTCACTCTCTGACCTCCACATATGCACTGTGACATACATGTGTGTGCACATATATACCCATGAGCAAATGTTTTTTGGGTTTTTGTTGGTGTGTGTGTGTGTGTGTGTGTGTGTGTGTGTGTGTGTGTATGAAAATGAACAGAGGACAGGAACAAACTGCTAAATAAATGGGTGATAGTCATATGGAAATGCATTTGAAACAAGATTAGTCCTTAAGGACATGCAAATGAAAACAAAGGTGAGTTAGGGCTTCTCACACACTCAGGAGACAAAGAAGTCAGAACAAGGGCTGGCAAGGAGGTGGAGGGCCTGGACCCTTCTGCCCTGCTGGTGGCAGTGCAAAATGAAGCAACTGAGGAAAACTTTTTGGAGGTTAAACATTACAGCACAACCGTGCATGCTTGTAATCCATTCAGGAGACGCAGACAGGAGGATCACCACCAGCCTGGGCCTTGACTTGATACTCTAAACCCAAAGTATACTATGTAACCTATAGAATTTTGTTTTGTTTTGTGAGACAGGGTTTCTCTGTCCTGGACTCGCTTCCTAGTCCAGGCTGGCCTTGAACTCACAGAGATCCTGCCTCTGCTTACCATGTGCTGGGATTAAAGGTGTGCACCACTACCACATGTTTATTTTTTAAACCCGGTCATCTATTCTGAGATATCAACCTGTGGAGGCTTCAATGAGAATGGCTCCCAGAGGCTCATGTGGTTGCATAGCTGGCCCCAGTTTATGGACCTGTTTGGGAAGGATTACGGGGTGTGGCCTTTGTTGGAGGTGTGGTGCTGGGGGTGAGCTTTGAGGTTCCAAAAACCTCGTATCATTCTTAGTGTGCTGTTTTCTGTTCATGGATCAAGATCTCGGTTGCTGCTCCAGCACCATGCCAGTGACCTGCTGCCATGCTCCCAGTGTGATGGATGGACTCTGGTCTCTCTGGAACTGTAAGTCCCAAATAAACTTTCTTCTGCAAGTCACCTTCGTCACGGTGTTTTGAAGTAGCACTAGAAAAATAACTACTTCACTGAGAAGCCAAACTGCGTGTGTGTGTGTGTGTTCACATGTGCACACCTCAGGGGTTGTTTCGCATGTTTGTGCTTTTCTGTGGATGGCCAAGGTTGACATATCTAGTGTCTTCCTGGATTGCTCTCCATCTTTTACACAGAGACAGGGTCTCTCACTGAGCCGGGGGCGCTCCATGTGGGCCAGCCTGGCTAGCCAACTTGCTCTGGACATTGCCCGTCTCCTCCATCTCCCAGGTGCTGGGATTGCAGGTGGGTTGCCATGCTCACCCATCTTTCATATGGATTCTTGGGATTGGAATTCGATTCTTCACCTTCTTGCGTGGCATGGCAACTGTTTCACCTGCTGTGGCATCTTCCTAGTTACTTTGTGGCCTTTTTTTTTTTTTTTTTTTTTTTTTTTTAACAGTCAGAGTCTCATTTTGTAGCCCTGGATGGCCTGGACTTGCTCTGTAGCACAGGCCTTGAACTCACAAAAGCTATGTTGCCCACATTGCCTTTGTTTGGTTTGGTTGAGACAGGGTTTCCTGTTTGGCTCTGCTATCCTGGACTCCTTCTGTAGATCAGGCTGACCTCAAACTAAGAGATACGCCTGCTTGGGATTGAAGGCATGTGCTACCATGCCCACCTGCCTTTTTGTTTTCGATATAGTTGTGAGGTAGAGATGTCATGTGAACTTTAAAGATGGAACCTGTGTCTTCGGGAGGAGCAGCCTTAAGTGCTGAGCCATCTCTCCAGTTCCCCCTTTGGTTGGTTTGTTTGTTTTTTTGAAACAAAGTCTCTCCCTTGGCCTGGAGCCTATCAAGTATGCTAGACTGGCTGATCACTGAGCCCCACGGGTCTGCTCTACTTCCCCAGCACCCATGTGTAAGATGCCCTGCCATGCTCAGCACTCTGTGCTGATTCTGGAGTTCCAACTCAGATCCTCATATTTGCAAGGCAAACACGTTATTGAGCCATAGCCACCTCCCCAGTCCCTCAAAAGTTAGCCAAAGACATATTGGATGTTAATGGCACATTACTCACCATATCTGAAAACATGCAGCAACCCAGATCCCCCGGGGGAATGAGCCAATAATTGTGATACCCACAACACTTTAATACCAGTATTTAGGGTCTTTTCCCATACCAAGCAATTCTCTGCCTCTCCAGACATGAACTGGGTGTCCCACAGTTTAATTCAGTTTTGACAGCTGCAGTTAGTACAGACCCCATAGCTTAAGGGCTCAGTCCTAACAGATGTGGTGGCACAGGTGCCTGCAATCTCTTGAAGAATGGAACAGGAAGGTCCCAGGCAGGCCAGCCTTGACTATGCTGTGAGTTCCAGGCTACTCGGGGATATAGCATAAGACCATATCTTTTTGTTTTGAGACAGGACTGTAGGCTCAATTTTCTTAGCAAATATATTTTATTATGAAATTAACCGAGAGTACCTCACTTATAACCCGACTAACCTAAACAATAGGAAAAGATTAAAGGATACAATAATGAAATCGTAAGGATATCAGTTCCAAGGAACGATTCTCCTGGTGTAATCAGCAGGATTTCTTCTGCTGGCACCTGGAGCAACCAGAACCTGGAGCCTCAGCAGGAGCCGGAGCCCCAAAAGCCTTCCCTCAAGCGGTTCGTTTCGAAGTGGAGCGATGAACAGAACTATCCCCAGTCTCCAAAGGCCCCACCTCCTGTTTTTGGCTCACATTTATACCTCCTCTCAGCATTTGTTCAAGGATGTTTTTCAGCTGCTTAATAACCAATCTCCCCCACATGGTGTTTTGACTTGGAAGAGGATAAACATCACCTGCTCTCTCACAAGTCTTTCTCATCCCCGACTTGTGATCTAAAAAAACAAAACATGTTTCTCTCTCCTTCACAGGATCTCACCATGTAGCCTTGGCTATCCTGGAACTACGCAGACCAGGCTGGCGTCAAACTCAAAGATTTGCCTGCCTCTGGAATGCTGGGATTAAAGGCGTGCACCACCACCTGCCTGGATAAGACCATGTTTTTATAAAAAAGAAAAAGTAGGCACAATGGTCCACACTATGGGATCCTGGCAGAGGCAGACAGGTCTCTGAGTTCAAAGCCAGCCTGGTGCATATAGCAAGTTCTAGGCCAGGTGGGGCTACATAATGAGACTGTCTCAAAAATGAATTTCAGAGTCACATATTTAAGGAGTGGCTGAAGACTGGCTCCCATTCTGTAAACTACACCTTTAAAAAGTTAATAACCAAATGAGAAACGATGAGTGTAAGCTATCAGTATCCTGAAGTTTGAGGAAGTTCCCTGTTTTGGATCAAGACAGGGCTGACTCCCCTATCCTTGGACTCTGCAGCTGACCCATGCTCACATGGAGGTCTCAAACTTCAAACGAGGGGTCACTCCACATTCTCCTTACTCCTAGCCCCCAACTCTTGATCTTTAATGCCTCATTAACTGTTTTTGCTGCTAGACAGTGACCACTAAGGGTAAGGCCCAGGTATTCTGCCCGGCATGACTCACCGCTGCGCCTGAGCAGCTTGCAAAGGCTCTGTGTGTAGGAAATGCCTTTGAGTGCTTGCTGGGAGGATGGACAAGAATGAGGTTATCTCTGTCTAAGCATAGGGTTGGCGGTGAGGAGTCTGAGTTTCTGAGGTCCTCCAGATCAGAGTTGAAGGAGTGGGGAGGAAACAACGCTACCTGAGCTACAGAGTTGAAATGGGGCAAGGTAGGGTCCATAGGCTCCTGAATGCTTTAAGGTGTACCGTCACCATGCCCAGCTTAGCTTTTCTTTTGATGGGTTACGGAGGCAAGCAGAATGGGTTACATATCGCCCTGTAGGGTATCTCAGCAGAATGGCGGAGGGTGCTGGAAGCCTGGGGCAGGAGAAGCAACAGAGTCATCCAGCTCAAGCCAAGCTTGACTCATGGGGAAGTGACTTGAGAACACTTTAATAGCTGCGTAGTGCTGGCCACCTTTCCCTTCCCAGCTTCCTTTGGCTTCTGGCCACTCACTTGCTCCCTCCTCTCATAATCTGTTTTCTCATCCACAGCACTGGAGAGAACAGGACTCGCTAAGGAAGAACAGGGTCATCTATTTGCCCAGGCCACAGATACTGGAGTTGTAATGTTGGACACTAATGTTAATTTGCTGTAAAGAGCTCAGCAAGTGATTTATAATGCTGCTCTCCTGTCTTCAGCCATCGTTTCTCCTCAGAAGGTAATAGAAGAAGATCCAAGCCTTGAGTACTAAAGCTATGGTTCTCAAACAGTCAGGCATGGTGACATATGACTCATACACATTAAAAAAATGTTTATGGGTGTCTTCCCTGTCCGCATCTGTGCACTTACGTGCAACTCCTGCAAATGCACAACAGATCTTCTGGGTACTAGGTCCTTCTGAGGAGAAGCCAGTATTCCTATTGAGCCGTCGCTCCTGCCCCAAAGCAAACAAACAAAAACAACCTAAGTACTAGGTTACTGTAGTGAAGAGCAAGACTGACTGCAGAGAAAGGACAGAAGCCTGTTCTTAGGTTGGGCTCCAAATTCTCAGGTAGCTATGCTTTTCCTATCACCTGTTGCTTGTCTAGCTAGCATCCAAGGCACCCAATCAGTTCAAAGCCCAAGACTGACTATCTCCAGGGCACAGGGGAGCAGCTCCTTTCCCGGCCCTGCCCCTTCTCTCTTCCAGGCAACTCCCCAGATCTCAGACGTAGGCTGACTTAGTGGGATTGACTCCAGAGAAACCCAAATTATGAGTCAAAGGTAACTTGCAAAGAATCAAGCCAGTTTAAGAACCTTCTGAGCTGGGTGTGGTGGCACACACCTGTAATCCCAGCTCTTGGGAGGCAGAGGCAGGCGGATCGCTGTGAGTTCGAGGCCAGCCTGGTCTCCAAAGCGAGTCCAGGACAGCCAAGGCTACACAGAGAAACCCTGTCTTGAAAAAACAACAAAAAAGCCCCCTCTGAAGCAGTTAGGACCCAAACATCCTGCTGTGTCATGGCTGCTCACACCGCCCCTACATAGTTTGTTACACGATGCTGTCTAGTTTGGTCTGAGACTCCTGGGATCGCAGTTCTGCGCCACCATGCCCAGTGCTGTTTACCGCCCCCTCCACATTTCTGAAATTTCAGAATGTCTTTAGTAAGCCTCACTTCTCCCGACAGGGTCTCACTATGTAGGCCTGGCTGTCCTGAAATTCAGGCTGGCTCTGAGCTTACAGAGATCCACCTGCTTCTGCCTCCTGAATGCTAGGATCAAAGGCATGTGCTACTCCTGGCTAGAAACCTCACCTACTTTAGACCTCTTGATACATCAACATGTACTCCCTAAGAACATTCTCTTACAAAACCATGGTGATTACAAAGCTAGGATTTAACTATGGTAGGCCTTTTATCTATAGTACACCTGAGTGTTAACTGTCCTATAATATAGTTTGAAGAACAGGGACAGGGGTCAGGCAAGAGGACTCAGTGGGAGGGAAACGGAGAGAACCAACTCCCACAGCTTGTCTTCTGATGTCCACATATGCTGTGACATACACCTCTAAAAATGTAAATACAAATGAGATATAAATGGGGGAAAAAAACCTAGTGGAGGCAAATATGGCACAGTGCATGCACCTGTTGTCCCAGCTACTTGTGAGGCTGAGCAAGTCACTTGGAGCAGCTGTGGAGGCAGAGGCAGCAGATTTGAGTCTGAGGCCAGCCTGGTCTACATAGTGAGCTCCAGGATAACCAGGTTATGCAGAGATCCTGTCTCAAAAAGCAAAGCAAACCAAACCAGCAACAAAACTTACTTGAGACCATGAGTTCGTGAACAACTAGGTAGGGCAGGTTAGCAAGACCTTCTTTTCCAAAGGGATGGGGTGGGTGGGAGGTAGGAAGCAACATAGCTGAGTAGTAGTCAACACTTAGCACAGAGAGGGTCCTGCTTCAACCCCCAAATTAACTAAATAAAGGACGAATGACAAACACTACCACCATTTGAAAACGTGTATTCTCTGGAGACAGGGCCTCATGTAAAGCAGACTGGCATTAAGCACATTGTGTAGCAGCTGAGAATGGCCTTCAACTCCTTCATCTTCCTGCCTCCGTTTCCCAAGTGCTAGAGCTGTAAGTGTGCTCCCCCAAGGTCTGGTTTGAGATGCTAGAGAGATTCCGGGAGTCCTCCCCAAGGTCATGGGGTCTTTTTGTTTATCCTCAACTGTACTGGGGTATAAACTGGCTAGCCAGTAAAAATGTGCATTGTGGGAAAGAAGAAATGTTAATGGGTGACTTCCAGACACAGCTCAAGTGGGTGGTCACCTCGAAGAGCTAGCAGTAAGGCATGCCCACTTAACCTTACCGGCACCATTCCCCACCCCCACCCCTAACACATGAATGGCCTGCTTTCACAACTTTAGGACCAAACACACTATATCCTAGATTGCCATGTAATAGTTTAGGAACCTCAAAAGAAATACTTCTGAGTTTTTCTAAGGATTATGTAACTTAGTGACTACAGTTATTTTATAGATGGTAGTTTGAACTTGGATTTCAGAGGGCAAAAGTGTAGCGAGGCCAAATGAGCCTCCTGGGTCCTTCTATGCACACTCAACCCTCCTTCCTTTGGCTGACCGCCCTCCCTATTTCTATAGATTCTGAGGACAAAGCTAGCTGTCACAAACATCTGCTGACACTGGGTTAGAAATCCTGCCTTTTCCAATGAAGCAGGTTTCCTCAACTAGCATCCCTGTAGTTTAGCACCACCTTGTGGCCACCACCATAGTCACTGCAGACACTTTATGGGATGAAGGTTGGTGGCCAAGGAATCACTGTAGGCCCAGCCAAGTGCCAGATAATGGCTCATCTCACATACCTTTCTCTATGAAATCCTTAAGCTAGTCATTAAGACAGCGTCTTTCCAGGTAAAGGGCTTGTCTGGAAAACTCGGCATCTTCCTGCCAAGGCTCTGGGGCACGGGAAAGACACTGCCACTCAACTACGTCAGCCCTTTGCTTTGAGGTCAGAGTTCACTAACTTGTCCTGGCTGACTGATGTGCCCAAGCCTCCCAAGCAGCAGGGACATAGGCAACTACTATACAAGGCTGGTTTCCAGTCAAACCCAGGCAGGGATCGGCCTGTCAAATTCTGAGGACACACAAGGCTGGAGAGATGGTTCAGAGGTTAAGAGCACTGGCTGCTTACTCTTCCAGAGGTAGAGTTCAGTTCCCAGCAATCATGGTGGCTCACAACCACCTATGAGATCTGGTGCCCTCTTCTGGCCTGCAGGCACACACGCAGGGAGAATACTGTATACACAATAAATCTTAAAAAAAAAAGGGGGGGGGACCTTGGAAGCGAACATCTCTGGGTGCACCTCTAGTTTTCATTTGGCCACATTATAGCATCTAAACCCTCTGGCCAGTCACCCCCTACATTGCTTGAGGTACACGCCTATCAGGGTGGGACTTTGCCAGATGCGAATCCCACCTGGCACTCACTTAAGTTCGCTACAAGGTAGAAGCTGGCGTGGGTCTTAAATTCCACCCTGGCACTCAGCCTGGGAGTGTCATGGTATGGGAATGGGCGCTGAACAAAGCATGGCAGGCACTGCAGGCCCGGACAGGCAGGCACTGCAGCCCACGCATCCTGCACTCAACAGCCTGATTACCACCTAGGCATGCTGTAGGAGAAAAACTACCTTTACTGTGCACTATGACTGTCTTTTTCCAGAGGAAGATGGGTTTAATTAATCCAAGAACCTTCTGGGTTGGATGAGAAAAGCACAAGTATGCTGAAAAGGCAGTGATGGGCAAGACCACAGCTGCTCCTGGCCAATTTTCTTTCAAACCTTCAATTAGCAAGCCACATATAACCTGTTTCTTAACTAGGCTTCTTAAGCTCTCAAAGAACCTCTATGTCCCAAAACCTTTAAGGAGAAAACCAAAATATTAATGCCAGGCTAATTTCTGATCTGACACCTTACATGGCTATTTTCCTGCCTTCATATATGTGCATCTCATGGGTGCGTGGTACCAGTGGTGGTAAGAGGGCACTGGATCCCCTAGTACCGTGGTTACAGCCACTGTGAACCTCTACATGGGTGCTGGCAACTACTGTGGGCACTTTGCAACTGCAGCTGGTGCCTTCTTTTGAGACAGGGTTTCTCTGTGTAGTCTTGACTGTCCTGGACTCTCTTTGTAGACCAAGCTGGACTCGAACTCACAGAGATCTGCCTGCCTCTGCCTCCCAGGTGCTGGGATTAAAGGTCTTCTTCCGTTTTTTTAATGCAGGGTTTTTCTATGTAGCCCTGGCTGTCCTGGAACTCAAGAGACACACCTGCCTTTTTGTCTTCCAAGTGCTGGGATTCAAGGCATGTACCATTATGCCTGGCGTGCAGTCAGTGCATTTTTTTTTTTTTTTTGGTTGTTTTCTAAAGTTTACTTTCTTTTTTTATTCCTTTCTTTTGTATATAGTGCTCAGCCTGCATGTGTACCTGCAAGCCAGAAGAAGGCATCAGATCACATTATATAGACAGTTGTAAGCCACCATGTGGTTTCTGGGAATTGAACTCAGGACATCTGGAAGAGCAGAAAGTGGTCTTAACCACTGAACTCTCTTCTCCAGTACCCGCAGTCAGTGCTTTTAACTGCTGAGCCAACTACTTGGCCCCTGGACTAGCTATTCTATTGTTCATTTTTGAGACAGGACCTTGCAATGTAGCCAAAACTTGCCTCAAACTTGCAATGGTCCAACCTTTGCCTCCATGTACCACCACCAATCACATTGGACTCCTTTGATATAGCACTCAAAGGCAAGCAGACAGAGGAGTTAACTTAAGAAATGGGACTGAGCCGGGCGTGGTGGTGCACTCGGGAGGCAGATGTAGGCGGATCGCTGTGAGTTTGAGGCCAGCCTGGTCTACAAAGCGAGTCCAGGACAGCCAAGGCTACACAGAGAAACCCTGTCTCAGAAAAACAAAAAACAAACAAACAAACAAACAAAAAACAAAAAAAGAAAAAGAAAGAAAAAAAGAATTGGGACTGATAAAATTTTGGTTTCATTTCAAAAGAGCTGCTAATCATACTTTCAAACTTTTTAAATGTTTTCTTACCTGTTAGATGGTGACACCACCTTTCTCTATGGAATATAGGTAGTTTTAAAATACCTTAAAAAAAAATCCAAAGACAAATGCAAATTTCCTTCTGACATACATGTAAAAAAGCAGAAGCTCCCTGCAGTAATCTCTGGGATTGCAACCTCAGCTATCATTTACATAGACACACAGTGAGAATAACTCTAAGGCTGAACATTTATTAGGCACGACTAATCTGACAAACGGGAGAATTTAGTCTCTGTAGTCCAGACTTTTCTAGGAACATTCCTAAAAAATCTCAAGCACACAGCATATATTCTTAAATATGGTTTAATACTCTTCTCCATTTCTGTACATCACAACACCGAGATTCTGCTCTTAGGGTCTCTCTGCAGAGGCTAGGGAGTGCAGGCTACGGCTTCACCCTCTCACTTATGTGTTTGTATGCGCAAGTGTAACACATATCAGTATATATTGATACACACATCAATATATAATGCAATATAGATCACCAAGGAGAACACATTGATTAAAGAAATACAAAAATTTGGCATCATTTCCAAACTTAAATAGTAAAAATAAAAACTACAAAAGGAGCTGCATACCCTAAATGTATCATGTGAAACAACAAGCATATTCAAAAAATGTAAATTTACATCCAATTTCTCTGGTCTTGTCATATCACATTAGACCCATTTACAATGGCAAACAAAACCCTAAGGTACTGCGGGGAAGAGTGTGTTCGATTGCTCTTGGTGTCTGCAAACAAACAGCAGAGCCCAAAGCAAAAGCCTGTTCTGGCGGAGCCTCCCGTGTTGGTGAACACCAAAGAATGGACTCTTCTCACTGGGGGTTGAGGCATCAGGTTACGCGACAGACAGTCATTGGACCTCGGAGTACACTGTGAGAACCAGAAGGTTTACATTGAAGACACACTCCCTTCATTCAAGTGAAACAGGATTATTGGAACGATAGGCAGGTCTGCAACCTGGGAACAAGGAGCTGGTTCAGACCAATAAAGCTACAAGTGACTGAGTCAAGTCAGTGAAGAGCAGCAGTCAGGCACTAAAGTGTTAAAAGTACCCAATTTGAAACCCAGTGCACCCCACCACCCTGGTATAAGTGTGGGGGTGATACCAGTTGACTTTAAAACCCTTTGGTCCTTCAAAGTCCACTCGGTATACTTTCCCCATTGCTACTACTGGGCACATCCTACACACTTTGTCATTGTCACCACCTTGAGCACACCATGACTTTGCACTTCAACTGGGTTCAAATCCAACTTACAGCCCAGCTGTGAAGCATATGCTTCAAGGTTTCAGGCCACCTTTTGGATCTAACATGGTTTATAGTCCATGGTGCCATAAGCTGTGTCCCACCCCTCCCCACCCTTGCCCCTCCCACCCCCTCCCATACTTTCTCATCTGAGAGGTGCTTTAAGTCCCACTTTTGAAACAGATGCTCCAGCCCCACCAGGGGTTTGAGATACATGCACGGGCATACATGTCTTGTCTGTCGTTCCTGTGAAAAATCTTGCAGTTCATTTGAAAAAAAAAAAAAAAAAATCAAAAATCAAAACATTCACATAATCTCATGCCACCCAACACAAGGAAACACGACCACCTCCCTTTACCAAAAATAGACCCAAGCAAAATCACCTTTGAAAAAAATTTTTTTGGTTCCACTTAAATTGCTTGTTTTATTTCTCCCAATCCCAGTAATAGCACAGAAGCCCCATCGCATCCATCCCAGACTGGTTTCAAGTGCGCTGCAATTACAGGGAGCCTCGGAGCCTCCGTAATGCTAGTGACACAAAGGGCTCCCAAATGACAGCACAAACGTGCCTCCAAATTGATGGAAGTCAAGAGCACACTGGCCCAATGTGCAGCACTCAGTTTGACTTTGCAATGCAACCTGCACCTTTGAAACCATCAGGGAGTAGGGGCACTGTGAGGGAGTGAAGCTGAAAATGCCTCCTATTAGCTCACCCTTTCCACATTAAACAGAGACCAAGAGAGAAACAGTTCCAATATTTCACCACATATATTTCTTCTTGTGCAGTCTAAGCTGAGAATGCCATGTAAATGGGTCACTGCGAAATGCAGCAATTTAGTTATTCTCCGATCAAAATAAGAAACAAACCAGTGTCATCTCACTTCTACTAACTTTTGAAGGTTGACAGCAGTTAAAGTATTTTGCTTCTATGTATGAAGGTTAAAAAAATCATTTTTTTTTTTCATAAAATACAAGAGCAACCAATTTTACCATCAAGTAAAAGTAAAAACTGGGATTCTTTTAAATTAGTCCAAAGTGGCATTTAGGAACTTAGTTGTAGGCTGCTGCGCTGACACCATGACAAACCAAAGTGTGGGGTTGGGTCTGGTTTTGTTTCACTTTCTTTTCAGTATCCAATGCTCACGGATTAAGTTCTGGAAATGTTCCAATTGTAAGGCAGGGATCTGTTTGGATTCCACCACGGGTATGCTCCTTGGGTTGAATGCTGGAGGGTGAGGCACATTTTGCCGGACCCATGTCGACTACCTAGTAGTCATCAAGGTCAAAAAATTCATCGTCTCCTCCTTGGTATTCCATTCCCTGGAAATCTACTCGGTACCGCAAGATACCTGGAGAAAAAAAGCAGCGTAAGCAATGTGGGTTCCTGAAGCAGGAAGGGGTTGCTCTTATAGGAGACACCCATCTTATTACCTCAAGCATGGTAGCTCACAAATATAAATCTGTACCCAGAAGGCCAAGGCACAAGAACTGCCCAGAGTTGGTGGCCAGTTTGGATGGCACAGCTGAGTCCCAGGCCAGCTTCCCTATACCCCATAAAACCATAAAAGGGAGGGGAGACATGACTCGGAATAAAAGTGCCGATGACCCACATTCCATTCCTGGAACCTATATGAAGCAGAGAGTAGACTCCTAGCTATCTTTTGACACCTGAATATTTGCTTGAAACCACATTCCCCAAATCAGTACACAGGCCCAGAACCTGTGGGCATTCTTGTGCCCACATAAATACATACAAAATAATAACAAAACCCCAGAGATTAAATATGACTGAAATATCTTATGTACATGCACTGAAAAAAAAATCATGTGTAGTGGCACATGCTTTCAGTCCCCGAACTTGGGAGGCAGAGGTTAAGAAGATCTATGTGAGTTCAAGGCCAGCCTGGTATACAGAGGGCAGCCAGGGCCACACAGAACAATCTTGTCTCAACAAAAGCAAAAAAATAAAAATAAAAACCAACCAACCAAAAATACACAGGTGATCTATTATCACACAGACGCACAAATACATGCTAATTAGAAAGATTAAAAATAACCAAAAATTGGTACAAACTAAAGGATAGGCTACCACCTGTTGTCCAACCACCTCTTCCAAGGAGACAGCACATTTCACCCAAAGTAAATTATTTCAGGCTAACCAAGAAGAGGTCCTGGCAGGAGAGCCTGGTTTGGCTTTGCTACTCACCTCCAATTCCACCAAATCCTTTCACAAACTGTGATCCTTCTTGTGACTTATCTGTGACAATTTCTAGTGTAGCTCCAAATTTTTTGTAGTTGTTAGCAAACCATTCCAAGAGGGGCATGCTCTCAATCAGTTCGTGCTCCTGTCCAGTCTACAGGGCAGTCACGACACAGAAACAACACATTAGGGCACAAGGGGCAGCACATCCTCTCAGGGCCATGTCTGTAATCATCCTCCTCCTAGCCATGGCCTGTACCATGAACACACAAAACTACGTATATTCCAGTGCTTGGCAACATGCCTGAAAACCTAGCTAAGTGCAAAGGAAAAACTGATTTAAAAAAAAAAAAAAAGGCAAGCAAGCCAGGTGGATCTCTGATTTAAAGGCCAGCCTAATTTACAGAGTTCCAGGACTCCAGAGCTATAGAGAATCTTGCCTCAAATACCTCCATCCCCCCCCCCAAAAAACACAAACCAAACCCTCCCCCCCCCAAAAAAAGAGGTCTCACAGGGCAAGGACAGTGCTACTCAAATTAAATCTGTTCTTTCTTTGTTTTCTTAAAAAAACATGTCATTAATAAGTATTCTTTTAAAAAAATCATTTACTTATCAATCAATCAATCAATCAATCATGTATATATACAATGCTCTGCCTGCATGTACACTTGCAGGCCAAAAGAAGGCACCAGATCTCATTATAAATGGTTGTGAGCCACCATGTGGTTGCTGGGAATTGAACTCAGGACTTTTGGAAGAGCAGCCAGTGCTCTTAATTCTGAGCCATCTCTCCAGCCCCTAAATCTGTTATTTCAATGATAATAATGCTCCTGATTTAACTTGTTTTGGAGATAGGGTCTTATGTAGTCCTTGCGGCCTTGACCCCAGAGTTGCCTCTCCTTCTGAGTGCTAGGATTAAAGATGTGTAGCAGCAGATTCAACCTACTTGACTACTTAAAAAAAACAAAACAAAACACTCTGTAATAACCGTGACTTCTTCCTTTTTGGAATCAGATCAGTGTGGTAGTGAGACACCACTCCCCTTCCATGGATTCTGACTAGAATAGGGCTTTGTTTTCCAAGGCTGATACTGTATGTTACCAAGGCTTTAACACACATACTTTTTTGTATGTTCTCACTGAACAAAAAAGATTACATACCTCTTTGTCTGTGAAGTGAGATTTATCCTTCTCTTGTTCTGGAGTTAAATAGAGAATTTTCTCCTCTGTAGTATTAAAAAAAAAGTGTTAACCAGGTTCTCAAAATGCTGATAGATATTAACTCACTAGGAGAAGACCCAATAAGGACTCCTAACGCTACTAAACCTTCCCACAAACATCTTAGCACATGAATATTTGGTACCCCGTTCCTATGAGGAAATGTCAAAGACATTCAAGATACGGCTCCACTTTTGGCAACTTTAACTGCAAACAGTCATGAAATAGCTGCTGCGATGGGGACAGAGATACGATACACGACCACGTGCAGGCATAACGCCCTCATAGCTGTGCCTGAAACCCAGGCTTTCTAAACCCAGAGAGATGTAAGACAGCAACAGTATTTTCTTTTTTTTACCTTCTGTGCCTTGGCAATGAAGAACGTATCTCATTATATCCAGATTTTCATAGACTATAAGAATCTCTACAGCTCCCATCTCCAAAGCCTTTAGTGTATCTTCAACTCCAAAACAGTACTTGCCTGTGTCCTGGCTAATTTCATCAAAATATCGCCCTATGGATTAGAGATATAACAATAAAATATACTGGCTCTTGATATCCATGAACATAACCAATTGTGGATCAAACGTTTAGAAAAATAAGTACAGTATGCCCAAGTGTACTATGCCTGTGATGGTAGCATCTGCACTAAACATATACGCTGTGACCTAAATGATAGCATACAATTATTAATATGATATTTAAAGTGTGCCAGACATTACAAATAATTAAGAGACAATCCAAAGTACACAAAAGGGTGTGCATAAGTTATATATGCAAACATTACACCATTTCTTTTTTGTTGTTTTGTTTTTTCCCTGGCTGTCCTAGACTCTCTTTATAAACCAGGCTGGCCTCGAACTCAGAGATCCACACTCCTCTGTCTCCAAGTGCTGGGATTAAAGGCGCGCGCCACCACCTCCCGGCTTAGACCATGATCTCTTGAGCTAACCCCAGTCAACCTAGTGTGGGGATTACAGGTATGAATATCCAGCCCTTTCTTTTATATCTTTTCAGTGTCTTTATTTCACACATATACACCAACAAACATTTACAGAATAAGCAAAATAGGAGCATTTCACTGATACCTATTAATTTCTTCTCTTGAATGAACTTCACGTTGGAGAGAACTTCAGTAGACAACTCAATAGCTTGGTTGAATCCGTTTTCACCACCATAGGATATATCAACTAATTTTAAAACTTTTGATTGCAACCGCTGACACAAATAGAAACAGAAACATTAGGACCTCAAATATTTACCCTCTCTCGTATAATAATTATTTTGTTATTGGATTCCCCTAGGAGCTGGAGTTATATAGTATTTGTGAGCATCTGATGTGGGTGTTAGGGCCTGTGCATGAGCTGCCTCTTCAGCCAGAGAGACTTTCCCCCTTATACAAGGTCTCTCTGTGTAGCCTTGGCTGGCCTTGAACTCACAGAGACCCACTGTGCCTGGCACATAGACCTTTTCTTTTAACTTAGGGAATTTATGACTAGGAAGGCAAACACAGGCGCACTCTGCCGGGATGAATGTGTCCCACAAGACTCCTGTGATGACACTTCCTTAGCTCTTACCTGATCAAACATGTCAGACTGACTTAGTTCGGTTTTAAAGTCAGCCGATCCAGCTAAAACCAGACCAGCCACATTCACTTTGTCTCCAGAAATAAACAGCTGCACAGCAGTCTCTGCCACTTTCCGAACATAGTTATGTCGCTTTTCCATTCGTAAACGGGCAAAACGCAAGGCTGACTGACCTCCTCTGCCTTTGACATAAGAGTGGTGGGGAAAAGGCAACTATTAAAAAAGCACAGCATGCCTTAGAAGTAACAGCAAAATAACCAGTCAGTCTAATCAGCTCCATGGTAACTGTTTAACACAAATTGATGCAGTGACTACCCTAAGAACAAGTAAAAGGACACTAGCCCTCTTATAGATAGATAGATAGATAGATAGATAGATAGATACCGTGTTTCTTTGGGAGATCCACAGTGAATTTGTGCAGAACTTCTCTGGTGTTTCCTTGGAGTGTGCCAAAAAGAGCACCACTGCCGTCTATTACAATAAAACCAAACTTGCTGTCATCTGAAAGTAATGCTGTGAGAGCCTAAAAAACAAACACAAGCACTACACAGTGAACTCTAATGCTTTGCCAAGGTTGAGACAAAATTCAAAGCGACACACAAACCTTTAACCCAGTCTACTTGGTGTGACCACCATGTGGGGATGGAGTCATGTTAGAGCAGCTATAATACCTGATGCTTATGTAGAATGGTGGTTTCCATTCTACAAAGGAGGAAGGGGAAATATTTATTGTTTACTGTTACAGACTTAGTTCCGGAGATGAGATGGTGGTGATGGCACACACTGGTCTACACAACAAGAAAGCAGCTAGTGATTACTTGATTTTATTTTATTTTATTTTTTGGTTTTTTGAGACAGGGTCTCTCTGTGTTAGCCTTGACTGTCCTGGACTAGCTTTGTAGACCAGGTTGGCCTCGAACTCACAGTGATCCGCCCACCTCTGCCTCCTGAGTGCTGGGATTAAAGGCATGCGCCATCACGCCCGGCTTGATTACCTGGATTTTAGCACAATGAAAACAGTAAGAAACTACACAACTCAAAACCTAAACTTGGGCAGGCAGGACGGCTTGGCAAGTAAGCTACACATGGCTCCAGAACCCACGTGGAAGGACAGAATCAACTCCCCAAAGCTGTCCTGACCTCCCCAAGCAAACTAGGACCTGTCTCCTCACTCCACCCCTCTCACATGCAGACACCACAAAACTTGAGGTGGACTCAGTGGCATTTTATATAACTCTAGCACCTAGGAGGCAGAAACAGGAAGATTTCAAGTTCAAAGCCAACCTGAGCTGCAAACCCAATCAGCCAATGACCAAACAACTACTGACCAATCAAAATGTCGGCAGAAAAATCAGTCTCTACTTTTTCATTTTCATAATCTTATTTAGATTCGTAGTATATAGACTGTAACATCCAAATTAAAGATCAGATTTCAAATTTTAATTTCTGATTTCTTGTCTTCCTCTTCTTTTTTTTGTTTTTTAGACAGGGTTTTCTCTGTGTAGCCTTGGCTGTCGTGGATTCACTTTGTAGACCAGGCTGGCCTTGAACACACAGAAATCTTCCTGCCTCTGCTCCCCTGAATGTTGGGATTACAGGCCTGGCTGTTTCTGTTGTTTAAAGTGCTCTGAAGCCTATGGGGGGAGGGGGGGGGGCTCTTGTACTCTGATCCAGTATTCTGCCAGAGCCAACTCAATTTTGTGTTACTATCAATGACCTCAGCATTACCAGATAGTACTATCAAGGCCAAAATAATTTCATAAGTCAACTCTATAGCAAAGGAAAACAAAAAATATCTAAAAATTTTTTCTAGTTTTTGAATGTTTCATCTGATCCCTACTCTCTTGCACAACAATGATGACACACAGGGATCTGAAACACCAGTGTAATTATTATTTTTTAAGAGTTTTTTTTGAGACAGGGTTTCTCTGTGTAACAGCCATATCTTCCCTAGATTCATTTTGTAGACCAGGCTGGCCTGGAACTCAGAGATTCACCTGCCTCTGCAACCCGAGTGCTGGGATTAAAGGTGTGCACGACCATTAAAGAGTTTTTTTTTTTTTTAAAAGATCTTTTTATTTATTTTATGTATACAAGCACTGTTTCCATGCATGCTAGAAGAAGGAATCAGATCTCATTATAGATGGCTGTGAGCCACCATGTGGTTGCTGGGAATTGAACTCAGGACCTATGGAAGAGCAGCCAGTGTTCTTAACCTCTGAGCCACCTCTCCAGCCCCCATTAGAGTTTTATGGAAGAACTTCTGAGTTAGATCCTATTTCTGTACCCCTGCCTCTCCTGAGAGGTATGTAAACAGCTTTGGGACTCACAAAGACACATTTTCTGTGATGAATTGAGACTTATAGCCTGGAACATCCTTAATTGCCAAATTCTGACCTCTTTAGAACTAAGAAATCATTCATCCCATTTTAACTAAAAAAATAAAAAATTCTTTTTATAAAAATGTCTAGAATACAGGCTACTCCATTAGCATCTATCTTAGACAAATGAACCTTAGCAGTAAGCCATCTCTATTGTAGATCTGGTGTGCTAACATACCTCTGTAGTACTTGGGAAGCAGAGGCATGAAAAATGAGCCCAAATGCTAGCCTAGGCCAGCCACCAAGACCCTGTCTTAAACAAGAAAATCAGGTATGGTGGGATTTACTTATAACACTCAGGTGAAGCCAGAAGGAATACAAGTTCAAGGCCATCCTTGGTTATACAACAAGTTGAGAACATCCTGTCTCAAAATAAACTGAGGCTGCGGAGTAGCTTAGTAGATAAGGTGCTTGCTATGAATAAGGAGCTTCGTTTGTTTGTTTTTTTCCAGACAGGGTCTCTCTGTGTAGCCTTGGCTGTCCTGGACTTGCTTTGTAGACCAGGCTGGCGTTGAACTCACAATGATCCGCCTGCCTCTGCCTCCTGAGTGCTGAAGGACCTTAGTTTGGATCCCCAGTAACTATGTAAAAAAACTAGGTATGAGAGAATGCTGAGTGCTGTGGATAGTAGAGTCTACACCCTTAGCTCTACTAGTCATTTTAATGATAACAGGAAGAAAAATAAAAATCAATTATGCTAATAAGCAAGACAATACAGCTATCAGGTACTTTTTAAATCAGAAAAATCCAAAATCTATTTTGATCAAAGTTGATATAAGCAAACGTGTGGGACAGAATGGCTAAGCAGCTCAAAAAGCCTCTGCCAGGACACTAAAAGCTAAGAGAAAAACAAGCTAGATCACCATACAGTTGACCAAGATTCAACTGGAATTGGACTTCCTGTCAAGTTAGCAAAAATCACCCACTGTAAACTGTGGACAAATGTCAGTTCTAATTCCACTGCAGAGGTTTTTCTCTAGGTTGATGAAAGGCAAGAGACTAAAGTAGGAGCCAGCTGTGAATTCCTGATTGCTTACTGTTGACTGATTTAGGTCAGTCTAATGAGGTTTCTTTTCCACTATCAATGTTCATCACAGTTACCTCTGTCACTCAGGTTTCCTAAGAACAGGAAAAGAGAAAAATCTTCACTAAATGCATTTTATTTGCTTATTTTTCAACAATCTGTGAGCTTAGCACTATAGGTGCAAAGAATGTGGGCGAGGTCACTAGTGCAGAGAGGTAGTTAATCAATCACCTGCCTCTAATTAGTTACCTAAACCCAACTTACCACTTTCCTCAAACATGAGCAGTAAAATCAATGTACACTATTTTGAAAATAGTCATGATGACCGGGCGGTGGTGGTACACATCTTTAATTTCAGCACTTGGTTTCTTTTCTTTTTCTTTTTTTTGGAGATAGGGTTTCTCTGTGTAACAGCCCTGGCTATCCTGGACTCACTTTGTAGACCATGTTAGCCTTGAACTCCGAGAGATCCACCCGCCTCTGTTTCCCAAGTGCTGGGATTAAAGGTGTGCGCCACTACACCTGGCTAATCCCAGCACTTGGGAGATAGAAGCTGGCTGATCTCTTGAGTTTGCCGTCAGCCTGGTCTATAGAGTTCCAGGACAGCCAGGGCTACAGAGAGAAACCCTGTCTTCAAAACCAAATCAAACAAACAAAAAATAGTGACAGAGGATGCCCACAACCCTAACACTTCAAGAGGATCAGGAATACAAAGCAACATGGACCCTGTGGTGTCCAAGCTGCCCTTAACACACACGCGCTCGCGCGCAAGAAAATACTGCAAAAGGTTACAGTTGCCTATAGTTTAGAAAACTGACTTCTTAAAAGATTAAATGTGGTTACTATGAGCTACCAATTCTATTTGTACATATATAATCTACAAATTGACACAAGCATGAGTTTTTACAATGGCATGATTCATGAAAGCCAACAGCGGGGCTTCTTTAGCTGAGAATGCTCTGTGCTCACTCTTACCTCTGTATGAAACTTGTTGTCACACAAATACAATGACGTATTAATTGGTTTGAAAGGCTCAAAGTCAATGTTGACTTTCTTTTCCTTTCCTTCTTCTGTTACAATTGTTCCACAGTAAACAACCAGACCATTTGGAGGTACTGCAAAGAACATAAACAATTTCTCTACTTTAATTTTTCCCACAGCCACAATTTAAATAAACAGAAAACCCTTAAGACTCATTGGCAAAATTCTCATCCTAATTCTAAAACTTCTCTGGGATGCTTCAGTAAGATGTATTCCTAAGTATAGCAAGCAGTACTGGTGCTCAATGGATGAAAATAAAAGCTGAAGGACAGTAATGACAGTTGGCGACACAGCAGTAAAGCCTTGGCTGGGGCAGAGTGGACAAAGCAGAGGGGGAAACGGTTACCTTTGTTATAAAGTTTGAGTCTCTGTTGTACAGATGTGATGGCTCCCAGGACTGAAAGGCGGTTTACTCGTGACTTAATGTTAGATGCAGTTCCAAACTCATCTGCTAACATTTTTGCCACTCGTGAAATCTGGTCTTTGGGAGGAATGATCAGCGATATCATGCTCGTGCCATTGCTGGAAAGAGAAACACACACAAGTTTAAATTCATGTCTACCATTGGTGGAATAAGCTATGGCGAGACATTCCAGAAATCATAAAAACTCATCATCTGAACAATACCAGGAAGGCAGCAGCAATATTAGTGCACTGCCCAAAGACAGCAGCTGCTCCCGTGCCTCAATGCTGAGATTAGTGTGTGATGAAGGCACTGAGAGAGACAGCCGGGAAATGTCTCGTCCTCAAGGACGAACAGAGAAGGTTGTCAGAGGACCAACAAGCTGGAATGGGACAAGGAAGAAGCCTGCTAACAGTAGAGGCTTAAGATTCTGGTGGCTCTTCGTTGGGAGAGGCTCTGCCAGGACAATTGCAATAAAGTCCAGACAGATTTGTCAGCTGATACACCCACTATCTTCTCCTTAAATTCTAGGCTTGCCACGAAAATCCTCAAATACCAATTCAATATGCCCAGTGCTTTCTTGATAAAAGAGTAATGCAATTCACAAGTATCCCAGTTAAAAACAATCTGTATCTTGAGATTATATTTTTTGCTTCTTTTTTTCCTGAGGTTACGTTTTTCCATGTAGGTCTGGAGCTATGTAGAAGACGGTGATCACCCTGTCTTGTGTGTACACACACACACACTTAAAAATAGTAATACATTGAAAGCCTCCAAACAAATTCAAATATCTAGAACCAAAGATGAGACTAAAGTATGACCACAGAGAATACCACCTCTTTAACCTGTACTTCCAAAACACATCAGCAGCAGTTAAGAAACACCTAGTTAAAAATAAAGAGTATTATATTGCCAGGCATGGTAGTGCACTCGGGAGTCAGAGGCAGGAGATCTTTGTGAGTTCAAGGCCAGCTTGGTCTACAAAGAGAGTCCAGGACAACCAGGGCTGTTACAGAGAACTGCTTTGAAAAGCCAAAACCAAAACCTGGTATCAGTATTTCCAGTTGTGTTTTTGGCTAGCAAGCATGAGGCCACAGCTTTAAAGTCTAACACTAAGGAGCAGGGCAGGGCGTATAAACCAGTTTTGTAAGCTGAGTTCTGAAGGCTGGTTTACAGTGTGAACACACTCATCTTTAACGACCTGCACGTACAATGCTGCTTAAGATGAAGGTAAAGGCACCTGCCCTGTGCCTGTAATCTTAGCACTAGGGAGATACAACAGGAGGAGCGCTAGAGCTCACATGTTCAAGTGGAGACCATCTCAAAACACAATGTGTTGAATGACAAAGGAAAATACCTGATGTCAGCCTTGGTTTCCACACACGTGCATACATACAGGAACATATGTGTATGTACTATATACAAAGATAATATATACAATAGGAGAAAAATGTCAGAAAACCATGTTATAAGATTTTTGTAGATTATGTAGACAGTGAAAACAGCTCGACAACAACAAAGTCAACCCAGGCTGGGCAGTGGTAGTGCACGACTTTAGTCTCAGCACTCAGGAGGCAGAGACAGGCAGTTGGAGGACAGCCTGGTCTATGTATCAAGTTCCACGACAGCCAGGGCTACATGGAGCAAACCCATCTTGAAAAGTCAGAACAAACAAAAGACCAAAGCAAAACAAAAGCCAAAAAGCCAACCCAAATTAAAAACCAGCAAAGACATGTTCAAACAGATGATCTGAGTATGAGGCTGTAGAGTCTACATTGTGAATCCCAGCCCACGTGGGCTACATAGTAGGGCCTTGTCTCAATATAAGTCTTATACAAATAAACAACACCAACAAAAGCTGCAAAGGACACTGGTTAGTAGTAGAGGTTTTGCCAAGCAGTACAAAGCTCTTGGTTCAATCACCAATACAAAAAAAAACCATAAACAATAAAATTGGGCAAAAGACTTGAATAGACAATTTTGTAAAGACCACAGAAAGCATGCCTAGTGCCCATGGAAGCCAGAAGGCATTAGATCTCCTGGACTTGGAGTTACAAACAGTTCTAAGTTGTTATGTGGGTGCTGGGAATTGAACAGTTAAAATAAATAAATAAATAAATAAATAAATAAATAAATGGTTTCTCTGTGTAGCCTTGGCTGTCCCGGACTTGCTTTGCAAACCAGGCTGGCCTCAGAGAACTCACAGAGATATACCTGCCTCATTGTCATAAATGCTGGGACTAAAGGCGTGCACCACTATCACCAGGCCTAAACTATGTTTTAATAATCCAGGCTTCAACTCTTTCTAGTCAAGTCACTTACAAAGATGAGTTCAGAAATTTAAGGTTTCCTTAAAAGGCAGGGGAAATTAATCATGGAAACTAGTGAAAGGGAGTTTTGTTCCTAAAATATGGTGTGTTGGAGAGAAATGGACATGTTTAACCTGGAGCTAGGCTGGCCCACAGTAGCTGTGTTTTTAATGTAGGTTCTGGGATCCGAACCTGTCCTCACACAACCACTTTTATCCATAGTGCCATCTCTTCAGTCCAGTCTTAAAACTTGCAAGTAATATGTTTCAGATTTAGCAAGTTGGTAGAAATGTACCAACTAAAAAAATGTCTCAGCGGTTAAGAGCACCATCTGTTCTTCCAGAGGTCCTGAGTTCAACTCTTGGCAGCCACATGGTGGCTCACAACTATCTATAATAAGATCTGATGCATATAAGTGTACATGAAGATAGAACACGCATATACATTCAACAAATAAATCTTTAAAAAAATTTCTGGCAAGCCATACTTTTGAACCTGTTTGCTTTTTTGTTTAAAGATTTATTTATTTATTTAATGTATGAGTGCTCTGTCTCCATGCACACCAGAAAGGGATTCAGATTCCATTAGTGTTCTTAACCACTGAGCTATCTCTCCAGCCCTGTTTCTTTGTTTTTTCAGATAGTAGACAGTGGCTGTGAACTCAGAGACAATTCTCTGCCTCCCAGTCCTGGGATTAGTGAGTGGTTCACCAGCCATGCCCTACTTCTGAACCTTTTAACAGTGGATTCCAGGAACAAGATCACATCCTATCACTAAACGTGTTCACTGCTTTATCTTCTCGGAAATGTTAAATGTGTGTGAATGTTAATGTTGCCTACCGTACTAACAACAAAATTGCTTAGTAAGTATTTATCGTCTTAACTTATTGGTGGAAAGTAAATGGCAGCTTATCTCAAGGTCATTACTCTGCCTGAATAGTTCATGCTTAAGCACAGCAAATTCCTATTAAAAAGAGAATGAGAAATAAACCCCTTGCAGCAGGGGGGTGTAGCTCAGTGATAAAGTACTTGTTTGGTGTGTGCAAGGCCCTGAGTTAGATTGCCAGACTTGATAAGCTGCTAGCTGCAAAGGCCAAGAAGCCATGAAAGAAGCTGCGGCATATTCTCATTCTCACTACCCCCCAATCTCTGAGACAGATCTTACTCTGTATCCTTGGCTGGCCTGGAGCTTACATGTAGACCAAGTTGCACCCAAACTCAGATTTGCCTGCCTCGGCCTCCCCAGTGGACTATGTTCTGTTTGCCCTTTCCCCACCTTCTCTGGTGTCACTATATTCCCTTTCCAAAATCAAAAGACCCGAATTAAGAAGACCCGGTGAGAGGACTGGAAAGAAGATTTAGCAGTTAAAGAGTAATGGATGCTCTTCCTGTAGACCCAGAGCTTGATTCCAACTATCCACATAGTGGCCAGTTCGAGGGAATATGAAGCCCTTTCTGGACTCTGAGGGCATCAGGCACTCCAGTGGTGCTCAGACAGACACCTATACACAAAAAAAGTCAACCAACCAACCAATCAATCAATCAATCTAAAACCACCAATGAATACACAGCACTTGGGAGGGTGGTACCTATAAAGAAAGCATTCAAGCGAAGTGCGGTGGCGCACGCCTTTGATCCCAGCATTTTGGGAGGCAGAGGCAGGTGGATCACTGTGAGTTGGAGGCCAGCTTGGTCTACAAAGCGAGTCCAGGACAGCCAAGGCTACACAGAGAAACCCTGTCTCAAAACAACAAAAACAAAAAACAAAACAAAAAAAGAAAACACTTACCCTACAAGCTGGAGGACCTGAGTTTCTAATTCCCAGAACCCATGTAAAAAGAAAAACAATACTCCTTTAGCGAGATGGAAAGCAGAGAGAGACTGGAGCATTCCCACAATCTCTATGGCCAGCTACCTGTACAGGAAGCCAAACCAGAAAGAAACCCTGTCCAACAAGGTGGAGCTATCACACCTGATGACATCCTCGGACCTACACATGACACATGTACCACACACACAGGAGGAAGGGGACGAGGAAGAAGAAAAAAAAATGTCCACAAATTTGAGGCCAGCTAATCACATTCAGAGTTCCAGGCCATCTGGGAACAATGTTAAGACCCTGTCTCAACACAAGAACCAGTGAGATGGCTCAGCAGGTAACGACACTTCAACCCCTGGAAACCATATGACAGAAGGAGAGAACAGTCTGCTCTGACCCACCCCCACCCTTCACCACAAAAATAATGTAATTTTATAAAAGGACCAGTGAATCATGGCAATGACTCATATACAGGCCTTAAAAACTTACACAGAAAACAAGATTTGACAGAACAATGACTAACAAGGCCCTTCGCCCTCCTCATGCTCACCAGGAGACGCTCCATTATCAAAGGGTTTTCTTCAATGATTTACCCAGAGGCTTAGCTTCTGGGAGACGCAGGGAAGAAAAACTTGTAAACAGAGTAAATAGACAGAGCACACACAACTAGGCCAAATTAAAGCAGCAAACAAACTCCAGGAAGGAAAGATTTAGAAAGCCGGTAGCTTTCCTTTTCCTCACTCAAGAACTGTTGACAGGAAAGTTTCTCTACCAAGTCAACAGGATAGAGCAGGATAGGAGCAACAGTTACTCACCCAAGGGCAGGAAACTGAGCACCACGGGAAAGAGATCTCTAACAAGAAAACTGCAGGCAATCAGCAACTCGTGGGTCGCACTGGATGCAATTTTGATCCTTTGACCAGTGATGCTTGTTTTACATAACAAGTTCCAGACCTCATTTCAAAAGCTCACCGTGTACCTTGCTTCATATTGTTTTGGAGCAGGAACCATCTGTTGGTCAGCTGAAGGCAAAGTAGCTCCACAGTGCAAGCCTGAATTCAAGGACAGGAATCCAAGAAGCCCACATGCTGCATTTACCCTATGCTTGCCCGGCGTGTGTTGGAAATGTAACCTTATCTACATAGGGAGTTTGAGGACAGTCTGGGCCATATGATACTGTTTCAAAAACAAAACAATTTCAGCCTGCTGCATCCTATATTTGTGGCATAGGATCGATGAGGGTACAAGTCACCTTTTTTTTTTTAAATTTAGTTTTTTGAGACAGGATTTGTTTGTGTTATCTTGGCTGTCTTGATTTTAGACCACACTGGCCTCGAACTCAGTGATAGAACTAGTGATGCGCCTGCCTCTGCCTCCTGAATGCTGGGATTAAAGGTGTGGGCCACCACACCCAGCAAAGCACAAGTCACCTAAAGGACCCTGGTAACTTCCCTTAGGTTGGTGTCTATACAGCTAGTTCCAGGCTGGCCACTCACTCACCCAGTCTTTGCCACTCACTCCAAGGGTTGGGATTAAGGAGGGCTGAGGGGGCTAGAGATATGGATCAGTGGTTAAGAGCACGGGGTTCTCTAACAGAGGACCTAGGTTCAATTCCCAGCCCCAGATGGCAGCTCACAACTGTCTCTAACTCCAGCGCTAGGAGAGCCAACATCCTATACAGACATACATGCAGAAAAAAACAGCAATTCACATAAAAATGAAAAAAAAAAAATCATTAAATAGAAAAACAAACACAATACTCAAGTTAGGATATTATTTTACCATAATAAATGCCACAATTTCACTTCTCATTTTATTTTGATGATCCTTACCTAACGCCACCATCTATGGGGCAGGTCAAAAGGTAGACAGAACTTTGGTTAGGATAGAAAAATCAGAAGGAATTGGTTACTGTTCAAAGGGACTAGAAAGTTAGCCAAAGGGCTGGAAATGTAACTTAGTTGGCAGTATGCTTGACCTGCCAGTATACATGATGCACTTGGTTTGACTAGCACCATATAAACAAGGTATGGCGGCAGAATGATCCCTTGTTTAGGGTCAACTCGGAGATACCTAAGTCCTTGTCTACAAAAGAGATGGGAGGAAAGAATGCAAGGTGGCATGAGTAAAGCATTTGCTGCCACATCTAATGACCCAAGATCAGGTCCTAGAGCTCCCTGGTGGAAGAAAAGACCTGACTTCTACAAGCTGTCCTGTAACATACACGTACAGTATACCTAAAGCACTCGCTACGTTGGGTATAGAATAATTCAAGTGCCATAATTTTCCAGTAGTTTGCAAAGATCATCTTAGCATTTTATTATCAAAAGCACTGACTTACGGCGGGCGTGGTGGTGCACGTCTTTAATCCCAGCACTCTTGAGGCATAGGCAGGTGGATCAGGTATATTTCTGTAAGTCCAAGACAGCCAAGACTGTTACACAGAGAAACACTGTCTCAAAAAACCTTAAAAAAGTACTGAGTATTCAAAGCCCTAAAACAAGAACACACATGGCAACAGCCACACTTATTAGAACAATCCAACACTACCTACTGGAATATTCCACCAGGAAGAAGCAGAACCTGGAAATTTTTTCTAGTTTTCTCAGAACACTGTAATACAAAGAGATAGCAATCACAACCAGTGTTAGGATCTTACCAGGGAGAGATAAACAAAAAAAATTTCCCTTTTGTGACCGTGTGGAAATGTTTTGAAATAAAGCAAAAGTCACAACTCTCCTCATTAACTGTCTTTTTAATACACACTTTTGCTATTGCCCTCACCATCGATGTTCCAAGAACAAAGAGGGCAGCATAAGAAGGGCATGGATGCTTTTCCAGAGGACCATGGCCCAGTGCTCCACAGCCTCGTGGCGGCTCACAGTAGTCTAACTCCAGTTGCTGGGGGTCTGACATCTGCTTCTGGTCTCTGTAAGTGCACATGTGTACACAGATGTAACACCCATACACTTACAAGAGCAAACATGTTGGCTGGGCTTGCCTTTAATCCCAACATTCAGGAGGCAGAGGCAAACTCTCAGTTTGAGGCCAGCCTGATCTACACAGTGAGCTCCTGGAGAGCCAGGGCTAGAGTGAAACTGAGGCTGAAAATAAAAACACAAGGTAGTGTGCACACCAGGATTTGGAATTAGAAGAGTGGCAACAGAAGCTGGCAGTCCCTCTAAACTTGGCTGGGATTAGGCAACTACGTATTCTCTGAACTTCATCCATGGAATGACATTAACAGGTTTATTAAAGAGTTAAAAGGGCATGCTAATTACTTATCTTTGCAAAAGCGGTTTTGATAACTCCGATTCCTGGGAATCCAACATCTTCTTTTGACTTTTGAGGGCTCCTGAAGACATGTGCCACACATAAAATAAACTTTTAAAAATCGGGGCCAGGATATAACTTTGTAGTCTGTGCCTGGCATTAACTCCATGTCCAAGCAACAAGAAATGCATCTCACCTATAGCAATCAGTGATTTTGTTGTTGTTGTTTTTGAGACAGGGTTTCTCTGTGTAGCTCTGGCTGTCCTGGACTCATTTTGTGGACCAGGCAGGCCTCAGACTCACAGGGATCTTAACCTCTGCATCACTTCTCTAACCCACTCTTAGTTCTTAAATTCTATTGTGCTAACTTTACTATGTAGGTATATATACAACCGCTCTGCTACTATTTCAGTATTCTGAGGTCAGCATAAACTATTAATTAACATTAAGCTTTTGCACTCAATTTGAGGCTACTTTGCTTTTAATCAAGAATGACTTTTATGGGCTGGAGAGATGGCTCAGTGACTGAGATCAAGCACTACTTTCCCAGAAGACCTGAGTTCAAGTCCCAATATCCAAATCAGGCAGCTTACAACTCCCTGTAACTCCAGGGTCACCTGACTCCTCTTGCTTCTCCAGGCACCTGTGCATACATATGCAACACAATTAAAATAAATTAATAAACCAAATAAAAACAAAAGAATTTTGGAACCTAAGAATTAGCTCAGTGGAAGAGCCCTTGATTAGCATTCAAGAGGTGGTGGGCACGCCTTTAATCCCAGCACTCAGGAGGCAGAGGCAGGCAGATTGCTGTGAGTTCGAGGCCAGCAGTTCAGGTCAGCCAAGGCTACACAGAGAAACCTTGTCTTGGGGGGCGGGGGGAAGAGGCAGTGGGTTCAATGTCTGATACTACAAAAATATTTTACAGTATTTTTCAGACTAGAAGAGGCACCTGCCCATAAGATGCACCCAGTTTTTAGAGCAGTAAAATAAGAAAAACAGTAAAAACAGCAATTGACCATAAGGTGCACCCTAATTCTGCCCCCCCCTTCCGGAGTTGGGGGTTGGAGTGTGTCTTATGGTCTGGAAAAAAATAAGGTAACTAGTTCAGTCCCCAGGAAAAAAGAAGAGTGAACCACATGGGCTGTGAATGCGATACACTGGGAATAGAGACAGGAGAGCCAGTTGCAGAGCTCTTAAAGCATCGCAGCATCACAACGACAGCTGTAAAACTGCAGTCTCAGCTTTATGCTACCACGCCAAAGATTCCCCACCAGCGACTTCATACAACACTAAAGCCTGGACCAACTTTCCTTCAGAGCCTTGCACACGCTAAGCAAACAAAAAGTCATCCTTTTTTAAAAATCTCTTTTGAGAAAAGGTCTCATGCACTCAGGGTGGCCTTGAACTTGTGATCTTCCTACCTCAGCTTCCCCACTACTAGGATTACAAGGGTGGCCTTGGCTTCCTTATCACTTGGCTTACAAAGTAACACATCTTGGGGAGGAAAAAAGGAAATGGGCTCTTAACTGCTAAGCCATCTCTCCAACCTCTCAGATTAACTTTTTTTTTGGGGGGGGGGGTGTAGCTTTGGCTGTCCTGGAACTCACTCTGTAAACCAGGGTGGCCAGCCAGGCAGTAACATTTAAAAACAAAACAAAACAAAACAAAATACCTGCTTTGCTAAGATACTTTGTAACTTTTGTCTAAGTAGTTACATAATTCTTTTTGGATAGTTTCAAATATCTCATCCAAGACTGTAACTTGGACTTGGGTTACTAATGCCTGAAATCACAGAACTTCGGAGGAGGAAACACAAGGATTTCTAGGGGCTCTGGGCTAGCCTGGGAATGAGACCCTGTTTCATAAAAACAAAACAAAGATTCTAGTCACCTGCCCACACTAACCCCTCAAAACATACCGTTAGACTGTACTGAATATGGGGCTGAAAATGGTTTGTGTTATCATTGCATGGAGCCTGAACACAGTAAGGCAGCTCGGAGCACAGCATGGTGGGCACACCTTTAATCCCAGCACTCTGGAGGCAGAGGCGAGCTGATCTCTTTAGTTTGAGGCCAGCCTGGTCTACAGAATGAACTTTAGGACAGCTAAAGCTACAGAGAGAAACCCTGTCTCTAAACAACAAACCTAGGGGGAAAAATCTGTAAAATCAAAAAAAGCAAGACTAGTCTGGACAACAAATAAAACCCCCATCTCAAAACACCAAATACAGGCCAACAGCCCAGGTTATCTGCATGAATTTCCAGGAACCCAAAAAAGCCAAGTCCACTGAACCTAATAAGAGGGGTTCCAACAAGAATAAAGATAGTAGCCAAGGGTCCAAAGTATGTCAAGCGGCAAAGATAAAGCCTCTTATTAGAGGCAGTTTCCCCAAGCTCTTGGTACCTGTGTGGGCAGTCACAATCTCTAACCTGATAGAAAAGAGCTTCAAACCTTCCTACCCCCTTACTCCCTAAGATAGCAGCTGCTGAAGAATGAAGACACCTACAGAATGTATCCTAGGAGAAGACTCTATTCTGAGGTTCCTGGAGGATAGGCTGGACTCAGAAATCGCTGCTGGAAATGATCAACTGGACAGATCTGGTAACAGGCAGCCAAAACTTTCCTTTCCACTCTCCAAGCAGAATCTAACACCATTAAAAACTCCGCTACAGTGGGGTGTGGTGGCAGGTGGATCTCTGTGAGTTTGAGGGCAGCCTGGTCTACAGAGTGAGTTCAGGACAGCCAGAACACAAGAGAAACCCTGTCTTGAAAAACAAAAAACCAAAACACTGCTACAAAGCTAATAATTTTAAATTTTTTTCACAAGCAAACATCTTGCCATAACTGGCATACAAGTACAAATTCAAGCCTAAGTTCAAAGAAAAAGAATCTTCCTGTGTAAGTATCCAATTGGTCTATGTGCCATGGTAGGGAGAGGACCGCACAAACCCTACTAACACGTGCCTTCCACATACTCTAGCACTGTACTCTTGCTTACTGAGAAGCGTCTATACTTCTCTGAAAGGATAAGCATATCTCCTACCACAGTGCCATGCGTGTCAAGACTTGAAAGTCTAAAGAGAGACTGTTTACTAGATCCACAGAACATAGGACATTTATGCAGAACACTACAGCTGTTGGGACTGCTTCTCAATGAACTCACGTGGCAGGGTACCTGAGGAAGAGCACCACACCCTATTATGACGACTGCTCTCATCAACCCCGCTCCTCTTGGCCCACTTTTTTTCTGAGTGCAGGTGCATGTGGGGGCCAGAAGCTAAAATGTTTTTTCTCAACTGCTCTCTACCGTATTTTGAGGTGGTCTCTGGCTGAACCTGGAGCACAATCAGCAAGACTGGCTGGTCAGCAAGGCCCATAGACTACTTTACACTCCTAGTTCTAGGATGACAGGGACAGGCCAGCATACCCAGCGTGCTAGGGCCCCTAAGCTTTACTAACTGTACTAGTATTTTACTGAGCTATTTCACTAGCCCCCAAACATTTTTTTCTTTCAGTGCTCAGAATTGAACTTTGGGCCTGTGTGTGTGCTAGGGTCTACCATCAAATCATATTCTAAACCCCATCTCCCTTTTCTCATTGTTCAGATCTGCTGGTGGCACCTCTTAATAGAATTCTCCCTTAGGTTATTTTTGGTAGGACTGGGTAGGGACTGAACCCAGGATCTTGAACATGCTAGGCAAGTACTCAATCACTGAGTCATAGCACAAGACTGCTTTTTATATTTTATTTTGAGTCAGGATGCCATTTAGTTGCCCAGGTAGACTTTGAACATGCAACTTCTTGCCTCAGCTTCACAGGTGGCTAAAATTAGACCTAGCTCCTTTAAAATATCTCTAAAGGATCAATGATTGTGTATTTAACAGGAAAACATTAACATTTGCAGCCAGGAGTGGTGGCACATGCTTATAATCCCAGTATTCCAAAAGCTGAGACAGGAGACTAGCCAGTTGGAGGTAAACTTTGGCTATCCAGGAAGACTATTAAATACACAGTGCAAAACATAGTGATATGTCAAACATATCACTAACAAGCCAAGATTTCTATGCAGAGTTAAATATATAGAGATCAAAACTTAAAAGAATACCTCTCATAGGTCAAACAGGCACTTTATATTCATCTCTTCCCCCATTATAAATAGTCTAATCCTTGACTCTTGTATTTCTAAGTGAGATGGAATGTGACACACAAGACAAAGGGAAGAATAAAAGCCCTCTTTCAGAGCCTGACTCTTCAATGGTTTAGGTAGCTATATGAAAGCCTCCGGGGATAGCTGCCTAGTCTGTGACAAGCAAGAGGTACAAAGTGAGTGCAAGCCTTTCTTACGACCCCCTTTAAAAAAAAACAAAAAAACACGGAGGGAGGGCTGATTTTGTGGCTTAGTAACAGGGTGACTGCCTAGAATGGACAGGCCTTGGGTTCAATCCTTAGCGGGGAAAACCAGTATTTTTAAAAATGACCCGGAATGTCTTAGTGGTAAGAATGCATGTTTGCAACCCTGAGTTCAATCTCCAGTATTCTTCCTCTCATACATATTTGTAAATGCAGAGTAGGCAAAACAGAAAGGGAGGGAGGGATGGAGAGAGGGAATGAGGAGAAAGAAGAATGACTATGAGGCATCAACTTTTATGATTTTCTTCTTGGCGAGAAATGCTGGAAATCATATACACTAGCGCTGTAGCTATATCAAGCTAGATCCCTAACCCAAGGTACCAAGAACCACAACCAACCCTTGAAGAATGCGGAAATTATGCTTTTTTTACACTCTTTTTTTATTAAGTCCATACCACTTTCTGAGTGTGTCTTACTTTCTTTTGAGTAACAGGTTCTCTTAATCTTTATGCTTACACCTTATTAAAATGTCTTTAAGACGCAAATCTAGCTTTATTTTTAAAATACTGAGAAATAAAAGTAGTAACGAAACTTCCTGAAATTCACTAGATTGAGGGGAGTAGGAGGGAAATGTATACAGAACAGTCTCTGTAGTCTCTGAACTGGAGCCCATTCCTCTCATTAGCTAGAGTAGTCACAGTGACTCGTGCCTGTAATCCCTGACCTTGGGAGACAGAGGCAGAAAGAGCAAGAGTTCTAGGCCAGCGTAGAACACAGGACCAGGTGTGGTGTGCATGCCTTTAATCCCAACACTTGGGAATCCCAACCTGGTCTACAAAGGGGGTCTAGGACAGCCAAGGCTACACAGAGAAGCCCTGGCTCAAAGGAGGAAAAAAAACAAAAAACAAAACGAAAAGGGCTGGAGAGATGGCTCAGCAGTTAAGAACGCTGGCTGCTCTTTCAGAGGGCCTGGGTTCAATTCCTAGCAGTTGGTAACTGTGTGCAACTCCACTTCCCTCACATAGACATACATGCAGGCAAAACACCAACATATATAAAATAAATTTTAAAAAAGAAAGAAAAAACAAAAAGGTCTAGAAATGTTCATCTGCTATAGGTTCCTTATTTGAAACCATCTGCAATTCAACTGACATGGCCCTAGGTCCAGTCTGGGCTACGCACATACTTTTCCTCAGAAGCCAAACCTGGGGAATATACCAGGAGTAACCAAAAATATAAATCATAGTCTGAGTATTAAAGAGGCTTATTATATATAGAAAAGCACCTAGCTAGTTATCCTTCTAGTACATATAAACTTAATATTCAACTGTTGGCTCCAATTCCTTAGTGATTCTACTTTAATAGGGATGTCTTAAAGGGTGTCCCCCCCTCACAACCTACTACCCTAAACAGGAGGGAAAGGAGCTTAAGGAGAACAAGAATGAACCTCCTGGGTGCCAGCTCCCTGGGGTAGTTCTCAGGAGTCCAGCAGATCATCTACCTGACTGACTGAAGAAGCCACATCATCCGTGGACCGAACCTGGAGGTTGCCACTGAGCTCACTGCCACTGCCAAATCCTCCAACTCCACTGGCCATGTGCTTCTCCTCCATCTAAGCCAAGATGGCTCGACTTTTTATTCTTCTTCCTTTTTTTTTTTTTTGGTTTTTCGAGACAGGGTCTCTCTGTGTAGCCCTGGCTGTCCTAGACTCACTTTGTAGACCAGGCTGGCCTCGAACTCACAGCGATCCGCCTGCCTCTGCCTCCCGAGTGCTGGGATTAAAGGCGTGCGCCACCACGCCCGGCTGACTTTCTCTTCTCTTGAGGTCTCTCTTCCTGAGTCTGTCTTCCCAGCCTGGGAACCTTAGCCACGCTTATCCTATTTGCCCTGCCCCGTTGTGATAGGCTTTTATTGGTCAAATAGGTTAGGCTCTTAGGCAAGCAGTAACAATCATTAGCATCAAAACACATCAGACCAACCAACAATTCCCCTTTCTCTCTAAATAAAAAGGTCATTCTTTTTATATAGTTACAACAATTATAGAAAATTATAAAAACCAATAGGTAAGACTCAAATACATTAATGTCTAATCAAAAGGTTTTTGGCAATCTTGAAGAGATATTATCTATTCTATCTTGGTGAGTCTATAATGTTTTGAACATAAATCAATTATATCAACCTAAAAATATCTATCTAGACCTAAAAGTATCTTAACTTCTAAACAACTAAGTTTAAATTTAAAACTATCTGGACTGGGGGAGACAGAGAATCTTAGGAAGAGAGAGACCAGAGGGGAGGAGAGGAGGTTGCGCCATCATGGGTTAGGTGGAGAAGCACATGGGCGTCATGGATGGATAATTTGGCTCAGACGAAAAACATTAGCACGTATTTGGGATTATGGATGGGAGGTAGCTTGACAGAAATTATTAGAAGCAGATGGCATGGGACTGGGACAGGTAGTCATACCTGCCTCACTATGGGAAGTAGTTTAGGGGATTAATATCTGCCCCCAGGTTAACTAAGGCTATTTTAAAATATAACAGGTGTTTGTGTCTTGTTTGATTGCTAGTAAGTTAGAAAATGCCGCCTTAATAATAATAATTATAGGCCTGATAATAAACATTATTAGGCCATACTGGTATTTTAACCTCAACACTCAACCTGAACAAAACAGGTACACTCAAACCAGCTTTAAAACCGGATGTTACAAAGCAGGGTTTCCAAGCTCTCCCTTTAGCACCCTGGCCCTCAACAGATGCCATTCCACAAACAGTATAGCCTGCTGGGCTCAGAATAAGTTTTAAGAATAGTCTTGCAGTCTTTAATCCCAGAGGCAGGTGAGACCAGCATGAGTTCCAGGGCTACAAAGAGAAACACAGTCTCAAAACAAAACAAAATCAAGCAAACACAGAACCCAAAAAAGCCTAGTCTTGCAGATTTTGGAAAACACTGGTTCACAGATTAGAATTCGCACGTATCTAGATTACTATGCAATTACATGTGTGGAAACCAAAGCGTAGAAGAACCTATCATAGGTCAAATAGGCCTGCCTCTGCAGTTTGTTTTATGCTCATCTGGCTCACATTTTTATACGACGACACTCAAGACAGCAGGTTATCTAAATTCCCAGCCTGAGCTGCTTTGTGTATCAAATGGTGAAATTTATTGTTGTGAATACTAAACATATTAATTCCTCCAAAGCACCTAAGACAAAATGCTCAATAAATTATTTTGTGGTTACCTCATCCTGTCAATGTGTTTTAACGATTGAGTCCATTTTGTGGGTAGCTCTTTTTAAACTACATCACATTTGATTATACACCAAAAGATAACTACATATTGAGTGAGTGAACTTCAACTTCAAAATTACCTATTCTGGCAAACTTAAAAAAAAGTAGTGTTTAGATTGGACGTGGTGACAGCACATATAAGCAGAAACACGCAGCTCTCCATGAGCTGGAGAGGCCACCCTGGGCTATCTGTTGAAATCCAGGCCAGCCAAGGCTACATAGAGAATCTGACTCAAAAAACAAAACAAAACAAAACAAAAAAACCACCTAGCCCCAGAACTTGACTTAAGGTAGGAGAAAACCAACTCCACAAAGTCGTCCCTTGACCTCTACACATAACAGTGCATACATACAAAGATAAAAGAAAGAAAGCTAATGGGATAGAGGGAGGTAGACCCACATCCTGATCCTGCCCACAAGTTCCTCCTCATTTCTGAGACAACTCTAGGTACCTGTCATTACCTTCTGCCCTGTCAGCAGCATCTGACTTCAACACTGGCATACACGGATCCATTTGCTACCCAAGTGTGTCTTGAAAGTTGATCACAATTATCCTAAGAAAATTCTTGTATTACCCAAGTATAGTAGCTCATGCCTGTAACCCCAGCACCTGGGGGATGGAAGCAGATCAGGAGGCCAAGCCAGCTTCAGCCAGCCACATAATGAGCTGAAGGCCAGCTGGCTTTAAATAAATAAATAAAATAAAATAAAATCATTAGGAAAACAAAATATTTGGTATAAAACACTATGAAAATCTAAAGTCTAATACAACTTGGCAATGAAAATTAAATCTTGTTATTTCCCAAGATAAACTGATACATACCGAGAAAGTTCTGAGCCACATACATTAACTTTTGATTCCCTGACTAACACCAGAAATGGACAGGATTTTAACATTTTCATGGGCTCAAGGTGCAACCAAATCCTAGCAAAGTTAAGTAGAAAGTAGGACAGAATTATAAGCCACACTGTTTAGAGTCCTTGGAGAAGAGTTCGCAGCTGTTCCAGACACTGTAATCCTGTCTAAAATATTGTTTAGCATGTTTCAAACTTCAATGAACTTTTCTAAACTGGAAAATAAAGTTTCTAAATGCTTTTAAGAGAGCCTTAAAACCTCAGCACTTTGGAGGCAGAGGCAGGTAAAAAAAAAAAAAAAAAAAAAAGAGAAAGAGAGACTTAAAACTTTCAGGTAGTTAGGAACTCTGGAGAGAGAGAGAGAGAGAGAGAGAGAGAGAGAGAGAGAGACGGAAAGAAAGAGAGAGACAGACAGACACATTGACTTAAAACTTTCAGGTAGTTAGGAACTCTGGCTAAATTGAGTTTGTTCATCAACCAGGAAAAAGAAACGTACAGAAAGCTTCAAGTAACAACAGAGAACAGCTTACCGAGGAGTTGCCTAATTCTTGGCATCATAATGAACCAGTCCTCTCTATGAACATTCCTATATGGTTTTTTACATTGGGATTTTTCCCCACTCTACCACATGATACAAGTTCCTATAGGAAGCCTTTATATTCTATTAAAAACTTAAAGACCCTAATTATCATCACCACCACCATCATCATCTACTCTCATCTCAAGTTTTCACAATAGCTCAAAGGAATGACCAAACCACCAAATAGATTTGGTGTCTAATCACAAACAGAAATTAGTGTTCCTCAGCTAAGAATGAAACACCACAACAAAACCAAACTGCCGCGAAGCCATGGACTGAAGTAGAATCAAGCTTAATCCACCTCAAAAAGTTGAGGAGCTCCATGCTAAGGTGGTCACTGTATCACTGTCAATCTATTCCCATCAGTGACAAACGGGTTGAAAAACCGAACATCTCATTTGTGTACAGAAACCGACTTTCCCTGTCGTGTCCCAACGGAAGAAAGCAACTCTGTTCTAAGAATGCTCTTGAGTGCAGGAATATACAATGTTCCACTTTTAGGGTGGGGAGACTCCAAAGTAGCAAAAAGTTTCTGTAACTGAACTGGGAAAGTAACAAAACTCAGCAATACATGGAAGAAACACCAATACTTCTGGCACACTCTCACACAAAACAAACATATGGTTACTTTCAACCTAGCTTATTCACCCCGGAATGGACACACCTACCTACAACTTCTTATAAAAACTTAACAGGAGACTGAAAGCTCACTTTAAGTTAGCTTTGAATTCCCACAAGCATTGTTAGTCCATCAGGCAACTCGGAAGGGACAGTCCTGAGAAGTTCCACAGAATAGCCAACAGGGACTCTATTACCTGGATTTCTCCTAAACATACACATAACAGATTTGCTAACAAAACTACCACCACCCCAACCGGCACACGCTGGCATTTTCGGTTTATAGGCGGGTCTTGGAACAGCTAAAACCAGGAAGCTCCTGGGTAAATTATAAAACTTCAGGGAAGTCACCTTCGGGAAGGTCTTAAGACCCAGAGAAATAAAGAGGAGCCAAGAAGATCTCTCTTGGCCAACACTCTTTTTACACTCCATCAAAAGTTCACCCACACCGGACTTTGTAAGTCCAAGTGGGGGAGGCCATTTTAATGAGGCCTGGCTGAGGAACGTGAAGCGAGAGGAAGACACGAAATCAGGGTAGGGCGTTCGGAAAGGAACGCCAAGTACTTTGCCCAACAGCACCCAAGTCGGGTGGCAGCATCGGAAGCCCTCAAAGTGAGGAGCTAGACCTATTGACCCGAGAGGGGTAAAAAAAAAAAAAAAGAAAGTAGCAGTGACTTTATCCGGAGAGGAGGGTCGAGTGATCTGAGCCGTGGGAGCCAGGCTCCTCACCCCCCGAGAGGGGGAAGGACTTCTTTCCTGGCCAGCAGCGCCGACCGTCGCCCTCCAGTCAGAGGCTACTACCCAGAGGTCCAGAAGGCGGGAGTTGGCTAGTGCCAGGTTCTCCTCATCCGGCCATGCGGCGCGGGGGCGGCCATCCTGAGGGGTCCGGGATCCAAGAGGGCACGGGGGGGCCGGACGCGGCGCTCACCCGCGGGCCGCCTCCAAGCTCTTAATGAGCTTCTTGATCTTCCAGATCTCCACGTTCCTATCGGCAGCACTGGGGTCGTCCGCCATCTTCTCGCCTCCTCCTCCCTAGAGCGGCCCGACGGGGCCGGGAGACACCAAGACCACAGAGTTAGCGCCGCCGCTGGGGCAGAGCGGCCCCCTTCCTCGCCACCCCCCCGAGCTGCCCTCCTCTCCCCGCCCCGCCCGACCGCCGCAATAGGGAGCCGGCCTTTTCTATGCCCGCTTTACCTAAGGGCCCAGTCCTGGGCGGTAGCGGCTGCTCCTCCCCGGCGGCGGCTCCGCGGCGGCGGCGGCTCTGACGTAGGACACCGGCTCCCTCTCTCCAGGCAGCTGCATGTGTTGCAATCCGCTCACATGGGGCCTCTGATCTCACTTCCTCCGCCAGGGGCGGAGTAGAAGGTGGCAGGCGGAAGAAAGGGGGCCAGTGAGACGAGGAGAGGCTGTGCGCGCGCCGCGACTTCCCATTGGCTCTCCGCGCCTCTGCTTACAAGAAGCGATCTGATTGGCTGCCTCTGCGTCCGCGCTGCCTTGTGAGGTATAGGCCGGAGTGGGAGGTACCGCCTTCCTTCCGGCCCGGCTATTCTAGAGGAGGAAGCGAGTGGAATTCGGAGGCTCTCGCGAGCATTTTCTCGGCTTCTACGGGTGAAATGGGGGTTGCTCTTAAAGGGAGACAGAGTGGTCGTTGTCTTTCGTTCTTTCCCCCTTAATCTGGAGCTCTGCAACGCAAAGTATAGCTTCTCGGATACGTGCGTACGTACGTACGTGCGTGCGGTCAACAGTGTTTGAGAAGCTTGGAGGAAAGGTCTCAACGCGGTTCAGCTTTATCTCTGACGGAGTTTGTTGGCCTGTGTGCATCATGGCTTCGCAAACAAAAGTTCAGAATCCTGGCCGCTAGGTAGAGATCAGGAACTTCGCTGACGCTGGAGCTGATCCAAGCGGCGCAGGGGACAAAGGATTTCAGTGCTAGCTAGTATGGGTTCATTCGGGACTTAGGACTTTGGGGTTGAAGGATGCAGGAGTTGCCGGAGGTTGGAGACCCAAGGTACTTTAGAGCATGCGTGTTTTGTTTTTAACTGTTGAGTGTGGAGGTGGGGAGAATGTTGAAAGCGTTAGAACTTTTACTTTGAGTTAAGCTTTCCACCTGTCCTTCGCTTCACTTGCGTGCGACCTCGGAGCAAGTACTAGATCTCGTTTTACTGGGAATAGAAGTGAACCGAGTAAATAATGTAACTGATGGAGCTCACAGTCTATCTTATAATTTTTATAGTTTAGTTTGTTTGAGACAGGATCTTTAGGTTGGCCTCAAACTCCGGGCAATAACTCATGGCTCAGCCTTCCGATCGATGGGATTACAGGTGTGAACCGTTAAACCCAGCTGATTTTTTTTTGTTTTTTGTTTTGTTTCGTTTTACGAGACAGGGTCTCTCTCTGTTAGCCTTGGCTGTCCTGGACTCACTCTGTAGACCAGGCTGGTCTCGAACTCACAGCGATCCACCTGCCTCAACTGAGATTAAAGGCGTGCGCCACCACACCCGACTGATTTTTATTTTTATATTTTGTATGGTAAAGTAATTGCACGAAGCCGGGCATGGTGGGTGCAAGTCTTTAATCCCAACACTCGGGAGGCAGAGGCAGGTGGATCTACAAAGTGAGTTCAGGATAGCCAGGGGCTTTGCTACACAGAGAAACCCTGTCTGGAAAAACCAAAAACCAACCAAACAAACAAACAGAGGGAGCCGGACATATTTGACGAACCTCAGAAAAGACGGTGTGCTGCAATAGTAGCAGAAGAGGTCACTGAGATCTTTTAAGCCGAGCCTAGCACTTGAAAGGTGGATTCTTCTGCAGTATCTGGAAGGACAAGAAGAGACCAAGGGCCCAGGACTAGAGCCAGATGTGGTGCTGCATGCCTATAATCCCGGCACTCGGGGAGGCAGAGTCACGGAGATCTTTTTTGATTTCCGAGCCAGCCGGGTCTACAAAAGCCAGTTCATGACAAGCCACAGCTACACAGAGAAACCCGGTCATGAAAAGCAAAAACAAAGAGCCCTCCTAGCCCTTATTCCATGTTTCATCGGGTGTTATTCTGTATCTTTTGTAATATCCTTTGGAATGGATAAAGTGTTTCCTTGAATTTTGTGAGCCACTCTATTTAGCAAACCCAGTGAGAAGATCCCCAGTTTGTCAGATGCCCAGGTCTCAACCTGGAACTGTTAATGGGCATCCAAAGTTGGGGTAGCCTAGAGACTGCACTTCACTTGTGGGATCTAGTGCTAACTCCAGCTAGTGCCTAGAATGGAAGAAAGCTTAGGCATTTGGCCGTAAATTGAATGTAAACAGTATGAAATGAAAGCCTCTTTCCTGGTTCTTTTTTAAAAATATTTTAATTTTAATCTATGTGCATTTGTGTGAGGGTGTCAGATCTTGGAGTTACAGTTGTGAGCTGCCATGTGGGTGCTGGGAATTGAACCTGGTTCCTTTGGAAGAGCAGGCAGTGCTCTTAACCACTGAGCCATCTCTCCAGCCCCCATCTTTCCTGGGTCTTAAGGATGCTAGGAAACACTGTACCACCTGCTATATGTGCGATAGCTGCACTTCTTTCCTAGGCTGTTTTAAGTTACATGGTTTTTGTTTTCTCCGGCAACCAGAATCCCATAGATTTTTGCTAGAACTGAGTAAACTTCAGTGGTAAAACACTTGCCTGGCGTAAGCCAAACTCTGGATTTGAGCTATCTTACTGGGGGTGAAAAGCTAGTGTGTTGGTACAGCCTGTAGTTCTAGTTATCCCGTCCCTAGTTACAGCTGCTCTGGGACTGAAGTGGTCAGTTAGTTCAGGAATGTGAGTGAAGTGCAGGGAACATAGACTACCATCTCAAACAAAAATTGTACCTGGGAGGCTGAGGTAGGGTGGGACAATGACACATGCCTAACATTCCCCCCCTTTTTTTGTTTTGTTTTGTTTTGTTTTTTAGAGACAGGGTTTCTCTGTAGCATTGGCTGTCCTGGACTTGGCTAGCCCCCTGCCTCTGTCCTCCCTGAGTGCTGGTAGTAAAGGCATTTGCCACCATGCCTGGCAAAAACTTCTATTAAAAGAATGAGACGGGCTGGAGAAATGGCTCAGAGGTTAAGAGCACTGTCTGCTCTTCCAGAGGTTTTGAGTTCAATTCCCAGCAACCACATGGTGGCTCGCTGCCACTTATAAAGAGATCAGGTGCTTTCTTCTGGCCTGCAGACACAACATTGTATACATAATAAATCTTAAAAAAAAAAAAAAATGAGGTAAGAGGATCATGAGTTCAGGGGCTGCCCAAGCTGCAGAGTAAATTTAAAGGTACCCTGGCTATATGGGGGGGGGGGGCCCGAGTAGTTTTGTTGTACACCTTTAATCCTAGTGCTTCGGAGGCAGAGGCAGGAGGAATCTCTGAGTTCAAGCAGGGTTTACAAGAAGTCCCACAACAGAAGGCTACACAGAAAAACCCTATTATGGAAAAAAAAAAAAAAGGGGGGGACTGACAGATGGTTCAGCAGTGTTTGTATTGGCTGCTCTTCCAGAACACTGGGTTTGATGGATCCCAGCAGCCATGTGAGGGCTATAATTCTAATTCCCGGGGCACTAGGCACACATGTAGTACACACACATGCACAAACCAATACACATAAAAAATTTAATCATTAGGTTTAAAAAAGAAAACAATGGAAAGGCTGGGTCCCTAGTTGAGTGGTAGAGTGTGCTGTGTGCAGGGCCACTCCCCAACACAAGAAAATATCAGTATCTAGTTTTACATTAAGTGCCTAAGGACTGGCTAAAGACCACTTTGCAAGGTTTTTTGTTTTTTTTGTTTTTTAATCTTACAAACCACTACCATTGTTTTTTTTCTTTTTCTTTCCTTCTTTCTTTTTTGAGACAGGGTTTCTCAGCATAGCCTTGGCTGTCCTGGAATGAGATCAGCCTGTCTCTGCCTCCCAAGTCCTGGGATTAAAGTGTGCACCACCAAGCCCGGCTTCAGAGAGGTAGTGGGGGAGAGGTAGTGGGTAGCCAGATTATATGTAAAGTCCATGTGCATTGCCAACAGCTTTGAACAGTGTGTGCCACCTGATTGCTGTGGGAAAGGGCTGAGTCACGTATCAGTAGTGTAAGACTAAACCTTAGACTAATTCAGCATTCAGCAAGATGGTTGTCAGTGAGGTCAGGTTCTTGCTACCAGCATTGAATTCCATCTTTGGAAATCCAGGGAGAGAATCAACTCCCATGAAGTATGCTAGGGCATGTATGCATGCACCCACAAACAAATGCAAAAGTGTATGTAAAACATTAAGAGCTGGGTGCGGTTGGCACATGCCTATAACCCAGCAGTCAGGGAGGCAGAGGCAGGCATATCACTGAGTTCCGGGCCAGCCTGGACTACAAATCAAGTCGAAGACAAAGACATAAACCCTGTCTAAAAAAAAAAACCAAAAAAAGAAAATTTAGGACCATCCAAGTGGTAGCTTAATTTTGATTCTGTATGCTAATTTTATTAAAAGATTTGAAGTTTTAGTGTATTTTCTAAAGCTACCAAGCCTAGAAGGGGGGGGGGGGGGCTCTGACCAAGTACTTAAGATCAGAAAGGAAAATCCTTAGTTTGCTTTCCAGCTGGGCGTTGTGGTGCAGGCCTTGAGGCAGGTGAATTGCTTTGAGTTTGAGGCCAGCCTGGTTACACAGCCAAGGCTACACAGAGAAACCCTGTCTTGAAAAAAGAGACAAAGTTTGGTTTCCGCTTTGTCCCCAGACCGCCAATATGGATCACATGCACGCTCTTGGGATGGGCCTGTCTCTGCTTTCCCACGTGGCTGAAGTTCATATGAAGGAACAGATTTACAAACTGGCCAAGAAAGAAAAGCCTGGCCCCCTCCCTGATAGGTGTGACCCTGAGGGACTCACATGGTGTGGCACAGGCCCACTTTGTGACTGGTAACAAAACCCTAAGAATCAAGTCCATAGGCCTTGGCCCTGATCTGGTAGGTCTCTACCATTTGATTAAGAAAGCTGTTGCTGTCCACAAGCATCTTGAGAGGAACAAAAATGATAAGGATGTTAAATTCTGCCTAATTCTGATAGCAGAATTTATCTGTTGGCTTGATATGATAAGACTCCCACAAATTGGAAATACAAGTTGTCCACAGCCTCTGCTCTAGTGGCATCAATTCTGTGTACACAGCAATAGTCTCTTTGAAAAAACAAAAAACCGAAAACAACAAAGGTTTGCTTTCAAAGCCAGGTTTGGGGGCACACACCTTTAACCTCAGCACTTGGGAGGCAGAGGCAGGCGGGTCACTGCGACTTTGAGGTCATCCTGGTCTACAAAGAGTCCAGGCCAAGCAATGCTATGCATAGAAACCCTGTTTCTAAAAACAAGTTAGGGGGCTGGAGAGATGGCTCAGTATTAAGAGCACTGTCTGCTCTTCCAAAGGTGTTGAGCTTAATTCCCAGCAACCCAGCTGTGCAAAGTGGGAAAATGGCAACAATTTTGGGCACCTGTCACTGAAACCCAACATTACATAACTATTTTATTATCCCCCCCCCACACAGGGTCTCTGTTAACCTTGACTGGCCTGGACTCACTTTGTAGACCAGGCTGGCATCTTAACTCACAGCGATCCTGCCTCCAAGTGCTGGGATTAAAGGTGTGTGCCACAACAGCCTGCTACATAACTATTTTCTTCATACAAATCCTGCTTGCGATTTTGCTCAAGCTAAAACCTTTTTAGATTTGTTTACACCAGTACCTTGAGACAGTCTCGCAATTTGGCCCTATCTGGCTTCAAACTGTTTACTGAGTGTGCTTCCACATCCAGCACACATGCCAACATTTTATATTAGTCCCTCCACATCTTCAGTTTGTGTATGTAGCCTTGGTTGTCCTAGACTTGCTCTGTAGACCAGGCTGGCTTTGAACTCACATCTGCCTACCTCTGCCTCCAGAATGCTGGGACTAAGGGTGTCTGCCACAACTGACTCATATTCAGTTTGTTCAACCTTTTAGCCAATGTTAGAAAATCTTGCAAAAAGTCAAGAGTCCTGAAGATATCACCATCCACAAAGGAGAACAAGATGCTTTCAGAATTTTATTTTATTTTTTTGAGACAGGGTTTCTGTGTAGCCCTGGCTATACTAGAACTCCCTCTAGACCCGGCTGGTCTTGAACTGCCTCTGCCTCCCGAGTGCTGGGATTAAAGGTGTGTGCCACCACCCGGCTTAGAATTTTATTTCTTAAAAAAAAAAAAAAAAAAAAAAATCCAGACTGGATGGAAAAAACAATCATCAAGGATATAAATGCCAGAGAATGGCTAAGCCTTAGGCCCATGACAGGCTTCATTACTCTTCTGTATCTCTTTAAGCTATGGATAACAGTTTCCATTGGCCTAGCTTCTGTACCTATAGACCATGGCACAGGTAGCTATCTTGAAAGGCCTCAGTTGAAGGAACATATATATATATATATACACATAGGTCATTCTTTATAGCAATGCCCTTGGCCAACAAGGATCTACTTAAGAGTCTCAATTTAAGGTCCATGACAGACCACCTCCATAGCATGTGAAATGGGCTTCCCACCTTGAAAACATGGCCACTTCAGTATAAACCAGATATACCTTAATAACAATTGGTATAGAGCCCTGTCCCAACCCTTTACATGCAGCTGAAAATAACAGGCTAGTGACAGAACAGTATGAACCTGCTACTGCTGAATTTATTGCCCACTTAATGAGTTAGCTAATTGTCACTATATTTATTAAGGAAATTATATGTGGAATACTGCAAAAACACAGTAAGAAGACTGCCCCTTTTCTGCTCAGGAAGTCCCTTTACTCCCAAGCTTCATAGTATGTTGTCCTTGTGGCTCGACAATGCACTGCCACTGTTACTGTTTCTCCTCCTTCTGATCTTCTTTCTGTTCCCCAGTGCCAGAACTTCCAGAACCTTCCCGTTCAGATGCCATCTGTTGAGAAAATATTTGAGAATCACTCAAATGTCACATTAGCCACAACATTTTGCTGTGTTCAACATGCCTCATCCATCACGCACACCTCAATCCCTCCCCTACCTTACATACCACTAGTATTCCCTACGCCGTTCCCTCTGACAGTTTATTCCCAGTATTCTCACTTCTATAAATGGTTATAGAGGGAACCCCAGTACTTAAGCCCAACATACCCCTCCAGCCCTTGTACCTTTTTATATGCCATTTCGAAGAGTTTCAATGACGCCTGCTGAAGGGAAGATGCTGCCTGCCTAATGTTTTCTCCTGTTTCACTGTCCTTTCGAGCAAGGAGTTCTCTCATTTTGGAAATCTCTTCCTTTAGCTTGTTGCACTGGAATAGGCAAAACCAAAAAGTTCAAGGTTTTTTTTAGGTTTTCTATCTCATTACATGTTGTGTACTATTCAGATTTCTAAATATTTTTTGCCTCCCCACTTCCACCTCTTATTCATATTTCTAAGAAACCCAATCACTATCAAACCCAAGGAAAAATTCTCTTGAATTGTTACCTCATCAGCAGGCAACTGATCCTTGAATTCTTCCATCTTGGTTTCTGTGTCATGAATAATTCCTTCAGCCATATTAACTGCTTCAACACGTTCCTTAGAGAAATTATTACTTTAACATAAGTAACTTTGCAATTACCCAGTTTCATTAATTTCTATAGCAAGTGAGATAAGAAGTTACTAGCCAGTGGGTATGGTGGCACACGCCTTTAATCCCAGCACTCGGGAGGCAGAGGCAGGCGGACCTCTGTGAGTTTGAGACCAGCCTGGTTTATAATGTGAGTCCAGGACAGCCAAGGCTACACAGAGAAACCCTGTCTTGGAAAAACAAAAACAAAAAAGTTTCTGGCCACTCGGCTAACAGTAAAGCTAAATGGACCTAAGAATAATGACTGTACTCGGAAGTACAGTCATCAATGAGGAAGTCGAGCTGACTTTTGTGACTTTTGTGACTTTTGATAGTGGACACTAGAAGAATATTCCAAATCCAGTATATGCCCTTTATCTAGGGTACTAAGGAGGTTGAGAAGTGGGAGGGCTGTCTCAAGTCATCTTGACTACATGGCTTAATCTCACACTAGACAAAGACATTCTAAACAAATTGTAATTAAGGGAAGGAAGGACAGATTAGGAGATGAGAAGTCAGAAACTTAAGACTGCCCAACTCTACTCTCAGCTTTAACGTGTTGAGCAAGTAATCACCTTCTTTCTCCGGTCTTCCTCAGCATACTTCTCTGCATTCTTAACCATATTTTCAATATCATCTTTGCTTAATCCACCAGAAGACTGGATTACAACTGTAGTAATTGAGAAATAACATTACATTAGGCACGGTGATGCACACCTGGAAGCAGGCAGATCAGAGTTCAAGGCCAGCATGGCTACAGACTAACATTATTTATAGTAATTAATCTGAATGATTCAAATTATTAACATTAATCAAGTAAATTGTATACCAATGTCAAGTGGTATGTCTTCCAACAACTGAAACTTCAGCAATACACAAGGTCGGGATTGCCTGTTTGCCCCTTCATAATGGTATTATTTTTAAAAATCTTTAAAAAAACAAAACCCCAAATGCCTGGATAATTTGGCATCTGGGATTTAAAAAAATAAAATCAGAGATATATCCCCCATCATTTGGAAGGAAGAGGCAGGCAGATCCCAGGGTTTGAGGCTAGCCAGTTCCAGGCCAACCAGGGATACAAAGTGAGAACCTGCCTCAAAACAAAAGCCTAGAAACACATCTCTGCAAGTGTAAGATTTAAAATAAAATAAAGTTATGGCCAACACCCTGGCTCCATGGTTTAAAAGCCCTTGTTCTGCTGGGTGTGGTGGCACATGCCTTTAGTCCTAACACTCAGGAGGCAGATTGCTTTCATTTCGAGGCGAGCCTGGACTACAAAGCGAGTCCAGGACAGCCAATCTAACATAGAGAAACCCTGTCTCACAAAACAAAACAAAAAAAGCAGTAGCCTAGTTCTAAAGGAGAACCTAGGTTTAAGATTCCCAGCGCCCACATGGCAACTCACAACCGTGCAGTTCCAGGGAATCTGGTGTCCTCCTGCTCTAACCTCCAAAGGGACCAGACGTGCATGAGGTGCAAAAATTGCAAGCAAGCAAACACCCATACACAGAAAATGTTTAGAGGCAGCTATCACTGATACCTGGAAAAGGGCAGTGTGGTTAACGACCTGCCTAGGGGAGAAGCAGCATAAAACAAAGGGAGAAGGGATGTATTTCCTAATAATGGCCACCTTACTTTTTTGTTGATGGTAACCAAACCCAGGGCATCACTCTGCTGGACTAAGGTCCTCAGCCTCAGGAGTCATTCATACACTGTATACTTACTCTGCTGCTCTCTCCCTGTTCCTTTATCTTTGGCGGAAACATGCACGATCCCATTGGCATCAATGTCAAATGTAACTTCAATCTGAGGGACTCCACGAGGGGCTGGGGGAATTCCAATCTGGAATAAATATCTAGGGTGAGCTCCTCTCAGTGGAATGTGAGCTCCCATTTCCAAACATTGCCTCCTAAAACAAGTCGTATCTTTACTCAATATTGAGTGAAGCTTGAGGTTTTAACTGATGATAGTGTTAATGCTTCCTAAAATCAACTAGGCTTCAAGGAGTCAATAACCTTGTTGGTAATATGTGTCCAGAGTTTACATAGTAACTAAGGAAACCCCTCTACTGTAGCAATGTTGACCCAAAAACAGTAGCTATCAAGTGTTTTTGAGATGAGTACTCATGATACAACTAATTTGAGTTAGCATTACTTCTTAGTTTGAACATTTCCCAGGCTTTTATAAATGTAAAGTTCTAAAAACAAATCACTTTCAGATAAAAACTGAAATCATGGGTTTCAAAATTAACCTATAAAAATTTAATCTCAAAAATAACACAGTATGCCTGTATGTCAGCAGTTTAGTGAGGTTAAAATACTGTCATCTTTGCAAGCTGTAAGACTAAAAACCATGATATTCAGATCCAAAATACCCACCAAAGTAAACTGTCCTAACAGTTTGTTGTCCCCAGCCATCTCTCGTTCTCCCTGGCACACTTTAATCTCCACTTGAGTTTGTCCATCAGCAGCGGTAGAAAACACCTGGGGAAGAAAACTTACTTGGTAATATGACTTAACTATACCTATTATACAGAAAAAAACTTATTAGAGAAATCCATTTTAAAGTATTAGCTTCCTACTGTGTGTTTCTCTCAGAACAAAGGCTTACATCTTACAAGGACAGAGCAGGACTAGTGTACAAGTGCACACTATAGTTGTTGCTCCAGCTAAGCAATCATGTTGTACCAGATGAAGCTTTAAGGCTTAAAGTTTAAGGCATCAGAACAAGGACTTAAACACTGTGGCTTTAGGATGAGACAGGCAATGTGCTCAGTAATGAGATGTCACCACATACTTTCCTTCATATCACTGCACAAATATCAAAACTAGAGTTTCCTAGAAAAACTGGAGACTGAATGAGTTTAGAATAAAACAACTGTGGAGACATAGTCACACTCCATGGTCCAGGCAGTTCTCAAACTCAATTTTCATGCCTCAACTTTAAGTGCTGAGGTGGTCCCCCAGCCTCAAGGAGGAACTCTATGTAAGGCCATGCTGTGCCCACACACCTCTGCTTGGTGGTTCTCACTGCAGCCTGTCATCCACCCGGAAGTCGAACTGAGCCCCTGTCCTAGCCAGGCCTTCATTTCCCTTTGATAACAGACTACAAGGACTTTGGTAGCAAATGACAACAGCCTTTTTAGGAAACTGCATTATCTTTACTGTGCGACTTTGCTGGACAGAGGTCTTGAGTCCACTCCTTTCCAGAGAAGCCAGTTTACCTGCCCTCGGGAAGAGGAACTCCCTCCTGTCTTAAGAAAGGGACCAAAACACCCATTTGGTGAAAAAGTATGACTAAGCCACTCCAAAGCAGCCTCTGAATTCACAAGAGGCCCCGTTCCAGAGACAGGCTCCCAGGAGATATCCTGGGGCCATCCTTCTTAGAACCTGGGGTCCCCAATGGGGCGTGCTTTTTGTACTTTGTCCATTTTCTTGGCCTTTTCTTTATCTCACTTTTTGTCCACTTAGCTCTGATTCCATCTTCTAGACTGAATGCATGAAATGCGAATTAAAACCTAGTTGTCTCTTGGCTGTCTTATGGATTTAGAAACAATGATTTAAACATCAAGTTCATAAAGTGGCTAGAAGCACATCACTCATAGAACTTAAAACTCCTGTTAAGAGGCAGAGGGAAAGGATGGCTCTTACCTGGCTCTTTTTGGTTGGAATGGTGGTGTTCCTATTAATAAGTTTGGTAAAGACACCTCCCAGAGTCTCAATACCCAGAGAGAGAGGAGTGACATCCAGGAGTAGCACATCTGTGACATCACCAGCCAACACACCTCCCTGAATGGCAGCTCCAATGGCTACAGCCTCATCAGGATTAACAGCTTTGCTTGGGGCTCTGCCAAAAAGATCTTGCACAGTCTGCTGAACCTAAGCACCCAGGAGAAAGAACCTGTTAGCCAACACCCAGGGCAATTGCTGGCATGAGACAGAGCACTCATATGCCAGCAAGTATATTCCAATGGATTCTGTTCCAAGAATGCTTCCATGTGTTCATGTTTGACAACTTCAGGTCATTTCATTCACTGTCCACCTAACAATGTATTTCAATTATCTGGCTTCCCAGAGGACATTAATCATTTAAAAGACAAGGCACAAAACAAAAGGTTATAAATATAAAGTACAGTTTACATATTTTACACAATTATTTGAAGACCTTTTTGAAGGAAATAGTAATATGATTCTGTGGCTGAAATAAGGGATAGTTTTCTATCCTATGTATTAGAACTAACGAAAGTGCATAGCATCTTGGAGAATTTGTTAGCATTAATGTGTCCTCCTAAAGCAGAATCCTAAGTCTACACTTATTCTGAACTCATTTTCAAATATTCAGGTGTTTCAACAGAGAAACAAAACCACACACCTCACACAAAACACTACCAAAAGTAATAAATGCATTATTGACTTGAGCCCAAGACAATTCTATCCAACTACCAAAACGCAACTGTACCTTCAACAAGTCTGTGCTCAGTTATTACTTCTCTACACATCTGTTTTCAGAATGATGTGTTGATTAATAAAATGCATCATTGCACAAATTTTTGTTGAAGAAACAGAAGTAACCCCAAGTATACTGGGAAGAAATGGGACTGGCTACCATCAAGGTGTGGCATTATCTTTATGAGACTAGGTTTAGGATTCTCCCTGCTACTTTCTCTTGTATCTTTTAATTCAAACTAAAAAAACTTTTCAGGGGGGACAGGTGTCACTCTGTATTCAAAGCCACCACAGCCAACTAAAAGTGCGCTTTAGTGAAGCTGGTCTCATCCCTCTTTAATGTAACACACTAGTATACATCATAACTAATTTATCCCAAGCATCGATTATGTATTGAGTCATGTGCCCCACCCACGTCCATGAGGAATACCACTGAGTACATACCTTGGGCATCCTTGTCATGCCACCAACTAGAATCACTTCTCCTATGTCACTTTTGCTGACTTCTGCATCTTGCATAGCTTTCTGGCATGGAGCAATAGTTCTCTTTATTAGATCTGTAACAATGCCTTCAAACTGAGCTCGAGTCAGCTTCATATTCAAATGCTTGGGTCCAGAAGCATCCATTGTAAGATATGGCAAGTTGATATCAGTCTACACAGAAACTACATGTCAGCAGGGAGCCAAATTGGTATTTTGATACTTCAATTAAAATTAAGACCATACCCTAGGACAGAACTTAGAAAGCAAGTGTTCAGCGTTATGAACTCTTATTTCCTAAGTAGTAATATATACCACAGAATCTATTTTAATAGGATCTATACATACTATCAATCAAGACTGGGGCAGACACGCTGAAAAGTACAGTGGTGGAAAAAGATCTTTAAGAACCATACAGTGAGAGAGCCAAGGCTACACAGAGAAAGCCAGTTTCAAAAAACCAAAATAATACAGTGAAAAACAAAACAAAATACTTTCACATCAAGTTAAAAAATACCCCATGTCTGTGCTGAAAAGATGGCTTAGTAGTTAAGAATGTTTGTTCTTGCAGGACTAGAGACTGATTTCTAGCACCGACACTGGGTAGCTCTAAGGACTGCCTATAGTTCCAGTTCTGCGGAATCTGGTACTCTCTTCTAGCTTCTACTGGCATCCTCTCTCCCATCCTCTCTGCATACATAAAAATCCATGTACATAAAACAAAAATGTTCTCAATCTCGTAATATATCCATGCTAAATTCCTCTATCTTCTCCCACCCTAAAATCCTCAACTTGCTGTTTGTGGTGATATATGGCTTTAATTCCAGCACTGGGAGGTAAAAAAAAAAGGGGGGAGGGGACAGGAGAGGAGGAAGGAAGGAAATAGAAAACCAGTATGTTTAGCTTAAAAAAACAAGTGTATCCAGTGTCAATCAAATAGAAACATGATTGTTATTTGGCTCTAGTATAATAATCTATTAAAAATATTTTGCTGGGGCTAGACAGAGGGCTCAGAGGTCAAAAGCACTGACTGTTCTTCCAGAGGTCCTGAGTTCAATTCTCAGCAACCACATGTCTGCTCACAACCATCTATAACGTGATCTAATGTCCTCTTCCGGCATGCAAGTCTACATGCAGGCAGAGCACTGTATACATAATAAATAAACCTTTAAAAAAAAAAAGTTGGGCGGGAAGGTCACGCCTTTAATCCCCAGCACTTGGGAAGCAGACAGGCAGATCACTTTGAGTTCAAGGCCAGCCTGGTATACAATGTGAGTCCAGGACAGCTGTGGCTACACAGAGAAACCCTGTCTCAAAAAAAAAAAAAAAAAAAAAAAGAGAGAGGGTTGGGGGCCCTTAGCCGGGCATAGTGACACACACTTTTAATCCCAGCACTCATGGAGGAAGAGGGAGATGGGTCACTGAGTTCGAGGCCAGCCTGGTCTACAGAGGGAAGTCCAGGACTACACAGAGAAACTCTATCTTGGGGAGAAAAAGTTTAGCTCAGGGATGGAGATGGCTCAGTGGTTCAGAGAACTAAGGATTCAGGTTCAATGTCCAACACAGACACGGCAGTTCCAAAGGTTCTGACACCCTGTTCTGATCTCCACAGGAACCAAGCACAGACGTAGTACAGACACATTCAGGCAAAAGACATTCATCATAAAAATTTACTTCATTCGTTAGAAAGAACGGAGCATCATATTGTTCCTTTGCTCCAGGCCAAGTAAACGGAAAACTGAAGAAGCTATTCTGACATTATTAAATTAGAATACGCTATTCAAATAAGCTCAGTGTAAACATATCCACCAGAACCACTTGGCATTTGTCCACGCCTCACCTGCACAGATGAGGAGAGCTCACATTTAGCCTTCTCAGCAGCTTCCCGAACCCTCTGAAGTGCCATGTTGTCTTTGGTCAAATCAACCCCCGTCTACACAATAGGATGAGAGAGATAATTAATATAGGAATTGCAGCAGCAGCACACAATACATTTTGTTTCCTTATGAAAGGGCCATCCCTTTATAAAGAAACATAAGATGATCACCTTTAGAGATAGAAAATAACAAAGTATGAATAAGTTATGTATGTCAGTAAACTGAACAAACTCCTATCAGCTCTTCCAAGCTCAAGGTCTCCCTTTTCAGAGTTCCTAAAAGTATTGTTCTCCAGTATTGTAACCAAGGTCACTTGGTCTTTTGTTCCCAATCTAAGGCTATATAATGGTTTAGTTTACCCATAAACCTGAAATGCCTTTCCTTAGTACAGGAAAACTATTAACAACAAAGAGCAATCTCAACAACAACAAAAACATTTTCAATAACTTAATGCCTATACATTAACCACAATGGTAACTAACCTCCCTCTTGAACTCCTTGACAATGTGCCTTAACAAAGCTTGGTCAAAGTCTTCACCTCCTAAGAAAGTGTCCCCATTGGTGGATTTCACCTCAAACACTCCTTTCTGAATTTCCAGGATAGAAATATCAAAGGTTCCACCACCTAAATCATACACAGCAATGCTAGAAAGAAAAAATAAATAAATAAAAATAAGCCTCAAGAAACAAAACCTATGAAAAAGGACTGAACTCAACATTTAAATATTACTTATCTATTTTCCTAAGATATTTAACAAACTTGAAATCTAATAACCACCTAAGTGACATGTCTGTTAACTTATATAGCCCACCAGTAACATATAACACAGAGACAAGTAACAAACCTTGTTTTCCAAAGTATTAACATGTAACAATAAAAAACATTACCAAGGGTCTAAGGTAAACAGTAAAATGATCTTGAATAATGACATAGACCATTCATACAGATTTGGAGAGAATAAAGGAATTACATTTTTAGTCTAAGCACAATGCTTTAACTCTACAAAATGGAAATGCTATACTGGATAAATCTCATAGCTGTTATAACTTAGTGTACAGTTCAGGGAGGTGGTGGTATGCACCTTTAATCCCAGTGAAGAAAGTTCCAGGACAGCCAGAGCAACCTAAGAAACCCTGTCTTAGAGCCTGGCTTAGGTGGCCCACCCCTTTAAACCCAGCACCAAGGAGGCAGAGGCAGGCGGATCTCTGTGAGTTGGAAGGCCAGCCTAGTCTACAAAGTAAGTCCAGGACAGCCAAGGCTGCCGAAAAACCTGATCTTGAAAAACAAAACAAAACACCACGAAAAGAATGAAAGCAGGACCCTCGAGGGTGAGGGCACCTGCTGCAAGCCTGACAACTGGCCCTGAGACCTATCCTGGGGAAAGGCAAAAACAGCCAGCACGTACATTTTATCTTCTGACCTCCACGTGCACGCCATGGCAGAAATGTACCAATACATGGACCCACATAAAATACAAAAATGCAATAAAACTACTTGAAAGTAGGAATATTTACTATATCAACTTACACTTTATCTTCAGATTTGTCCAGACCGTAGGCCAGAGCAGCAGCTGTGGGCTCGTTAATCACTCGAAGCACATTTAGCCCAGATATCTGGCCAGCATCCTTAGTGGCCTGCAAGTAGAAATAGATGTATCTTCCCAGTCTTTTACCCAGGCAACCCCTACCCCCCCACCACCCCAGGGAAATGAGATCCAATCAACTTACCTGTCGCTGTGAGTCATTGAAATAAGCAGGGACTGTGATCACAGCATTTTTTGCTGTGTGACCTAAGTAATTTTCTGGAAAAGAATTAAGGAGTAAAATTCAATCATGGTACTATGTCAGAAAAACAAAATTATTAATAAAGCTCAATACTCCACACCTTATCTTCTGTGGCGCAACAGACAACACCTAATTCCTTTGTGTCTCAGCATGCAGAGATCATGTAGAAAAATACTCTCAGAAAACTGAGGTAAGATGACAAGTTTGAGGCCAGTCTTAGCTACAAAGTGAGTGCAAAGACAGCCTAGACTTACGGTATGAAATTTGGTCTCAAAAAGCAACTCACCCAGCCAGGCAGAGGTGGTGCACGCCTTTAATCCCAGCAATTGGGAGACAGAGGCAGGTGGATTGCTGTGAGTTGGAGGCCAGCCTGGTCTACAAAGGGAGTCTAGGACAGCCAAGGCTACACAGAGAAACCCTGTCTCCAAAACCAAACACACAAAAAAAAACCCAAATCACCGTAACTACTGTTAGTACTTAAGAGGTTGTACAGTAGGATCAAAAGCTCAGGCAGCCTGGGATGCATGCCACCCTGTGCTATTGTCTCCCAGCCCCCAAATATTTGGAAGTCTGGAAAGTACTTTTTTGCAGCTCAGCAGCAGAGATGGTGTTGGTTAGAAATTCCCAGTCACAAGCCAGATGTGATCGCACACTCCTTTAATCCCAGCAATTGGGAGGCAGAGGCAGGCGAATAACTGTGATTTCAAGGCCAGCCTGGTCTACACAAAGTGAGTCTAGGACAGCCAAGACTACACCTACACAGGGAAACCCTGTCTCTAAAAACAAAAACAAAAAAACCCAAACCAAACCAGACAAAAAAAATCCCAGTCACCTTTAGCATTTCAGTTAAGACTAACAACATCCAATGACCTTTAGCCTTAAGTTTAAAGTGTAGCTTTCTGGCTTTTAATACAAACACTACATTGCACCCTACTGAAAAAAGCAGCGCAAGCATCATTAGGAAAGTTAAACTCGGGGGGGTGGGGTGGCGGGGTGGGAGCGCATGCCTTTAATTCCAACACTTGGGAGGCAGAGGCAGGCAGATCGCTGTGAGTTCCAGGACAGCCTGATCTACAAAGCGAATCCAGGACAGCCAAGGCTACACAGAGAGACCTAGTCTCGAAAAACAAAAAGTTAAACTCATTCTGTAGATCAAGTATGAAGAGTCCCAAAATTTTGTCATTCTTAAATTTTCTATGCAAAAAGTTTCTAAAGAGCATGACGTTAATCAGTATAAACTCAAGAGGAAACCTCCAGCACTTCAAATTTTCCATGTGAACCAAACTACTCACCTGCAGTCTCTTTCATCTTCATCAACACAAAAGCTCCAATCTGACTTGGAGAATAGAGTTTTCCATGAGCCTCAACCCAGGCATCACCATTGGAGGCTCGGACAATTTTAAAGGGAACATTCTTACTGAAATGCAAAAAGAATTATGTTAAGAAAACTTGCTGGAGAAACATACCATGGCAAAGCCATCATAGATCATATCCATTAAGAAAGTGTTCATACAATAGAATATTACTTTACCACAAAAATTACAGTAACTGGCTGAAGAGATGGTTCAGTGGCTAACAGCACTGTTTACTATTGCAGAGGTCCTGAGTTCAATTCCCAGTGACTACATGGTAACGCACACCATCTCCATTGGGATCTGATGCCCTTTTCTGGCATGCATGTATACATACAAACAGAACACTCATATACATAAAATAAACAAATCTTTAAAAACAAAAGTAGCACAGCAGGTAAAGGTGCCTGCTGCCAAGTCTAACACCCTGAGTTCCACTCCCAGAACCCACACAGTGGAGAGAACTGACCTCCACACATGAACCATGGCACATTTGTGCCCATACATGTATGCAGATGCTCCCACACTAAAATTGTTAAAAAACAAAAACAAAAAACTTTGCAAAAAATTACAGTAACTGGAAGAAGCCAACCACGTCTAACACATGACTCCATTCATAAATTCCGTACTCTATCCAGAGCTCAATAAAGAAGTTCCCTAAGAAGATACACATAACAAAATCCAAGGTAAGTTTTTGAAAATCTTATGTTAGTATTTAGTCTGCATATATCTGTACATACAGGCCAGAAGGTGTCAGATCCCCTGGAACTGGAGTTCGATGGTTTGTGAGCCACCATATGGGTACTAGGAATCAAACTCAGATCTTACAGAAGTCAGTGCTCTTAACTGTTGCACCATCTCGTCACTATTTTCTTTCTTTTAGTTTTTGAGACAAGGTTTCTCTTGTAGTCCTGGACTCACTTTGTAGACCAGGCTGGCCTCAAACTCAGCCATTTGCCTGCCTCTGTCTCTGGAGTGCTAGGATTAAAGGCGTGCACAACGACAAAACAAAAAACCTGAACCATTAAAGGTTATTACTGCCAAACCCAATGACCTGACTTTCAATGACCCAGACCTACATAGGCTCCTGCAAAGTGTATGCTGACCTCTACTCTTGTGAAAATGAACATACCCCACCCAAAACACACATTAAAAAAAAAGTAGTAATAAAACTTTTTAAAAGTAAGCTCGGCAATGGTAGCACACACCTTTAATCCCAGGCAGAAGCAGGCAGAGCTCTGAGTTTCAGGCCAGCCTGGTCTACAGAGTGAGTCCAGGACAGCCAGGGAGGGCTACACAGAGAAACCCTGTCTCAAAAAAACCAAAAAGTTCTCCTTTTGTGTAGATGTGAATTTCTCCAAGGATTACAACCATGAAAAAGTGATTAAGGTGTCCACAGAACCTTGATCGAAGCATATTAAAGCATGTGCTATTACTCACGTGTCTTTCTGTACTTCAGGGTCATCATATCGACGTCCAATAAGACGCTTTGTGGCATAGAAGGTGTTGTTTGGGTTGGTGACAGCCTGTCGCTTTGCTGGCATGCCAACAAGTCTTTCTCCATCTGCTGTAAAGGCAACTACAGAAGGGGTAGTTCTGGCCCCTTCAGCGTTCTCCAGGACCTGCGTTCCCAAAGACAACATTTAGTTACCACTGGGTCTTTGTAGCCATTATTTAAGGTACAACCACAGCTCAAATTAAGAAAGAAAGAAAGAAAGAAAGGAAGGAAGGAAGGAAGGAAGAAAGAAAGAAAGAAAGAAAGAAAAAGCTGGGCAGTGGTAGCACAAGCCTTTAATCCCAGTACTTGGGAGGCAGGCAGATCTCTGAGTTCCAGGATAGCCTAGTCTACAGAGAGATTTCCAAGGCAGCTGGAGCTGTTACACAGAGAAACCCTGTCTTGAACAACTAAGAAGAAGAAAAAGAAGAAAGAATAATACACTAAATTGGCATATTTTACTGCTATGAATGCTGCACAGTATCATTTCAAATGTATACAGACGTCTACAGTCGTACCACCATGAATATGTTGAATCTCGTTAAAGTATGTGGAAGCTAAAAATTTTAGACCAATAGGAAACAAAAAAAGCTAAACAGCATAAATTAAGAGTATGGAGTTGGGGGCTGGAGAGAGGGCTCAGAGGTTAAGAGCACTGGCTGTTCTTCCAGAGGTCCTGAGTTCAATTCCCAGCAACCATATGGTGGCTCACAACCAACTGTAATGAGATCTTGTACCTTCTTCTGGCCTGCAGGTGTACACGCAGGCAGAACATTGTATACAAAATGAATAAATACATATTTAAAAAAAAAAAAAAAGAGTATGGAGTTGATCAGGTGGTGCACGCCTTTAATCCCAGCACTCTGGGAAGCAGAGGCAGGCAGATCTCTGAGTTTAAGACCAGCCTAATAATCCTCAGAGCAAGTTCCAGGATAGCCAGGGGTACAGAGAAATCCTGCCTCAAAAACAAACCAAAAAACCAAAACCAAAGCAACAATAAAAAATGCCCCCACCCCCCAAAAAAGGAAAGAGTAAGGAAGGACTTGTCTTCTTTTAGAGTCATACAAGTTGGGTACGGCTCCTCTGCAAAAGCCCAGTTGTGCCATGGAGAAAGAAGCATGAAGACGCAAGAGTGAACAGACTCAACTGTAGAATCTCAGCTGTTCTATGTCTTGACAACTCAAAAGAAAAGGCTGTGTATTCTGAGACTGAAAAAACTTCACGAAACACAAACCCTTAATGTGAGCGCTCCTGCTTCTAGACAGTAGAAGCTTCCAAACACCACGGTCTCACTGGACTCCCAATAGAGCAGCCATTTCAAGTCCTCTAACGGCACTGTCACCTCTGTCCCAGAGAACACGTTTACGTCCTTCCTTGGGAAGAGCTATATCCACTCATCATCAACACCCAATTAACCTTAGGTTAATTCCTAAGTCTCACAAAAACAAAAGCAGCTTTTAAATGCAAATTAGAAGTTTGGAGTGGTAGATACTGCCTTTAGTCCTAGCACTGAATACTGCACACCTGAGGCTAGCCTAGGATACGTAGTCTCAAAAGAAAAACAAGCACCAAACTAGACTCAGCATTCTTTTTTGTGTCTGAAACAGAGGCTCTCTGTGTGGCCCTGGCACTCACTTTGTAGACCAGACTGGACCTGAACTCAGAGATCCCACGATCCCTGGGAGCTCAGGAGACACTGCTGGGATTACAGCTGTTCCTAAGCACCTATGCCAGACTGGATAACTAAGTGACCCCAGGCTTCCCATTATGCTCACCTTTGCTTGTTTACCCTCCATGACTGCCACACACGAGTTGGTTGTACCCAAATCAATACCAACAACTGCACCCTTGATTGCTTCTGATCTGTAAGAGATTAAACCATTGTCTTAACAGTGGTCTCCAACATAAAGAAATGTTCCCCATTGGTGTTAACAGTGGCACACTGCATAAACCACTAATACAAATGAATAATTACAGATAGGAATAGTTAGTTACTTTTTAACAAAAATGTGCCCACCATAGCCATGGAGTTCAAATGGTATGTGTTCTAAAAGAAACTGAAGTTATACTCACGCATAATCCCTTCTTGAAACAAATCTAAAAGCTTCATGACTAAGACCATTCCAGCCATCCTGGGGGAACAAAACTGCATCAGCCATCAACTACACAAAGACACTTGGGCCTTTTCCAATTAGTATTCTGAGATACACACGTAAGCTTTAGTCCATAGCAATATGTATAAATACTTTTACACATCTGTTACATAAGTTTTCCAGATTATCAGGTAAAATTAAGCAAACATCAAACTGTCTTGAATTACAAAAAGAATTACACTGCAATGGATATGCTCAACCTCGACATTATTGATCTTGTACCAGCATTTGCTGTGACAAACTGAGTGTGGGATGCTTAAACGCAACTCTGGCCTTTACCAACAAGCCTAAAACTTAGGTGTCCTGGTCAGATGTGGTGGTGCACACCTTTAATCCCAGCACTCGGGAGGCAGAGCCAGGTGGATTGCTGTGAGTTTGAGGCCATACATAGAGAAACCCTGTCTGGAAAAACAAGAGAAAAGAAAAGCCAAAATAAATCAATAAATAATTTTTTAAAATTTAAGTTTTCCCTCAAAGTCAACCTGGAAGTTGACAAATGCCTCCTCTGTCCTCTGAGGGTGGGGCGTCAAGGAGACACTTCTGGTTAAGACCTGACTAAAAAAACACCACTCAAAAATTCCTAATTAATTCACAGTTGTGAAATTGAAAGCTAGAGTCTGGCCTGGTCTACCTAGGTTCCAGAACAGCCAAGGCTACATAGTTGAGACGCTGTTTCAAAATAAACTCACACCAATTATGTGTGCACTCCAAGGAGAAACTTAAGGCATTCAGGAGACATTTCCACAGGCCTTGTGAATCAACTATTTTTGAAAAACTACAAGTCTCATTCTCCAAAGACATACTTTTCTTTTTGTTGGTTTTCCAAGACAGGGTTTCTGTGTGTAGCCTTGGCTGTCCTGGACTCGCTTTGTAGACCAGGCTGGCCTCGAACTCACAGCGATCCGCCTGCCTCTGCCTCCCAAGTGCTGGGACTAAAGGCGTGGGCCACCACGCCCGGGGTGACATACTTTTTATTTCAGATCAAGATCCACAATCTTTTTACTGTTCTGAGTATTATAAACCACAAGTAAATCGTAGACGTTTAAAAAAAGTCTCTAAGGTTGGAGCCAGGAGTGGTGGTGCTCACTTTCAATCTCAGCCCTCGGGAGGCTGAGACACATGGGTCTCTGTGAGGCGTACCAAAGTCAGTTTACCTGTCAGCCTCGTCTTCAAAGAGACCCTGGCCCCAAAAAGTAAAGGAAAAAAGAAAAAAAAGCAAGTTGGAATGTTGGAATTTAATTTTCAGTTTCTAATGCAGATGCTCCCCCATCCTTGCTTCTTCATAGCAGCGAGATTCTTGCATACTTGACTTACAGCAGAGCTGTCCTTCAACTCTTAACAGAACCTAGCATATGTACACATAGACACACACAGATAGCTCTGCCTTCCAATAAACTACATCCATCACCTAAGACCCAGCACATCTAATGCGCCACAGGTTGGAGTCAGGACCGCTCCGTCGGGAATTGGTGGGGTGAGACTCCAGAACGCTAGGGATTGTGACTCAGCAGAGCTCAGGGCTACAGCCCGCACCAAGGCCAGCACGCACCACCGAATACCCGTTACCTTTCGCTGTTCCAGGTTTCTCCTAGAGTCTGACCCCGAAGGACAAGGCCTGCCTCACTCATGTCGGGGCCTCGAGCCCCCACCGGAAGGCATGGCAGTTCCTCACCTGGTGGCGGGCGGCTGCGGGGCTCCGGGTGGCTGCGGTGCCCACGAGACGCGCGGCCGCGGCTCTGCTGGCGCTTATCATGGCGGCTGGACAGAGGGGGTTCGAGGCAGAGAAGAAACACCCCACCAGGCCCCGGAGCTGCGCGCACGGCGGTGGCTACGCTTCTGGAAACCTCCAACCACGTGGGGTGGGGGGCGGGGCTTGATCTCCGCAGCTCGGAAGCGCGCTCTTCCGCTGAGGTGCCGAGAGTGTTGCCGGACCAGAGACGACCTGACCGCTGCTCGGAGCGTCGGAGCCCGCCGCGAGCATGCTCCTCATCATTATTGTTGAAGATTTCTGTCCTCTGATTACAGATTCCGCGGTTGTGGGAGCAGTTAGAAGGGAAAGGGACAGGAAGGACATACAGGCATTGACTTGGTCAGCCCCGGTCCTCTAAGGCAGGAAAGACTCAAGGTCACACGGGATGAATTACGGAAAGATTTCAGTCTCCTTGCGTCAGTTGCGGAGAAGGAGGGGCCTCCTGCGCCTGCGTCATCGGCACCGGAATGAGGCCCTGGCGCGCATGTGTGAGGGGCGTGGAGGAAGCGGGTTAGGGACTTTAACCGCACGCCGATTTGCCCGAGAGCACGCGGGGGCGCAAGCTCGCGCGCAGGCACGGGGAGCGTGTGGAAGTTTTTCCTGAAGGCGCTACTTGCCGCGGGCGCCATCTTGTCCTTAAGCATTGTTAAGGGTACCTTTGTTCTTGTTCACCGATTGTCCTCAGCTTGAAGTATACACACCTGGGTCCATGTAGGCACCCTTAGACGAGTTTGTGTAGCGTATTGCCGCAGCGGGGTTAGGTTTCCAACCTCTAGGACAGGCTCTGGCTCACGAAGCCTTGAATCACTTTTAAGGCTGTCCATGGAATAATTAGGGGAAAACTACGTAAGCTTCTGTTTTCGACCGGTTTGCTGGGTCAGAGGTGACTCTCTACCTTTTCAGACCTTGCTTGCTGGCTAGGTGTCAGTTCTTACTGTGTGTTTTGTTTAAAGATAGGGTCTCTGGTGGAGTATCAACGGTGGGGTGTGGCCCGCGGGGCGGAGAGGGATGAGGAAAGGCGGGGGGGGGGGGGGGGGGGGGGTTTGCCCCCCCCCGCTTTTTTTTGGGCCCCCCCCCCCCCCCCCCCCCGCGGGGGTGTGAAAAACGGGTTCTCCCCCCCCCCCCCCCCCCACCGCTCCT
>OU015744.1:50062093-50075325 GCA_907169655.1 Acomys percivali | reverse complement strand
CCAGCACTCGGGAGGCAGAGGCAGGTAAATCGCTGTGAGTTCGAGGCCAACCTGGTCTACAAAGAGAGTCCAGGACAGCCAAGGCTACACAGAGAAACCCTGTCTCGAAAAACCAAAAAAAAAAAAAAAGAAAACAGAGACACTCTGCCATAACTTCTGGTGGAAGGACATGGAGAGGAATGGCAGGTAACAAACATTTGCCATGCACCCATCACACAAGAAGTGAGGAAGGGGGCCTCATTGAAAGACCCTGTTTTTAAAAACTTAAAGTTGGTGGCTCATGCACTCCAGAGGCAGGGCTGTGGATCTATGAGAGTTCAAAGCCAGCCTGGTCTACTGGGCAGCCAATGTGTTAGACAGAGAAACCCTGTCTTGAAAAACCATTAAGTAAACCAACGTTTTCCTGGCATTGCCAAAAGTTTGAGGCCAACCAGATCTATATAGAGAGTTCCAGAGTGAACAGGTTTATATAGCAAGATCTTATCTCAAAAAACCCTGAAGCAGGCCAGGTGTGGTGGTGCAAGCCTCTAGCCCCAGCATTCAGAGGAAGGTGGATCTCTGTGAGTTCAAGGCCAGCCTGGCCTACAAATCTAGTCTGAGACAGTCAGAGATACAAAGAGAACACCTCCCCCACCCCACCTCAGCCCTGAAGCAACAACAACAAAGTCAAGCATTTGCTTTTCTTCTTGCTCCACATACTTAAAAGCCAGAGTGAGAATCCCAGAATCCAATGTTACATATTTCATTTAGTGTGTACCTCACACTGGCCTCAAATTCAGCAAATTTATTTGAGGCACGGAACCAAGATTCTGTGCATGCTAAGCAAAAGCTCTACCAACTGAGCTATAACTTGGCCCAAATGGCACTACCTGAAAGGTGACCACAGTTGTAGGGGCATATATATGTGGTTGACGTTCCTTAGGGTTTTATCAGGCACCTCAAAAATATCCCTTCCGACCACAAGGGGGATGTGGTAGCTAAACAGTCAAAGCATGGACCTAAGAATGGGAGCGTTTAATATTTCCCAGTGTGAAGGACAGCCTTCTGAACTGAACCGCAGATGAGCACCTACAACCTGAGGCTGCAGGAAACAAAATGAGTCTAGGAAGACAGGGTTCAAGTAACTAAAAGTGGACAGTGAGATCCACAGCCCCATGGTATTATTTAACTTCTCTGTTGGCATTTGAGTGTCAGCTAAGACGGAAAGAACCAGTGATAATGTGCCTGAGGGTAAATGTTCACTAAACAGAATGAGTGGTAGTGCAGTTCTTGTGCATAATATTTGATAGTCTCATATGTACCGCTGGCTGGCTCTAATTTGCTATAGAGACCAGGCTGGCCTCAAAGGAACAGATCTGCCTGGCTCTGCCTCCTTAGTGTTGGTACTAAAGTTGTGCACCACCACACCTAGTACTTTTTATTTTTTAGACAGGGTATAACTTGCACAGACTGGCCTTGAATTCACCCGTTTTGGCGTATGTATGAATGACAGAGCCAGAATTTGAAGCCAGACTGTCTGACTCCAGAACCTGCATTTCACACCAAAACCGAATCTGATTTTTTTTTTTTACATTTATTTATGATGTGTACAGTATTCTGCCTGCATGTACACCTGCAGGCCAGAAGAGGGCATCAGATCACATTATAGATGGTTGTGAGCCACCATGTGGTTGCTGGGAATTGAACTCAGGACCTTTGGAAGAGCAGCCAGTGCTCTTAACTGCTGAGCCATCGCTCCAGCCACTGAATCTGGTCTTTTGTGTTCACAGACACAGAGATGAGTGGTGTGATACTGGCATATTCCACTGTTGATAGCTGTAACTTTAGGTGGTAGAATAAAAAAAAAGTAAAAAATATCTATTATAGGATAACCACAGGGAAATTCAGGGCTTAATAGGTAGGTAACTCAGTGGTAGAGTGCCTGTCAAGCAAGCACAAGGTGTGTGGGCTTAATTCCCAGCCCTGTAGAACATATGAAAAAAGGTTGGGAGAAGACTTTATCTGTGATATAATCCATAGAATTTATACTGTAACTTGTGGACAGTAGGAACTGTAAATTATTTTGAATTTTGAAACAGGGTCATGCTATGTGGCTCAAGCTGGCCTTAAATTTGAAATCCTGCTGTTCCAGCCTTCCAGGTGCTTGGATTACAGATGTTCACTATCATAATTTTGTTCTTTTTTCCACACCAAGATTTCTCTGTGTAGCCTTGGCTGTCCTGGACTCGCTTTATAGACCAGGCTGGCCTTGAAATCACAGTGATCCACCTGCCTCTGCCTCACAAGTGCTGGGATTACAGGCGTAAGCCACATCTCCTGGCTTCTTTGGTTACTTTTATGTTTTTAAAGCAATGTCTCTTTAGTAACTCAAAAGACTTTTTATTCAATCCACTCAGAGATAAATGTCATGTGGTGGCACCTTCCATCTTCAGGAAATAAAACTGTGGTGTGCTGTAGGAATTTGTCACTTTGGTTCTCCTTGCAATTTTTCATGTTCCTGTAACAGATTTCAGCAGTCAGTTCCCACGCTTGTCTTCTGGTATTAGCTACCCTGCAGTGCAGAGCACTGTGTGTTGCTCCTCTCAAGCTTTCTGCTGAGCTTCCCTTATGAGAAAGTATTAAATCTGCTGATGTCTTTGTCTCTGGGATGGTGATACTTAGATTTTTGTTCTATGCCACTAACCCACCAGCTTGGCTGCCTTCTGATAAGAGAGAAAATACAACAATACATCAAAATAAGATGTATTTTGCTAAGTGATGGTGCTGCACACCTTTAATCCTAGAACTGGCAGCTAACCTGCTCTATGGAGTGAGTTTTAGGGCAGCGAGGATTACACAAAGAAATCTGTCTTCAAACACCACCCCCACCGCTGCAAAAAAATAAAGATGTCCCTTTGATTAGCTGTGACATCTAGATTTCAGGAATAACGATGTTACACTGCACAGGAAGAAGTCAGTCTGCTCTGGATTCTCCTTCAGATGTGGAACACAGTTGCATATAAGGCAGGTGACAGACTCACAGTAAGACTACGTGTGGGAGAGGTAGGGACGCAGAAGCAGAGACTTGTTCCTAAGATCCATATAGGAAATGAGGTGTGCTGATTCATACTTGTAATTTCAGCATTTTGCAGGTAGAGGCCATCCCTGGCCTACATAATGAATTTGATGTCTTTCTAGGCTTCATGAGACGTAGCATTTGTCACTGAGCCCAGCTAATGAACTGTTTCTACGCTTGCTAAAGTGCACAGGTATGCTGTCTTCAGAGGCTATGGGTACAGCTACCCTACCTGTGCCCTCCAACTTGGCATAGATGCCGAAAGAAAAGTCTGATTTGCCCTGGTTATGGCTGTGTAAATATATATTTAACTTAATATTTTGATTTCAAGGGAACAGCAGGGCGAGGTGCTCTGGGAGGCAGAGGCAGGTGGATCTCTGTGAGTTCAAGGCCAGCCTGGTCTATGTAGTCAGCCCAGGACAGCCAAGGCTACACAGAGAAACCCTGTCTCACCCTCCCCCACCACCCGCAGACACAAACAAAAACCAAAACCCCAAGGGAGCAATCTTCTTTTTTTTTTTTTAAATTTATTTATTATGTATACAGTATTATGTCTGCATGTATTGCACACCAGAAGAGGGCACCAGATCTTATTGTGGATGGTTGTGAGCCACCATGTGGTTGCTGGGAATTGAACTCATGACCTCTGGAAGAGCAGTCAGTACTCTTAACCGCTGAGCCATCTCTCCAGCCCGGGAGCAATCTTCTTAAAGGGTAGATTTCATGGGCTGGAGAGATGGCTCAGTGGATAAGAGTACCACCTGCTCTTCCAAAGGTCCTGAGTTCAATTCCCAGCAACCACATGGTGGTTCACAACTATCTGTAATGTGATCTGATGCCCTCTTCTGACATGCAGGTGTACATGCAGGCAGAACACTGTATACATAATAATAAATAATAAACCTTTTTAAAAAGAGTAGATTTCATTATTAAATTTGGAAGTAGATTGCATGTATGTTTATGTGTGTACTAGGAATTGAAACTAAGACCTCATACATGCTGAGTGGAAAAAAAAATCTACCATTGAGTCACACCCCCAGGCACCAAGTTCCTCTTGTTCAGGTAATTAATTTTCCTACCCCTAATTGAAGACAGTTTAATTTTCAGGGTTTTTTTTTTCCTGTATCCTTTGAGTGCCAGTGGATCTACTTTTTTTTTTTTTGAGACAGGGTTTCTCTGTATAGCCTTGACTGTCCTGGACTTGCTTTGTAGACCAGGCTGACCTCGAACTCACAGCGATCCACCTGCCTCTGCCTCCCGAGTGCTGGGATGTGCCACCACGCCTGGCCTGGATCTACTTTTTTTTAGATTTTTTTTTATGTGTATGAGTGTTTTGCCTGCTTGTTATGTGTACCACATAGGTGCCTGGTGCCCCAGGAGGTCAAAAGAGGGTGCCAGATCCCCAGGTGTTAGAGATGACTGTGAGTTAATATGTGGGTGCTAAGAATCAAACCCAGGTCCTCTGCAAGAGCAACAAGAGCTCTTAATCACTGAGCTGTCTCTCCAGCCCTGTCTTTGCTCCCAAGTGCTGAGATTGAAGGCATTTGCCAAAATACTCAGCCCATACATTTTTTTGTTTTGTTTTCGAGACAGTTTATCTGTGTAACCTTGGCTGTCCTGGACTCACTTTGTAGACCAGGCTGGCCTCGAACTCACAGCGATCCCCCTGCCTCTGCCTCCCAAGTGCTGGGATTAAAGGCATGCACCACCACACCCAGCTGTCCATACATTCTTTAAAACTAGAGAAGATAACTATTTATAGAGCTTTACAGTACAAGGGGGACTTCTTGCATTCAGGACCATTAACAGTCATGTCCATCTCTCTATTTCCTGATCGATGGGGAACTTTGAAAATGAAAAAGAAATTACTTGAGTTTCATTTCTTTGTCACTTGTTTTTTTCTGTTCCATTTTTTTTTTAACTGTTAAATTCCTAAGCCAGAAACATCATTTTTTTCTCTGTCACTTTGTGTTCTCATTTTTCCCTGCTTGATATTATCTAAAGCTTTCTGTATGTCGGCCTGATCCTATACACTTGTCATGTTTAATGGTTATCTGTATAGCTATATTATTTCTTGATGTACTTCTTATTCCACTGAGCCTCCTGTATTACCACTTTCTTTTTCTTTCGCATGGGTACAGGGAAAGATATGCTGTATCCTAAAATGTTTCTGAAAACAAGCTATACTTCAGAACCTAAATCTCAGCACTTGAGTTTCCTCATTTTGAGGGTGTACACAGGAAGCCGCTGCATACAAGGCACTGAACTGTCTTCTCTGAAGGTGATGTCTGAGGATCAGCCTGGGCCACTTGAGGAATCCCAGCAAGCCTCATAACTACACTGAGGAAAAATTAAACTGGTGGAGAGTTTGATATTTCCAAGGAGTGACTTAGGTTTGTCTGTTACTGCATTGTTCAGAGCATATAGTTCCGGGCTGTGGTGAAAGTGGCTTTTTTTTTTTTTGAAAGTGATGTTTGCTGTTGGCCTCTTTGTAAGATATACTAGTGGGCTAAAGTCGCTTCATCATTTGAAGGTAATGGTTGGTTAAAGCTATTTTTCTCCAAAAGTCCAGTTATTTCTTTAGTTTTTCTCTCTCAAACTTCAGCTTCAGAAGGAAGAGTTATAAATTCTGTGATATGACTGTCTTATCTGTCTTGGGAGTTATAGACTATACATAGAAGATAATTCGTGTACCCTTGCATAATGAGATGAGTTTTATAAGTCATAAATCCTCCATTACCCTGCAGGTAGTGTTAGGTGCCAGGTTTAGAAAAGCTGATGTGGTTGCCAGGTTCATGAATATCATAAATCATTCATACTGAGGTAGCCCAGACTCATGCTGTCATCTGAGGCTGGCCAATATCAAGGAGGTTGTTAAACACAAACAAAATGTGAATCCCTATGATTGTTTTTCAAACTCCAAAGTCCTTTTTGTTTTGTTGAAAATTAGGATCAAATGATCTTTTTTGAGCCAAATTTAGTTTCCTGACCTCTCAAAGCATCTATCAATAACATCTTTTATTCCCTGATCCCCGAATTCCATAAAAAATATATCACAAAAGATATCACCTGTGCATTTGTGACTCAGATCTTTAATGCACTGAAAATGAGCTTTAGATATTTCAATAAATCTTGCTCGTTTTTAGGAGGAAAAAAACCTCTCTGGAATTCAGGAGGGGGGGCTCCTTCTATATTTTACATGAAGTTGCCATGAATTAAAGATATGCTGTACTTAGGAGGCAACTATAGCCCTCTTCCATACTATAAGGGAAGGAAGGAGGCAGGCTGAAACAGAGGTGGTCTTCAGGACAGCATAGCTGAGAAAGCGTGCAGCACTGGCATGCCCCTCTAAGTTCCAGATGTTTTGTCATCTTCTGAAAGTTCCTCACTTGGTAGATGAAGAAAGCTACGTTAGACTATAGCTAAGGTAGACAAATTGCTAATGCTTTTGGTGAAAAGTACTTAGTTGTAGTGAGAATTGTAGAGAAAGCCAGGTGTGGCACGCATCTTTAATCCCAGAACAGGAGGCAGAGGCAGGCAGATTGCTGTGAGTTTGGGGCCAGCCTGGTCTACTAAGCAAGTCCAGGACAGCCAAAGCTACACAGAGACACCCTGTCTCAAAAAACAAAAATAAATAAATAAATAAACAAAACCCAAACAAACAAAAAAAGATTATGTGCTACAAGCCTGGTCCTCAGTGTGGTAGTATTGTTGAGGAGTAAGCCTCGAGTGAGATAATTGGGTCAAAGGGGCCCTGACCTCAGAAGGGACCTGATGACCTCATAGGCACCAGCACATACAGCATATACTCACATATACACAAATAAAAATACATTAAATATACAAATATAATTTCTTTTTTTAAGATGTATTTATTTATTGTATATGAGTGCTTTATCTGCAGAAGAGGGCATCAGATCGCCTTATAGATGGTTTTGAGCCACCATGTGGTTGCTGGGAATTGAACTCAGGACCTCTGGAAGAGCAGGCGGCGCTCTTAACCACTGAGCCATCTCTCCAGCCCCCCAAATATAATTTCTTTATGCCTCTGTCCTTTATGCATTTTTTCCCACTCTCTAGAATGTTCTCTTTCTTATCCAAATGTCAACCTTTAAAACTTAAATCTCACCTTCTCTGGAAAGCCTTATCTGGCTTCCTAACACAAAGTTTGTCACTTGAATCTTTTCGTTTCTAGAGCATTTGTGCAATTTTGTCATGATAGACATACCACAGCAGATTTAACTATCAGCATACTATCCCTCTCCTTGGTTGGTATCTCAAGGGTGGGGACAGCCTTAGTAATCCCAATGTTACTAATACCCTATATATGTGACATGAGTAAAAACTAGGTCACTTAATCTCCCTTACTCATAGAGCCTGCCCACCTGAGCATTAGTGTATAACCTAGGGAGAGGACCAAACTTTTTATAAGTTGTAGCTCATCAAAATTTACAGAGTCTAAGACTGGCTTGTGGCATTTGCTTGAATCTTCTGTAGGCATGCCTGTGGGTGGAGAGCAAGAAGAAACTTCCTACATCCTCAGGGTGTCCTGTGATCTTTCTTTAGATTCTGAATAAGATAGAATCCCGATCTTTATTTCTGCATAACATCACTAGAATTTTATTTCCTTATTTCTCATTGCATTTCATTCAAACTTTGATTTTTTCACACTTGAACTATAGTAATTATAGTAAGTCTGACTCAGTTTATAAATTCATGTGTGCAGGAGTACCACATTTACTTATGTTCTTTTTGTTGTTTTATTTTGTTTGTTTTTGGTTTTTTGAGACAAGGTTTTTCTGTGAAGCCCTGGCTGTCCTGGAACTCACTCTGTAAACCAGGTTGGCCTCAAACTCACAGAGAACCACTTGCTTCTGCCTCCTGAGTGCTGGGATTAAAGGCTATGCACACCCAGCCAGTGGCATATATATAATTTTTAAAAGATGTATTTATTCTTGTTGTTGTGTTGGTTTTTTGTTTTGTTTTGTTTTGTTTTGTTTTTTTTTTTTTGAGACAGAGTTTCTCTGTGTAAGAGCCTTGGCTGTCCTGGACTCACTTTGTAGACTAGGCTGGCCTTGAACTCACAATGATCCACCTGCTTCTGCCTCCTAAGTGCTGAGATTAAAGGCATACGCCACCACACCAGGCTAAAAGATTTATTTATTATGTATACAGTGTTCTGCCTGCATGTGTGCCTGCGTGCCAGAAGAGGGCACCAGATCTTATTATAGATGTTTATGAGCCACCATGTGGTTGCTGGGAATTGAACTCAGGGCTTTTAGAAGAACAGCCAATGCTTTTAACCTCTGATCCATCTTTCCAGCTCCAGTGGTGGGTCACAACCATCTATAATGTGATCTGGTGCCCTCTTCTGGCCTGCAGGCACACATGTGGGCAGAATACTGTATAAATAATAAAACAATACATCTTTAAAACAAAACAAAAAAAATTATCTTGCTGGGTGTGGTGACACATGCCTGTGATCCCAGCACTTGGGGGATGCAGAGGCAGGTGGATCTTTATGAGTTTGAGGCCAGCCTGGTCTACAGAGTGATTCCAGGATAGCCAAACACTGTCTCAAAAAACTAATAAATAAAAAATAAATTTCTTTTAGAAGATTCAGTGTAAATGGGTTGCATATTCTTGTAGAAGCCAAGAGAAAGTATTGGGCTATACTCAGGAATTACAGGGTCATTCAAGGCCATTCTTGTCTTCATAGCATACATATAAAGATTAAGAGCTGGGCATAGTGGTGCACGCCTTTAATCCCAGCAGGCAGATCACTGTGAGTTCGAGGCCAGCCTGGTCTACAGAGTGAGTTCCAGGACAGCCAGGGCTACACAGAGAAACTCTGTCTCAAAAACAACAACAAAAAAGATTAAGGCTGGTTGATTACGTGAGACCCTGTCTAAACAATAACAATTTTTCTTTTCACTGGTGCTTTACTTTGGTAGACATACATGCTGTAACTTGGAATCTCCACTGAAACTATGTAGTACAGGGTAGTTCCTGTATGCAGGGATGGCAAGACGCACATAATTTCTGAGTAAGAGGGATGGGCAGTAGCATTGTTCTCCTTTTGGTTGAGGAAGTATAGTTGTCTTTACCTGTAACATCACCGCTATCTTCTCCTTACCTCAGTCAGAGCAGATAAGCAGCAACTTGTGAGATCTGTGATGACACTGGGTGGACCACAGGCCTTAGGCAATAATTAAATAACCTGCAGAGGAGGTCTCTTTCAGAAAGGTGACAGGTACAGATGAAAGGCTTGCTGAAAGGAAGAGAGGCTGATTTTGTCAGCATTGTAAATATCACTCTAAACTGTTCCCATCCCTATCACGGTTGGAGTCTATGTCTGTGGAATTTAGGCAAGTCCTTGCTTATGTGGCTCTCTCCCCAGGTACTGTTAGAGATAGGTGCATATGGGTCTGTGGCTTTAGGTTTGAGGTGGAGAAGTAGTTGTTACCACCTTTCATGAAAATGGCTGGATATTGTATCATCATTCAAAGGGCATCTTGGTCTCTAGGTTCAGAGCCAGAGGCAGCCTTGCAAGGAATTAAGGCTCTCACCTAGGGCTGCTGTCAAGCCAGCAGATGGAGTAGCAACTCTTTGTATGCCTTTGGGCCCACCTGGGCTGGTACTGTTGGTGACGTAAGGTCCAGCTCTCACCAGAAGAGAACAAAAAAAGAATGAATAAAAATAATTTGCATCACGTTGCCATAACTGTTGTCCTGTCTGTAGAGGGCTTTGCTAACGTACGATCCCAGGGAGGCTGTTTTCAGGTGCCCCTCTGCAATTACTACAGAAGCAAATTAAGGAGTGAGTGTGCACCTGAATTGACTGAGGCCATAAGAGAGGGAAAGAATAGAAATGACCAAGCTGAGGCCTGGCCAGCAGAGGACTTCTTGGCCCGAGTCTCTCACACCTGAGAAACCTTAGGAATACTCAGGCGTAAATCTAGTGGTCTTTGGTAGGAAAGGGCATTGTGTGACACTATCCCTGGAGAGATGTGAACAAGTATCTACCCACACTAGATAGGGAACTAATTATAGCCACCAAAGTCCAACGTGGTTAGCCACTGAGGTTTTTGTTTTATTTTATTTTATGTCTATTTTGCTCTGTTCATAGGAATAAAATTGCCTGCATGGGGCCAGGTGTGGTGGCCCATGCTTTTAATCCCAGCACTGGGGAGGCAGAGGCAGATGGCTATCTGTGAGTTCGAGGCCAGCCTGGTCTACAAAGTGAGTCTAGGACAGCCAAGGCTACAAGAGAAACCCAGTCTCAAAAAAACAAAAAAAAACAAAAAAAAAAAAACAAAACCCAAAACAAACCAACAACAAAAAGTTGTCTGCATTGATGTATGTGTACTACATGTATGCATGTTGGGTCCCCTGAAATTGGGGCTTATGGACCCCTATGAGCCACCATATGGGTGCTGGAAATCAAACCCAGATCCTCTACAAGAGCAACAAGTGTTCTTAACCTCTGAGCAGTCTCTCTACCCTGAACTAAAGAATGAGCTCTGTTGCCCTCTTCTGGCGTGCTGGCACACATTGGGGCAGAATACAAATCAGGGCTCCAGTATTAAACCCTGTAAGATCTGAGTTGGCCTCGGGGGTAAGAGTGAAGTCTTTCCCCCCTTTTATTAAAGATTGATTTTTTTCTTTTCTTTTTTTTTTTTTTTTTGAGACAAGGTCTCTCTGTGTTAGCCTTGGCTGTCCTGGAGTCACTTTGTAGACCAGGCTGGCCTCGAACTCACAACGATCCGCCTGCCTCTGCCTCCCGAGTGCTGGGATTACAGGCTTGCGCCACCACACCTGGCTTGATTTTTTTCTTATATAATATAATCTACATACAGTTTCCCCTCCCTCTACTTCCAGTCACTCCCCACCCCCTCTCCCCTCAGGACCCATGCCCTTTCCGTATCTCATTAGAAAAGAACAGGCTTCTAAGAAATAACAAAACATAACAAAATAAAATAAAATATAAAAACTATTATATCGAAGTTGGACAAGCCAAACCAACAGAAAAATAAAAGAGGCTCAAGGCACAAGAATCAAAGACCCACTTGTTCACACATTTAGGCGTCCCATAAAAGTACTAAAGTGAAAGCCGTACCGTAGTATATAGGCAGAGGGCCTGGGACAGACTTTGTAGGCCCTGTGCTTGCTGCTTCAGTGTCTGTGAGCTCACGTGAGCTCTGTTCAGCTCATTTTGTTCTCCTGGTGTCGTCTGTCCCCTCTGTCCCCTCTGTTCCCTTCTCCCTCCTCTTCTAAGGGCTCCTTGAGCTCTAAGGAGAGGGTTTGATGGAGACCGCTTGTTTAGAGCTGTGTGTTCCAAAGTCTGTCTCTGCATATTGTCCAGCTGTGGGTCTCTCCACCTGCTGTAGGAGGACGCTTCTTTGATGATGGCTGAATAAAGCAGCCATCTAAGAGCAGAATGTCATTGGGAGTCATTTTATTGTCACTTTCTTTTTACACCAGTAGTATTTGGTTTTACCAAAGGTTTCTGGGCTACCTAGTCCCTGATTCTTGGTCACCCAAGCAGCGTCAGGTGTGGGTTCCATCTTGTGCAGTGGGCCCTAAGTCAAATCAAACACTGGTTGGCTACTCCCACAAGGTTTGTGCCTCCATTGCCCTAGCATATTTTGCAAGCAGATCAGCTTGTAGATCAGAGTTTCTGTGACTAGGTTGAGAGTGAATGCTTATTCTATAAAATCTGCTACACTTTAATCCTTATTGATTCTGGTCATTTCTTTCTTTTTTTCTGAGACAGGGTTTCTCTGTGTAGCCTTGGCTGTCTTGCACTCCCTTTGTAGACCAGGCTGGCCTTGAACTCACAGAGATCTGCCTGCCTCTGCCTCCTGAGTGCTGGGATAAAGGCCCTAATTCTTGGGGTGTTTTTGTTTTTGTTTTTTTGTTTTTTGTTTTTGTTTTGTTTTGTTTTTTCAGGACAGGGTTTCTCTGTGTAGTCTTAACTTAATTCTTGTTCTTAAGAGATCTGGAATCTTGTGTTTAGACCTAAAGGCAAAGAGAAAATTTGAGACTACTCTTAACCATTTCCATACCATTTCTCCCAACACATTTTTTATTTTTTTATTATTTATTTATTTAGTTAGTTAGTTAGTTAGTTTTTCGAGACTGTGTAGCTTTGGCTGTCCTGGACTCACTTTGTACACCCGGCTGGCCTCGAACTCATGTGCCACCACTGCCCTGCTCCCAACACATTTTATGGAGAGAATAAAATAGCAGTAGTTTAACATAAATTATGAATAGCACTTTCTGGACTCAGATCAAGACTGTAAATCAGTACAAGAAGCATTAATCAGACCAGCTATTTTGAGAACTCTGACAGTCGTAGTATCCAGAGAACTACCTGTGAATCTTGGAACCACGCCCCTGAGGAGGCAGGTTTTCTGTAGGCTGTGCCAGGAAGAACAGCCTGGCACACGGGCTCCCGGCGGTGTTTGTGGCTGTCTTCTCAGAGAATCGTAAACAAAAGAACCTGGGAGATGCAGGAAGAACAAGAAATTGAAGGCAGACTGCAGTGCTAACTTAGAATGTATTCTTTAACCAAATTCCTGCAGTTTGCTAGACTGTACAGAGCTGACTTATGATAGCATTTTTCTATACTACAATATAAAGTTGTTCTGTTGTCTTCATTCTAAACAGGTACAGGTAGTAAAGTTAATAACTTTCTAATAAACCCCAGTGAAAGACAGGTCCAGGAAATGATTGGTCTCAGGGTGCTGAGTTTTGGGGCCAGTCCTCAGGAACAGATTATAAGTGGTTGCGCAAGCCTGAATCACAACAGTCAGGATGCTGAGACAGGATGCAAGGCCAGCCTGGTCTACACAAAGAGACTATGACTCAGAAACTAAAACAACATAAAACAAGACAGCAGTCTGCCTGAGAGTAACCTTTAGATTTTGTGACAGTACTGTAAAAAATTACAGTTATAAACAATTGTTATCCAGAAAGATTTCACAACCAGGCTTTTGTTCTCATCTTCCACTGCTGGGCATTAAACTGGAGTGCCACACATGCTGAGAGAAAAATACCCTCTTCTTGAGATACATCCCAATCCATTCAGGGCTATTTCTTTTATTCAAGTGTTAGTTGTCTTAGAACACAGACACACACACACACACACACACACACACACACACACACACACA
>OU015744.1:50047189-50062083 GCA_907169655.1 Acomys percivali | reverse complement strand
TAGCAACTTCTGATTCATGTCCCTTCTCTTACCAAGCACAGGATGACAGGTCTGCTACACAACGCCTGGTATGTCAACCTGCAGCTCCTCCTGCTTCAGCCTCCTGAGTGCTGGGATTACAGGAAGTGTTTCTGAGTGTGCGTGAGTCTATATATGTGTATCATGTGTGTGCAGAAGTTTGCAAAAGCCGGAAGAGGGCATTGGATCTCCTGTAACTGGAGTTACAGATGGTTGTAGACCAACAAGCAAGTGCTGGGAACTGAACCTGGGCCTTTGCAGAGCAGCAAGTACTCTTCAGTGCTGGGGCAACTCTCCGGAGCGCCCATCACAGCTTTTTAGAGTGAGATTTTCTTGTGCTTGGGTGGTTTTACCATTCCCACTGCCCTGTCTCTCACCTTCCCACGCCTTTGTGGATGATGCATACACTGTCATCAGTGTAAACTGGAGGGATTTTCAGAGTTGCCCTTCAGTAATCTGGATGTAACACAATATGCAAACGAAAATAAAGACCTGAAATATGTGATGGGGCTCCACTTTGTAATAAATGGGTTCAGGCCCTCTGCCCAGTCAGCCTAGTGCTCTGGCAGCTGTTGCTTTAATGGACAACCCCATTAACTTCTTCCTCGACAGCCCCATTAGCTTCTCCCTTGAGAGGGCTGGAGTGGGTGAGTGGGGGGCACTGAAATGGGTCATTGTACCACCTGTGGTGGTGCGTGCCTGCAATCCCAGCACTGTGGAGGTGAAGGCAGGAAGACTACAATTTCAGTCATCTCTGGCTAAATTGAAAGTTTGAAGCCAGCTGAGTTGCATGGGACTGTGTCTCCTCCCTCTCCTTTTTCTTTTCTTCTTCCTCCTCCTTTTTTTTTTTTTTTTCCAGACAGGGTCTCTCTGTGTAGCCTTGGGCTGTAGACCAGGCTGGCCTCGAACTCACAGCAATCCACCTGCCTCTGCCTCCCAAGTGTGTGCCGCCATGCCTAGGCTTTGTTTTTGTTTTTTCAAGACATGGTTTCTCTGTGTAGTCCTGGCTGGCCTGGAACTCACTCTGTACACCAGGCCAGCCTCTAACTCAGAGATCCACTTGCCTCTGCCTCTTCTGGGATTAAAGGGGTGCACTACCATTGCCTGGCTTATTTTACAACACTAAATCTGTAAAAGTAGTTTTTTTTTTCTTTCCCCTGAAGGAATATTATGGCTCCTTTATGCTGTATCATCATTGGCTTTGGCAACTGAGGTAAAACTGGGTTGTGTAGCAGTTTGAAGATGGCCTTAAACCACCTGCTTCTTAGCTCCACAAACTAGAGAGGAAGAGGAAAGAAGCAGCATTTCTCCTTGTAATGAAGAAATTATTGGTCCTATGATGTGGACATGGGGGAGTGGATAGGGACGATGTAAAACGGGAAAGATTCACTATCTGCCAGAGAGCACTTAGGTTCAGCCGCCCTCTGCAGGCAAGAAAAGGAAGAGATACCTCTTAAATCCTGGGGCCTGAGGCCTGGCCAGTCCCTGGCACAGAAAGGACATACATGGCGGTAGGAAGTAACCACGCCCCCACTGGGGGACATTCCGCTTTAGTATCTTCCTTCCAGCCTTTTAGCTGCTGTCGAAGCACATTAGGACAGAGAATGAACCCTACCATATCACAGCTGCTGGGGATTTCCCCAGAGACCAGCGTGTGACAAAGCAGGCAAAAAAGCTCTGATCCCAGCCTGGTCTCCAAGTGAGTCCAGGACAGCCAAGGCTACGCAGAGAAACCTTGTCTTGAAAAACAAAAAACAAACAAACAAACAAAAAGAATAGTATTTAAAAAATCATATGAGGTAATACACATGAAAATATTTGTTAAGATACAAAATAAATGGGAAGAATTATTTCTTTCATTTCTTCATCCTGTCTCCTAAAATCAAAGGCCTATGTTTTTTTCTTTTGTTTTTTTGAGACAGGGTTTCTCTGTCTGTAGTTCTGCCTGTCCTGGAACTCGCTTTTTAGACCAGCCTGGCCTCACAGAGATCTGCCTGCCTCTGCCTCCTGAGTGCTGGGATTAAAGGTGTGCGCCACCACGCCTGCACTGCACTTGCTGCACTTGCAGAAGCCCTAGGTTGGGTTCTCAGCCCCCACATGGTGGCTCTGTGTCTGTATCTCCAGTTCCGGGGTCTAATGCCTCTTCTGGCTCCCTTGGATATTTATGTTCAGGCATATGCACATACACATAAAATAAATATTTATAAATAGTGGAAGGAGGAGGAGGAGGCTGGCGCTCAATTGCGTGTATGCTTGCCTAGCGCACTTGAAGCTCTGGATTCAAGCCCCAGCTCCCCGTAATTCAGGCATGGTAGTGCGTATCTATAATCCTTGATCTTAGTTGGTAAAGGCATGAGGATCAAGAGTTCAGGGGCAGCCTGGTCTACAGTGAGTTCCAGGACAGCCAGATCTACACAGAGAAACCTTATCTTGAAAAACCAAAATAATAAATAAAGAAGGAAAAAGAACCTATTCCAACAAACAAACAAACAAATAAACACATAGAGGGGAGGCTTTCATGCAATGTCAGATCCATAATCTTGGACGCTTTCAGACTTGTAAAATAAAAGCTCTGGATATTCTTATTTTGTTTTTGTTTTTGTTGTTGCTGTTGATTTTGGTTTTCTGAGACAAGGTTTCTCTTGTAGTCCTGGCTGTCTTGGACTCACTTTGTAGACCAGGATGGCCTCAAACTCACAGAGATCCCTGCCTCTGCCTCCCAAGTGCTAGGATTATAGGCGTGTACCACCATGCCTGGCCCAATCTCTGTATTTTTAAAAAATATATATTTTATTAATTTATTCATATTACATTTCAATTGTTATCCCATCCCTTGTTTTTTAAAATATATTTTATTAATTTATTTATATTACATCTCAATTGCAATCTCTGTATTTTTAAAATATAAATTATTCTCAAGCATACTTTAGAAAATGATTATTTTTAAGCCTGGCATGGCAGCACATGCCTTTAATCCCAGCACTTGGGAGGCAGAGGCAGGCGAATCTCTGTGAGTTTCAGGCCAGCCTGGTCTACAAAGCAAGCTCAGGACAGCCAAGACTACACAGAGAAACCCTGTCTTGAAAACAAAACAAAACAAAACAAAACAAAAAACAAAAACAAAAGAAAAAAGAAAAAGAAAATTATTTATTTTTATTATTATTATTTTTTTTTTCCGAGACAGGGTCTCTCTGTGTTAGCCTTGGCTGTCCTGGCCTTACTTTGTAGGCCAAGCTGGCCTCGAACTCACAGTGATCTACCTGCCTCTGCCTCCCAAGTGCTGGGATTAAAGGCGTGAGCCACCATGCCCGTCTTGAAAATGATTTATTTTTAATTATGTGTTTATCTCTGTGCAGGTATGTACAAATGAGTGCAGGGGCCTGTGGAGATCAGAGGTATCTGACCCCAGATTCCCCTGGAGCTGGAGTTATAGGCACTTGTGGGCCACCTAACATGGGTGCTGGGAACTGAATTCAGGTCTTCGGCAATAAACAGTACATGCTTTTAGCATCTCTTCAGACCTTTAAGTATATTCTTTTAAAAAAAGATTTATTTATTTATTTATTTATTTATTTATTTATTTATTTATTATACAATGTTCTGCCTACATGTGCACCTGCACACCAGAAGAGGGCACCAGATCTCACTATAAATGGTTATGAGCTATCATGTGGTTGCTGGAAATTAAACTCAGGACCTCTGAAAGAGCAGACAGTGCTCCTAGCCTCTGAGCCATCTCTCCAGCCCTTTAAGCATATTCTTATAGCAATAAAAAAAAATATGCGGGGGGGGGGCTAGAGAGATGGCTCAGAGGTTAAGAGCACTGGCTACTCTCCCAAAGGTCCTGAATTCAATTTCCAGCAATCACATTGTGGCTCACAACCATCTACAATGTGATCTGGTATCTTCTTCTGGCATACATGCAGGCAAAACAGTGTATAGATAATAAATAAATCTTTTAAAAAATGAACGAAGGCACAGGGGTAGCCAAGACTCTGGGCATGAAGAATGAGGAAATGCTTTTGGACAAAGCTGTTTGCTGTGATTTGCCAGGCCTTCAGCTTTACCTCCACCACTATCACCTGCCCCGAATTCCGAGAATCCAGATCCTTCTCCCCTCTTCACACCTTACCAGATTGCCCTGGCTCCAAGCTAAGGTTGCAGGGCTTGGGCTCTTATCATATAATTGTCACACGATTATATGAAACAAAGCAATCAACAACAAACACAGAAATGTGGCTCACAATTGAAGGATGCCTATGTACAAAGTATTTTGCATGGCTTGACTCCCTAGTGTGACCGTCCAACCCCATTGAGGTAGGCTCTGTATGCCACCGATCGTGTACGTAAGTGAACTGAAAGTGCAGAGGGGTCAGGCAGCTGTGAACTGGTAGAAGCAGGACTCCATGGCAGAAGATGCTTCAGAGACAGAGCCTCAGGCTCCTGAATTAGCGCTAAGGAGAAGCCACTGCTCTAAGGAGGGATGGAGAGTGTGCTGGCATGTGCTCACCATATGCAGTCCAGATGCATCCTGCAGGAAGGAAGACAAACAGACCTTACGCCAGAATCCTCCAGCTGTTTGTGAGTGCTCTTTTAGGGTGTGGCAAGAAAAAGACTTGAATTTCCATTTAAAGTTGACAAACACATGCCCTCCTCAGCATATTCTAGTAAAGAAGCTATTTTTTCTTAGGTTTTTGTTTTCATTATTTTTTGAGACAGGGTTTCTCTGTGTAGCCTTGGCTGTCCAGGACTCACTTTGTAGACCAGGCTGGCCTTGAACTTACAGTGATCCACCTGCCTCTGCCTCTGCCTCCCAAGTGCTGGGATTATAGGCGTGCCCACTGCACCCAGCTTTTCTTAGCTTTAATCTGTAATGTCCCAAAATTATCTGCATAGGAAGTCATGTCTCCTTTTTTTGTGTGACACATCTACTAATAAACAGTGAACCTTAGAACTGTTAGGGATGCTTTCCTTGGCTCTCCGGACACCCCACCGTTCCCACCCAGTCCCTATAAGTAGTAAAGCACCGTAGCTGACAGTGAGGGTTTCTGTAAAGCACAGAACTCCAGTGACCAGTCAGCTCAGATGACAATCAGAGGGTCCTAATTAACCAAGGTTAGGCAGCAGCTGCTGTTTCTAGGCTGCAGGAAGAAGCGATCCAACAAAACTGGGTGGTTTATTTCTTCCCTGAGTCTCTCCTATCACCGCTCTTGTCTAGACCCTTTACACATCAAATCCGGGCTGTCAAAACAGTCTCCTGACTAATTTCCCTGCCTGCTGCTTTCCCCTAGTCCATCCTCCACACCTGGTCAGATCTGTCTTCTTAAAGTGCTGCCTCAAGTCTGCTGCTGTGCTGGCCCAGATGTATTAATTCAGCATTGGAGTCTGTCCTGGTTCGCCCTGGCCTGCCTTCCTCTCCGCATCCCACACTGTAGAGGGAGCTGAATCATTTCACATGCCTCTGCGCTGGCTGCTGCTTCCAGCCAGTGCTTGAAAAGCTCCCCACTGCTCCCCCTGCTGCTTCTGTCAGATTCCGGTGTTCTCATTCAGCCTCCTACCCATTCGATTGCAGCTATTTTGTGCCCGTGAGCCAAGGACTATGCTGGGTTATGACCCAGTCCTTTGCCTCAGAGAGCTGATAACAAAAGCTTCACCTGCATGTATGTGTTTGCACCACTTGTGTGCCTGGTCCCACAAAGGTCAGAACTGGGAACCATGTCCCCTGAAACTAGAGTTCTAGGTGGTTTTGAGCCCCTGTATGGGTGCTAGGAATCAAACTGTGTCCTCTGCAAAAAGGAATGGCTGTTCTTAACCACTAAGCCATCTCTCCAGCCCTGGTCTGTTTGAGACAGCGTCTCATGCAGCACAGACTAGCCTCAAAAATCACTATGTAGCTTAGGATGACACTGAACTCAATGATCTTTCTACCTCTACCATCTAAGTGCTGGGATTACAGGCAAGGAGCACTGTGCCTGGCTAGCTCCTGGATTTCACAGCAGGGGTGCCTATTCTTTCTTGGGGGCACGTAAGGATAGTCTGCTTGGAAAGATGCTGAAGCCCACAGGATGAAATGCTATCATATGAAAGGCAGATAGTATGAACTGGCTAGGGATGGGCTAGGTATATGGGGTTTTTGTTGTGGTGGTTGTTTTTGTTTTTTTGAAACAGGGTTTCTCTGTGTAGCCTTGGCTGGCCTGGACTCACTTTGTAGACCAGGCTGGCTTCGAACTCACAAAGATCCGCCTGCCTCTGCCTCCTGAGTGCTAGGATTAAAGGTGTGCACCACAAAACCTGGCTTGGTATGTGGGTTTAACTGTAAGCTAAACAGGACAGGACCTCAGACCAAACCCCACTGTCTTCAAGGAAAGGTTCTGGCTGATCCTGTTGACCTGGAGAAGACAGGTAAGAGAATCTATCAGGACAGTGAAGACAGGGAGGAGGAAGGGCAGACCATGACTGGCCTATTCCCCACATCCTCTTGTTCAGGGACTGCCTCCCTCCCTATCTCCCAGGCTTTTCTAAGAAACATATTCAGGCAGTTGGTTGCCAGGGCAACCCGAGAAGGCAGTCACAGTCCAAAAACAGATGCTGAAGGCCCCAACCCGGAGCCTCAAGTGCCTGGCTCTGACAGACAATAGGGAGGTGGCCAGTTTCCACCAGAAAGCAACAGTGTGGAGGGTGTGGAAGATCGCCTTTGCAAACACTCAGCAGTGTCCCGAGAAAAGAGCTGACTGACAGAATAGTACAAGGCATTTCCATCTGCACAAATACTTAAATCCTTGTTTTTCTGAGACACAAACTAATTTATTTCAGGCCTCAGGCTTAGTGACGCCCAAGTGACAACCTACAGGTCTGATGCATGTGTGTGGCTCCGCAGTGCTAATGAGATTGTAGACGTGGTGGGTTTCTCTTGCTTGCAGTTTTTCTGCTCTGTTGAGGTTGTCTGCCAGTAGCTCGCTCCTCTTCCTGAGCTGGGACCCGAGATCTGGGCAAGCGGGTACTAATTAGAGGACAAGGCAGAAAGCTCGAGCTCCTTAAAGAGATGCTCAGAGTCACTGAAATGTAACGCAATGGTGCCTACCTGGGCTCACCACTTCCTCTGTTCTGCCTGCTCAAATTACTTATTGCTCTCCCCATAGCAAGGAAAGCTGTGCCGTGTGCAGTCAGAGTGCTGGATTCCGGTTTTCCTCCTATAGCTCAGGCAATTTATTTGAGTACCCTGACTCTATTTCTTGGAATCAGTACCATCTGGCTTCAAGTAATCACAGGGTTATTGTTAAATGCCATGTAAGATGATTTATTCTGTTTTACATTTTCTATTAATTTATATGGGCTCTCATGTATCCCAGCTGGCCTTAACTCTCCATATAGCCAAAGACGACCCTGCACTTCCGACCCTCCTGCCTTCACCTCCCAATTCTGAGATTACAGGCTGTGCCCTGTTTTTAATGTGTTGTTGAGGATAGAGCCCAGGCTTTGTGCATGCTAAACAAGAGCTCCAGCAAGTAAGCTATGTCTCTGGTCCTACTTTATCTTGCTTTATTTTGAGGTGGTGCCACACCACAAATCAAACTCTGGTTTCAACTCATGGCAGTTCTTTTTACCTCAGCCTCTCACCTCCCTGGGATAACTGGTGTAACACCATGCGTGTGTAGGGCAGTCTGAGAGAGTGCCTTTTAAATGTGAATAGCAAAAGAGAGAGAACGAGGAGGAAGAAGAAGAAGCCACTGCCACTGCGCTGTCAGCTGTTGAGAGGTGATGCTGCAGCTGCTATCTTCTTTATTCACGGGATCTCTTGTTAATGAAGATGCCGTTGGTTTTACTCAGGTCCTCCCTGTCCACTGAGGCAGTGCACTGTGCATCTTCTGGTGAAATCTTTTGCAGCTGTCAATCACACGGTTCCTCACTTTCCTGGACCAGTTTATACTACTTAGTAACCACCATTACACAACTTTAAGCTCTCTGTTCCTGAATAGTCTATATACCTTAGAAAAAGGACTAGTGTTAGTTACTATCCATCCCCAAGATACTGAATACAGGGCCTGGAGAGATGGCTAAGTGGCTAACAGTATTGGCTGCTCTTCCAGAGGACCTGGGTTTGATTCCCAGATTCCCAGTACCTGCATGGCCACGGACCACCAGCTGTAACTTCAGTTCCAGGGCATCTGATGCCACCTTCTGACCGTGTAGCACACACACACAAAAAAGATACAGAACCTTATTAGTTGCTAATTGAAACCTGAGGTTGGTTGACAAGACAACTTAGTGATATAGATAGGGAGGAGGAAAAAAAAACTGACTACAAAGTTGTCCTTTGACTTCTGTACCTGCATTGTGGCATGTGCACACACAGTAATAATTAAAAATATAATTAAAAAATTTTTTTCGAGACAAGATTTCTCTGTGTAGCCTTGGCTGCCCTGGACTCACTTTGTAGACCAGGCTGGCCTCGACCTCACAGAGGTCTGCCTGCCTCTGCTCCACCTGTGCCCAGTGCGTTCTATGCTTAACCCTAACCCTAACTCCTTGCTAAAAAAAATAATTTTCAAAGAAAACAAAACCTAAGGTTGTAAAGATCTAGCCACTAGTTATTGTGCAAGTTGGAAATGTCCTATGCTTTTTCTTTTTCTTTTTCTTTTTTTTTTTTTACTTTTTCTTTTTTTGAGACAGGGTTTCTTTGTGTAGCCTTGGCTGTTCTGGACTAGTTTTTTTTTGTTTGTTTGTTTTGTTTTGTTTTTCGAGACGGGGTCTCTCTGTGTTGCCTTGGCTGTCCTAGACTCACTTTGTAGACCAGGCTGGCCTTGATCTCACATCGATCCACCTGCCTCTGCCTCCTAAGTGCTGGGATTAAAGGCGTGCGCCACCACGCCCGGCTGGACTAGCTTTGTAGACCAGGCTGGCTTCAAATTCACAGAGATCCACCAGTGTCTGCCTCCCTGAGTGCTGGGATTACAGGGACGTGCCACCCGTGCCCAGCGAGTCCTATGCTTTTCTTTGACTCTCTGTCTCATACACCTCAGGCTGGCCTCAAACTGTCTAGATAGCCTTGAGCTAATAAATAATTTATAAATTATTTTATACGTATGTGTAAGAGAACGCACAGCTGCAAACTTCAGAGAATAACTTGAGGGGTTCAAACTCAGTCATCAGGCCTCCAGGGAAAGTGTTTTTACCTAGGAAGCCATTTTGCTAGGCCAACCTTGAACTTCTAGCCTTCCTGCCTCCAGTCTCCTGCTGTCCAAGTGCTGGGACTATAACCATGTGCCACCATGTCTGTTTCATGTGGTGCTGGGGCAAGAATGACTTACATTGTTCAAAGCAAAGCCTTGCAATGGAAATGGAATTCTTCTTCTTTTTCTTTGTCAGAAGCCAAGATCCAATCGGTTCAATCAGGGTGCTGATCAGCCAGCAGGAAAGAGCACTGGCTGTTCTTTCAGAGGACCCAGGTTAGGTTCCCCGTACCCACAAGGTAGGTTACATCAGCCTGTAACTCCAGGTTCAGGGGATTTCCAACCGTCCTCACCATGCCATCTTTTAAATCTTCTACCTGCTGTATAACTTTTCCTGTACTTCTACAAATATACATAGTCAAACATAAACAAATGCTTTCATGAGCTGGGCCCAACGGCATACATCTATAATCCTAGCCCCTCGGAGGCTGAGGCAGGGACACTGCTATGAACTCAGGCTACAGAGTGAGACCCTGTCTCTAAACAACAAACTGACCCCAAAACAACAACGAACCCCTAGATTTTTGTCATTAAAAAAATAGTGTCCTCTGGGGCTGGAGAGATGGCTTAGTGGCTAAGGGCACTGCCTGCTCTTCCAAAGGTCCTGAGGTCATTCCCAGCAACCACATGGTGGTTCACAACCATCTGTAATGTGATCTGATGCCCTCTTCTGGCCTACGGGTATATATACAGGCAGAACATTGTATACATAATTAATAAATTAATTAATTTAAAAAAGTAGTGTCCTCTCTAGAAGATTAAAGAGAATAGCAAGGAAGGCCCGAGTTACATTTCAAGAATGACATCATCCAGACCCTAGATCCTTTAAGGGGACACTCTTCTTTCCTAATTTCTCTTCTGTTATCTCAGATCATTGTAAAAATAACTTTTTTTTTTTTTTTTAAAGTTTTTGGAGACAGGGTCTCTCTGTGTAGCCTTGGCTGCCCTGGACTCACTTTGTAGAGCAGGCTGGCCTTGAACTCACAGAGATCCGCCTGCCTCTGCCTCTCGAGTGCTGGGATTAAAGGCGTGCGCATAAAAATAACTTTTAATCCTCTGGCTCAGTTGTTGTCTCAGAGGCTTCCTGCCTCCTTCTGCTAACCTAGGCCTAGTACTGGAAGCTTCTAGCCTCTATACAATCTAACCTAGGTCTAGAATGTTTTCAGCCTCTGAGACTTACTGCTTAATAAGTTCACCCTTTCTTGCTCTTTCTGAGCTCTGGGCTGGCTGGTTCAACTCAGCTGTTCTGACTCAAACTCTTTTCCCAGCTGAATTATTTAATCTGGCTTTTCTTTCTTCCCAGAACTGCTCTGCTTGGCCTCAAACTAACTCAGCTATCTGCTCTAATCTTCTGGCTTCTCATTTTCTGGTTCATTTTATCTTCACCCGAGTTCTCTCTCTGCAACCCATCTTTTTATACTGTTCTGGCAAAACGGCCTCCTGTCTCTGTAAAACTGCCCTTTAAGTAGAGAGTTGGTGTATCCTATTTTATCAAATCTTCTCTGATTGGTCACCTTTTGTGCCACTCAATTAGACATCACTTTCAAACATGGGTGCTTCCTTCTACAAACGAACTTTACCTTTCTTTGGGATTAAAGGCATGTTCCACCATTCCTGGATCTAAGCTTTCCTTAACTGATACCTGCTCTGTTCTGAATCGACATTCCTCTACAGATCACACCGCTCTTGGGATTAGGTCCTTGCTTCGGCTTCCCTTTAGCTCCTCAGTCGTGTGGTTTCTTCCACTGAAAGAATTCAAGCAAGGCAATGCAGAGGAGGAAAACACTGTCCAGGGTGAGAGCAGCAGTGGCCAGGAAGACTGTTGAGTCAACCTACATGTTCAGGTAGGATTTATACTATTTATTCTATACATTTTGTTATTGCTGTTTTTGTTTTGTTTTTTTGAGGTATCACAGTATATCACTGTGTAGCCTTGGCATGCCTGAAACTCACTATGTAGGCCAGACCAACCTCGATCCACTTGCTTTTGCCATGCCTTACTTTATACTGTTTCTTAACATTTGGGACAGACAGCTTCTTGAGGGCTGTGTTCCTATCTAAGTGATTGGCAGCTCATTTGGATTGTTTCTCAGGGGAGTGGTAATTCCTCCTTCTCTACAAGAAAGCTTCTGGCTAGATAGTAAGCTTATGATTTGATCAGTGATGTTTTTTTGATGGTTTAAAGACAAGTCTGATTCCTCCCTGTTTTGTTGTTTCGCTTTGAGTCTTGTGTATGTGTGTTACATTGATGTGTACCTGTTCATGAGTGCACATGTATGCAGGCACAAATAGAGGCCAGAGGTTGACAGCAGGTGGTTTTTCGTTTTTCTTTTTGGCTTTTTGAGACAGGGTTGTTTTTTTTGTTTGTTTGTTTTTGTTTTGTTTTGTTTTCCCCCCTGTGTAGCTCTGGCTGTCCTTGACTCACTTTATAGACCAGGCTGGCCTTAAACTCAGAAAGATCCAGCTGCCTCTGCCTCCTGAGTGCTGGGATTAAACCGTGCACGCCCACTGCCTGCCCACAACAGGTGGGTTTTGTTTTGTTTTGTTTTTCAGTGGCTCTCTACCGTATTTTGGGGGGTAGGAACCATCCTAAAACCAGACCTCACCAGTTTGGCTATACTAGGAGGCCAGCCAGCTCCAACTGTCCTGTCTCTGCTTCCCTAGTGCTAGGATTACAGACATGCACTGGCCTACACTGCCTTTTTCTGTGTGCTGAGTATAGAGCTTAGGGCCTTATGCTAGCATGGCAGGTGCTTTACTGACTGAGCCACCTTCCAAGTATCCCTCTCCTTTTGGGCTCTTTTGAGACAAGGTCTGCTGTAGTCCAGATTGACTGCAACATTCTGTGTAGCTGGAGATGACTTTGATTCTCCGGCCTCTGAGTGCTGCGGTTACAGGTAGACACCACCATGCCAGCTTCAGTTCTGGTTTTCGCTGCAGATTGTGAGAGAGTAGTTCCTCCTGGTGACTTAAGTCCCACTCGCACCTGGCCTAGCACCCTCGCCAGGTGTGCGCAGGGGCCTGAGCTCCTTTCTCACCATTCAACTCACCCAGGGCTTTACTCTAAGTGTCTTCACAACTTAGAGGCTGCCGCTCTCTGTGGCTGACGCCTTCTTAGCATTCAAGTTTTAGCCAGAATTACAAGTGTTTCCCGATCCCCTAATTTAAATACTTTCCTTAGGGCAAAACCACAAACTACACACACACACACACACACACACACACACACACACCTCCCTGCACACACACACAAATAAATAAATTAAAAACACAGCTCGTGATATGGCTCTCTGGGTAAAGGCGTTTGCCTCCAAGTATGATAATCTGAGGCCTGCTCAGTGTGGAAGGGGAGAACCCACTCCTGCAAATTGTCTCCTGGCTGCCATGCGTGTGCATGCTCCCTTTCACCCCCACAAACATACACATTAAATAAATACATCTGGCCTCCTAGGGTGCCAGACACACGTGTAGTGCACATACACATATGTAAGCAAAACACTCATATACATAAAATAAATGTTTCAAAAATAATTTAACATACAAATAAAAAGAAAAAGATTGCACACCTTTAATCCTAGCACTTGGGAGGCACAAGCAGGCAGATCTCTATGAGTTCAAAACCAACCTCACTTACAGTGTGAGTTCCAGGACAGTTAGGGATATGTAGAGAGATCTACATATCTCTCAAAACAACAGAGAGAAAAAGATGGCAAAATGGCTCAGTGGATAAAACACTTGGTATACAAGTGTGACCACCTGAGCTTATCCCTGGATGCACATACAGGTGAAAGGAGAGAACCAAATCCACAAAGTTGTCCTCCAGCTGTAGTGCTCACCCTCCCCCCCCCCTTCACACTCAGACAGAGAGACACAGACACACCAGACACACATACACACACACACAAACACACAGAGACAGACAGACGAAGGGAGGAAGGGAGAGAGAAAGAGACAGAGACAGAGACAGAGAGAATACTTTTTACAGAGGGAGTAAAAACCTAGTGCACATGCTAAGCATTTTTTGTTTACAATGCAAGTGCAGGTGGTAGAATCAGGCATGGCTGGCCCAGGCTTGTAATTACAATGCTCAGGAGGCTGAGACAGGAAGATTACCTTAAGTTTGAGGCTAGCCTGGACTAATTAGTGAATCCCAAGCTATCCAGGGCTATGTAAGACAAAAAGAAAAAAAATAAATAAGTAACAAGGCTGTTAGCAGGCTTGGAGTATTGCTCATAGCTTGCATGTGCACTCTGTCGGATCACTTCATCTGAGACTCACCCCGCACTGATCATTGCTTTGTTGCCTACCTGCCTCCCTGCTCAAAAATGCAAGCTCTAGGAGCAGAAGGCATTTTTCTGCCTTGTTGCAACCACATCTCTACACCTGGAATGGCTTCTGGCCCAGAAAGAGCCAGTCAGTATGTTCTTGTGGAATAAATATTTGAATGAATTGTCTCTGGGCTAACAAGAAGAGCAGCTCCCTGTGGAGGAGACTAAAGTCAGAGGAGCTGTTGGAGGCAGCCCCTCTGGGGAGAATAATCTCCAGCTGGACTTCCTTAAGAAACTCCAGCCAAGGCTGGAGAGATGGCTCAGAGGTTAAGAGCACTGTCTGCTTTTCCAGAGGTCCTGAGTTCAATTCCCAGAAACCACATATAGTGCAAGCTGGTGCCCTCTTCTGGCCTGCCACTACCAGCTCATAGGCAGGCAGAATACTGTATAAATAACACACAAATCTTTAAAAAATAAATAAATAAAAAGGAGAAGAAGAAAGAAAGAAAGAAAAGAAGAAAAAAAAAAAAAGAAAGTCAGCCCAGCCCTTAGTTCTTTCTATGAGGAAGTGCTTATACCTGCTTCCTAAAAACAGATAGGAGAGTGACTATTGCTCCTCCTGGGACAGGTTCCAGAAAGCGGACAAACCAATGGGTTTGCCATATTTTAGGTTTTTCTTTTCTTCCCCCAAGTACTCTAACACTAAGCTACATCCCAAACTCCATTCTCAGTTTAAGATGAAGAAAATTCACTCTCTCTCTCTCTCTCTCTCCCTCTCTCTCTCTCTCTCTCTCTCTCTCTCAGCTTGGCCTAGGTGAGACCTCTCGCAGTCTGGGCAAACAGTTCAGTGTTCAGTTTGCATATTGACTCTTGCAGCCTGAGGGAATGAGAGAATGGCTGTCCTGCCAGAACACATGGGTAACAGCCAAGACCCAGGAACGGGAAGGAGCTGGAGGAAAGGGGTGGGGAGGGTGTTTGGTGCTGTCCAGTTTAGGCAGCACATTGCCCCAACAAGCAGCCTGCATCATCATGTGCTTACTAGTTTAAAATTGTCTCTGACAACCAACACACTCTTTGGATGTCCGGAGGAGGGGGCTTGGGTCATGTGTTGTTTTTATTTACACTTATTTATTTGTGCGTGTGTGTGCACTCCATGGCGTGAGTGTGGTCAAGGGATATCTCGAAGGAACCAGATCTTTCCTTCCACCACTTACACTGTGAGGATTGAACTCAGGTTGTTAGTCTTGGCAGCAAGTGCTCTTATCCACAGAGCTTTTGCAGACCTCTGCAGTGTGACAGAGGATTTTCTCCCTGAGCATTCCTGCTCAGAGCTCTCTCTCTCTCTCTCTCTCTCTCTCTCTCTCTCTCTCTCTCTCTC
>OU015744.1:50034479-50047179 GCA_907169655.1 Acomys percivali | reverse complement strand
CTCTCTCTCTCTCTCTCTCTCTCTCTCTCTCTCTCTCTCTCTCTCTCTCTCTCTCTCTCTCTCTCTCTCCCTCTCCCTCCCTCCCTCCCTCCCTCCCTCCCTCCCTCTGTGTGTGTCTGTGTGCGACCCCATATGGATATCAGGGAAGTATACACCCCTGTGTACTGTGGGAATGTAGGATGATCAGTAAATCCAGGCCTTGTCTGTAGCCTGATCTCCCCCAGCACTGTTCCTGGAGGGGGAGCTGTAACTCAGTCTGCAGCCTACCTAGCTGCATTCCCCACCCCCCAACACCAGCATCTCACTCTGTCACAACAAGGAGGGAGCGTGGGTGCTGCAGAGAGAAAAACACCCTCAAGTTTCAGGAAAATGGCAGGAGAGATGCCAGCACACAGGGAGCAGGCGCCTTCTGCTTCTCACAGCCTGCTTTCGCTGGGCCAGGATATATACCATGCTTTCCTCTCTTCCTTCCTCCTGCCACACCCTCACTGTGTGATTCAGGAAAGGGAAGCCTACAGTGAGAGAGAGAGAGGGAATAAGACTTGCTATTTTTGAGCTCTGCCTGCTTTGGGTAAATGTGTGTGTGTGTGTGTGTGTGTGTGAGTGAGTGAGAGAGAGAGAGAGAGACAGACAGACAGACAGACAGACAGACAGACAGACAGACAGAGACAGAGAGAATGAGTATGTGGGGTGTGTTGTTATAATGAATGCCTGTGAATGTGTGAACGTGGTATATCTGTGGGAATATAAATGTGTGTTAGGGAGTTGGCTGAGTGTGTTCTGGGGACAGTGAAAATAGAGGATGAGTGAAATAGAAAGAAGCAAATTCACTGTTGGTTAGACACCTGCCCTGGATAATCCACACATGTGGTTGAAATTGGAGTATATTTGTACAATAGGTTTGCCATTACTCTTTTTGTTTGTTTGGTTTTTTTGTTTTTTGTTTTTTTGAGACAGTGTTTTTCTGTGTAGTCCTGACTGTCCCGGAACCCGCTCTGTGGACCAGACTGGCCTTACAGATCCTCCTGCCTCTGCCTCCTGAGTGCTGGGATTAAAGGCGTGTGCCACCACTTTCTGCCTAGACCATTACTGTATTTTATGCAGTCTCGGAATAAAGATGTGTGAAACAAAAAACTTCAAGATAAACATTTTTCACCTGGTACTTGTGTGGCTCCTTGTATGCAAGGCAGAGGCTTAAAGCTCAAAACAGCGTGATGATCACTTCACTTAAATGAAGGCCGGGGTTGATCCTAGTTCTATTTGCTTACAAACTATCTGAGTTTGTAAACAGAACCCCAAGGGGAATATTTATCCGACTCAAGAAACGGAGCTCTTTTTCACCTTTTTGAAGTATCTATTTGAATTCCAACAATATGGTAATTATAAATCACTTCTTTCTAGCAATTCATTAAAGCAAGTCCTAGAGGCAATACGTGCAGAAAACAGGAAGACTGTTTCTTTTTACTTAAATGCCTATAATGAAATTTAAGTTTATCTGGCTTGTTAAATTCACATGTGATTATGATAACTTCTAGGACTTATTGAATTCTAATCACAAACCAGCCACTGATTTAAAGACTTCATAAATGGACTGGCTGGATGGTGCACATCTTTGATCCTAACACTGAGGAGGCAGAGGCAGACAGATCTCCATGAGTTCAAGGCCAGCCTGGTCTATGTGGAGTTCAAGAGCAGCTGAGGCAACATAGTGAGACCCTGTCTGGAAAAGAAGAGGATAGGGAGGAGGAAGGAGAACACTGACCATCTCAGATGTCGAAGAGCACAGAAGGTTCTAGGCATGCTAGTGCTCAGCTCTATTGTTTATTGTCTGGCAGGTGTCCTGGATTCTGGGTCTTGCAGTTTGGCCCAGGCACAGCTTACATACGGTTGTACCTTGAGATCAAAGTTCCCAAGGTCCCATTTCTTGCTCAGGGTCAGCTTAGAGCACTAAACCAGGTTCCAGTCTCACTGGGGGATGGAAAATGAGCTTTCCATGGAGTGTTACAGTTTAGCTTTTTGTTGTTATTGTTGTTGTTTTTGTTTTTGTTTTTAGAGACAGGGTTTCACTGTGTAATAGCCCTGGCTGTCCTGGACTCTCTTTGTAGACCAGGCTGGCCTCAAACTCACAGCGATCCGCCTGCCTATGCCTCCTTAGTGCTGGGATTAAAGGTGTGCACTCTTCCATGGCTGCCTTCAAGCCCCTGGCGTTCAGTGGGGAGTCCTCCCCCAGAATAAATGGAGTCTCAGATGGTCATGGTGAAGGAATGGCAAGCAAGAGAGTCAGCAAGCATGCCAGCCTGCCATGGGCAGTGGGGAGGGGCTTTAGGGTAAATGTGTCTGATTCACTAGGGCTAAGGGTGCCAGGGTACTTAATCTACAAATAGCGGTAGGTACAGTACCTCAGTTACACACAGTGTCACAAGAAGGAGAAAGCAGTATTTAATTATCCTATGGTTAAGGGAATGACTTCTAGGTATGATCAAAGGTCATTTTCTGGAGGCTAGGATCTCTTCAGCATAGGGTAGAGTACTTCCAGAAATTCCTGGTGCTTGTAGAATAAGTTCCTTATCAGGAAAGGGTCAGACCTGTAATTTTCCTTGAGGGTTACCCAGGTAGAGAGAGAACTTCACTGAGAAAAGGGAGTCCACCTTCATAGACTAAGGGCAAAATGGCTGTCTGGAGATGTCAGTCTTTAGCCTTATCCAGCTAAGTCCCACGTAGCTCACTCGCTCCTTTTAGTCTGTCTAGAACCCCAGCTACTGGGAGCGGGGGCTGAGGGGGGTATTTAGTGTCACCCACATTCAGGGTGGATTTTACCAGCTCAATTATCTAACCTAGAAAATTCCTCATAAATACATGTCTTAGTTATTATTATTATTATTATTATTATTATTATTATTATTATTATTATTATTATTATTATTATTATTTTCAAAAGAGGGTTTCTCTGTGTAGTCTTGGCTGTCCTAGACTCACTTTGTAGACCATCCTGGCCTTGAACTCACAGCAATCCACCTGCCTCTGCCTCCTAAGTGCTGGGATTAAAGGCATGCGCCACCACCACCCAGCGTAAATACATGTCTTAGTTAGGGTTTCCATTATTGTTGTGAAGAGACACCATGACCTCAGCAACTCCCCCCCGCAACCCCCAACCCCAGACATGGTTTCTCTGTGTAGCCCTGTCTGTCCTGGAATCATTCTGTAGACCAAGCTGGCCTTGAACACACAGAGATCCATCTGCCTCTGCCTCCCAAGTGCTTCAGCAACTCCCCCCCACACAGGATTTCTCTGTGTAGCCTTGGCTGTCCTGGACTCACTTTGTAGATCAGGCTGATCTTCAACTCACAGAGATCCATCTGCCTCTGCCTTCCAAGTGCTGAGATTAAAGGTGTGTGTCACCACACGGGCTTTTTTTTTTTTTAAAGATTTATTCATATATTTATTATATATACAGTGTTCTGCCTGCATGTGTGCCTGTCAGAAGAGGGCACCAGATCTCATTATAGATGGCTATGAGCCAGCATGTGGTTGCTGGGAATTGAACTCAGGACCTCTGAGCCATCTCTCCAGCTCCTCAGCAACTCTTAATAAGGAAAACATTTAATTGGGGCTGGCTTACAGGTTCAGGGGTTTATCATCATGGCAGGAAGCACGGCAGCATGCAGGCAGATATGGCGCTGGAGAAGGAGCTGAGAGTTCTACATCTTGATCCACAGGCAGCAGAAGGGGACTACGTCCCTCACTGGGTGTAGCTTGAGCATATATATACGTCCTCAAAGCCAACCTCTAGTGACATAATGTTAGTGTACAGACAACTTAGCTGGCCTGCCCTCGGGGTCCTAGCAACATCTTATGTTATCACCTGCTGCCATCCCCAGGTGCACCAGGTGTAGGTGCGCCAGTGTGTGTGAGGGTGAAAGGACCTGTCCACTACCCCAGCTCTTTTGATCTCTCTGTTCTCCCTCTGTCCCACACTCTCTTTCTCTCTGTCTCTTTGTCTCTCTCTCTCTGTCATGGGCACCCCTTTCTCTCCCTCTCTGCCCTCTCTCTTATCTTTCCTCATAGCCCACTCACTCTATGACTTCCCCAGGCCCCTCCCCCTTACACACACACACACACACACACACACACACACACACACACACACTTGTTTATACCAGTTCTGTTGCATGGTGTGTAATTCCTCAGGGGGGTTACACCTTGGTATAACCTGCTGTGGTTCCCCTACCACCCCATTATACAATACATACTTCCACCAACAAGGCCACACTCCCTAATAGTGCCATTCCCAATACCCAAGCATTCAAACGTATGAGTCTATGGGATCCATTTCTATCCAAACGACCACAATATACTTAGTATATTCCTTCATGTCGAGTCTAAATTTCATCAAGTTGACAATGAAGATTAACAAATGACAGGATCACCATGAAAAACTGTGGTGGTTGACTGAGAAGACTCATGTGTGTAAGTATTTGGTCTTCAGTTGGCAGGACTGTTTGGGAAGGATTAGGAGGTGTGGCCTTGTTGAAGGAAGTATGTCGCTGGGGGCGGGCCTTGAGATTTCAAAAAGACTCATTTGATTTCTTTTTTCTCTTCTTTCTTTCTTTCTTTCTTTCTTTCTTTCTTTCTTTTCTTTTTCAGTTTTTAGAGACAGGGTTTCTCTATGTTATCTTGGCTATCCTGTCCTAGACTCACTTTGTAGACTAGGCTGGCCTTGAACTCACATCAATCTGCCTGCCTCTGCCTCCCGAGTGCTGGGATTAAAAGTGTGTGCCACCAAGAGCAGCTGACTCATTTGATTTCTATATCTCCTTCTCTCTGTCTTGTGGTTGTGGACCAAGCCCTAAGCTCTCAGGCCAGGCATGGTGGCATACACCTTTAATCCCAGTACTTGCGAGGCAGAGACAGGTGGATCACTGTGAGCTCAAGGCCAGTCTAGTCTACAAAGCGAGTCCAGGACAGCCAAACCAAGAATACACAGAGAAACCCTGTCTGGAAAGTATAAAAAAAAAAGAGCTGAGCTCTCAACTGTTCCCTTACTCTGACAGCATGGACTTAAGCCCTCTGAAACAACTTAAACACTTCCTTTTATAAGTTGCTTTGGTCATGGTGTTTTATCACAGCAATAGAAAGTAACTAACCAGGGAGCCTGGGACTTTTCTCATTATGATGTGGCAGTGGCAACTTGCTCAAGAGGCAGAATATAAATGAAACCTGGAGGCTGAAAAAGCAGTGGTCCCAGGAGAGCGTGAAACATGAAAGCAATTGCAGTCCAATGTTAACAGTGCAAGTACAAAGCTACAACAAACGGAGACCAAGAATGGCTTCAGTATGCGCAGAGGTAAGAAGAATCTAGTGGAGGTGTCTGAGGAAAGGACCCGAGAGGCTGATGGGTAAAGACACTTGCCAAACCTCCAGGACGTGCGCACGCGCGCGCACACACACACACACACACACACACACACACGCACAACACACATACACACATACACACATGCACATGCACACGCACACACATACACACACATACACACACACAACACACATACACACACATACACACACGCACATACACGCACATACATACACATACACACACAAACACACACGCAGGTGCATATGCACATGCACGTGCAAAAGAAAAACAGAAAGAAAGGAGAAAGGACCAGAAACAGAGAATAGAGCCTGACTGGAAGGCTAAGCCAGGAGGAGACTCTTCTCAGGAAGACAAGGTGAAGGGTAGTGGCTGAGCAATGACACTTTCCTAGGGACCTGTGGCTGGGAGGGCCCGCTCCCTGGCCTCCGCTCTGCATCTTTTTCCTCTTTCCCCCTGCCCCACATTTTCTTTGCGTGCCAGGCCAGGACATCCTCACAGGCTGCTGCTCTAATTACTTTATCCCATTTTAATTCTGCTGAGTTAGGCGCCTGTGAACTCAAGAGGAAATTCATGCAAAATACAGGACAAATTGAATGTTCTGGCATTTTGGAGTCGAGTCTGACCCTGTCTACCCCCTTCATCCTTCCTTCATCCAGCCTGGAAACTCTGGGGGTGAATGTGCTGCTTGGAAGAAGGAATCCATGAGTACCACGTTGGCTTTGATTGACTAATATGAGCATTTCTGAAGAGAACAGAGGGCAGAGTAGAACTTTTCAGTCGATGTGGGGTAGGAGTCGGAGGCTCCATAGGACCCTTTTTTGGAGCTGATGGAATCCATTTCTGCAACTCTGAAGTACTGTGTGTGGGTCGTGTTTCCTCATCTGTCTGAATATTTTCAAAACAGGCACCTGGGAGGCTAAAGCAGGAAGAATGTGAGTTCAAGGTCAGCCTGAGCTACAGTGAGGCCTCATCTCAAAACACATCAAAACACCCAGAGGACAAACTTCCTCATTGCAGTCTGTTTGTGGGGTAGCTGAGCGAGGGGCCGCAAGAGGCCAAGGCAGGAGGGCCCAGAATTCAAGGCCTACTTTAGTAACAGTGAGTACAGGGTCAGCCTCCGAGACCTGGGGAGACCCTGACGCAAACCCAGAACAGCAGAAGTAGTGGTGGAGTCCTAAGGATGTAGGTCGGCATGCCAGGTGTCCCCAGGGCCCTGGGCTCAACCCCAGTCAACAAAAACAAAATAAACTGATATTTTTTATGAACCCATGAAAATACAATAATCAACCATTATATGGTAATATAAAGGAAAAAACAAGCTGGGTACAGTACACTGCTGGGTACTGTACACCTTTAGTCCCAGCACTTGGGAGGCAGAGGCAGGCTGATCTGTGAATTCAAGTTCAGGCTGCTCAGCATAGTGAGTTTCAGGACAGCCAGGATTAAATAGACAGACCCTGTTGTCTCAGGAAAAACAAAAACAAAAAACAAAACAAACTACAAAACCTGAAAGTAAACTCCACAAAACTCAACATAGTATTTTATATCTTTTTAAAAACATTTAGCCAGGCATGGTGGTGCACGCCTTTAATCCCAGCCCTTGGGAGGCAGAGGCTGGTGGATTGCTGTGAGTTCGAGGCCAGCCTGGTCTACAAAGTGAGTCCAGGACAGCCAAGGCTAACATAGAGAAACCCTGTCTGGAAAAACAAAAACAAACAAACAAAATTTAAAGATTTGTTCTGTTTTGTGTATGGATGCTTTTCTTCCATGCACCACCTGTGTGCCTGGAGCCTGCAGAAGCCAGAAGAGGACGTTTGAGCCCTTGGAACCTGTGAGCCACTATGTGGGTTCTGGAAACTGAACCTGCCTCTTCTCTGAGCCAACTTCTACTGCCACACACACACCCTCAGCATAGACAGCAGGGTCTTACAGTCCCTGCCTGGCCTGGAGCTTGCTATATAGACCAAGAGTTCCTAGATTTTATTTACTTCTTGTAAGTTAGCATTTGTGTCTAGTCTGTGTGTGGCTCTGAGTACATGCCATGGCACACATTAAGAAGTCATCTCCTAGGAATTGAACGCAGGACATCAGGTGTGAGTGGTGTATTTGTTAGTCTTCATCAGTTTGGCACAAACTAGACTCCTGGGAAGGGAGATGAGGGACTTCCTCCATCAGACTGGCCTATGGGTATGTCTGTGGATACTTCTTTGTTTCTTTCTTTCTTTTCTTTCTTTGATTTTTCAAGACAGGGCTTCTCTTGTAGCCTTGGACTTGCTTTGTAGACCAGACTGGCCTTGAGCTCACAGAGACTCACCTGCCTCTGCCTCCGGAGTGCTGGGATTAAAGGCCTGAGCCACCAAGCCTGGCTCCATTTCTTGATTTCTAACTAATGGACAAGGGTCCAGGCCACTGTGGGAGTACTGCCCTGAGCAGGTGGTCCTGGATTGTATAAGAAAGGTAGCCGAGGACTGGAAAGATGGCTGAGCACTTAAGAAGACTTTTTGCTTTTGCAGAGGACCTAGGTTCAGCTCCCATCACCCACACGGTAGCTAACAACTGCTTCTAACTCTGTCTCTAGGGGATCTGATGCGTTCTCTGGCTACCCACGTGGGTACTGTACAGATACACATGCAAACAAAGCATACATACATAAAATATATATAAGACACACAAAAATAAAAATTAATAAGCACAAATATTACATACACAAAAATAAAAATAAATACATCTTTTTTTTAAAAAGATTCATTTACTTATTTATTATTTGTACAGTATTCTGCCAGCATGTGTGCCTGCAGGCCAGAAGAGGGCACCAGATCTCATTGTAGATGGTTGTTAGCCACCATGTGGTAGATGGGAATTGAACTCAGGACCTTTGGAAAAGTAGCCAGTGCTCTTAACCTCTGAGCCATCTCTCTAGCCCAAATAAATAAATCTTAAAAAGAAAAAGAAAGAAAGAGAGGTAGCTGACCATGTCCCTGGAAGAGAGCCCGTAGGCAGCGTTCCTCCATGGCTCTGCTTCCATGTCTGCACTGGCTTTCCTCAGTGATGGACTGCCACCTGTACGTCAAGTAAAGCCTTTTCTGCCCCAAGTTTGTTTTAGTCAGCGTTTTTATCACAGCAACAGAAAGCAAACTAGGACAAGTGGCAAGCAAGTGGCAAGATGGCCTCTTGAGTCATCTCACAGGCTTAACACACAGTACTTCCCCTGCCCCCAATTTAATTTGTACTGTTTTTAATAGAAATACAGTTACAGCACTTCCCCCTCTTTCCCTCCCGCTGCCCCTTCCAGTTACTGTCCCCACCACGCTAAGCGCATAGCCTCTTTCATGTGATTCTATTTGTTACATATGCATGTGTCTCAAGAAGAATTTCCTCCTTCCATGTTAACCTGTCCGTTAATAAAGCCACTGTTCTGATTTTGTTTACTCAAGCCATTTCTAGAAGAAACTGTTTCACAGCAGACTTTTTGTTATTCCAGCTCTTCCAGTCTCTCCCCCGCCCCCTCTTCCAGCATGTTCTCTGAGCCAGGAGCTATGGTGCAGACATATCCACTGGGGCTGGGCTCCCCAGGTTCCATTGATCTCCGCAATGTGTCTAGTTGTCATTTCTATACAGTAGTTTATTTTGTTGTTAATGTTGTTGGGTTTTTTGGTTGGTTTGTTTGTTTGTTTGTTTGGTTTTTTCGAACAGGGTTTCTCTGTGTAACAAGCCCTGACTGTCTGGATGGTTTTTGTTTTGTTTTTAAGGAAGAGTCTTTCTATGTATCTCTGGCTATCATGGAACTCACAGAGATCCACCTGCCTCTGCCTCCCTAGAGCTGGGATTAAAGGTGTGCACCACATAGTAGTTTTTCAAAGATCATCTGTAATGTGGAATCTACAACCATATCACATAATTCCCATCAGTTACATTAAAATGTATTGGTTTATCCTGCACTTTGAAGAGACTTTGTGACATTGTACATTGGGGATGTAGAAAACACAAGTCTACTAAATATGCAAATCCTTGAAATGTTGGTGCATTTCATTACAGTCACTTTATAGATCACACTCATTAAATCACCATCAACCTCATAAGAGAAGTCTTTAGTACTGGGAAGCACTCAAGTTCATGGTGGCAGGCGCAAGTGTTCCAAAATTCTAATTTATCATATGAAAGCTTGAATTTTATTATTGGCAACAAACACTGTCAGTTGTTTTCCTTGAAGTGACAGGCTTACTTTGTTCATTTTTGGGAAACTATCTGCCAAATCCTCAAATCTGAATAATTGAAGTTTGTGTCTCAGTCATTTTTTTTTTTTTCAAGTAAAATGGCACTCCATGAAAACAGTGAGGCTGGTTCAGCTCGAAACGGGAACGAATGAAGAGGAATCTCTTCTGGAGAGGGGGCCTACAGTCAGGATGTAACCAGGCTTCTTCGTTCATGAGTGCTTCCAATTCGGTCAGGGGACTCAAAGGATACACTTAGGCAGGGCACTCAGTAGAAATTAGTGATTTTTTTTTTTTTAAACTGTTTTATCATGGGAATTTCTAAGTGAGCACAAATAGTGAAGAGTGTGCCAGGGATTACTAGGGCAGTTCACTACTGCTGAGACCTGTTTCCAAATGCAGTCCATTTTTACCCACAGTTATTTTGCACCCCCATCACAAGTGTAAGAAGAAACATTGATTCGTGTGAAGAAAATGCTTCTACTCTTGTCTCAGTCAGGGTTTCTATTTCTGTGTTGAAACACCATGACCAAAAAGCAGGCTGAAGTGGCACTGTTCATCATAGAAGGAGCCAGAACAGGAACTCACACAAGGCAGGAACCCCGAGGCAGGAGCTGACGCAGAGGCTGTGGAGGGGTGCTATTTACTGGCTTGTTCCCCCTGGCTCGCTCAGCCTGCTTTCTTGTGGAACCCAGGACCACCAGGCCAGGAATGGCCCCACCTACAATGGGCTGAGCTCTCCCCCATCGATCACTAAGTAAGAGAATGCCTTACAGTCAGATCTTTTGTTTTTTGTGGGTGGGAGGGAGGTTCGAGACAGGGTCTCTCTGTGTAGCCTTGGCTGTCCTAGACTCGTTTTGTAGACCAGGCTGGTCTCTAACTCACAGCGATCCACCTGCCTCTGCCTCCCAAGTACTGGGATTAAAGGCCCGTGCCACCACGCCCGGCTTACAGTCGGATTTTATAGAGACATTTTCTCAGTTGAGGTTCCCTCCTTTCAGCTAACTCTAGTTTGTGTGTCAAGTTGACCTGAGAGTAGCCGGCACAAACCTCATGGAGTCCTGAGCGGCTCAGAGTGATCCTCTGGGCTTCTGTATTGTTTACTCTTCTCACTGCTCTGACAACACGCCTAACGAGCAACTCAGGGTGGCAAGGCCCTGCTCTGGCTCAGTTTGAGGGTCCAGACGATCCTGGCAGGAGAAGCCACAGTGACCGGGGCCCAAGGCTCTCTTCTCACTCCCCATTCTCTTCATAGACAAACTGATCTGCTGCCTTTGCTCTACGCATAGGCAGATAACGCACACAGTTAGCATCTTCCGCTCTAGCCTCTCCCTTGACCGCGTATCAAGCTGTCAACGCATTTTTGGCACTTGGACGTTTCAGAGGCACGCAAAGGCAACGTGTGTAAGAGTTTACCTGAGGCCTCTCATGCAGTTCTACATTGCTATCAGTGATTCTTCCTCACCTCATATCCAGTTAAGTCGAGTCTCCAAAATACCTCTTTACTCGGTACCTTTTCCTCTCCGTGTCACCACCTCTACCACCATCCTCCATCGCTCCATTACCACAATGTCCTCTTCAAAGTTCGCATTGTAGCAAGAGTAATCCTTCAAAAGTACAAGTCAAAATCTTGTTCAAGCTCTTCAACCATTTCCTAATACTCTCAGGATGGATATCAATAGTTGACCAATCTGGCTCTCCAATGTGGGTCAAGTTCTGGGGTCGGGGACTGGAGAGATGGCTTAGCAGCAAGAGCTCTAGCTGCTCTTTCACAGGACCTGAGTTTGATTCCTATACCCACAGGGTGTCTCAGAACCATCTGTAATTCCAGTTCTTGGAGATCCAAAGCTCTCCTCTGCCTCTGTGCGCAATAGGCATGCACATAGTGTACATACATACAGGCAAACACCTATCCACATAAAATAATCATGATGAAAAGTTCTGCACCTGCCGGGCGTGGTGCCACACGCCTTTAATCCCAGCACTCGGGAGGCAGAGGCAGGCGGATCTCTGTGAGTTCCAGGCCAGGCTGGTCTACAAAGCCAGTCCAGGACAGCCAAGGCTACACAGAGAATCTTGTCTGGAAAAACAAAACAAACAAAAGGTTAAGTAAGGGCTATTGTGAACATGGTACAATTGAGAAACTCTACAGTTCTGAAGGGAAAGACTTCCCTAATGGAGATGCTGCAGCTCTGAAGGAAAAGTCTTCGCCAACAGGAGGAAAGTATCCCGGCATCTGGGAGCCAAGAAATACCAAAAGTCACACCACACAAGTAATCTCACCGGAAAGACTTATTGGGAAAAACACAAGCGATTGGCTGCATCTGCTCAGGTGGGAAGCAGCAGAAAACAGAGCAGAAGGCAGGCTTTATTTAGGGTTTTATGGGGGCCAGGGGGTGGGAGGTGGAGCTTTCTATGGTGGCCTGGGATTGGTTGAATTTTTCTGTGGCCTGATCTTGGGACAAGCTCAGGGATTGGTGGGATTCTGTGGCCTGATTCTGGGGGCAAGGCAGAGATTGGTGGATTTTCATGCTCAGAGATGAGTGGCATTCTTCTTCTTGGCCCTGGTCCTGGGCTTCGGGTCAAGTCGAGATCAGAGTATTCTTTCCTTGGCCCAATGTGTGTACCCTACACATTGAGATGGCTCAGTGGGTTAAGGGCCTTGCTACCATGCCTGATAATCTGAGTTCTGAGTTCAGTTCCCAGAATTCACATGGTAGAAGACGAATCAACTCCAGCAACTAGTTAGTCCTCTTACTACCACACACATACCATGGCGTGTGTGCTCCCCAGACCCAATAAATACTTGTAAGCAATTTTTTTTTTTTGAGACAGGATTTCTTTGTGTAGTTCTGACTATCCTGGAACTTTCTATGTAGACCAGGTTAGACTTCAATTCAGAGATCTGCCTGCCTCTGCCTCCCAAGTGTTGGATTAAAGGCATGCACCACCATGCTGGGCCCTAACAAAAAAAATTTAAGATTAAATAAAAATGTCTTAAAAATAGTAGGGTTTGATTAATGTTTAATAGAGTTTATAAATTCCATGACGAAATAGCCATAGTGTGTGTGTGTGTGTGTGTGTGTGTGTGTGTGTGTGTGTGTGTGTG
>OU015744.1:50023741-50034469 GCA_907169655.1 Acomys percivali | reverse complement strand
GTGTGTGTGTGTGTGTGTGTGTGTGTGTGTGTGTGTGTGTGTGTGTGAGATAGATAGAGTATTGCTATATAACTCTGACTGACCTGATATTCGCTTGTATATCCCAGGAAGGCCTCAAATCTGGAGTGATGCTACCGCCTCAACCTCCCAAGATCTGGAATTAAAGACATGAACCACTGTTTGTGACAAAATTTCCTGGGGAGACATTACATACCTCTACATGACCTAGATAGGAAAGCATAACAGACCAAAGTATGGCCAGGCATTGGTGATGGTGCAGGCCTTTAATCCCAACACTCGGGAGGCAAAGGCAGGCAGATTGCTGTGAGTTTGAGGCCAGTCTGGTCTACAAATCAAGTCTAGGACAGCCAAGGCTACCCAGAGAGACCCTGTCTCGAAAAACTAAAAAACAAAACAATAACAACAACAACAAAAATTCAAAAAACCCAGAGTCCAAAAAACACCACCAAAGTCCAACTTGGTGAATCAATCAGTTTTATTGGTTACTTACAGGAATATGGGTATAGGGTTACTTATAAAAGCAGGAATGAATCAAAGACAGCTGCATCTCCAAAGCCCACCCCAGCACAGGTGACAGCTCACAAAAGCTGGGGACCTGAAGTACACTGCACAGCCTGCAGGCAGCTCATCAGGTTGGGGAGTGTCCTTTCCAAGTGACTCAGTTGGTCTCAACCTCTTCTGCGCAGCTCTGCTCTTTCCAGGCACCTGGCCTGGTCTCAGTCCCCTCTTGGCCGCTTTCATTGTTCACTCTGGGAGGGAGGGGCCTAGTGAGTCTGGTCAGTTTCAGGGACTTCCTGAAGTTATCTTGAGTTTTTTTTTTAACCTTCCTGCTTAAGGAGCTTCCTGTAGGATGAAATATTCCAATTGCAAAGGAAACTAACAGAATAGTCACCCTGCCATCATAATAAATACTGTTGGGTCCGTGGTTGAAGGAGGCCTAGCATGGCTCCTGTGAGCGTGGATTAATGGCTGGAAACAAGTCTTCTGCCGCAGGCTCCCAAACTAAGGAAAAACCTATTTTTATTTTTCACTGTGTCATAGCATTTCAAAGAAAAATTCTGCCTTGTCTCAGCCATTTCATCAAAGTGTCCTCCTAAGCAGGGAACACATTTGTCTTCCTTTTGACATAGGACATCTTTTGTACTCCATCACTCATCCTGCCAACTGCTCTTGAAGAAGTTTAGTTAGAAATATTGGCCTCTCAGGACTATAAGAGAGGTTAGAGTCTTCTCTCCCATAGGTGTCTGGCTTGAAGACCCATTTTATCAAGAGAACAAAATATGTCTTAAGAAATCAGAAACTGAGCCAGGCGTGGTGGCGCACGCCTTTCATCCCAGCACTCGGGAGGCAGAGGCAGGCGGATCTCTGTGAGTTTGAGGCCAGCCTGGTCTACAAAGCGGGTCCAGGATAGCCAAAGCTACACAGAGAAATCCCGTCTCCAGGAACCAAAAACCAAAAAGAAAGAAAGAAATCAGAAAATAAGCCAGTAACAAAGTATGGCACTCCTGCAGAGGGCAGAGAGGGAAACCCGACATTTATTAGGCATGTACTGAGTGCCAGGTACCTTAGCTTTGTTTTTTCATTTAGACCTTTTGGGTTTTGCTCTTTTGAGACAGAGTTTCACTACACAGTCCTAGGTGGCCTGGGATTTGTGTCAGTCCTGCTACCTCTACCTCTTGAGTGCCAGGATTGTAGGTGTGGTCTCTATACTGAGTTTATTTGTTTTGAGACAAGAACTTGCTGTACAGCCAGTTTGGCCCAAACTTGCCATTCTCCTGCCCCAGATTCCTAAATGCTGGGATTATAGGTGTGTGTCATCCTGTCCCTATCCCATCCCCTCCCATCCCTAAATGACTCTTGTCATTTAGTCTTTATAGCAACCCTGGAAGGTAGAAATCATTGTAGCATTTGTAAATATGAGGAAACAGCAAAAGTCCAGAGAAGTTAACTAAATTCTGAAGCCAGGCTTACAGGGTATTAGAATCATTTACGCACATGCCCCGCCACCCCATCTAAGGGACTTAGTATTAGTCGAACCCTTGCCATAGGCCATTTTATTTAGCACAGGATACAACCCTCCCTCAGGTTCCTAGCCATCACTATCTGCGCTTACTCTTTTGGCCTTAGTTAATTAAACCAGAGAGAAGCTCTGACCTAAAATCTACCGTCCGCCTGGCATTCATGGCCTGATACAAAAAGATGAGCTGTCATCTTAGCAAGCCTGAGTTCTCTGGAGGGGAACAGCGGCTTTTCTCTCAGGTCAGACAGTCTGAGGAGAAGGAGACATTACTTCAGGCTATAAATGAAGATGAGTCTTGGATTTAGATTTAGCATCTGCTACTGGGGTTTTCTGAGGAGCCCCATGTGTCTCCTTGGGCATTTGGTGGTGACCTGTGCTTCAGCTAACTTGGGGGGTAGTCTTTCCCCTCCATAAGAGTGAGGCGTAAATGACAGAGGAGTTAGAGAATTCAACCCAGACCTGTCTGCTTGCATAGGCCTGAGCTCTTCAGTGTCCTTACCACAGAGGGTGAATCCCTGAGGCACTATGAAAGCCCAGGTAGCGAGAGGTGCCAACCCAGAACAGGACGTGTAAGCAGCCCTCTTCTCTCGGCTGCTGTAGAGTGAGTGCTCTGCATTGTAGGAGACGGCTGCTTTCCCAAGGCAGGCCACAGTTCAGTGTGTCCCTTCCTTTGAAAACCCTGAGGCATAGTCCTCTGCTCCAGAGAGCTTGAGACCACTGGAGTATTGAAATAAGGTGACCAAATCAGGATGATCAAGGTGCTTCTCCACTGTGGCTATAGTATATATGTACATAAAACCATAGAGGTGGCACAATGGTTAAGAGCACTGGCTGCTCTGCCAGAGCATCTGGGTTTAATCCCCAGCACCTACAAGGCCTCTGACAGGCATCTGTAACTATAGTTCCAGAGGATCCGATGCCCTTTTCTGACCTCTGCAGGACAATGTTCATACATGTGGTGCACAGACATGAAGGCAGGCAAAACACCCATGCACGTACAATAAAAACAAATAAATCTAAAGCAATAACAAAATGCTTCTCTGAGCTAAAGGACTTGCCCTGCAAGAAGCCAGGATTAGAAACACTGGGACAGGGCTGGACATGGCGGCACACGCCTTTAATCCCAGCACTCGGGAGGCAGAGGCAGGTGGATCCCTGTGAGTTCGAGGCCAGCCTGGTCTACAAAGCGAGTCCAGGACAGCCAGGGCTACACAGAGAAACCCTGTCTCGAAAAACTAAAAAACAAACAAACAAACAAACCAAAAAAGAAAAAGAAAGAAAGAGAAGAAAAGAAAAATGCTGGGATATCTGGGTTTGATGGCATGCCTTTAATCCCAGCACTCAGGAGGCAGAGGCAAGCAGATCTCTGTGAGTTTGAGGCCAGCCTGGTCTACAAAGGGAGTCCAGACCAATCAAGGCTACACAGAGAAGCCCTGTGTCTAACAACAAACAAAGAAATGCTAGGACATTGAACAACTAAGCCTAGTCTTAGGGCACTGTGACACAGGGCGGTGGTCAGAACCCTGGCTCCTACAGCTCTCTCCTCTGGAGTCTGAGCACCACACAGGCCACTCATTTGTGAAGAACAGATGATCAAGCCGCAGCTCTGCTGGAAACTCAAAGCTCATCTGAGAAGGTGCCTCTCTCACCACTCATTGGTTCTCTGATTATACCACTAGTCACGTGTGCTGTGTGCTGCGAGGACCTGGCCTGGCTCCCCCATCTCTTCCCCATAGCAACCCCTGTGCCTGCTCCAAACTCAGTGTCTGTGTTAATATGATAATGTTGTGATGATGGCCCCGAGGTGTCCTCTGCTAACTGATTAGACCCTCTGGAGTAGCATCCAAGCCCAGGCTTAATTCTCCCTGGCCAGGAGACAACCAGGACCTGGGGCTTGAACACAGGTATTGGCTTGTGTTATATCTGGGAAAGCACTGAGAGAGAGGACATTTCAGAATTACTCAGGTTGCTATTCTACAGGGGCCAAGCACTGTCAGTAGCAGCACTAATTATGATCCAGGAGAGTCAGGCCCCAGCGCCTGGCATGCCAAAGCCGCCCTTCAGAGCAGCCTTGGGAGCTGGCAGGGCAAAGGCAAAGCTGCAGGAAGGCGAGACTGCTTAGCAGGGAGAATTTGAGAGAAGAGACTGAAGGGTCATCAGACACATGGCAAAGAGGAGGTGGAAAGCTTTGCCTGCTGGAGGTCCTCAGAGGCTTTGGGCTGTAGCAGGAAGTTGGGCTGCTTTAAAGACCTCTACCTGTTAGGAAGGGGCAGTGTTCTATGTCTCTCTCCATTCTCTCTCTCTGTCTCTCTGTCTCTGTCTCTGTCTGTCTCTGTCTGTCTGTCTCTGTCTCTGTCTGTCTCTGTCTCTTTGTCTCTGTCTGTCTGTCTCTCTCTCTCTTTCTCTTTCTCCCTCCCTCCCTCCTCCCCCCACCTCTCTCTGGTTTTTCAAGACATGGTTTCTCTGTATAATAGTCCTGGCTGTCCTGGAACTAGCTCTGTTGACCAGGCTGGCCTTGAACTCACAGAGATCCTCCTGCCTCACAAGTGCTGGGATTAAAGGCCTGCACCACCACCGCCTGGCCTGTTTTTGTTGTTGTGCATTTTCATTTTTTTTTAAAAAAATTTATTTTATTTGTATGGATGTTTTGCTTGCATGTAAGTCTCTGCATCACCTATGGGCAGTGACCACAGAGGCCAGAAGAGTGCCATAGGAGTTACACTGTTTGTGAGCTGCCTGTTGGGTGCTAGACTCGAACCTGGATCCTTTGGGAGAGCAGTACTCTTAACTGCTGAGCCATCTTTCTGGCCCTTCTCATTTTCTCTTGTTCTGACTACTTCACAGAGGATTTTCTTGTTAGTGTTCTTAGATGTAGTTAAATTTTTTTCCCCTAATTTTTCAAGGCTGAGATCTGCCTGCCTCTGCCTCTTGAGTGCTGGGATTAGAGGTGTGCCTACCATGACTGACAAGATGTCATTTTTTTGAAAATCCTCTTTTGGTCCAGAATTATGTAAGTGGTCATTTGTCCTGTCTCAAAACTGTCTCTTCAGGCAGGTCTGGTGGTGCTTGCCCTTTGATCATAGAGCTCTGGAAACAAAAACAGGTGGATCTTTGTGAATTCTAGGCTAGCCCGGTCTACATAGTAAGTTTCAGGCTAGCCAGGACTATATAGTGAGACCCTAAGACCCTGCCTCAAAATAACAAAAACAAAAACAAAGCCTATCTCGACATTTGGCCTCCATGTTCTCTGTCCTTTCTCTATGGTCCCTTTTCTTCCCCATCTCTGGGGTTGTCCAGACTGTCCACATCCCTTGCTCTGTTTATCCACTCTTCCTCTCCCTCACTAATTCTACTCAGCAACTTACAGCTGCTTAGGAGTGTTGGGGACAGAGGTCAGTGGTAGAGCACATGCTTAGTAAGCACAAGGCTCCGGCTTTAACCCCCAACAGTAAAATAAACAAACACACAATTAATTGAAAATCTGCTGTGCTACTACTAAATCCCAGCCTCAGACATGCAGTCCCCAGCCTTCCTTATAGCAGAAGTGTCTGCTCCACTAGGCTCACTGCTGCCGCCTCCAGCTGCCGCCTCCAGCTGCCGCCATTGTCTCTGTGAGATTTCAGTTTGAGGAAAGGAAAGAACGAAGAGGTGGAGGGTAAACCCCCTTTTAAGAAAGTATAACCTGAAAAAGGCTGCTTGTCTTAGCCGATGTTCTGGTGCTGTGAGGAGATGCCATGACCACAGTAACTCTTAGAAAAGAAAGCACTTAAGCTGAAAGGTACTGGGAGTGGTGGTGCACCCCTTTAATCCCAGCACTTGGGAGGCAGAGGCAGGCAGATCGCTGTGAGTTCGAGGCCAGCCTGGTCTACAAAGTAAGTCCAGGACAGCCAAGGCTACACAGAGAAACTCTGTCTCAAAAAAAAAAAAAAAATCAATCAAACAAACAAATAAACAGAGCTGGAAGATGGTGGTGACACACACCTTTAATCCCAGAATTTGGGAGGCAGAAGCAGGTGGATCTCCATGAATTTGAGGCCAGCCTGGTCGACAAAACAGAAGTCCAGGACAGACAAGGCTATACAGAGAAACTCTGTCTCAAAAAAGCAAAAGAAAGAAGGAAGGAAGACAGGCAGGTAGGCAGGCAGGCAAGCATCTCATTGGGCCTGGCTTACATTCAGACATTTAGTCCATTATTATAGTCAGGATAGGAAGCATGGCAGGACGCAGGCAGACACAGTGCCGGAGAGATAGCTGAGAGTTCTACATCGGATCTGCAGCAGGAAGGAAAGACAGAGCTGCTGGGCCTGGCTTGGGCTTCTGAAACCCCAAGCCCCACCATTGACACACTTCCTCCAACAAGGCCACACCTCCTACTCCTGTCAAATAGCACCACCCCACTCCCTACTGACCAAACATTCATGTCTGTGAGCCTGAGGAGGCTATTCCTTTTTTTTTGTTTTGTTTTGTTTTTTCAAGGCAGGGTTTCTCTGTGTAGCCTTGGCTGTCCCAGACTCACTTTGTAGACCAGGCTGGCCTTGAACTCACAGCGATCCGCCTGCCTCTGCCTCCCGAGTGCTGGGATTAAAGATGTGCGCCACCACCGCCCGGCTGAGGAGGCTATTCCTATTCAGACCACCACACTGCTGTTTGAGGTGATGGAGATATTCGTTTGATTGTGGTAATCATTTCATAATGGTATGTATCACAACGCATCACACTTTATAGGTGTGTGTGTGTGTGTGTGTGTGTGTGTGTGTGTCCCTCGATCACTCTTTGCCTTATTTATTGGTCTGAATCTGTGCCATTCAGGTGTATGATTGCGCAGAGCCCAGAGAAAGACACCAAGCGTCTTCTCTATCACCCACTGCTTTGTCTTGAGACAGGATTTCTCACTGAACTGGAAGCTCGCCATTTTTTTAGGCTAAGTTAGCTGACCAGCAAGCTTTTGGGGTCTGCCCTTCTCTGCCTTCCCAGTGCTGGGGTTACAGGCACATACCATTGTACCTAGCTTTCGAGGTGGGTCCAGGGAATCCAACTAAAGCTTTCATGCCTGCCTGATGAGCACCTTGCTCGCTGAGCTATCTACCCGGGGCCCTAAATATTTACAGCCTGTATTAGTTGATTATATCTTAATAAACCTGGGGGGAGGGGGAGGCTAACACAGCACCCAGGTACGCTGAACTCTCCAGAACATGACTTGAAATGTGTATATATTGCACCTGCTCTTTCTTATATCTTCTGGCATTTTGTCCTGTGGCTGTACTTGGCCACAAGGGAGCCTAGTTACAATGCAGGCAAGGACAATTTTGGGGAGAAACTCTTGGCTCTAGGAATAGTCTCCTCAGTAGTTTCCCTTCTGTGTTTCTTGCTTGTTTTTTGAGACAGTCTCAAGCAGGGTGGTGCACGCCTTTCATTCCAGCAGTTGGATGGCAGAGGCAAGTGGATCTCTGTGAGTTCTAGGTCAGCCAGGCCTACATAGTGATTTTCAGAACAGCCTCACCTACACAGTGGGATTCTGTCTAAAAGTAAATAAATAAATAAATAAAAATAATAAAAAGTGCCAGAGCTGAAAAGATGGCGACAAGAGGGTGTGAAATCCCCTGGGGCTGGAGTTATAGACAGTTGTAACCACGTGCACACTGGGAACTGAGCTCAGATCCTCTGCTCTTTTCAACTTATCAAATATTCATTGGGCATCTAAAGGCTCTAGGCACCTAGTGTAATAGATTTAAAAAGAGATGAGTTGTTCACCAGTACCAGCCCTCAGGAAACACACAGATTGGCTAAGAGCCTTAGTTGACCCCCACTTCTCTTTTCCTTTCAAGAGTACCCCCTCAGCTGGCCATGGTAATGAACACCTGTAATCCTAGCCCTCTGGAAGACAGAGGCAGGGGCATCTCTGTGGGTTTTGAGGCCAACCTGGCTTACAAAGTGAGTGCAGGGCAACCAGGACTACAAGAGAAATCCTGCCTTGCAGTGGGGGGGGGGGGGGCAGTGTCCCCTCAGGTGAATTACGAAAGGGTGGCCTCCGCTGCTGGTAGGTAGCATGACAGAAGAAGGGGGAGGGTGTGCGGACCTGCTGCCCCTGCATACCATAGCTCTAGCTTCTAGCTTCTTCCATCTGGAGCAGGACCTTACTCTCTGCTGGTCCACTGAGATGCAGTCTGAACCAGTTCTCCTTCAGTGGATTGGGGGACCGTGGAGGAAAGGGTGCAGTCAGACAGCTAGGGGAGGTAGTGGGGAGGACTTGGAGGGTTGCGCCCCACGTGAAGGGAGGGGTAAGCGGAAAAGCGGCAGCTGAGTAAGAGATACATTTCCTCAAAGATTGCTCCATTATTCTTTTCTGCTCTGGGAAAAACGCAAAAAGTCATGGCTGTTGCTCTCCCAGACTCCTCGAAGGGCCGCTTAGACACTGCTCTGACATTTACAACAGGAGAAGATCAAACGCCTCCTTTGAGGCCTGGCTTGGGATTTCCACATCGAGAAGGTTCCATTTCTCCTACTTTGTATGATGCTACATGTTACATCCTCTAGTAGTTTTCCTTCTCTTGGCAATCTTCCGAGTCTGTAGTAGGGTGGGAGGGCAGAGAGCAGAGCCAGGAGCAACGGGATCTCTCCCCACCCCCTACCCCCCCCAGACAGGGTTTCCCTGTGTAATAGCCCTGGCTGTCCTGGAACTCTCTTTGTAGATCAGGCTGGCCTCGAACTCACAGAGATCCGCGCCTACCTCTGCCTCCCAAGTGCTAGGAGCCGTGGTATCTTAAAAAAAAAAAAAAAATCAATATTACACTTATTTTTTAAAGACATGGTGCACCGCTTCGTTTACACTTATTTGTCTATTTCTTTACTCTGTGTGTATGTGTGTGTGTGTGTGTGTACACATGATGGTCAGAGGATGACTTGTTAGGGCTAGTACTCTCCTTCCACCATGTTTTGGGCCCCAGGAATGGAATAGAGGTCACTGGTGATTAAAATGCCAGAACAAGCTAATTGCAAAACGAAGTTATATATATAGCATATTAGTGCAGGATTATTGGAAGCAGCTCTCAGCTGCCATGCAGTGGGAGGGAGGGAGAGAGACAGAGACAGAGACAGAGGGAGGAGAGAAGAAGAGGAGAGACAGAGACAGAGAGAGTGAAGGGAGAGCAAGAAAAGAGACACAGCGGGGAACCAAAATGTCTGGATTATATGGTAAAAGGAAGCCCATAGCAATGGGCTGGAAAGTTCAGGGTAGGGGGCAGGGCATGCCAGCCACACCCTGCAGCAGGTAGCGACCAACACATGCCTGACATCGAACAATTGGGTTTAATGATTAGCATCTTTCCTGACTGAGCTACTATCTTACCAGCTAATGCAAAACTTAGGAAACTTTATTTTATTTTAGTTTTTGGGTTTTTGAGACAGGGTTTCTCGGTGTAGCTCTGGCTGTCCTGGAACTCACTCTGTAGACCAGGCTAGCCTTGAACTCAAAGAGATCCACCTGCCTGCATCTACAAAGTGTTGGGATTAAAGGCATATGTCAATACAGCCTGGTAATACTTCTGAAACTTCGAAGTGCATGCTGTGGCCCATGTACACCCACATATGCACAATGAATGAATGAATCAATCAAGGAATCAATGAATGAATATAATGAACACAGATATTACTTTCAGGAAGTCGGCAATGTGCGATACCTGTTGCCACACCTAGACTTTCTGATTCAATAGACTGAGGTAGGGCCTGAAAATGTACATTTCTAGAGAGTTCCCAGCTGGTGCTGACACTGTTGGTCCAAATTACTGTTCTGGAGCGAATGATTTGGGTTAAAAGAGTATTCCTGTCCTAGCGGTCCTGATCCTGAGTCCTTTCTCTCCATTCCCCCACTCAGGGGAAGCAGGCTTAGGTGATCACAGCTTCATTCACATTAAATGCCAGTGACTTTCTGACTAGAAGAGTTGCTGAAGACATCCATCCCACCTGGCCCTCTTTCTCCTCACACCCAGCCCTGGGCGAAGCATCCTTGGACTTGAATTAGCAGAAACTGTTGCAGGTGAAGGATAAGAGACACTGGATGTGGAAGACTCAGAAGGGAACCCCTTTGTTCTGACATCTCTGCTTTCTGAGGTTAAAACACTTGTTTCTTCCTGGGCTGTGCTGGAGCTGACATCTGGGGAACCGCTTATGCTTAATGTCCCCAACCCATTAGCAGCCCCACCTGGGGCTTTCCTAATCAGAGAATTCCTTAGCGGCAGCTCTGTGAAGAGCGGAGTTGCGTCTACAGCAGCCTCAGCTGGGGAGGAAGCGTCTAGACAGAGCTCAGGTCCCAGGAGGGTTCACAGGTGGCCTGATAATGCTCCCTCCTTACTCAGTAGCTCATCCAGTGATGACCTGGCCTCTCCTGACTATTTGGTAGTGGTGCCAGAATAGACTTTCTGGTCATTTGGCTAAGGCAGCAAGACTCTGCCCCCACCCTACACATACCCCATCTTACTATTTTTCCTTAACCTCGGTTGGGACAGTACGTGCACAAAGCCCTAGGTCTAATCCCCAGCACTGCACAAAGATTCAGGCATTTTTTTTTTTTAATAGCACATGCCTCAGCCACATAAGTGTGAGAATAGCCTGGGACACATGGGACCCTGTTTCTGAAAAAAGAAGGAAGGAAGGAAGGAAGGAAGGAAGGAAGGAAGGAAGGAAGGAAGGAA
>OU015744.1:50005450-50017138 GCA_907169655.1 Acomys percivali | reverse complement strand
TGTGTGTGTGTGTGTGTGTGTGTGTGTGTGTGTGTGTGTGTGTGTGTTAAGGATTACAGGTGAAGGAAAATGACATAGAAAGGTGTCTACCACCTGCTGGACTTAGGGAGCTGGTGGCTCCAGGTGGGGGGTTGGGGCAGTCAGTCCTCAGGAATGTGGAGGCTTTGCTTTGAGGGGGAAGGATTGGGGTTTGCCTGACCACACTGGGGAGAGGAGGGAAAGCACAGGAACAGGGAGCACAGGCACAGGACTGGAAAGAACAGAACCTCTGGGCCGGACACAGGCTTTGTTACCACCTAGAGTTGAAGGCCAGAGTTTGTTTGTTATAGGGGACTTGTCCTCTGATCTGGCCCACTCTATCCATACCAAGTCATTTGCTCTCCCTAGAGTATGGCTTTGCAGGAAGTCAAAGGCCTTTCGGGTACCTTCCTCAGAGCCACAGGTTGCCTAGTGGTAAGGGTGCCTCCGAGGTAGCAGGCTGTATGGATTCATCCTCTCTGGAGGAAAATCTGAAGAGAAGTAAATCCCATAAGCCCATAGGCCTGTAGCCTTTTCCCTGTGCCTCTCAGGTCTTTCAGTCAGGACATTTGTCATGCGGTTTCACCTGAACTCCTCCAGGGGCATGTGGCACATACTGAAGACCCTGGGACACTCTCTCGTGCTGTTGGTCAGAAGGTCAGATTAAGGGAAAGCTGCAAGAGAATGGTCAAAGTCTATCACCATCTGCTTCCCCCCGCCCCCGCCCCCGCCCTATAGACAGAGTTTCTCTGCGTAGCCCTGACTGTCCTGGCACTGGCTCTGTAGACTAGGCTGGCCTCGAACTCAGAGATCCACCTGCCTCTGCCTCTTGAGTACTGGGATTAAAGAGCTGTGCCACCACGCCCGGTGTCTATCACCTCTCTTTGGTTGTAGGTTTGAAACACAGAGCTTCAAACAGAAGGTCCACGGAGGTCCATCCTTGGGAAGGACCAAGGATGAGGAAGGCGGCATTGGCTCCAAAACCCAAGATCAGTCAGAAGTGTGAGCCAAGCCGTAGCGCACTCAGGAGGCTGGGGATCAGAAATTCAAAGCTGCCCTCAGTCACACAGTGAGTTTCTGGTTGGCTTATCTGAGACTATTGGGTAAACGAAAAAGCAAGAGAAACAGACAAAAATTCCTAAGTGTGACTGTGCCTGGAGGAGCCTTGGTATTTTTAGGGAGAAATACACGGCAGTTTGGAGAGCAAGCTGCCTTGCTCATTAATGTCTAAAACAGGGCCGAGAAAAACCAGGGAATTCAAGGTCAGCCTGGGCTACATAATGAGTCCATATAGTCTACACAATACTGGTACTTGAGCTGCTGAAGCAAGTGATTGAGGTCAGCCTGGGCTACAAAATGAGAACCTGTCTTTGAAAAAAACAAAAAAAAAAGCCAGGCAGTGGTGGCCCACGCCTTTAATCCTACTGCTTGGGAGGAGAGGCAGGCTGATCTTTGAGTTCCAAGACAGCCAAGGCTACACAGAGAGACCCTGTCTAAAAAACAAAACAAAACCAAGCAAACAGAACCCCAAAATACCAAACCTGCAAAGAGACAGAGGCGATTCATGAACTTAGTTCCCTACGGCTCCTCTCCTAGCCTGACATTCTGACCCTTCCTCTACAGGGGCAAAACCCTTTTCCATCTTAAATACCATTTAAACCCCCTCTTTGTGCTGGGCGGCGGTGGCCCAGTACTCGGGAGGCAAAGGCAGGTGGATTGATGTAAATTCGAGGCCAGCCTGGTCTACACAGTGAGTCCAGGACAGCCACGGCTACATGGAGAAACCCTATCTCGAACAAACAAACAAACAAACAAAACCAACAACAATAACAAAAAAACTTTTTACTGGTTTCTGAGCACTAGACAGCCATCCACCTGTTGGGAAGCCTCGGGCTTAGAGAAGGAGTGATAGAGGGCAGAGACAAAACCTCCTATCTTGTCTGGTAATCAGTAGAAGTTCACAAGTACTACTGCATTCCAACCCCACTCCAGCTCAAACCCAGAAGTTAGTCAGTCTCTGTCCTCCCACCTTGTGTGTGTTAGGGGCCAAACTCAGTGCCTCATACACTCAGTCTACCATTGGGCTGTACTTCAGCCCCTAAAGTCTCCCTTACTGCCTAGGCAGTGGGAATTTGGGCCAGTTGGTGATGACTATCTAGTATATAATTGGATTTGATCTGTTCTGTGTGTTTGTTTATTTATTTATTTACTTTTTGGTTTTTCAAGGCAGGGTTTCTCTGTGTAGCCTTAGCTGTCCTAGACTCACTTTGTAGACCAGGCTGGCCTTGAACTCATAGTGATCAGCCTGCCTCTGCCTCCCAAGTGCTGGGATTAAAGGCATGCACCACATCACCAGGCTGATCTGTTCTGTTTTTAAATGGGGTCTCATGTAGCCTAGGCTGGCCTGGAACTTACTGTGTAACTGATGATGATCTCACACTCCCAGACTTGCCCCCTGACTACTGAAATCACAAACATGAGCCATTATGCCCAGCTTTTTGTTTTGTTCTGAGACAGTGTGGTGCTTTGAATGGGAGTGGCTCCCATAGGCTCATGTATTTGACTATGTGGTCCCCAGCTGGTAGAGCTGCTTGGAAAGCATTAGTGTGTCACAGCTCAGATGGAAAGGTATGCTGGAAGCTGGGAGCCAAGGAACACCACAACGTCACACCACACAACAAACCTCACACAAGAGATTTATTGGGAGGGGAGAACCCAGGAGCATGGCTGCCTCTGCTCAGGTGACAAGCGAAAGAACTGAGTAGAAAGACTGGGTTTTATATGGGGTTTCTTGTGGAAGGGTAGAATTTTCCAGTGTGGAGATTTTCAAGGTGGGGATTGGTGGGATTTCAAACTCTGAGCTCAGGGATTAATGGGATTTCAAGTTCTGAGCTTGGGTTTTTTTTTTGTTTTGTTTTTTTTTAATTCTGTAGGGTGGGTGCTGGGCCCAGCTGTTAGAGCGTTCTGCGGGTGGAGGTCCTCAGGAGAGCAAGCTGGCCTCCTCAGCCTTACATTAGGAGGTGTGGCCTGGTGGAAGGAGGTGTGTCACTGGGGGTGGGCTTCAAGGTTTCAAACGCCCAAGCCAGTCCTAGCTCTCAGCTGTTGCCCCAGTGCCATGCTTGCCTCCTGCCATGCTCCCCACCATGATAAGCTTGAACTCTAACCCCCCGAAACTGTAAGCCCAAATAAACCGTTTCTTCTGTAAGTTGCCTTGGTCATGAGGTCTCCTCGTGGCAATAGAAAAGCAGCTAAGACAGGAAGGATCTTACTGTGTAACTGAGACGAGCTCTAAATTCACAATTCTCCCTCCTCCCCCCCCCCCCCCCCCCAGGATTGCAGGTGTGCACCAATATCTGAGGCTAGAGACATAACTGTTCATGGACTCTGCAAGCCACAGCCACAGCTGAATTGCATCTAACCATGACTCTGATTCTCAGATGCTGATTCTCAGCAAGGTGTATGATGCTAATTAATAATCAAAATGGGGACCCACCAGTGCCTTGAGGGTAAAGACACTTGCCACCATGCCTGATAACCCGAGCTTAATCCCTGGGACCCACATGATGAACAGAGAAAACCAACTCCTGCATTTGTCTTCTGACTTCCCCATGTTAGCTGTGGCATACTCTCTCTCCCCCTTTTCTCCCCTCTCCTGCTCGCCCCCCTCAATGTAATTTTATTATTATTATTATTATGTATACAGTGTTGTGCCTGCATGTACACCTGCAGGCCAGAAGAGGGCATCGGATCACATGATAGATGGTTGTGAGCCACCATGTGGTTGTTGGGAATTGAACTCAGGACCTTTGGAAGACCAGTCAGTGCCCTTAAACTCTGAGCCATCTCTCCAGCCCCCCTCAATGTAATTTTTTTAAAAAGGGAAATAACGATAAAAATTTTAGAGCTTGCTGGGCGTGGTGGCACACACCTTTAATCCCAGCGATTGGGTGGCAAAGGGAGGCAAATAGATCTCTATGAGCTCAAGGCCAGCCTGGTCTGAAAAGAAAGTTCCAGGTTAGCCAGGGTTATTACAAGGAGAAGTCCTGTCTTGAAAAACAAAACTCCCCCCTGCCCAAATTTTTGCTTAGAGCTTAAAGAAAAACCCATTGCTGGGTCTTATACAAACATATGTATAGGGTTAGTAAACCCTGGAACTCACCCTATTTCCATCTAAGAAAACAGAGTCCAAGAAAATAACGGAGGCAAAAGCTGAACTACATCCACACCCAGACAGGCCATGGTCCCTTAGCAGTAACGCCTTCCACACGCGAGTCCTGGAGAGCCAGTGGTGATGACGGTCCCTTTGGACTTTGAAAACACAAGTATCCTTGGCCCATGGCAGGCCAGAAACTGAGTGTCTGCTGTGCTGAGGGGCTGTGTGGGGGGGTACCTTTTCCCTGTTTTCCCCAAACCACCCCCAGGAGAGAAGCTGCTACCTTCTCACCCTTGTGGGACTGGCCTGTGAAACAAGCTTACATCCTGAGCACACAGCCTCAAACAAGTGGAGCAGGGAGAGAGGGATGCTGCTCACTCAGTCTCCTTATTTACCCCCAGACACAGGCACCCCAACCCTGGCATCCTGTCTGGGGCGCCTGTCAGTCTCTGCTCTCTCCCAGAATTACTGTGAATCTTGCAGGGCTGCCGTTGCCTTGGTAACTTGATGGGAGGCTCTTGAGGTTTTGTGGAACCAGAGAGAGATGGAGGGGGGAAAGGGGGGGAGGGAAGGAACCAGGCTCTGCTGGCGCTGCTGGTCAGCCAGCCAGTCCTTCCCTGGGTTTGGCCTTGATGCCTTTCTGTTGCATCTGCAGTAGTTATGTGGGGAGTGGGGGTGGGGGGGGCAGGGGGGCTCTTTGAGGTAGCCACTGTGTCCTTGGAGTTGACTCCCATTGTCACCCGGTGCTGACAGACTCCTGCTCGCTCCTCTGGCCTGGCCCTGAAGTCTTAATTGGTTTTATGAAGTTCAATGCCTGTATTTTATAAGATAGATAATTGTGGTGAGGGGAGGTCAGGCCCTCTCCTCTGCTAGACTTGGCAGGACCTCCAGAATTGCTGACTTTCCAATCAGCACCAAACAGACTGATAGGACCAGGGTAGGCGGGAGTGGTGGTGGTGGTGGGGGGCAGCCAGGCATGGGAGGAGGGCCCGTCTCTACCTTCTAGTCCCCCTGATAGCATCAGGAGGGAGAAGGTATGCTGCTTTCCTCTTCCATTCCTGTTCTGCACTCCCTTGAACCACCACCCTGTGACCAAGCCCCTACGGGAGCTAGGGAGAGCCGGCAGCAGGGGCAGGAGGGGTGGCTATGTGGCTTGTCTTTTCAGGGCCTAGGGCAGCTTTCTTAGGCCTCCCCGGAGGGATCCTGTACGAGGCAGCCCTCCTCCTCCCTCCCCTCTTCCCTGGCTAGCTGCCTGCTGGAGTGCTGCTGTTCCACTGACTGCCTCAAGCTGGCAGAGGCAAGGTCTGAGGAAGGTGGAGATAGACGGGGAAAGCAAAGACTGAGGCATTTTGCTGGCTCAGGAATGGCTTCCCACCAAGGCCCATGGACAGGAAGAGAAGGGGGAGGGGCGGGGCAGACGATTTGATGCCCATCTTCATCCTCTTCTTCGTGCCATCAGCTGCTATCCAGCGCTGTGATCGACAGAGACAGTGAGGGGTTGGCCCCTGGTCCCTGGTCCCTGGTCCCAACTGTGTGCTCTGTTCTCTCTAGTCCTCTGGGAAGGAATTTTGACAATTGCACTGGCTGTAGTTATTGTCATCCAGTCTGTGTCTCCCCGGCCCCCGCCCCCACCTTCCCCCAGTCTCCTCCTTCAAAAAAGGACAAAAATGTCTGGTCCATATCCAAATACAGGCACAAATCTATAATTTCATAGTTGCTGAGTACAGCTGGCTATGGAACATACGACCCTAGAGAGCCTTTTCCTCTTCAGCAGATCACCAAACTCTGTCGTGTCCTGGCTTTCTGACCACGACTTACTCTTTAGAGAAAGTCCAATCTTTGGGAAAAGAAAAGAGGCATGAGAGCTCCCTGGGTCAGAAACCTGGGATTCCCCCAGGGTACCTACCAATCCTTTTTCTCTCTGTCTGCCTTCTTGTTCTCCTTTTAATTAGCTAGTGTCTATAAAGAGCCAGGTGGTGTAAAAGCCCTATACAAATGTTGAACACAATTTCATTTCCAAGACTAGCAAAGAATGTATTTGCAGACTCGAGTGAAAGGTCACCTGGCCTGCCCGGGACAGAGGAGGACAGCCCTCTGCAAGGTCCAGAGGAAAGGCATTTCTGGGAGGTGAGGTAGGGAAGGACACAGTGCGGGTCACACCATGATGCCCGGCTCCTTGGGCCTTGAGCCAAACTTCAGGCCAGCTCCCACCTATATTGGTTACTTTTATAATTGCTATGTGACAAAAGCAACTTGAGAAAAAAGGGATTTATAACATGAGGAGGCATGGTCCATGGAGAAAGGGAAGGCATGACAGCTGCCCCATGAGTAAGCTGGTCACATGGCATCCACAGCCAGGAAACAGAGGAAGGCGAATGTTTAGCCCACTTTCTCCTTTTGTTCAGTCCAAGACTCCAGCGCGTGAACATAGTGAGGCCCATGGTCAGCACGGGTTGAATAAACTTCAGGAATGCGCTCATAGACACGCCTGGAGGTGTGTCTCCTAGGTGATTGCCAGTCCCGGGATACTGACCCCTCACACACCTGCCTCCCAGAATTCGGGAAGATGAGGCTTCTCTGTCTCTGTCCTCAGAGGTTCTTCACCAGGGGGTATGCGGACACAACTGGCTGTCAGCCTGTGCCAAGGGCGAGAGCTCTCCGGCCTGGGGACTGGAGGCTCTTTCTGTAGTGAGGAGTAGATGTTTGTCCTCTGCGCAGAGGACCTTGAAAGCCTGGGGAGAAGGTTATCGCTAATCATCTCTGGCCAGCAACAAGAGTGCCTGTTTTATGCCCTCCTGAAACTTTCAGTCTGGATGCTGCCTATGCCTCTGAACTCTCCTGTCCTTTCCCCGCGATGACTGGCTTAAATCCATTAGGAGAGGGCACAGAGGTCCAGCTGGGGATGCAGCTCTTGGCTAGAATAATTGCCCAGCACCCACATAAAAAGCCAGGCACAGTGGCACATGTCTGTGACCCCAGAACCAGGGAGGCAGAGATCCCTGGGGTTAGCTGGCCAGCTGGTCTAGTCAAAACAGGTAGCTCCAGCTCCAGGTTCAGTGTGAAACCTTGTCTCAAAAACAGATGGCAGATAGATGGATGGATGGGTAGATAGATAGATAGATAATAAGACATAGTAGAATATGCCTTTAGTCCAGGCACATAATGAGTTCGAGACTAGCCAGCGCTAGAGATCTTTCCTTCCTTCCTTCCTTCCTTCCTTCCTTCCTTCCTTCCTTCCTTCCTTTCTTCCTTCCTTTCTTTCTTTTTTCCTTCCTTCCTTCCTTCTTTTCCTTCCTTCCCTCTCTCCCTCCCTTCTTCCTCCTCCTTCTTCTTCCTCTTCTTCTTTTTTGATTTTCAAGACAGGGTTTCTCTGTGTAGCCCTGGCTGTCCTGGACTCGATTTGTAGACCAGACTGGCCTCAAAATTAGAAAGAGCTGCCTGCTTCTGCTTCCCTGAGTGCTGGGATTAAATGTGTGTGGCACCACGCCCAGCTGTGAGATCTTTCCTTAAGCAAAATTAAAACAGCAAAGAGAGAAGCGATAGAGAAAGGCTCTTAACATCCCCTTATTCTCCCTCTGTCCCCTACAGGGGCATGCATGAGCGAATACACCTACACTCAAGGGCATTTGCATATACACCACACACCAGAAAAAATCCATGAAGAATGAGTCCTTTTTTTTTTTTTTTTTTTTTTAATCACCTGCACTAAGGAAGGAAGGAAGGGAGAAGGGAAAAGAAAAAACAGCATTGAGACCAATTAGCCTTGACAAGCTCCATGTCTAAGAGGCAGCTTTCCAGCTTCTGGTGCCCTAAGGCCTGCAGTCACCTGTGTGCCTCTGCCTCCCGAGGATTCTATTAGCCAATACTCAGGAATGCCCTCCCCTTGTCTCTGGGTAGGAGCCAGCTTTGGTTCAGCTCCAAGGTAAAGGAGACTGGGAAGAGTAGAACAGGAGTCTTAACCTTTACATCTCCTAAAGCTGAGAATGCTGTATGTGTGGTGTGTGTGTGGTGTGTGTGTGTGTGTGTGTGTGTGTGTGTGTGTGTGTGTGTGTTCAAAGAGCAAGAGAGAGTACAGAGCAGGGAATTTAAGTTCAGGAAGAAGCAGGGAGATGGATAATGCATTTCCACATCTCCTGGACCTTCTTTAGCCCTTAGCCCTCTAAACGCTGAACAGAGCTGGAAAGATATCTGGGGGACCCCAAGCCTCTCCATCCTCCACCCTGTCCCTAATTCCTCCTTTCTGGCTTCTCTCCAGGATCCAGGTGTCTCACTCTGTCATCATTTCAGTATCATTCTGGAAAAAAAAAAAAGTTATCTGTCCTTTGAAAAAGCTAAGGCCAGACCCCGACCCCCATCACCACTTGAGAAGAGTATAGCCCATCACAGGCACCCAGACAGCTCAGTGGTACTTGTTTCTGGGGTGCCTAATAGACAAAATCCACCGGCACACAGACGTATACCTTTATCCCCGGATCACAGGGGTATTTTCATGTCACGCCCAAAGAGCTGTGCCGTGACAGGCACAGAGGGGGCCTAAGAACACAGCTTCAGCCGCCTCAGCTTCCAACACAGGCAGGGGCCAGACTGCCCAGGCTCTGAGTGGGGTGGGATGGAGCAGGAGTGGACTATGGAGGCCAAGGTTAGAGATCTCCGAGTTCCATTAGCCAGAGGGATCGTGCCCTGAATCAAAAAGCTCGGGGACAAGGGCACTGCTGCTGAGTTGGTTTCTGACAAATGTGTCCTCACTTCCCACTCCCTCTCCCCACCCCCACCCCCACCAGGGAGCTTCTTGCTGTCAGCAAAGCCATTTAGGGATTAGAGCAACTCCCTCCACTCAAGCTGCTCCTTCTAAAGGTGCTTTCAGTTCACGGGCCTTTTCTTCGGGATATTATAATGCATGATGGAAGATTCTCCTCAGTTCCCAACTGGAGTGCCTAGTCTGCATGAAATAGCAATTGGGGCTGGCTGAGGCTTTGCCAGTGACTGTCATTCTCCAAGAAGGCAGTTCTAGGCACAGCCAAGAAAGGCCATAGGTGAAGTTTCCCCAAAGGACTGGAAAGAGTTCTGAGCTATGGCGGCCCTAGCAGTTCCCCCAGGAGGGTACACCCCTGATGTCCTATGGGAGGGTGAATCTGTAAGGAGGGATGTCAGAGGGGTGCTGGGAAGTGGTTCAGCTTCTGAGACCCTTGGCAGGTACCTACATGCATATTGTTTTGTTTTGTTTTGTTTTTCGAGACAGGGTTTCTCTGTGTAGCCTTGGCTGTCCTGGACTCGCTTTGTAGACCAGGCTGGCTCCTACATGCATTTAGTTGAATGGTGGTATTTATTAAAACACCCATCTGAGCCTGGCACGGTGGCACAAGCCTGTAATCCCAGCACTCAGGAAGGCAGAGGCAGGCGGGTGGATCTTGTGAGTTCAAGGCCAGCCTGGTCTACAGAGTCCAGCCAGCCAAGGCTACGGAGAAACCCTGTCTCAAAACAAACAAACAAACAAACAAACAAACACAAACACCCAGTCTGTGTGAGGCTAAGCCCAAAGAAGACAGTATGGAATAAGATAACACGCTTTCCTCTCTGTGCAGTCACGGAGATGCCAGTCTTGGTGTGAAAACCTGAAAAACAAAAGAGGAAACCAGATAATAATTCAAAATTATAACAAGAACTATAAAGAGAACAGATGGGTAGCTAGGCAAGCATAATGCTGTGCACTGAGACCTCAAAGCATAGGAGCAGGGAAAGCTTGCAGGCGGAAGCCCTGTGACAGGGCGAGTGGAGACACAGCAGAGGGGCTAGTAAAGTGATATGGGGGAGACTGGTAAGGCTAAGCTGAGCAGGAAATCTTAACCTAGGACAGAAGGAAGGTAACAAGGCTTAATGGAGAGAGGAAAAGATATGGCCTGCCTTGCACTCGGTAGACAGCCTTTTGAGTTTTTTTGTTTTGTTTTGTTTTTTTAATTTTTTCTTTTTCTTTCTTTCTTTTTCTTTTTTTTTTTTTTCCTTTTTTTTTTTGGTCAGGTATTGCAAGCCTTTACTCCTTGCATTCAGGAGACAGAGGCAAGTGGATTTCTATGAGTTCAAAGCCAGCGAAGTCTCCATAGAATCGTTGTCTTGAAGTGGGGAAGACAGCTCAGTGGGTAGAGTGTTACCTAGTGACAAAGCTCTAGATTCCATCCCCAGCTCCAAATATATTGGGCAGTGACGAATGCCTGAATCCCTATCAGTCAGGAAGTACAGAGTTTGAGGCCAGCCTGGGCTACATAAGACTGCATTTTTTTTTCTTTTTAAAAGATTTATTCCACCACACAACAAGGATATATGCTCAACCATGTTCATACCAGCCTTATTCGTACTGGCCAGAACCTGGAAACAACCTAGATGTCCCTCAGTTGAAGAATGGATAAAGAAATTATGGTACATTTATACTATGGAATACTACTCAGCTATTAAAAACAAAGAAATCCTGAAATTTGCAGGCAAATGGATGGAACTAGAAATGATCATCCTGAATGAGTTAACCCAGACCCAAAAAGATACACATGGCAAATACTTATAATTGGACACTAGCACAACAGAGATGTTCCCTGAAAGTCTTCACTTAGCCAGAGACTGGGGTAGATCCTGGGACTTCCTATTGGGATTCCAGGTGACAGAGGTAAGGAAGAATGGGGAAATAGAAGGATCCAGAGGGTTCTAGAATCCTACAAGACCATTAAGGCTGGTGGATCTGGACTCAGGTGGGTCAGTTCAAAATACTGCACCATCCAAGGACAATGCATTCGGTAAACCTAGACCCTCTATCCAGATCTAGCCAATGAACACCACATTCTCCACAATTTTGTGGAGAGCAGGGACTGACTCAGACATGAACTCTGGTGCCCCCTATTTGACCACTTCCCCTTGATGGGAGGCCTGGTGACACTCAGAAGAAGAGTAAGCAGGCTACCAAGAAGAAACCTGATATGCTGTGATCTTATAGTGGGGGACAAGGTCCCCTTCTGTCACAGACCTAGGGCAATAGGATGAAAGAGGGAGGGAAGGGGAATGGGAAGATACAAATGAGAGGATAACAATTGAGATGTAATCTGAATAAATTACTTGAATAAAATTTTTTAAAAGATTTATATATTTATTATGAATACAATGTTCTGCCTGAATGTACACTTGCACACCAAAAGAAGCACCACATCTCATCATAGATGGCTGGGAGCCATCATGTGGTTTCTGGGATTTGAACTCATGACCTTTGAAAGAACAAGCAGTACTCTTAACCTCAAGCCATCTCTCCAGCCCCAGAGACTGTATTTAAAAGCAAAACAAGAGGGTTGGAGAGATGGTTTAGTGATTAAGAGCACTGCCTGCTCCTCCATGGGACATAGGTTCGATTCCCAGACCCACATGGCAGCTTACAACCATCTGTATCTCTAGCTCTAGGGGATCTGAGGCTTCTTCTGATCTTGGAAGGCACCAGAAACACACACACACACACACACACACACACACACACACACACACACACA
>OU015744.1:49975153-50005050 GCA_907169655.1 Acomys percivali | reverse complement strand
ACCACACAACAAGGATATATGCTCAACCATGTTCATACCAGCCTTATTCGTACTGGCCAGAACCTGGAAACAACCTAGATGTCCCTCAGTTGAAGAATGGATAAAGAAATTATGGTACATTTATACTATGGAATACTACTCAGCTATTAAAAACAAAGAAATCCTGAAATTTGCAGGCAAATGGATGGAACTAGAAATGATCATCCTGAGTGAGTTAACCCAGACCCAAAAAGATACACATGGCAAATACTTATAATTGGACACTAGCACAACAGAGATGTTCCCTGAAAGTATTCACTTAGCCAGAGATTGGGGTAGATCCTGGGACTTCCTATTGGGATTCCAGGTGACAGAGGTAAGGAAGAATGGGGAAATAGAAGGATCCAGAGGGTCCTAGAATCCTACAAGACCATTAAGGCTGGTGGATCTGGACTCAGGTGGGTCAGTTCAAAATACTGTACCATCCAAGGACAATGCATTCGGTAAACCTAGAACCTCTATCCAGATCTAGCCAATGAACACCACATTCTCCACAATTTTGTGGAGAGCAGGGACTGACTCAGACATGAACTCTGGTGCCCCCTATTTGACCACTTCCCCTTGATGGGAGGCCTGGTGACACTCAGAAGAAGAGTAAGCAGGCTACCAAGAAGAAACCTGATATGCTGTGATCTTATAGTGGGGGACAAGGTCCCCTTCTGTCACAGACCTAGGGCAATAGGATGAAAGAGGGAGGGAAGGGGAATGGGAAGATACAAATGAGAGGATAACAATTGAGATGTAATCTGAATAAATTACTTGAATAAAATTTTTTAAAAGATTTATATATTTATTATGAATACAATGTTCTGCCTGAATGTACACTTGCACACCAAAAGAAGCACCACATCTCATCATAGATGGCTGGGAGCCATCATGTGGTTTCTGGGATTTGAACTCATGACCTTTGAAAGAACAAGCAGTACTCTTAACCTCAAGCCATCTCTCCAGCCCCAGAGACTGTATTTAAAAGCAAAACAAGAGGGTTGAAGAGATGGTTTAGTGATTAAGAGCACTGCCTGCTCCTCCATGGGACATGGATTCGATTCCCAGACCCACATGGCAACTTACAACCATCTGTATCTCTAGCTCTAGGGGATCTGAGGCTTCTTCTGATCTTGGAAGGCACCAGAAACACACACATACACATACACACACACACACATACACATACACACACACACACACACACACACACACACACACACCCCACTCATACATATAAAATAAAATAAACCTAATTAAAACATTGTGTGCTCTTCCAAAGGCCCTGAGTTCAATTCCCAGCAACCATATGATGGCTCACACCCATCTATACTGAGATCTAGTGCCCTCTTCTGGGGTGCAGGTGAAACACTGTATACATAATAATTAAATCTTAGCCAGGCGTGGTGGCACACACCTTTAATCTCAGCACTTGGGAGGCAGAGGCAGGAGGATCACTGTGAGTTTGAGGCCAGCCTGGTCTACAAAGTGAGTCCAGGACAGCCAAGGCTTCACAGAGAAACCCTGCCTAAAAAAACCAAATAGATAAATAAATAAATCTTTTTTAAAAACCAAAAAAACCACAAAAAGAATCGGTCTTAACTTGTCCTTTTGTCACCTCCAGCGTCCACTGTGTACTTTTCCATTCCGGAAGAGGGGAGGTTCATGGTTGGTTCTTCCTCATTTCCAAATAAACATGGAAGGGGCGCTGCCTTTTGGAGATTTTCCAGGAAGCTGTCACTCTTCTGGCAGGGCTGGGAAGAGGTTGCCACTTATGGGAGGGGTCATTTTCAATGCCTTCCTGCTCTGCTGATCTGGTGTATGGCCACAGTGCCACATGTTGGGTAGATTGCAGTTGACAGAGCCAAGTAGACCCAGAGGCACCTACCCCGACTGCCCAAAGTATGGTCCCAGACCCTCTGGAGCCAAGACCAATTCCCCATGCCTGTCCCATGCTGACCGGGAGCAAGAACAAGTCAGGATTAGGATTAGGAGAAGGGCTATTTAGGGCCGGAACTAGCCTCCCTGAGACACAAGAACAGGCGCTCAGCACCTTGAGCCTGAGCATCTGCAGGTAGCTCTCAGAACTGGAAACTGATTTACAGTCTGCAAGCCGGCGGGAGGGGCTGGGAAAGGATGGGGTCTGAGTACGGTGCAGCCCTGTGGGTCGGCTGTGATTACACATCACATTGAAGTGTCCTTGCAGCACTCTGAAGGACAGTGGGAATGAGCTTCTAAATTACACGTTCCTGAGTCTCGCCATAGCTCACTCCTGTGATGCGGCCCCAGAGCCCAGGGCTGACACTTCGGGCGCACACATGCGCGCACGCGCGCGCGCGCACACAGCCTACTGGGAACTAGCTTCACGGGCTAGAGATGGAGAGCGCCAGGGAGGAAGTGGGGATGTTATTAACTCTGGCAGCTTCCAGGAGCTGCAGATCCCACAAACCTCAGTTTATCCCCGCTCCCCCCGCCCCCACTTCACCCCCTCCTGCCCCCAGCCTCAGCTCACTATTTCCCTTCTTCCACTGGGCTCCGAGAATGACTTGAGGATCTTTTGCTGGAGACATCTCTGTCCTCCAAATTTTGCCCTTGCAGCATCTTTTTGCTTTACACCCACTGCCTTTGTTCATTAGGGGCTACGTCCTCCCTTTTTATTTACATTACAGAGCTGCAGATCATGATGATCAAAGCCAGGACTTCCTGTCTTCCAGGCAAGGGGCCTACCACGCAGACACTCTTCTTCCCATTTTATGATTTGTTTGGTTGGTTTTGATTTCCCTGAGACAGGGTTTCTTTGTATAGCCTTGGCTGTCCTAGACTCGATTTGTAGACCAGGCTGGCCTCGAACCCACAGAAGTCTGCCTGCCTCTGCCTCCCGAGTGCTGGATTAAAGGCGTGTCCCACCACACCAAACTAATCCATTATTCTTTAAATTATTGCAATCATGCCAGGTGTGGTGGCACACGCCTTTAATCCCAGCACTCGGGAGGCAGAGGCAGGCGGATTGCTGCGAGTTCGAGGCCAGCCTGGACTACAAAGCAAGTCTAAGACAGCCAAGACTACACAGAGAAACCCTGTCTCGAAAAACCAAAAAAAAAAAAAAAAAAATTGTTGCAATCGTAATATCTAAATCCACCTTTGAGGGGCTTTTTGTTTGGTTGTTTGGTTGTTGTTGTTGTTGTTTTAGGGTTTCAGTTGTACAGCTTTAGCTCTCCTGGAGCCCCTGCATAGATCAGGGTATTCTCAAACTAGCAAAGACCTACGTGCTTCTGTTGGGATTAAAGGCCTGCTGCCACCATACCCCGACATCTGGTTCTAATTTTAATTTAAATTGCCTGAAAATTCCAAGGACTTAATGTAGCCCAGGCTGGCCTCAAATACACTGTGTATCTGAGGATGACTTTGAACTTCTGATCGTCTTGTCCCCAGATGCTGATGTGCAGACATGTGCCATCTCCTTTGGCATCAAGTTGGCTCCTGAGGGTTTAGGAGGCAAAGGAAATCCCACTGTATCTCATAAATCTCCCCAATATCTTCCCAGGTTGGTGATTGCTGCCTTACTTCCTGCCCTCAACTAGCAGGCCATGAAGTACAACATTTTTCCTCAAAGGGCCCTTTCCATGGCCAGACCTGGGTCCTTAGAGGCAGCTTCCACAGTCTCCCTGTCCCTCCCTCCTGGCCCTTGAACTTCCTGGCTCAGGGATGTGACAGGACACAGAGGCCAGCCAAGTCTGGATCTGAGTTCTGGCCCATGACTGCACAAGCTGTTTGAGGAGCACATAGACTGATGGTCTGGACAGTCAGGTTTCAGATGCTGCTCCGTTGCTCTCTGGTTTGGTTGGGACAAACGAGTGGCCCTGTGTTTGGTTTTCTCATTCCTAAGGTGAGGGCAGTAATGGTAACACCTCAGATTGCTCACGGAGTGACTGTAGACATTGTGATAATACAACAGTCTTGTATTTGAGCTGTCGTCACTGTAATTTGACCTCCCCAGGCCTCTGTTTCCTTGTCTGGAACAAATCTCCATACTTGGTTTCCTAACATTGTCCTTGGGTTGTTGTGAATATTAAGTGGCACATAACTGTTGGAAACTTTCAAAGACGCTGCTTTGTTTTTACTTTCACAGGGTCGTGCTACACCTGGGCCATTATGCCTTCCTGTCAGGTACTACAGCCTTAGGCCCAAAACTTTGCAGTGGGATGTACACTCCGCCTTATTACTACTTTTGAAATATTTCAATTACATTGATGGGCTGATTGAGGCTGTGTGCAGGTGTTTGTGCGTGGGTACACTTGGGAGTCAGCTCTCTCCTTCCACTATGTGGCTCCTAGGGATTGAACTCAGGTCACCAGGCTCAGTAAGCAGGTTGAGCTATTTGGCTGGCTCCTCCTATTAGTCATCTACATTTGTTTCCCTGGAATTCTCAGAGTTTGGGCAAAGGAGTCATTTCCTTGGCTAATGTGAGAGCTTCTTCCTCCTACACCAGCCTCGAGGTAGATATGTTTGAGGCCTTGGGGTTCTCTCCATTCCAGAGCAAAGGCCAGGTGGGCAAGCATACCTCTGATAGAGAGATGGTCTCAAAGGAGTGCATCTGCGTGTGATGGTGCGCACCCACCATGCTGTCAATAGAAGAGGATTACTGTGTGTGTGTTAAAGGCTTACAGAAGAAGACTTTAAAACAATAAAACAATGGAAGAGAGGATCATAGTAAACCTGGTTGTATGGCTGAAAGCGTATATAATTTAAGAAACACCTTAAACAACAAAAAAAAAGAGCACGAAGGGCTGGAGATATAGCTTGGCTATTAAGAGCACTTGGGGTTGGGCGGCACACACCTTTAATCCCAGCACTTCCACAGGGGGAAATCTCTGTGAGTTCTAGGCCAGCCTGGACTACAAAGCAAGCCCAGGACAGCCAGGGCTACACAGAGAAACCCAAAAGGAAAAAAAAAAAAATCATTTGCTGCTTTTTTTTTAGAGTGTAAGCGAGGGAACAGTAAAACCACCAAACTAAACCACTGTTTGGGTGGAAGGAAGGGTTACTGGAAACATGAAACTGGCATGGCTATCTCTGGGGAAGGAGGAGGCAGGCAGAGACAGCAACGAAAGGCAGGGAAAGTCTTGGGCAGTTTCTTTTCTCTCTCTTTCTTCCTTCCATCCATCCTTCCTCCTTCCTGTGTGTGTGTGTGTGTGTGTGTGTGTGTGTGTGTGTGGTTTTGAGACAGGGTTTCTCTGTGTAGCCCTGGCTGTCCTAGACTTGCTTTGTAGACCAGGCTGTACTCAAACTCACAGCAATCCTCCTGCCTCTGCCTCCTGAGTGTTTGCCATCACCTCCCAGCTGCTGCTACTTCCTCCTCCTCCTCTTCTTCTGATTTATTTATGTATTTTATGTATATGGGCAGGGATTCTTGTTTGTTTTGTTTTTCAAATTAGAGTTTCTCTGTGTTGCCCTGACTGTTCCGGAACTTACTTTATAGACCAGGCTGGCCTTGAACTCAGAGATCCACCTGCCTTTGCTCCTGAGCGCTAAGATGAAAGGTATATACTACAATGCCCATCTTGTACATGTGTGTTTTGTGTGCATGTACATCTGCACTTCAGAAGAGGGCATTGGATCTCATGAGAGTACAGTTATAAATGGTTCTGAGCCACCATGTGGGTGCTGGAATTTGAACCCAGGACCTCTGGAAGAGCAGCCAGTGCTCTTAACTGCTAAGCCATCTCTCCAGCCCGAGTCCTGTCAGTTTTAAAGAAACACACAGAGAAGAGAGGGAGCCTGTAAACTGGACCAGGCTGGATGTTAGAGGGGAGGTTTGGGGGCCAGAAGAGGTGTGTGTGGGAAGTGCTTTGATATGTGTTGCAGGTATGTAGTAATGGGGGACTAGAAGTCCCATTTCCCCAATGTGGGAGAGATAAGGGACAGACAGAAGCCCACTTACAGGTTTCTTTTTGTTTGTTTGTTTTTTGTTTTTCGAGACAGGGTTTCTCTGTGTAGCCTTGACTGTCCTGGACTCACTCTGTAGACCAGGCTGTCCTCGAACTCACAGTGATCCGCCTGCCTCTACTCCCAAGTGCTGGGATTAAAGGCGTGTGCCCCCACGCCTGGCAATTTACAGGTTTCTAAGAAGTGATGAGTGTTACTAACCTGTAGTCCTTCTTCTGACCTTCCCTAGAGTCTTGCTAGAACACAGCCCAGACTATTGTTTTTGGGGTTTGGCTCCCAGTACCCACACAATGGTTTACAGTCACCTATAAATCCTGCGGCCCCTTCTTATGGCCACTGCACATGGTGTACAGATATGTGCGCAGCAAGACACCCATGCAAAGAAAATAATTTCAATAGTAACAGTAACAACATCATCATCATCATCATCATCATCATCATCATCATTATTATTATTATCCCACAAAAGCAAGTGCAGGTTTTGAAAAGGAGTCCTGAGATGCCTAGCTTTTACCAGCTTCCTGGAAACACCAGGTGGAAGTTTGATTGTTTATCAGATAGTTTCTTATATCCAAAAACCACTTCCACTAGCCACAGTAGGCCAGGGTTTACAGAGGAAGCTGCATCCCAGGCCCAGCCTCCAGAAGTCACCCTGTTACCAGGCTTGGTTCCTCCAATGGCTTCATCTCATGCAAATTGTTCACTTTTAAGACTCATCAGCTATTTATTTTTGTGCTTGGATAAATTTGCATGTGATTTGCATAACATTAATATTCACACACATGTTTGGGAATCCTTCTTTTGTTCCAACTTAAGCTGGTTTCCTGGGACTTAGTTAAGAAATGTGAGTTCAAGGCCAGCCTGTTCTACAAAGTGAGGTCCGGGACAGCCAGGGCTATACATAGAGAACCCCCCCCCCCAAAAAAAAAAGAGGAAAAAGAAAAAATAAGACCTTTTCTTCTTCCCTAAATGTAGAGGAAAGGAAAGACACTCCAGAAGACAATTGGCATCTGTCTTAGAACAAGTTCCTAAACTATCTGGCCCTGCTCAGATCATCGGTCTTATAGTTCTGCATCTTCTCCATGATACCCCAGTCCGCCTCTAATCATGAAATTCAAAGCACATACTCAAGGACTATATGCCCAGCCTGATTTGGGCTCCCTTGGCTCAAAAGAGTGGCTCCTAGATCAGGAGGTGCATGTCACCAAGATGCCAGCAGACAGGAACACGTGGGGCCCTTCCCTGGATTGCCCCTCACCTCCAGCACAGTCCCCCTGGCATTGTTTGGAAGCTTCATTTATATGATCCCCGCGACTGTCAGAAGCAGATGGCAGGTGGGAGAATGTGTGACTTTGTGTGTGCGTGTGTGCTGGCATACGCATGAGCTGTGCACACGAATAGGAAGTGTGCACACATGTGAGGCTGTCAATGCCCACGCGCACATTAGTGTACCCACCAGAGGAGGTGGAGGTTGATGGTGTGGGCAGGAAGGCCTCCAACTAGGAAAACTCTATGGGTATTCTAAATGTCGCCGAAGGTGAACCTTCCTCCCCAGCCCTACCCTGCAATGGCGAGACACAGAGAAGTTAGAAAGCCAAGGAGAAGGCTTAGGGATGTCAGGTGTCAGTGTCAGCTCCAGCAATGACATCACTCCCCCAGATCCCTGCCCCGGGGCAGTGAGTCACAGAACCCAATCAATAACTATACTCTCTTCCACTTGTCTTCCCTCTTCCCCCATCCCCCATCCCCCTACTCCCCATCCCCCTCCACCCCCCTTCCCATCCCCCCACCCCACCCCCACGCCAGGCCTCTGTCCACTTCCATGTGCTTCTGAGGTTCCTGGGACACCCCAACCCCACAGGCCCCCATCCGGGAAGGCAGGGCCTCTGCAGCCACTGGGTGAAGCAGAAACACAGTAAGAGAGAGAAAACAAACAGCTTTCTTTTCTATGAAGGGAACATGGGAGGAGAAGATGAAAATATAAGAGGCCAAACTGGGGAGGAAAACAGGACAAAGAGGATGGAGAGAGAGCTCGAGGAAAGAATGAAGATGCAGGGCTGGCGTGGAAATACGACTTGATAGGTAAGCGCTTGCTTGGCAAGCATGTGGACCTGAATGCAGATTCCCAGGACCCACGTGAAAGCCAGCTGTGGAAGCATGCGTCTGCAATCCCAGGGCTCTGATGGCGGGATGGGAGGCAGAGCTGGGAGAATCCTTGGAAGCTCCTGGGCCAGCCAGGCTGGCTTACTCAGCGGCAAGCAACAAAGAGACCCTATCTCAAGGTGGAAGATGGGGGGGGGGGGGGGGGGGATGGGGAGGTGACAAAGTTTGTCCTCTGACCTCCATATTGTGCACCTGCACTCATATAGATGAACATGCATACATGCAGACATGTACACGTACACCATTGTACATATACACAACAATAACAACAACAAAACTGCAAGAAAACCGGCAAACCAGAATGGTGGCAAAAAGCAGGCTAGGCTGACAGTTGTGGACAACTCTCCCTCCTCGGGGTCTTGATTTGCTCTTCTGTTTCCCTGGCCCTCCGACAGGAATGCTCAATGCCTGTGCTATCACCTAGGTAACCTAGTGTTTCAGTTGGTCCCACCCTCCTCAGAAATGAGGTCTAGAGTCGGGTGGGAAGTTAAAAAAGAGTGTGAGGCTCAGTGGAGAGGTTAGTACCCACTGGGGGCCCTATTCTTTCTCTCTGGGGACTTAGACCTTGGCATTTGCCCAGTCATTGTGCCTTCTGGCTGGGCCCTTGTGCTTGGTGGCAGTCTGAGCGTCACTTCTTGCTGCTGACGGAAGTCAGAACAGGGTCCCCTTTATCTGGCAGTGAGAAGGACTCTGCCCTGCCTCTGAGACTCTTAACTTCCCCCAAATGCTGTCTGTTCCCAGTATAAAGTGGAAGGCATAAAGGGAATCAAAGCCTTTATTTCTATGTCTGAGTCGACAAAATGGCACCAGAGTAAAAGGACGAGGCCGGGCTCTTATGAGACAGCACTGACTTCTAGCAGAGAACTCACCTAGATTCCTACTTCCTGTGACTGAATGATTCTAGAAACAGGAAAGTCTGGCCTCTAGTCCTCGCTTCGTGCTTCTGCGTAATCACTGTCATCAACAACAGGAACTCTGACAATGACAGCCAGCGTTTACCAAATGCCTGATATACACCAGAGGCTTCAGTATATTTATGTACGTTATTTGATTAAATTCTCCAACATCATTATGGTATGGCCACCACCACAGAAAGTGGAGGGGGAAACTGAAGACTCTAGAGGTCACCCAGGATCTCACAGCTTGCGATGCGGCTGAAATGTGAACCTTGGTCTCTTTCTCACTTGCCTGGTTTTCTTTTCCTCTGCCTTACTATAATGCATCTTTTTGATATCTGAGTTTCAACCCAAAGCTTTCCTCTCTAGGAAGCATTCATTCACCTCTCCCTGCCTCATCTCTCCCTCTGGCCTGGGCCGCCTCTGGAATGCCCCAGGTTTCGTGAGCTGTCCATCCGGACAACTCGGGTCAGATTTGAAGCTACACTGTAGCCCTCGGGGTTGAGGTGGTGATGAGAGGGGCTGCCCGGACCTCCGCTCCCGCTCTCCAAGACAAGAAGGAGGTGAAAGCGGGCTGTCACTTCACATCAGGAGCAGCAAGAGCATGTTGGGATTGTTTAGGGTCACATGGTGCCTTAAGCCTTGGTTCCCATAGACAGACCCTGGCAAGACTTGTGAGACGCAAGAATATAGAAAGTGCGGCTGGAGAGATGGCTCAGCGGTTAAGAGTACTGGCTGCTTTTCCAGAGGACTTGAGTTCAGTTCCCGGCAACCACATGGCAGCTCACAATTGTCTGTAACTCCAGATCCAGGGGATCTGACACCCTTATACAGATATACATACAGACAAAACCTCTACTGCACATAAGATAAATAAATAGAGCTGGGCAAGGTGGTGCATGCCTGTAATTCAGCACTCTGGGAGGCAGAGGCAGGCGGATCTCTGTGAGTTCAAGACCAGCCTGGTCTACAAAATGAATCTGGGATAGCCAAGGCTACACAGAGGAACCCTGTCTTGAAAACCCAAAATAAATAAATAACTTGTTTTTTGTTTTTGTTTTTGAAGAATATAGGAAGTTACAGGTCATCAGGGGAGCTGGGCACAGCGACAAAAGTCGAGCAAAGGATCCTTTTCTACCAGATGCTGAGTCCTTAGTTTGGTGATGATGTTTGTCTACTAGGCAGTCACAGCTTCTCATTTGTGTGGTAGATGCAGCCTTTGTGTCTGGATTTTGGAAATCCCATAAGCACCGGGCATGGTGGTGCATACATATCTGTCTGCATTCAGGAGCTGAGGCAGGAGGATTGTGAATTCAGGGCTACAGTGAAAGCTTCTCTTAAAGACAGGCAGTCGGGGGCTGGAGAGATGGCTCAGTGGTTAAGAGTGCTGCCTGCTCTTCCAAAGGTCCAGTAGTTCAATTCCCAGCAACCACATGGTAGTTCACAACCATCTATAATGTGATCTGATGCCCTCTTCTGGTCTGCAGGTGTACATGCAGGTAGAACACTGTATACATAATAATAGATAAATCTTTTTTTTTAAAAGGCAGACAGATGAGAGAGAGAGGAGAAAAAAGGGTGAAAGGCTATGGGTTTGTTTTTGTTTTGGAGACAGGGTTTCTCTGTGTCACCTTATCTGTCCTGGACTTGCTTTATAGACCAGGCTGGCCTCGAACTCACAGCGATCCACCTGCCTCTGACTCCCCGAGTGCTGGGATTACAGGAGTGCGCCACCATGCCCAGCTTGCTTTGTTTTGTGTTTGTGTGTGTGTGTGTGTGTGTGTGTGTGTCTCCGTGTGTCTGCATCTGTATGAGCACAGACTCCAGTGCTTACCTGGAGGTCAGAGGACGACAACCTTGTGCCTTGGTCCTTGCATTTTACCTTGTTTGAGGTGGGTTTCTGGCTTGCTGTTGTGTAGGCCAGGCTTGCTGGCCTGTGGGACTCTGACGTTTCCCTGGTCTCTGCCCTCGTCTCTCAGTAGGGGTGCCGTGATTAGACATCCTCCTCTTCCTCCTCCTCTTCCTCTGGTGTTTTCTGCTGTGGTTCTCAGGTCCTCCCAAAGCCACCTCCCACCAAGCTGCCATCTCAGGCCCCCTCTCTGAGACCTCTCTGAGATGTTCTGGAGCTCTGCTGGGACCAGCTGTTCCCCTGAGAGCTGTGAGCAAATTGGGGAAGAGATGTGCATAGAGCAGAGAAGAGCATGGCCAGGACAGCCGCTGCCGCATGGGCGCACACAGGGAGAGCAGTGGCCATCTGAGGACAGCCGCAAACCTGGAGATGAACCGAGCAGTAAGCCTGCTCTTGCCTGGAGTCCGCGTGTGATGTGGAGAAAGCCTCCTTTTAAATGAGGGTCCCAGAGTGAGCAGGCGCTGCCGCCTAAGATCATTTTACTGAGAGAGGGTCTCTGTTCAGTGCCGAGGAACAAAGAGATGAGGTGCTGCTGGGGTGGCTTTGTTTGAAGCAGGAGGACCTGAAGGGGACCACTCAAGGCTTTGACCACCTGCACCCTCTTCCCTTTCCTGGGGACCTCAGTGCCTTCTAGCTCTCATCAGTGAAACGCACCGAGCCCCATGGGGAGGTGTGGCGAGGAGTGGGGGCGGGGTGAGCATCGGCTTTGCTTCGGTGCAGAGGTATCAGGAGGATGAGCACTGCACCGAGAAGAAGAGTGTTGTTAAGTCTGTGATTAGGCCAGGGCAGTGAAAGCTATGGCAATAACGGGAGGGTTAATGCCTACAACACGGGAAGGAGGGACGCTAATGTCTGCCACGGCCTCCTCTCTCGGCCACCTGCCCTGAGAGAAAGCACTCCGCATTTCCAAATTGACTTCAATAAGACATGTGTGGTGGCAACGCTGTCCCTCAGTCAGCCTTCACTTGCCCAAGGCAGAGAGGTTTTAATTTTCAAGGTGTAATGAGAAAAAGAAACTCAGAATTAAATAATTTTCCAGTGAAGCTGTCAAAATAGTCTCCCAGACTCTGAATCAAGGGGAGGAATAGAAATTGAACACCTCCCCCCACCCCAGTCCCCGCCCCAGCACCAAGTGAGCTTGAGGAAGCAGGGCCCTGCAGCTGCTGAAGGACCCTGAAGTCACAGCTCTGGGGTCAGATGGCTCATGGGATCCGGTTCCCACCTCAGGATGCTCACAGAATGATGAGAACAGAGTTTTATCCAGTGTACTTAAAGGAGGGACTTAGCTCCACCAGCATCACTTGCCTGGCCTCCAACACTCCTGAGTGAGGTCAGGAAGGTTGACTTGGGGTCAGAGGTGGGTGGGGAGGGCCTGGGGGGACGCTGGGACCCCTGCCCTCCTCTCTGGTCTCCCGAGGCATAGAGAAACTACTGCCATTTTTGCTTAAGCCTTTCTGTTCCCATGGGAACCTCCTCATCTGCACTTGCCCTTCAGGGTGGTGGGAGTGGCCAGGGACCTTTAGAAAGGGGTGAGAACTGAGACCCTGACTGACCATGTTCTTCTCTGCTCGCTCCTGGCATTGCATCCCAGGACGCAGGAGAGAGTCGTTGAGCTAGTCCAGCCTCTACTGTCTGCTACGGTCTTCTTTCTTTCTCTGCCTACCTACGTTGACCAGAGCCTCTGTGCTGGAATCTGTGTGGGTTAGGGCCTACAGAAATAGCCAAGTCCAGCCCCTATTGCCAGGGATAAGAGAGAGACAGCTGGTCAGACGATCCCATATGGCACAGACCATGCTAGGCGGTCAAGTACAGCAGGTGGCTCAAAACTCCCAGTCAGGATGATCTGTCTGGGTGAAACTCTGCCTCCACCTCCATTTCTTCCTTCCAAGGTGCCTAGCCTGGATGGGCATCAGTTTGCTCATCTGTAGTGGGGATGACAACACTTGCTTTGCAGGGTTTATGCAAAGACTAGGTGAAATAATCTTGCCGGTTGCTTGGGACCACGCCTAACTGTGGGAAATGCTCGTTAGAGACCAATTAGGATTACCTGAGGTATCCTAAGGTTAATTTGTTACCCTGGATCGAGTGCTTCCTCTGAGACAACCAGGGTAGCAACGATTCAACTGCAGCCGTTATCCTAAGGAATCCACAGTCTGTTAGAGGTGACAATGTGTAAATAGACCTCTGAAAAACATGTGATCACCATCCCTAGCAGCTGTCAATTCTGAGCACTGACTACTTGCCAGATATATGAGGCGGTTTTTTGTTTTGTTTCGTTCTGAAACAGGTTTTCACTATACAGCCCTGGCTGGCCTGGAACTCATTATGGAGACTAGACTGGCCTCCAAGTCACAGAGATCTGTCTACTTTTACCTCTCTAGCACTGGGGTTAAAGGTATGTGCCACTGCATCCGGCCGCATTAGATTTTTGGGGTCTGCTGCCTAACTCCTCAGCAACATTTTTTGTTTTTATTTTTTGGTGTTTTGAGACAGAGTTTCTCTGTGTAGCCTTGGCTGTCCTGGACTCACTCTGTAGACCAGGCTGGCCTCGAACTCACAGCGATCCACCTGCCTGTGCTTCCGATGTGCCAGGATTAAAGGCATGCAGTACCATGCCCGGCCTCAGCAACCTTTTAGAGGATGTATCACTCTTGTTTTACAGAGGTTCCATGATAATTGGTAGCTTTTGAAATCATGGTGTTTATAGAGTGAATAGTTGACTCTGTACAGAAGGAGAGACCAACTGGGCCTGAAAAGGAGCCGGATAGTCTCAGCTATGAGGTCATCTTTGCCTCAGGAGCAGAGCCTGGAGAGGAAGGACACTGTGCAGCACCCCTAATGGGTCTGCAGGAGACCTCAAAACTGCTGGCAGCTCCCGTAGGGATTCCCCATGCCTAGAGATTCCCTGGGTACCCGTGGTTCCGGGCACCCACCCACTCATCAGGCCCAAGTGTCTCTCAGCGCTATGTCACAGCCCACACGGAGGGTGCTCATTTGAGAGAGATCATTCCCTGGATGAAGGGTAATTATTTTAGTAAGAATAGAGTTAGCAGCCTGTAATTCCAGAGGGTTTCAGCTGAATCACAGATCACCTCATGTCTGCTGCTTAGGTGAGGGGACCAGTCGCAAGAAGTCAGGAGTGGGGGCTGGGATCCCAGGGAGGCCGGGAGGTGCTGGTTAGCCTAGAGACAGTCTGACAACCTTGGGAAATTCCAACCAGATCTGGAGCAGGTAAAAATCTGAAATTTATTATAGCTAGGCGGTGGTGGCACACTCCTTTATCCTAACACTTGGGAGGCAGAGGCAGGCAGATCTCTGTAAGTTCGAGTCCAGCCTGGTCTACAAAGTGAGTCCAGGACAGCCAAGGCTACACAGAGAGACCCTGTCTTGAAGAGAGAGAGAGAGAGAGAGAGAGAGAGAGAGAGAGAGAGAGAGAGAGAGAGAGAGAGATTATAGCTGGATGGTGGCGGCACACACTTTATCCCAACACTCAGGAGGCAGAGGCAGGCAGATCTGAGTTCGAGGCCAGCCTGGTCTACAGAGCAAGTTCCAGGACAGCCAGGACAACACAGAGAAACTCTGTCTCGAAAACAAAAAACCAAAACAAACAAATAAATTGAATACATTTTAAGAAAAAGAAAGAGAGGGAGAAAGAAAGAAGAGATGCCTCTCTGCTGTGTGGAGTCATTTTCTTCTACTCGTGCTTCCTTTGGCAACAGCCACTCAGAAGGCAGCCATCTTGATGCAGCCACAGGTCTGGTGAACAGAGCCAGGATGCGCGGCCTTAGGATACATCTGGCTGCTTCCAAGGCTGGGAAAATGTGGACTCATCATCATTAGCATTCAGCATCTCTACCAGGAACAAGGAGAGGCAAGCACACTGCAGTAAGGACAGTAGCCACGGGGAGCTCCTAGGAGCAAGTAGCCAACACAGCTCAGGATCACCTGCCCTCTGCCCGTGCCTGCGGGGAGCCGCTGCGGGCGCAGTGCGTGGTTTGAGGAGGCTTTGGGGAAAACTTTATGGCCACAAGGCGGGGAAGCTTCGGCGCGCTGCAGTGGCTATCCATACACCTGCCGGAGCAATGTGATTTTGGAGGAAAGCAAATGAATATCAGGTACCTGAGGCCTGCCTGTCGCTCTGTCCTTGAAAGCCGCCCCGCCCCACCGGCCTCACAGGCCCAATTCAACTCCTCACATGAAGAAGCTGGCTCTGGGAGGGACCAGCCCCCACAGGAGCAGGAAGCACGTGCACATTCCAATAAAGCACTCAAAGAGACAATTATTTCTGGGCTGCCTATCCCAGAGCAGGGCACAGGCAGCCAGATTTCCAGCACTGCTGTCGTTGCCTCTGGCTGTTGGCAAAATTAAATTTCTTGAGAAATCAGAAGGAGCCGGCGCCCAAGGGGGTTGGGGTTACTTACCAGCCAGGGGCCTTTGGTATGGGACTGGGTGAGGGAACGGGCGCTATGAAATGGCCTTATAGGATCCCACAAGGTAACACATGCCTGCTCATTGTACATGGTAAAGCATATGTGAAGTATGTACCAAGCCTTCAGGGCAAAGCCACATTCCTGCTTACTGCTTTGCCTTGGGACAGTGCACAGCGCCCACCTGATGCTCAACATAGACCCCGATTGCTGAGTGAATGCGTAGACTGTGGCCTTGGGCAGTTTGTGGACAAACACTGTGCATCCCCCGGGCTTTTCCTCCCCAGCAGGTCACATAGATACCTGCAGCGTTGCGTCTCCGTCTCCTGAATGAGGCTGTACAATACCTGGTAAATCTCCCCAAATGTGAGACATGGCCTCCCTGAGGCATGACAGAGTGGGCGGCGTTCTAGTTGGCCACCCACAAAGAGGAGGCGCTGTCTCAGGCCTCACATTCTTTCTTGCACCCGATTTGGAAACACACACCCGCCCTCCTTTCCACCTTCCCGTCCCCAGCCTGTGTTCCTGCTCACATTTTTAGCTATCTCTTCTGCGCCGCTTCCAGTGCTGCCCACCAGCCACGCCAGTCAGCTCTCTGTGGGCTTCCACCTCTCCCTGCCCTGTGGCCTGACACCAGTGTCTGCGCAGGCCTATACCCTTCTCCCTTGGCTTCTTTGCGGGTTCTCAGTTGCCAGGGGAACTACTTGCAAACCATGGTGGCAGGTGGGTGGGGGGATGGAGGATGGAGGATGGGGGTGGGGGTGGGGAGGCAGGGAGTTAATACCTCAGAGGCAATTCTTGGCAATGAGGGTGGGCACCTCTGGGTAAATGTATTCCCTCCCCCCCTTTTTTTTTTTTTTTTTGGAGACAGAGTCTCTGTTAGCTTTGGCTGTCCTGGACTCACTTTGTAGACCAGGCTGGCCTCAAACTCACAGAGATCTGCCTGCCTCTGCCTCCCGAGTGCTGGGATTAAAGGCATGCACCACCATGCCCAGCTTTGCATTCCCTTTTTATTCCCCGATGGGCAGTCTATAAAGGTTTTCTGAACATTTCTGGGTGCTTGACCTGTGACATTCTCTTCTGTGTCATTCCTCTGCTCTTCATCGCATGTGTGGGGGTGTCCCTGTGACCTCCACAGCCAGCAGAGTGGCAATCCTTGGGAGGCAGTTTCAACACAACTAAGTAGCTGGTGTTGATTCACACTTCTAGAGTCTGACCCCAAGTAGTTTATTTTAGGCATGTTTAAGCACAGCACAATTTGGTGAAAACTTTTCTGGGGGATAATGAACTCAGTCCCATGAGCACAATAAAGCATCCATAAATCTTCTTGAGAAATGAAATAAACTAAATAAAGATCGGACATGACTGCATCAAAGCTCTTTGTAAAGTATACATGGCATCCTCCATAAAGATGGGTTCTACAGATTGACTGAGAAAAACAAGGCTCTGGCGGAGGAACTGGTGTGATGGTGTGGTTACAGGACACAGGGAGCAAAGGTCACCAGGCAATAGCTCCCACATCAGCTCACAGCTTTCTGGGCGGATAACAGGTTTTGAATGCCCTTTTTTCTTTGAGGGAACAACATATGTGTTTAACATTCCAGGTTTCCTTAGTGCTTCCCTCCTCTCCGCCCCCCTCCCCCCTTTCAAGACAGGGTTTCTCTGTGAAGCCTTGGCTATCCTGGACTTGCTTTGTAGACCAGGCTGGCCTCGAACTCACATCAATCCGCCTGCCTCTGCCTCACAACCCAAGTGCTAGGATTAAAGGCATGTGCTACCTCACCCAGCTCCTTAGTACTTACTTATATGTGAGCAGCACAAAGACATCCGTGCCTCCTACACTTCACCCCTGCTCTCTGGATCCCAGTCTTTTTCTCAGGCCCAGGTATCAGGGCACCTTAGGCTAAGTCCCTAGAGCCCCTAGCTTTCCTTTCAGAGAAAACCTTGCAGATTTCTTCATCTCGGAAGGTTTCCGGGACACTTCCCTACTGCCTGGAGCATGTTTGTCTCTGCTTAGGAAGTCAGGCCAAGGCTTGAATGAACAGAAGGAAGCAGTCAAGGGGTCTGGGAGAAGAGAGCTCCAGCCCCAAGCAGGAATGACATAATCAGAGTCATCGCAGAGCAGGAGTGCAAAGTGAGAGAGAAAAGCCTGCAGTCCAAGGGCACAGGGACCGGACAGACCACAGTTGGTTCTGCAGGCATGATGCCTGTGCCCTTTCAGTGCATCCAGAAGCAAGTCCCATTAGAGCAAGGGTCTTGTTCACTACTCACCCCCTGTAAGCAGTAAGTACTTAGGGAGCTGGAGAGATGGCTCAGCGGTTAAGACCACCAACTGCTCTTCCAGAAGATCCGGGTTCAATTCCCATCACCCACGTGGCAGCTCACAATTGTCTGTAACTCTGGTTCCAGGGGACCTGACACCCTATCATAGACATACATGCAGGCAAAACGATGCACATAAAAAATAAATAATTTAAAAAAAGAGTAGTCACTTAATTGTGAAGAGAACAAATAGCATCTTTGATGGACTGTGTCCTTCCTTGTCCCTCTAACCCTCCTATACACAAAGGGAAAAACAGTCCCTCCCTCTAAGATTATAGTCCTAGAAGGTAGCTGGCCTGGACCTCAGTATGTATCTAGGCTGGACTTAATCTTTTGGCAATCCTCCCCCTCTGCCTCCTGGGTATTGGTATTTATAGTTGCGCGCCACCGTGCCTGGCTTTGTTTTGTTCCTTTGAGGCAGGGTCCAGGTTGACTTCAACTTTCTATCCTCCTGCCTCAGCCTTCCGAGAGAGAGAGAGAGAGAGAGAGAGAGAGAGAGAGAGAGAGAGAGAGAGAGAGAGAGAGAGAGAGAGCGCGCACTGGCAGCTCTGCACACTGACTCCTCTTCACCCATGGTCAGTTCTGATCTGGTGCCTTACTCATCCGCTGGGCTCCGTTCCTGGTGCCATTAGTCACCCTTTCTTGGTTCTCAGCTCCCTTAATGAACTGCTGTCTTTTCCGTCTGATCTAGGCCTGCCCTGGTCTGTTGCTTCCCATAGTAACCAAGGTCAAGTGAGAGTACAGAGCACAGAGGAGATTCCAGGCTTCTCCCAGCATCCCCCATGCTCTGAGGGCAGGGGGGGGGGGGGGGGGGGGTGGGGGGAGGAGTCTCTCTGAGCAAAGGAAGGAGTGAAAGACAGCTAAAATTTAGGGGGGTTATAAAGAGTCCCTGGAGAACAGAATTGACTGTTTTTCATTGAGTGACAAAGAACAGGCAGAGATGATGGCAGCAGTCGGAACAAGAGGCGGGGTGACGGGGACAGAATCCATCATGCTAGGCAGCTGAGGACACGGGCTGAAGGCCTTTCCTAGGCTGCCCAGGCTCTCTGCCGGTCATTGTCCTCAGTGTGTGGAGGTGACAGGGTAACCTCTAAGGGCCACACAGAACACAGAACACTGAACCAGGATTCCTTGATTGCTGTTGGTTGCTCTGAGGCAGCCCTGGGCAAGGATGTCCAATTAGAGGCTGAGGTGACAGGGGCTTTCCAGGTTGCTGTGCAACAGTAAGAGGCTGTACCCAGCAGGGGCCTGCAGAAAGGAAATGACACACTCAGAGGGTGAAGCCAAAAAGGCTGGTGATGAAACTTCAGGTTATAGGAAAAGAGGCAAGGGCATGAAAGAACCAGAGCCTAGACCAGTAGGCAACCTATGTATGTACGTATGTATATATGCATATATATTTGCATGTACATGTATACATACACTTTATATACCATACATACCATATCATATCTATGCACATATGGCTGAGTGTACGTATGTGTATCACATGCATGCAAGGGTCTGTGGCAGTCAGAAGAGGCCTTGGCTCCCCTGGACCTGGCGTCATAGATGATTGTTAGCTGCCTTATAGTGAATACTGGGAACCAAACCCCTTTGAAAAGCAGTAAGTGCTAACTGCTAAGCCATCTCTTCAGGCTCCAAACCCCATTTTTTAGCAGAAGACTCTTGGGTCTGGAGAGGTGACTCAGCAGTTAAGAGTGCTTGCTGTCTCTGTGGAGGATGGGGATCTGAGTTCGGTTCCCAGCACCCGCATCAGGTGCCTAGCAACTGCCTGTAACTCTAGGTCTAGGGCTTCTGATGCCCTCTTTTGATCTCTGCTGGCACCCACTTGCCCCTCCCCTGCAACAAATAAAATGTGTGTGCAGGTGTGTGTGTGTGTGTGTGTCTGTTGAGTATACATGTGTAGGTGTGTGCACAAATTTGGAGGTAAAGGAAAACCTTAGCTGTTGTTCCTTCAGGTGTTATTCACCTTACTGTTTGGTCTTTGTTGTTAGAATTGTGTTCTTTTTAATTTTTAAAGTAAAAAAAAAAATTTTTTTTTTTTGAGATAGAGTTTCTCTAGCCCTGGCTGTCCTGGAACTAGCAGAGATTCCCCTGCCTCTGCCTCCCTAGTGCTGGGATTGAAGGCTTGTGTCACCACGGCCCAGCTATTTTATTTTATTTTGTGTGTGTCCACGCATGCCATGACCCATGTGTGTAGGTCACAGGACCACTTACGGAACTTGGTTCTCTCCTTTCACCATGTAGAGCCGAGGGATTGAACTCAGGTTGTCAACTAACAAGTGCCTTTACCTGCTGTGGTGCTTCAAATGAGAATTCCCCCATAGGCTCAAAGAGTTGCAGGCTTAGCGGGGCATGGCAGCACACGCCTTTAATCCCAGCATTCGGGAGGCAGAGGCAGGCAGATCATTGTGAGTTTGAGGCCAGCCTGGTCTACAAAGGGAGTTCAGAACAGCTGAGGCTACACAGCGAAACTCTGTCCCAAAAAAATCCAAACCAACCAACCAACAACAACAGCAACAAAAAAGAGTTACAGGCTTGGTCCCCAGTTCAATTGTTTGGGAGGATTAGGAGGTGTGTCCTTGGAGGAGGTGTGTCACTGGGATAAGGGGTCTGAGGCTTCAAAAGCTAGTGCCAGGCCTGGGTGTCTCCCTCCCTGTGTCATGTGTGCTGCCTGTGAACCAGGACATGGCTCTTGGCTACTTCTCCAGCACCGTGCCTGTCTACGTGCTGCCATGCTCCCTGCCGGGATGCTGGACCAGCCCTCTGAAACTATAGTAAAGCCCTCAATACTTGTTTAAAAAATAAGAGTTGTCTTGGTCTCTTCGCAGCAATAGAACCACCTCACCAGCCTAGTGTAGGGTCCTTCACTGAGTCCTGAATCTTATGGGCTGCAGAGATGGCTCAGAGGTTAAGAGCACTGCCTGTTCTACCAGAAGTCCTGAGTTCAATTCCCAGCAACCACACCATGGCTCACAACCATCTATAATAGATCCGGTGCCCTCTTCTGGTGTGCAACTGCATATGTGGGCAGAATACTATATAAATAAAAAATAAATCTTAAAAAAAAAAAAAAAAAAAAGAATTGATTGGACTAGGCTGGTTGGCCAGCGTGTCCTCTGTCTCCACATTCCCAGCACTGGTGTTACAAATGTTTGCCCCTAATCCCAGCTTTGTTTTGTTTTGTTTTCAAGATAGGGTTTCTCTGCGTAGCCCTGACGGTCCTAGAATAGGCTCTGTAGGCCAGGTTGTTCTGGAACTCACAGAGATCCACCTGCCTCTGCCTTCCAGGTGCTGGGATTAAAGGCTTGCAGTTGCAGGATATGTGATCCCGTTGTGAACCCCGAGATTGTGAACTGGAAAAAACCTGTTTCTTTTTTGGTGTGGCTCAGCCCTAGCACATCCCTTTAATCCAACAGCTTTCTGTAAACAAGATTAGATAAAGTTAACCCTGGGACAAGAGGCAGAGCAAGCAACCAGACTGACAGGAAGTGAACATGGGAAAAAACTGTAGAATGTAAGAGGAAGTCCACAGGACAGATAGTCGCACAGGAAGTAGAAAGGAGGGACATTGTGTTGAAGGGCATTTAAGACAGGAAGGAAAAGGGCTTTTTCTTTCTGGGAAGTCGGCTGAGTGGGAAGGTCAGCTGGATGCTTTCTCTGTCTCTCAGAGCTGGTAGGTTTTTACCCCAGCACCTGGCTCCCAAGTATTGGTAAAAATCAAATGATTGGGATTTTAGTTTTCTAAAACAACAGCGCACATTACCACTACTCAACAGTGTTTTTACTTAATTGAGACAGGGTCTCACTGTGTAACTCTGGCTGACCTAGAATTCACCAGGTAGCCCAGCCTGGCCTTGAGCTTGACAGAGATCTGACTGCCTCTGTCTCCTGAGTGCTAAGATTAAAGCTGTGCAATATCACAGGCAGCTCCCAGCTCTAAGGCCTGGGGGATTCAGTCATCAGCGTCTGCCTATTTGCTCAGACCATTGCTTCATCCTTCTCCTCCCACAGCCTCCAAGACTGGGCCTCAGGGTTTCCCAGCATGCAAACTCTTCAACAGAGAACTGCTGTGTTTACTTGCTTAATATCCACATTTCCTTGCACAACCTTTGGGGGTCTGGGTTTCAGGCACTGTTTTTGCATACCCCTGCCCCACTCTCTCTCACTAGGCATTGACTTTATGGCCTTACATGGTAAACATATGCTCAACCACTGAGTTATAATCCCTGCACCCACAGGCATAATCTTGGAGAACTGTCCTGTCAAATGAAGGCATTTTTTTTTAAACATTTTATTTAGTTTTAATCTATGTACATTGGTGTGAAAGTGTCAGATCTTGGGGTTACAGAGAGTTGTGAGCTGCCATGAGGGGTGCTGGGAATTGAACTCGGGGTCCTTTGGAAGAACAGGCAGTGCTCTTAACCACTGAGCCATCTCTCCAGCCCGTAATGAAGGCATTTTTACATTACCATGCAGAAAGTTTAGGGTATTTGGGGAAAAAAAAAATTTGGCATAGTGACCTGGCTGCTCTTTCCTACTTGAGTATTGGGTGGGAAGATGTGTCCCAGTGTCCCAGTGAAGACTGTGAGGAGGTCACGTTAGTGTGAGCATCCTGGTTCCACTGACTTGTTTCCTCATCCTCTTAGGACAACCTCTTAAACAACACCATCTTTACTGATTGTGCAACCCACCTCCACTCCTTTCTAATACAAGTATCTGTTGTTACTGTTTTTGACTTGTTGAAGTATTTTCGCTGTTTGCAACCAAAGAAACTTCTAAAGTAGCATATAAGAGTTGTATAAACAAAGGGGTCTCACTATGACACTGTAACCAAAGCCTCTTCATCAATACAATTGCCGTGGTAGGAAAGCCAAGAAGTCTGCGCACTTGTAATTTCCTGTCTGAACCTCTGGTTTGTATCCAGTCTCGTTTGGATGGCTGAGGACATGGGGGGCAGGCCAACAGCGGAGTGTTTGCCTAGCACGTAGGAAGCCCTGGCTTTGTGCCCCTAGCACGATAAACAATACCTTATCAAGTCTTGGGACCAGCAGAGACAAGAGTGCCAGTTGCTGGTGGACTCATGTCACATTTTGCTTCAGGAATCCTGTCTTTGTTGGACTTTCAGACTACTTGAGCCACAGCCTAAAATAGTCCAACTTACCTCCCATGACTCCCTGTCCCAAGGCCACCAGCAGGCCAGACAACAAATAGCACACTCACCTGATAAGCTGGTGCTCAGGGCCACCAGGAACCTCTGAGCCCTCAGCCCTGCAGTCACCCCTGTTTCCTCCTCCCCCAGGGCTTCCCACCTCTCATCAAGCCCACAGCTGCCTGCACGCCCAACAGTTAACTGGGCCCCAGTGAGTGTGGGCCAGAGTCAGTGATGGGGTGTTGGGGCTTGCTATGAGGCCGTAAGTGTGAGTCTACCTGCACTTTCCAAAATGGACCTCAGTGGAAAACAAGAAGCCAGTACAGCGTGTGCCCATCTTTATATCCCCATACCTTATTTGTAAATGTTCTAGCCCTGTGATGCATGGTCTTCATTCATTTGCCCATCATCCACCAGGCACCTATGAAGTGGCAGTGTGTCCTGTGGTTTGGAGGAACGTAACACATAGGCAAGAGCCTCACAGTCTAATAGTGAAGATTTATTTAGACTCAAATGTAGGCTAGACATGGTGGCATATGCTTTAGTCCTAGCACTTGGGAGGCAGAGACAAGTAGATCTCTGAGCTTAAGGCTACGTAGCAAGACCCAGTCTCAAAAAGCCAGAAAAACCAACCACACAAACAAAAATTTTTCAGCAGAGGCCGAGTGATGGTGGCACAAGCCTTTAATCTCTCAGCACTTGGGAGGCAGAGGCAGGAGGATCCCTGTAAGTTCGAGGCCAGCCTGGTCTACATAGTGAATCCAGGACAGCCAAGGCTACACAGAGAAACCCTGTCTTGAAAAACCAAAATAATAATAATAATAATAATAATAATAATAATAATAATAATAATAATAATAATAATAATAATAATAATAAATTTTTTAGAAACCCAAAGGGGGAAAAAGAAGCAGAAATCAGCCATGTCTAATTTTCTGAGCAGCAGGTTTGCTTCAAAAGAATGAAAGGCATTCCATCCTTCCCAGGGAGAGCCAGACTTTCTGTTTTTGAGATTCAGGCTTTGTTTTTTGTTTTGGTTTGTTTTTTTTTTGTTTTGTTTTGTTGTTTTGGTTTTTTTGTGATTTTCTTTGACCTCTTTTTTTTTTTTTCTTTGACCTCTTAAGTAGCTGCATGTTTCAGAGCAGAAAGAAGAAACTCTAAGTAGCAGGCTGAGTTCAAGAGAACTTCCAAACAGGCTTTTAAAACAAAGATTAGGGTTGGAGGCCAAATGATTCCAGGCTAAAGAGGGATGACTTAACTCAAGGTTAAAACTCAGGGCTGTAAAGGGAATGGAAGCAGGAATTCTATCAGCGGCAGAGGTCTGCGCTCTGGGAGGAAGAACAAGGTGATGAACAAATTCATGGCAATAGCCTTGGGATGCTCGGAGCCGCTCACTGAGCACTTGCTCTGTTTCTCCTTACCTCTCACAAGAATGCTATGAAGCAGATACTGTTGCAGCTCTCATCTTACGGACAAGAAAAAGCAAGATGGTGTGAATTGCTCAAAGATTAAGGGGTCTGAGACTCTAACTGGGAGCTTGGTATGGTAGTATAGACTAGTCACAGCGGGGCACAATCTCGGAAGCCTGTGCTCCAAAGGTTGTCATAGGTAGACTTGGTGCAGAGAAGCCCGGCTGCCTCAGCACCTCGGCCAGTCTCTGGCAGTCTTGAAAGAAAGGGTTTCTATCCGTTAACTATAGCCACAGTTACATGACATGACCTGCTGTGGTTCATCGCTAGGGATTGACTTGTGCTGGGGCTGTTTGCCTCTACTTGAGTCTCTCTCCCTCTGGTTAGGCCAACCAGACAGTGGAGACACAAGAGCACAAGCCATTTTATTCTTCTGTTTGTGTCATGATCCTAATGTCATATAGCCAGATATGGTGACACACATCTGTAACCCCAATACCCAAGAGCCTGAGACAAGGGCATCATTGAAAATTTGAGGCTAGCCTAGGGTACATAGCAAGACCCTGTTTTAAAACAGCACCACAACAAAGTCATATATATGGCTGAATCCAGAGTCAACGTATAGAAAAATTCTTTTCCGAGCCAGGCGTGGTGGCACACGTCTTTAATCCCAGCACTCAGGAGGCAGAGGCAGGCAGATCCCTGTGAGTTTGAGGCCAGCCTGGTCTACAAAGCGAGTCTGGGACAGCCAAGGCTAACACAGAAAGACCCTGTCTCGAAACAACAACAAAAAAAGAAAGATCCTTTCCTACTGGCAGGGCAAAGGACCAGCAAACTTACTGGTTAAAGAAAGTGTACACACAGTTCTACCATCCAGCAACGCTGAAGGATTGGGAATCAATCTAGCATCCCACAGAACTTAGACTGGATTTAGTCACTACTAAATCACTATTTAGAGAAAGAATAAAGACGCCTGTTATAAAGAGAGATGCTATCTTCAGGGACCACAAAGTTTGATATGAGATTATTTACATGTTCAGATTTTATTTTAGTAAAACTCTTAAAATGCTTTTAAACAAGAATATGCCTTGGGTGTTCTGGAAGGCTGTGACAGCTGCCTTACAGTTTTTAGAGCCCCAGTACTAGCTGGAGGCCAGCATTTGTCTTTCTGATGCAGCTCTCCCAAGCTGGGGGCTTTTGTCTCAGGGATTGTTTGCATTTTCAACAAAAACAATGGTGACAGCAGTTCACTGCCGACAAGCTAGAAAAGAGGCCCAGAGATGTGCTTGGATGGCACTTAGAAGATGGTGGGACAGTCCTGGGGATGACCTCCGGGTTCCTCTCAGAGTGGACTTAATCCAACTCCTTGTGCCTAGGGCTTCTGGCCCACGCTCTCCCTGTTGCCTCTGCTCCTAAACAATTATGTTTTATTATGAATTTATCAAACAAAAGTATCTTCCTTACAACCCCACTACTCTAAGCAAGAGGGAAAGGAGGTTAAAAAGAACAAGAATAAACCTTCTGGGTCTCAGTTCCACGGGGGGAGTCTCTAGGCGTCTCCGGGCCCTCATGCCCCTCGTGGTTCGAGCCTGCTCCCGTCTCTTTCCTCCATCGGTCCTCAGCTCCGCCACTCTCGGTCTCCTCTCTGGTTCTCTCCTCCCATGGATGGTCGATTTGCAGTACAATAGCCCGGCTGTGGTCTCAGATCCTTTTTCTTAATTCTGGACTCAGGATGGCTCCTCTCAGTCCATCACAATGTTTGTCTCAGTCGGGTATCCGTGGCGTCTCAAAAAAGCCTGTGAAGACTGCTTTCACGACCAAGTCACATTCCTTCCGCACCTCTCCTGTGCCCTCACTGTCTGCTGCTGGTTATGCATCGCATTGGACCGGGGCTGAGGGGTGTAACCGCTAACCTCTGTGGGCTTTGGGGCCTGGCCAATTAGGGCTCAACAGCCCCCCCATCACCACCAACCCCACCACAATGCACCATTCTCTCCTGGAAGGAAATCAGAATACTGTCATAGACTTTGAGATTAGATCTCACTGGTGAGGATTTTTGTTTGTTTGTTTCCTTTGGGATTCTAGAGTACCTGTAGCTTGTGAGCTCACTATGTAGCTGAAGGTGTTAACCTTCTGGCCCACCCGCCTTCACCTTCCAAGTGCTCAGGTTACAGGTGTGCACACCCCTTCCCCATGCCTGTTTTATGGGGTGCTGGGGATAAAAGCCAGGGCTGTGTGCCTAGTAGAGACGCACTGTGCTGAGCTATATTCCCAGCCCTTACATCTTCTTTTACATTTGCCTATGTGGTGTATGTGACCATGGGTACCATGGCGCACATGTGGAAGTCAGAGGACACGTTGTGGAAGGCAGTCCTGTCTTTCCTACCATGTGGGTTGGAGAGATCAAACTCAGGTTGTCAGGCTTGGCAGAATTAATGCCATATTCTATATGTAATGTATAGTCTGCAATTAATGATGGTCTGTCTGCAATTAATGATGGTCTGTATGAGAACTTGTCCCCTAGGTGACCCTTCTCCCTGCGGTCTGGGAATGACACCCAGAAACTCCACCGGAGCAATTACATACAATTAGCTCCCAGTGTTCCTCTGAGATTAAAAAAAAAACCTTCCCCTCCAGCCTCCACCCAACCTGCCTAAGGGTGACATTCCTGTGACCCACAGGCCCCCTCTCCTCCCTTCCCCCTCTTCTCCCCTTTCCTTTATGAACCCACTGCCCTTGAAGCTGGGGGTCACTCTCCTATCCTGCTGTGTCAGAAAGGATTGTGACCCGAGGCTTGAGCTTTGTTATACAGGACCCTGTGTATGTTGCATCGCTATCGAGTCCTGGTGGTCTTTTTTGGGGGGATCTCGCGATCTGGGTAATCTCAGTATTATACTGGGCGATCTCGGTATTACAACCCCAGGCAAGCACCTTCTTCATTCACCACCCATCCTGCTAGCCCTTTAAAACAACAAGAAGAGGCAGGATCAGGCTGGAGAGATGGCTCAGCGCTTAAGAGCACCGTCTGCTCTTCCAGAGGTCCTGAGTTCAATTCCCAGCAACCACATGGTGGCTTACAACCGCCTATAATGAGATCTGGTTCCCTCTTCTGGTGTGCAGTTGTACATGCAGGCAGAACACTGTATATGTAATAAATAAATAAATAAATCTTATAAGAAGAAGAAGCAGGGTCTTGCCATGCAGCCAGCTCATGTTGTCTTGGAACTCTGGTATCCAAGACATTTTCTCGATCAGTCCCTGAGTGGCTGGCCCCACAGGCTTGTATCTAGCTTAGCTGAAGATTTTGGGAGTCAAACTCAGGCTCTCTGTGAGAGCACTATTACTCTTAATCACTGAGCAATCTCTCCAGTGCACCTAGAGTTTATGGGAAGATATTTGATTTCTGATTCAAGTTCTTTAGTGGCTATAAAATTGTCCAGGTCCAATGTGAGCCATTTAAGTCAGTGACATATTTCAAGCAATTTGTCTGTTTCACATCTGTCTCCAGTTTTATTGTCACAAAAGCATTCATAATATCTTTTTATTTTTGAGCCTGGAGCATCTATATATAGTTATAGCTTTATTTTCGTTTCTGACAAAGTATTTTTACTTTTTATGCCCAGACATGGTAGTACACACCTTTAATCCTAGCAGTTGAGAGGCAGAGGTAGGCAGGTCTCTTTGAGCTGGAGGCCAGCCTGTGTCACATAGTGAGACCCTGTTCTCAAAACAAATACAACAATGACAACCCACAAAAATCTCAAACAAAAAATTAATTAAAACTCTTTTCTACTGTCTGTCTGTCTGTCTGTCTCTTTCTTTCTGTCACTCCTTGTTTTCTCTGTTATCTGGTTTTCTCACTTTCTAGGCCTGGATTTTACTCTGTAGCCCATGTGGGCTTTGAACTTCCTGTAATCCTCCTGTCTCAGTTTTCTAGGTACGAGCCCACACACCCAGTTTATTTGTTCAGTACCTGCCCTTCACCTTATTTATTTCCTGTTTACCCTGAGTTTATCTTGCTGTGAATTCCCCATCCTGATTTATTAAGATATAGATTCTTGGCTCATTAATTTTCAGTCTGTTTGTGTTTCTAAGATGAACATTTAAGTCTATGCATCTCCTCCTGGAGCCCGAAGAGATAAAAACAAAAAACAAAGGAAGTGTCTGGTTGCAGTCAGGCACTCAATAGTATCATCACGTCATTGTTGTTGTTATGCAGTGTCCTATGTGAGGGGACTCCCCAGCAGTTCCCAACGTTCTTGGCTACCTTGGATGTGGCAAGCATCCAGCGGGGACTCTGAGGACTTATTTTGGGCTTCAATTCTTGGGGTCTTGAGGAGGCTCTGTGAAGTCTACTTAAGACTCTTGGGATGGCCAACAAAGCCAGAGGCTCTCTGGGAAGTAGGCATCCTGACCTGCAGGCCCGTGGTACATTTTCTGAAAACGGTCACAATAATATCTTCAATCTTATTTACTCTAGTGCTTACTTTGTTCTTTAGCCATCAAGAGACAGGCCTTGTTTTCCTGAGCTCTGGCAGGCTACCACAGAGGTGAAGCTGGGGCACTTTTTTTCTTTTTTGGTTTTTTGAGACAAGGTTTCTCTGTGTAGCCTTGGCTGTCCTAGACTTGCTTAGTAGACCAGGCTGGCCTCGAACTCTCAGGCAGAGGCAGAGGGATCTCTGTGAATTCAAGGACAGCCTGGTTTGTAGAGAGAGTTACAGGTCAGCCAAAGCCACACACACAGAAACCCTGTCTCAAAAAACCAAAAAGAAAAAGAAAAAGAAAACAAGAAAGAAGGAAGAAGGAAAGAAAGAAAGAAAGAAAGAAAGAAAGGAAGGAAGAACAAAGAAAGGTTGTGCAGCTGTCAGGTGGTTAAAGCTACTCAGGGAGTCTCGGGCACCCTGTGGTCATCTGGTCATCCTGTTGTGAGGAGGACAAGCCATGCAGAGAAGCTGCACAGGGAGCCCTGTCTAAAGTCCTAATCTCTCAGCACAGCCCAGGCAGTAGGAATGCTAACGATGGCCCCTCAGTGATTCAACTCCCATCTGTTCTGATCTTTCAGATCCTGCTAATCTTATTAAGGGAAGCCAGAAACATGGGAAATAAGACTGTCTTAGCATTTTATTGCTGTGAAGAGACACCACCACTACAGCAACTCTTATAAAAAACAAAACAAAACAAAACATTTCATTGGGCCTGGCTCACAGGTTAAGAGGTTTAGCTGGGTGTGGTGGCACACACCTTTAATCCCAGCACTCGGGAGGCAGAGGCAGGCAGATTGATGTGAGTTCAAGGCCAGCCTGGTCTACAAAGCGAGTCCAAGACAGCCAAGGCTACACAGAGAAACCTGTCTCGAAAAACAAAAACAAAACTGTAGGAGATGGGCTATATAGCCAATGTTCAGCCATCTTGTCAGAGCCTAGATTCCTATTTCTCCAGCAGTCTGCCATTTACCAGACACCAGCTGACCCTGTCCTGGTTTGACAGTTAGACTAAAAATAAGATTTAGATGGAGCCATCCTCTTGTAGTTTCACTGTTAGATTAGATAAAGATAGCAAAATATTCGGTGTGGCAGGATGTTGTGATCTTCTTGGAATTCCTCACAGCTTGAGATAGCCTACAGCTGGGTTGCCATAGCAATATGC
>OU015744.1:49959523-49969757 GCA_907169655.1 Acomys percivali | reverse complement strand
AGAGAGAGAGAGAGAGAGAGAGAGAGAGAGAGAGAGAGAGAGAGAGACTAGGAATAGAATTCCCAGCAATGCATTGGAGAGGAAAGATTGACCATGGCCAGCAGCCCAAAGCAGCCTACTGTGAACCCTTTGATGACTCACTGAGGTCATTATGTACAGTCCGACCTTCTTGTAAGTAATGTGGATCAGGCCTAGTAATAGAGGCTTGAAATTCCAGCTACTCAGGAGCCTGAGGTGGAAAGGTTACTGGGTAGAGCTGGAATCTCTGCCTCTCCTCAGACACCTCGGAGATGAGTCATACTTCCGTTGCTGCCTCACAGTTCCTCTACTCCAGGCTCGCTCAGCCTCTGCCGCTCCTGCCTAAACTGTATGCTACCCTCCGCTAAGTGCCCTGCCTTTCCCACAGCCACAGGAACCCTCTACCTCTGTGAAAGCCATACGATGGTGCACACTGTCATCCCAGCGCTTGGGAGATGGAAGCGGGAAGATAGGGGTTCAAGGTCAGCCTTGGCTGCCTAGTGAGTCTCAGGTCAGTCTGAGGCCCTGCTTTAAAAGTAAAAGCATTGCTAACTCCATCCAAATGCCACTCCAAAAGACCTCCCCAAACTGGACACCATTCATTTCTTGCTATTCTGATACCTGGATCATAACTTAACTTCCTTCTTCCCTCCCTCCCTCCTTCCTTTCACCCTCTCCCTTCCTTTGTTCTTTCCTTCTGTCATCCCTCCCTCCTTTCTTTCTTTCTTTCTTTCTTTCTTTCCTCCTTTCTTCCTTTCTTTCTTGTTTTTCAAGACTAGGTTTCACTGTATAGCCCTGGCTATCCTAGCACTCACTCTGTAAAGCAGGCTGGCCTTGAACTCAGAGATCCACCTGCCTCTGCCTCCCCAGTGCTGGGATTAAAGGCATGTGCCATACCTGGCTTTGGATCTTGACTTTCTAACATAAGTGTGTGTGTGTGTGTGTGTGTGTGTGTGTGTGTGTGTGTGTTACATGTATCTTTGATAATATTTTTCCTAATTATTTGCTTTATTCTGAGTGGATTTTTTTGGGTTGTTTTTTGTTTTTTGGGGTTTTTCAAGACAGGGTTTCTCTATGATAGCCTTGGCTATCGTAGACTTGCTTTGTAGACTAGGCTGGCCAGCCATGTCACTTTCTTTTTCTTTTTTTTTCTTTTTCTTTTTCTTTCTTTTTTTTTTTTTTTTTGGTGTTTTGAGACAGGCTTTCTCTGTGTGTAGCCTTGGCTGTCCTGGACTCACTGTGTAGACCAGGCTGGCCTCAAACTCAGTGACCCATCCACCTCTGTCTTCCGAGTGCTGGGATTAAAGGCATGCGCCACCATGCCAGGCAAGCCATGTGACTTTCAATAACTCCCTGTGGAAGACTTCACTACCCCTTGGGGACAGTTTGGCCATGTGACCTGATTTTGTCAGTGATAAGAGTAAAAGCTTCCAGGAGGTGGTGGCACACACCTTTAATCTGAGCACTTGGGAGGCAGAGGCAGGTGGATCGCTGTGAGTTCGAGGCCAGCCTGGTCTACAAAGAGAGTCCAGGATGGCCAAGGCTACACAGAGAAACCCTGTCTCGAAAAAACCAAAAAAAAAAAAAAAAAACCAAAACAAAAATAAAACAAAACAAAAAAAGAAGATCAAACTCTAGTTAAACTAAAAATGGCCTCAGCCAGAGTATAAGATGGAAGAACCTTAGCATCTCCTGCCCTGTCACACCATCACACCATACTCTTAACCTGAGGCATGAAACTACCACCTGTTAGAACAAAAGAGACCTTTTAGTAAAAACTCAGTGCCCTTGGTTTGGCCACTGTTTGTTATCACAGCATAATCTACAGAAGCTGACTAATGTTTGTTTACATTTTATTTTAGATTTATGTAAATCTTACTTTATTTTGCCTGCATATACATATGAATACCTTGTGAATTCCTGGTGAGGAGAGGGTGAAAGATCCACTGGAATTGGAGTTAAGGACAGTGGGTGCTGGGAATTAAAACTGGCTCCTTTACAAGAACAGCAAGTGCCCTTACCTGCTGAGCTATCTCTCCACCCTGACCAACATATCTTTACTGAATTGCAAGTCCAGTCCCTTAATAGAGAGAATCACATTTTATTCATGTTTTGTCTCTTATTCTTCATAAACATAGTCGAAGCTTGGCTAAGAGCTTCAGTAACTACCAAGGGAACAAATGAAGAAATGAGCCCAGCATTAGTAAATGTTACTGCAAGAATCCCTCTTCTTGTGCAACTTCAGACACAATGAGATTTTACAGATACCATCTCACTGGGCTGCAGGACGACTCTAGAAGAGATAGAATAAATATCAGTCGTCTATTCCACACTTCTGTTTTCTTTGGAAAACTACTTTGCTCATTCTGATGGGGCTGCCAATCCTAACACCAGCCCCTTTGAGTGCAGGTCGGCATGTGATCCAGTTCTGTCCAATTGCAATATCTCACCCTCCGGACACTGCGATTGGTCTGGAGACTCTGCAGCTAAGAGCACAGGCTGCTCTTGAAGAGGACCCAAGTTCAATTCCCAGCACACACATGGCGGCGGACAACCATTAATAACTTCAGCTCCAACGGATTTGTCACCTTCTTATAGCCTACTTGGGCATTGTATGCCAGTGATGCACAGACATTCATGCATGTATGTGTGCGCGCGCACACTCATACCTAACTCCTAAACAGGATCAGTCAGATCTTTTTCTTGAGAGAGTACAGACCAGAGGATGTCTACAAAGCATTCCAACTTGAATGTGGTGGCCCACAACTGATCCCAGCAGAGGAGGCTGAGGCAGGAAGATCACTGTGAGTTTGACCCCACTGTGAGTTTGAGGTCAGTGGGCTCTTTACACAGTGAGTTCAAACCCACCCTCAGATTTCAAGACTCTGTCTCCAATAAACAAACAAGAAAACAAAAAAACAAAGTAGTCACAAGGGCTAAGGATGTAGTTGAGTGGCAGAGCACTTGCCTGAATGTGTGGGGCCCTAAGGTTTGATCCCAAGTACAAGTGGAAATCTCAGGAAAAAGCTTAACACTGTTCTGAACTTTCCAGGGCCCCTTTAATGTGTGTGTGTGTGGGGGGGGGAGGTTATTTATTATATGTGTATAAATGTTTTGCCTGCATGTATGTATATTCATTATGCACATCCCTGGTACCCACAGAGGTCTGCAGAGGGAGATAGATCTCTTGGAATGAGAGTTACAGATGTTTTTGAGCCACCATGTGGGTTCTGGGAACCAAACCAGGTCCTCTGCCAGAGCAGCAAATGCTCCTAATCTCTGAGCTATCTTTCCAACCTCTCATTTTTGGTTTTTGTTTTTAAAAGATTTATTTATTATTATATATACAATGCTCTGCCTGCATATACACCTGAAGGCCAGAAGAGGGTGTCTGATCACTTTATAGATGGTGAGCCACCATGTGGTTGCTGGGAATTGAACTCAGGACCTTTGGAATAGTAGTCAGTGTTCTTAACCTCTGAGCCATCTCTCCAGCCCTACACCCTCATTTAATATATTTATTTTCTCAATATTTTTAACTAGTCTGGCCTAAGGGTACAGACATGCAATTCCAGCTACGCAGAAAACAGACAGAAGGGTCATAGGTTCCAAGTTGGCCTGGAAAAAGAGTACTGTAAGCCTCAGTAACCTACTGAAACCCTGTCTCAAAACAAAAGTAAAAGGTGTGCCCCATGAGTGTGAGATACTGGCTCAATCCTTAGCAACACACATATAAGAATAATAACAGCCGGGCGTGGTGGCGCACGCCTTTAATCCCAGCACTCCGGAGGCAGAGGCAGGCAGATCTCTGTGAGTTCGAGGCCAGCCTGGTCTACAAAGTGAGTCCAGGACAGGCAGGGCTACCCAGAGAAACCCTGTCTCAAAAACAACAACAGCAACAACAACAAAATAATAGAATAATAACGAAATGCTCACTTTAACACCTTCATATCTTCAGTCTCTTCAAACATCTTTCATTCTCTACTCTTACCTATGGCTTTGTTCCATACCTCATGTTAAAAGCAGGATCCATAGCGGAGCGCAGTGGTGCACTTGAATTCCAGCACTCAGAGAGGCAGTAGTGGGCAGATTGGATTGCTGTGAGTTGGAGGCCAGCCTGGTCTACATAGACAAACCATGTCTTGGGGCAGGGGTGGGGGGTAGGGGTGGGGTGGAGAGGAAGAAAAGCAGAATCCATTTGACAGGTGCACCCACATTTTCCTAGTATCTATTCTCCATATCTGACTGTATATGTGTTCATGTGACTTGTCTTCCTGTCTCTGCTCTTATCAATGGACAACTGCTACATGGGACACGTCAAGGGCATGAGAATAGCCAGGCATGCTGCTATACACCTGTGCTCTAGCATTCCGGAGGCAGAAACAGGAGTATCTGGAGTTCAAAGTCATCCTTGGACAGTGAGTTCCAGGCTAGCCTGAGCTACATTAGACCCTGTCTCAGAAAAAACAACAGACAAAACCAGAACACACAAATTCTCTAATACTCCGTCTTGAAAAATGACTATGCTGTACACCTTTAATCCTACCACTAGGGAGGCAGAGGCAGGAAGATCTCTGTGAGTTCAAGGCCAGCCTGGCCTACATAGAAAGTTCTAGGACATAGCCAGGTGGTGGTGGTGCATGCCTTTAATCCCAGCACTTGGGAGGCAGAGGCAGATGGATCGCTGTGAGTTTGAGGCCAGCCTGGTCTACAAAGTGAGTCCAGGACAGCCAAGGCTGCACAGAGAGACCCTGTCTCGAAACACCAAAAGAAAAAAAAGAAAGAAAGGAAGATCTAGGAGAGCCAAACCTACACAGTGAGACACTGTCTCAACAGAACAAACCCCACATGTGACCCTACCATAATTATCCCCTTCTGTGGCCAACTCTGTTGCCTTTCATGGCAGGCCTCTTGAGAGGGTCTCACATCATTATTATCTTCACTTCCTCCCTCATGTCCTTTCTTCGACCTCTTCAGTTGGGCTTTCATCCCCAACACCCCACTTCAATGGATCAGGTAAAGATTCTCATTGGCCGTGGTGCTGCCAGGCTCAGAAGCCGCGTCTCAGCCTAGCTGACTGTTGCTTCCTCTTTGACACGGTTCATTGTGGCTTCTAGACCTCACGGTTGCTGGGCTGCTGCCTTGCCGGTCCTTTCCCTATGCTGGTTCCTCTTCTGCTCAAGCACCAGCACTAAGACTGGACGGCAGCTGCACTGACCACTGAACCTCAGACCCCCAGAGCTCGGCCTTGTGTCTTCCCCTTTTCTACCCACTTCCACTTCCACTCTGTTCTTTATTGTCGCTACAGCACCACGGGGCTTCATGTATGGTAGGCAAGTGCGCAGACCCTCATTACATATTTAGTCTTTTTTACTCATTTTTTTGCTGCTGTTGTTGTTGTTTTTCAAGACAGGGTTTCTCTGTGTAGCCTTGGCTGCCCTGGACTCACTTTGTAGACCAGGCTGGCCTCGAACTCACAGCAATCTGCCTGCCTCTGCCTCCCGAGTGCTGGGATTAAAGGCGTGTGTCACCACTGCCCAGCTTACTATTTTTTTTTAAAGATTTATGTATTTATTATGTATATAGTGTTCTGCCTGCATGTACACCTGTAGGCCAGAAGAGGGCATCAGATCACAGTACAGATGGTTGTGAGCCACCATGTGGTTGCTGGGAATTGAACTCAGGACCTTTGGAAGAGCAGGCAGCACTCTTAACCACTGAGCCATCTCTCCAGCCCCTACTAATTTTTTTGAGACAGGCTTCTCTTTAATTAGCCCATGCTGGCAGGAGGATCATGTTCAAGACCAGCTTTATCTATATAATAAATTTAAGGTCAGCCTAGCTTGCCTGTGATCCGGTCTCTAAAGAAAGCACAGAGTAGGCTGGGCGTGGTGGCACGCCTTTAATCCCAGCACTCGGGAGGCAGAGGCAGGTGGATCAATGTGAGTTCAAGGCCAGCCTGGTCTACAAAGTGAGTCCAGGACAGCCAAGGCAACACAGAGAAGACCCTGTCTCGAAAAACCAAAAAGAAAGAAAGAAAGCACAGAGTAATATGAAACTTGATATAGAAATTTGCAAGTTTCAGCATGGCCTGAGTCCATAGTGAGTACCTCCCCCTACTCTGATCTCAGAGGGAAAAAAAAAGAGTAATATGGTTGTGAAGATGGCTCAGTGGTTAGAGGTGCGCGGAGAAGCCAAACCCGATGACCAGGGTCCAATCCTTGAGAGCTACATGGAAGAGGGAGAGTACTCCCAAAAGCTGTCCTCCTTTGCTGCTTCTGCAAAGCATCTAAGGCCTGGCAAGATGGCTCAGTCAGTGGGCAAAGATGCTGCCAAGGCCGACAACCTGAGTCCGATCCCTGGGAGCCACATAGGGGAAGGAAAGAACTGGCTCCCGTAAACTGTCCTCTGACCTCTACTGGCACACACGTCCATACAAAAACACACAAACACACAACAAATAAAAATAAATAATATAAACGTAATAAAAACATTTAGTAAAATCCCTGAAAAGAACCTAGCAAAAACAAAAGGAGGAAGAGCTACTTCTGGGGAGCTGGCTTAGTGTCTAAAAGAGTTTACTCTTTTTCAAATCCCCGGCACCCACATAAAAAGCCCGGGATGGCTGCACATACCTCTAGTCCCAGGATTGGGGGAGGGAAACAGGCAGGTCCCACTGACCACTTAGCCTAGCAGAGACAGGAAGCTTTAGGTCCAGTGAGAGACCCCACCCGGCGGCAATACAGGAGAACACGCTAGGTCCTACTCTGGCTTCCCTATCAACTCAGTTTCATGCAAAACACACACACACACACACACACACAACACGAATGTCTGCATACATGTACGCATGCAGGAGGGTTTTGTTTTGTTTTGTTTTGTTTTTTGGTTTTTTTTTTTTTTGGTTTTTTGAGACAGGGTTTTTCTGTATAGCCTTGGCTGTCCTGGACTCCCTTTGTAGACCAGGCTGGCTTCGAACTCACAGCGATCCGCCTGCCTCTGCCTCCCGAGTGCTGGGATTAAAGGCGTGCGCCACCACCGCCCGGCTGAGGGTTTTGTTTTCACTCACAGTTCCAGGGTATCCAGTCTAGTATAGAACGGAAGTCCTGGCAGCAAGAGCCTGAACCAGCTGCACACGTTGTATCTGCAGTTGGGAAGCAGCGAGTGCTAGTGCGCATCTCTCTGTTCAGGCCAGGACCTCCGCTCATGGACCATGAGGCCCACATCCAGTGTGGGGTTTCCTGCCTCAGACAGCCTCATCTAGACAATCCTCCACAGGATCAATTAATAGAGCCTTCTAAATCGACAATAGTAACTGGCACAAGTCTGTCTATCTCTTGTCAATTTGATATTCAGGCACATCACTTACATTTTTTTTTTGTCTCACTTTGTAGCCCCAACTTACCGAGAACTCACTATAGACCAGGCTAGCCTCAAACTCATAGAGATCTGCCTGCCTCTGCCTCTGCCTCTGCCTCTTGAGATAAAATGTATGTGCCACCATGCCTGGCTTGCTTTTCTGTGGTTGTTATGATTAAAGGCGTGTGCCACCACTGCCCGACTGTTCATGTCTTTTTTTTTTTTTTTGGTTTTTCGAGACAGGGTCTCTCTGTGTAGCCTTGGCTGTCCTGGACTCGCTTTGTAGACCAGGCTGGCCTCGAACTCACAGCGATCCACCTGCCTCTGCCTCCCGAGTGCTGGGATTAAAGGCGTGCGCCACCACCGCCCGGCCGTGTTCATGTCTTTAATCCCAGCACTCGGGAGGTAGAGGCAAGTGGATCGCTGTGAGTTCAAAGCCAAATGAACAAAGTATATAGTTTCAATATTTAATGGCACAGAAAAAGTCCCCTTTCCGAAAAGGAGGAGTGGGAGCCTTGCAGATAAAGATAGGGCCAAAGTGAAGGTGAAACCCAGCAGCTCCACGTCTGCTGTCTAGGGCACACAGGGAATCTGCTGGGCTCCGAAGGGCGTGACCCTGACTCTCCAGATCTGTTGCCTGCAGCACACAGAGCATCTCTCTTGGGCTAGCTCTACCCTGTGCCTGCGGTTTTCCTTGGCAGATGTCTCAAGGTCCTGGCATCTCCAGCATCCTAAGATTCCAGTTGTTACGAAGGCTCTGTCTTCACAGGTTCATGCAGCAGCCTCTCAGGGCCACGGGGAAGGGACTCCACCCCTGCCACACGTTGCCTGGCCTCAGCAGCTATCTGAAACCAGGAAGCAAAACTTCTTCACATCCTTGATGCCTGCAAAACTCATACCACATGGATGACATTGCCAAGTTCTATGACCAGCTTGGGTCCTGGCCCCCTTGGGCCACGGCTGACCTTTAGAGGGAGATACTCAAGTCTGAGTGATTCCTTGGGAATCTCCCTATATATATTTGGAATAAAATACTGCAGAGGTTTGGAATGAAACCTGGGGAGCCAGTTCCTGCCTAACAGTACCTGACATTGGTACCTCCCTATATCCAATGCTAACAACAAGACAAAAGCAGCTGGGGTGGAGCGAGGGGCATGGTAGAAGGCCCCTGAGGACCAGAGTTTCGAAAGCAGCATCGTGATTTCTAAGGTTTGATTTGGGACACAGCAATGACAACCTGTGAGACTATGAGTAAGAGATGAGGCCACTTTAGCGAAGACCCTACGTCCTGGCCTCTTGCCAGTGACAGGTCAGTGGTGGGGCAGTATGCACAGTCAAGAACGCAGGTAAATGGTTGGGAGGCTAAGAGTCAGGGTCCCAGGCTAGACACTGACACAGGCCTGAGGATCTTGAGAGACTCATGCAGGACACATTGACAACGGAAACCTTTAGGGCCATAGGTTCCCAGAGAAACCAAGGTACGGGTAGGGAGGTGACCTTCTCAAGGTCTCCCAGAAGTGTGTGCTACAGCTGCCCTCCCTCCCTTACACTTCTGAACCCTGGGGTAAGGCCAGTGTTAATACTTAAAATAGAGCAGGAAACAGAGAGAGAGAGAGAGAGAGAGAGAGAGACAGAGACAGAGACAGAGACAGAGAGACAGGGAGAGAGACAGAGAGAGAGAGAGAGAGACAGACAGACAGACAGACAGACAGAGTGTGTTATGCTGTGCTTCGCTGCCTGTGAGGAGCCGACATGTGCTCTAGCCCTTGCACTGGGACTTGAGTATCCCTGGAAAGCCGAGGTGACACCCTCAGCAGTGTGGCTGTTTATTGCAGTCACACACAGCCCACCTCCAAACGCATAAGGGTGCTCCTCAAAGCCTCTGGGCACAGCGTCTTCGCCTGTGATTTTCCTCTGATGATATCTTGTTTTGCCAACTAAATTAAGACTATGACAGAGAACAGAGACTACCTCTAGCAGTTTAGTTCAATTAAGATTTCACATCAACAAATTAAAATGCATCCTCACCGTCTGCAGAGTAAATCTGCCTGCGTTTAGGAGGAGGCTCTGACATTTGCTGTTGAGGCACCTAGAGGATAGGAGGCGGGTGTCAAACAGGACTCACTCTTGTGGGGCCCTGTTTGAGGGGTTCCAGAGTCAGGATTTGCATCCTTGAGGTTACAGCCTTGGGGCCCTGGCTCCTCAAGCACGAATGTGAGCCTTTGGCAATCTTCTGGTTGTTGGTAACAAGAAAACAGAACAATAGTGTCATTGCATTTTCCGTGAGAAAATGGTTAATTCGATAAAGAACCATGGAAAAATATTTCCAAGTGTTTAATTTGTCAGTCCTTCTTCAGGAGACTAAGGATATAGCAGTGAACAAAACTGACACACTCGCTGCCTTCCCACAGCTTTCCTTTATGGGGGAGAGACAGGCAATAAGCAAGACAAATGAGTGAAATATGCAGTAACTTAGAGGCAATGAGAGCCGTGGAGGATCATAACGCAGGGAGCGAGGAAGGGAGCGAGCAGGGCGGAGGTGTCTGCGGCTTTAAATAGGGTATCTGGGGGAGGACCTTGATGAGAAGGTGACAACTAAGTCAGGACCTGGGAAAGTGAAGGAGGGAGCCACAGGATGGGGGGGCAGTGCTTTGAAGAGAGGAATGCCCAGAGGGAGGTTAGCTTTGCACTGCTGTGAGAGTGTGAGGAAGGAGGAGGTCCGCTGGCTGGACCTCAGGGGAGGGGAGGGGGCAGAGAGCAAGAGGGTACATTGCGGATTATTGTCTGGGTGAGCAAAGAGCTGGTACAGGTTTGCTGCAGGGAAGAGACTACCTTTTTTTTTTTTTTTTTTTTGAGA
>OU015744.1:49940784-49959423 GCA_907169655.1 Acomys percivali | reverse complement strand
TTTTTGAGACAGGGTTTCTCTGTGTAGCCTTGGCTGTCCTGGACTCACTTTGTAGACCAGGCTGGCTTCGAACTCACAGTAACCCGCCTGCCTCTGCCTCCCAAGTGCTGGGATTAAAGGAGTGCACCACCACACCCAGCTTTCAGCTTTCTGATTCCTGTCTTAACAGGGTGGCTGTGGCTGCTGCATAGCGGAAGATTTAAGGATGGAACAGAGCATTAGGTACTTTTCTTGCTGCTGTGAGCAGAGACAAAAGCCACTTGGGGGAAAGGAAGGCTTGTTTTGGCTGATGGTTTCTGGGACTGCAGTCCATTGTGGCAGGGAGGGCTTGACTGCAGGGCCTCGAGGCTGGCAAGTTACTCCCTCTGCATTCAGGAAGCAGGGTCCTGGGAAATGGAGCTAGGGCTCCAGCCCTTACCAAGAGCAACAGATGCTCCCAAAAATGGTTCCAAAAAGTAGACCTTTTCCTCTGTAAATTGGTGGATGATCTATTCTTTTAAGGATGACCAGTAAAAGTTGTTTCTGTTTACCCAACAATTTAGAAGACCCGATAGGTTGCAAGTTTCATGGAGACAGGTGCTGTGCCCATGGCCTGCTGCAGAGACTCGCCAACACACGGGTCAGCCCCAATACATGGAACTCACAGAAAATAGCTGTTGAAAAGTGTTGATAAGGGCCGGGCGTGGTGGCGCCCACCTTTAATCCCAGCACTCGGGAGGCAGAGGCAGGAGGATCGACCTGAGTTGAGGCCAGCGTGGTCTACAAAGGGAGCCCAGGGGCTTTTCTTTTTTGTTGTTGTTGGGGTTTTGTTGTTGTTGTTGTTGTTTTTTCTTAGACAGAATCTCATGTATCCCAGCCTGGCTTACGTAATTGCTGTGCAACCAAGGATGGAGGTTGACCTTTGAACTCTGAGGATCTTTTCTCAGCCTCCCAAGTGTTAGAATCACGTGGAGGTGGAGGTTATACTGGCGCCTGGAGATCAGACTCAGGGCTTTGTGCGTGCTAGGCAAGTGCTCTACCTACCGAGCTATGTTCCCAACTTTTGGAAGGATTTGAGGCACTGGGGTTGTTTCTCATTGTCTCGGCCTTCCTCTTTTCTCCCTGTTGGTTTTTTTTTTTTCCTTCTGTAAGCTTGACTATGAATAGAGTTCTGTGCTTCCCATTCCTACTATTTGAAGTGGATGAGTGAAAGCTTTTTTATTTCTGTCTCAGAAAAACCTTACAGCTAAATTAAATTATTTTTTACTTTCGTAACACTCATTGATTGTTCTGTCGTGGAACGTCAGCATCCCTACTTTCTGAGCCTGAGCAGTTGATGCCATTTCCCAGCAAGGAGAGAAGAAGAAAAGAAAAAAAGAAAAAAAGAAAAAAAAAACCCTCACCCAACATGGAGCTCTGGACTTCCCACTACTTCAAACTTCGATTTAACCTGCTTGGTAATTTGCATAGATCTACATATGTTATGCAATCAGCCCGCTCTCTTTTCACATTTAAGTCTAAAATAATTTCGCTTTATGATGTTTTCCTTATCTGCTGCCTTCTATATTCCTTTCTGGTCCTGATATTTAGTTTGTTTTTTTTTTTTTTAAAGAAATTGATGAAAGAGGCCAACAAGAGAGATGGAAACTGGGAGCATAATGGTGAGGTTGTCGTGGGAATCTTCTATTCAGTCACAAGCTATTTAGTGAGCACCTACTGTGTACTGGGCCCTGAACCAAGTGCTGGGAGCAGAGTGTGAACAAGCTAAACACAGGGTAGTGAGGAAACCACGGAACAAATACAGGAAGTGAGGACCTCTGACGCTAAATAAATGTTGTAAGGAAAACAGTTACTTGAAGAACATTTTTGGTTTGTTTTCCTCTCAAGACAGAGCCTTACTCTGTAGCCCAGGCTGAACTCAAGCTTACGGCAATCCTCCTGCCTCGGCCTTAAAGGTACGCGCCACCATGCCTGGCTGAAGACCGCCTTGGATTGAGGGTACGTAGTTGCCTTTCAGAAATGATATTTGGGCTGACACCTAGATGACAGGGAGACCATCAAGTGACAAGTGGGAGAAGAAATCTCTCCCAGACACCTGACCGAGAGTGAGTTCAAAGCGTGTCACTGACGATGCCTTTAGAGGAAAGAAAGAGAAGTCTCAATGTAAAATGGCACAGTAAAGAGAGGTCTTCTTCCTGCACACAAAGAAGCCAGGGAGGGGCTGGAGAGAAGGCTCTGCTGGCAAAATGCGTATCGCACAGACACGAGGGTCTGCGTTTGGAGCCTTGGCATCCAACCAGATGATGCCTGGTGCCAGGGTTGGGGAGGTGGAGACAGGAGGCTCCTGGGTGCTCACAGGCCAGCCAGCCTGGCTTCATCAGTGTGCTCCAGGTTCAGTGAGAGACCCTGTATCAAAAAATAAGGTAAGGAATTATCTAGGGCCAGGTGTGGTGGTGCATGCCTATAATCCCAGTGCTCGGGAGGCAGGGGCAGGAGGATAGTTGTGAGTTCGAGGCCAGCCTGGTCTACAGAGTGAGTCCAGGACAGCCAGGGCTATTACACAAGAAACCCAGTCTCAAAAAATAAAATAAAATAAAATAAAATAAAAAACAACCCTAGAAGGGCACCTGGACTGGCTTCCACATGTGACTGTACACACGTGCACATGCACACACATATAAACACATACCCATTTGCCAACCCCACACACACACAAAGAAGCCTAGGGATGTGGATACCGGTTGTAAGGTTGGTAAACTTTGCAAATCCACGTCATCATAGGTACACAATAGTAACAACTAAGAAGGAAAGGAAGCAAATCTCCAGCAAGCCGGTCCCTGAGCGCCCCCCCACCCCCCAGGAAAGAAGCAAGCACCAGTCTCTGTGTCAGTGGGGCAGCAGAGCTTCACTCAAGAACCACCACCCCTCTGATTTTTAAAAAAAAAAAAAAAAAGCCAGGCTTCTGAGAGTGAAAGCTAGGCTTCACAACTGAAGTGGGGAAGGCCTAGGGTCAAGATGGACTGTGGAAGCTACTGTGGTGACAACATCAGCAGGAGGTCACAGAGATGGAGCTGAGAAACCCCAGGACTAATTTTCAGGTTCTTTGAATGCAATCTTTCCAAGCTGCCTAACTCTCAGGGGAAACCTCACCTGATTTGCACCTGAAACTCCCACTAGCACCCCCACCTTTGAGAACTCATCCCTCATCTGGGTGTGGAGTTATGGGAAACTGCTCAGCCAGCGTCAGACGCTACCTAAAACATCAGCCGAGAATCCTGGTTAGTCAGCTTCCCTTCTCTAAGTCTCAGCTTCATTGTCTCTATATAAAATGGCCTCAGTTACTGATGGTGGCACACATGAGTGAGTGCTAGGACATCAGGGTCATCCCCAGCTGCACAGTGAGCTTGAGGGAAGTCTGTGAGACCCTGTGTGTGTGTTTTATTATTATTATTGTTGTTGTTGTTGTTGTTATTAATTATTTTTTGTTTTTCTTTTGTTTTTGTTTTTGTTTTTGTTTTTGTTTTTCGAGACAGGGTTTCTCTGTGTAGCCCTGGCTGTCCTGGACTCACTTTGTAGACCAGGCTGGCCTCGAACTCACAGCGATCCACCTGCCTCTGCCTCCCGAGTGTTAGTATTATAGGCGTGTGCCACCACGCCGGGCTCATTTGTTTATTTTTAAAGAGAGAGACACATACATATAGTAACCTCCTTTCCCCCACTAGCCATTCAGGGATGTTGAAAGCATCAAAGGAGAGGGCATCTGAGTGACCCTGGAAACACAGGACACTGGCAGAGTTGTTACTGTTGGTGCTGTTGTTTATCTTCATGAGAAACAGAGGAATTTTCAGACATAGCGACACATGCACATTCACACATTCTCAGACATAGCCATACATACATTCACACACACATACCAGATATAGACACACACCCAGACATAAATGCACATTCATGCACACACGCTGACATATACATACAAAGACATAGACACTCAAATACACAGAAACAGATGCACACTCATACACAGAGACACAGGCAGACACACACATGCATACTCGTGTATGTGAACACATATATTTGCTTTGTTGTTTGTTTCGTTGAAACAGGGTCTTATGTAGCCCAGCCTAGCCTTCAACTGTTTGTTGGATAGTTTTATGTCAACTTAACACATGCTAAAGTCATCTGAACAGAGGGATCTGCAATTGAGAAACTGTCTCCATAAAATCTAGCTTACAGCTGGGTGTGGTGGCACACATCTTTAATCCCAGCACTTGGGAGGCAGAGGCAGGTGGATCTCTGTGAGTTCAAGGCCAGCCTGGTCTACAAAGTGAGTCTAGGACAGCCAAGGGTACACAGAGAGACCATAAAAAAGATCCAGCTATAAGACATTTTCTAAATTAGTGATTGATGGTGAGGGCCCAGCCCATTATGGGCAGTGCCAACCCTGTTTTGGTGGTCCTGGGTGCTATCTAAAATCAGGCTGAGCAAGCCTTGAGGAGCAAGCCAGTAAGCCGCACCCCTCCATGGCCTCTGCACCAGCTCCTGCCTCCAGGTTCCTGCCCTGTGATGAATTCCCACCTTCACTGCTTTTTAATGGTGAACTCTTATGTGGAACTGTGAATGAAACAAACACTTTCCTCCTAGAGTTGGTTTTGGTCATGGTGCTTAATCACAGCAATAGTAACATAAGGAAGGAGACATTGTGTTACCACAGATGGCCTTCAACTTCTGAGATTACAGGCATGTGCCACCTGGCGCTTTCTCTGTTTTTTTGTTTTTGTTTTTGTTTTTGTTTTTGTTTTTTTTTTGGTTTTTTGAGACAGGGTTTCTCTGTGTAGTTTTTTTTTTTTTTTTTAAATTACTTTATTGGTTTGAATTTAGGCTAAGGCTCTGCTCTGTCACTTAGCTACACTCCCAGTGCAGAATTTCAAATGCGCACTCAGATCCTTGCCAGACGATACCTGACATTTTAAAAAGCTGGGCACTCTGGGCGATGGGGAGAGCAGCCTTGGTACCCTTTGGCCCTGGGTTTCCCAGACCTTTCCGCAGCAACCCCAGCCTGTCAAGGCTCCCATGCTTCACATCAGATGCCCTTGGAAACAAGCTAGGCTGATAGCTAATAAGATGTAAGCTAGAGATGGCCGGGTTATTATCCCTTTTCCTGATAAAAAGAGGGATGGATTTTCATTATTGGTGGAGCTTTTAGCTGGCGCGGACAATTAAGCCCTGGAAATGCGGCAATCCATTTCCTGCTCAGAGAGGATCTGAGGATAAGTCTCACCAAAACCAGGCACTGGAGGCACCAAAAATCTGGCCATGGTGCCCAACCATAAAATGGCAAGGCATTTTTTGTGATAATACCTTAAGTAGCCCCAGCTGCCTCTAGCTGCTGTCCTGACAGATGAGACCCATATTGCTGGTTGCTTCTTCATTGGCCCACAGGCCCTTCTGGACCACCTGCTTGCTGGTCCTGTCTCAAAAAATAATTAAAAAAAAATATATAGCTGGTGGTGCTCCCAGCACTCGGGAGGCAGAGGCAGGTGGATCACTGAGTTCGAGACCAGCCTGGTCTACAAAATGAGCCCAGGAAAGACAAGGCTACACAGAGAAACCCTGTCTCGAAAAGACAAAAAACAGAGTGAGTTCCAGGACAGCCAGGGCTACACAGAGAAACCTGTCAGACAAACAAAGAAACAAATTATTATTGGGGCATACAGGTGGCTTAGCTGTTAAGAAAACTTTAGAAAAAAAAAAAAAAAAGAGCCGGGCGTGGTGGTGCTCGTCTTTAATCCCAGCACTCGGGAGGCAGAGGCAGGTGGATCACTGTGAGTTCGAGGCTAGCCTGGTCTACAAAATTAGTCCAGGACACAGAGTAACCTTGTCTTGAAAAAACAACCAACCAACCAACCCTCCCCCCCAAAAAAAGAACACTGTGGTTCTTTCAGAGGACAAGAATTCAGTTCCCAGAATTCCAGCTCAAAGCTTCAGGGAAATGGAAACTCTTCCTGACTTTTTTGGGTATCTTCTGGATGAGGAGCATGTGCGTGTGCACACACAAGTAAACATATATCTTTTGGTGGGATATGTCGAGACTGGGTCTCTCTGTGTAGCTCTGGCTGTCCTGGACTCACTCTGTAGACCAGGCTGGCCTCGAACTCAGAGATCTGCCTCTCTAGTGCTAGTGCTGTGATTAAAGGTCTTAGGCATTACCACCTGGCAAAAAACCGAAGTCTTAAAAAGAATTATGGCTGGGCGTGGTGGCGCACGCCTGTAATCCCAGCACTCGGGAGGCAGAGGCAGGTGGATCACTGTGAGTTCGAGGCCAGCCTGGTCTACAAAGTGGGTCCAGGACAGCCAAGGCTACACAGAGAAACCCTGTCTCGAAAAACCAAAAAAAAAAAAAGAATTATGTGTGTGTTCACACATGTGCATGATATATTCGTACGTGTGTGCCCGTGTTCTTCTACAGCAGGGGTCCTCAGCCTTCCTAATGCTGTGGCCCTTTAATATAGCTCCTCATGTTGTAGTGACTCCTACCTATAAAGTGATTTTGTTGCAACTTCATAACTATAATTTTGCTACTGCTACGAATTGTAATGCAAATATCTAATATACAGGATATCTGGTATGTGACCCCAGGTTTAGAACTACTATTCTAGAGGTACTTTTCTTTCAAGTGTGGTGGGCCTGTGTGAGTATGTATTTGAGTATGAGTGTGTGTGTGCATATCAGTGTAGGTGTGTATGAGTGTGTGTGTAAATGTGAGTATGAGTATATATGTGAGTATGAGTGTGTGTCTGAGTATGAGTGTATGTATGTAAGTATGGGTATGTATGTATATGTATGTGAGTATGAATATATATGTGTGTATGTATGTGATTATGAGTGTGTGTGTATGCGAGTATGACTGTAGGTGTGTGTATCTATGTGGGTATGAGTGTGTGTATGTATCTGAGTATAAGTTTGTGGGTATGTGTCTATGAGTGTGTGTGTGGGTATGTGTGCGCGGGTGCGTGCGTCTGAGTGTGAGTGTGTATATGCCATCTAGAGGACAACTTTTGGTGTTATTCTTCAATCTTGTCCCCTTGGGGGTTTTTTTGTCTTGTCTAGTTCTTGAAACAGGATCTCTTGTTGGCCCAGTAGATTAGGCTAGTGACCACCAAGCTTCAAGGACCCACCGGTTCCTGTGTCCCATTGCTGGGATTACAAAGGCCATTCTTTTTTGTTTGTTTGTTTTTTTGTTTTTTCGAGACAGGGTTTCTCTGTGTAGCCTTAGCTGTCCTGGACTCCCTTTGTAGACCAGGCTGGCTTCTAATTCACAGCGATCTGCCTGCCTCTGCCTCCCGAGTGCTGGGATTAAAGGCGTGCGCCACCACGTCCGGCTCATGTCACCATTTCTTATTTCATTTTTTTTGTTTTGTTTTGTTTTGTGTGTGTGTTTTTTTTCTTTTTCAAGACAAGGTTTCTCTGTGTAGCCTTGGCTGACCTGGACTTGCTTTGTAGACCAGTTGGCTTTAAACTCACACCTATCCGCCTGCCTCTGCCTCCCAGGTGCTGGGATTAAAGGTATGCGCCACCATGCCCAGCTCCCACAGCTCTTCTTACCACAACCTAGAAAGTGGAAATGGCTTAAGAGACGTGGGGACCTCGCAAGGGTCAGTGGAGGATTGCAATCTGCTACATTATTGCATTTCCCCTTTTAAGCCACTTAAGGGCCAGGTCCCTCCTGTTTACTGTAAGAAGTGATTCCAAGTCAGTTGTGAACCTTCTCTCGCCTTGAGGGAGTAAGAAGAGAGCCGGGCGCTTGTCCGAGTTTATTATCTTCTCCATTACTCAGGCTCGGCCCCTGAGCTTTCACATGATTTTATTTTAATGCAGTTATTTGTATTAGGCAAGTCTCCAGCCAAGCCAGACCAAAGTGGGAGGGCGAGGGAGTCAGGAGAGAGCTGATGGAAAAATAAATACCCTCAAGGTTCATGAAGATCTGACCATGGCTTTAATATGAATCCCGCTTGCTCTAACCTGCTCTCCCACAGTCAGCATTTCTGCCTGAAATAATTTGTAATTATCAGACTCCATTAGGCCCAAAGCCTCCTTGCATAGGACTTTCATATGATTAGCAAAAGTTGGGGAATATAATTTGCATGGCTCTAGTCCTCTCTGCCAGTGACATTCCTGGAGAAGACACCTTGTCCTTCCTGGAAAAAAAAACCCAAGGATATACAGGATGTGGGGACCAGACTTCAAAGTCACCAGGGCTGCTGCTCTACGGTGGTCCAAGAGAAGATGCTTTCCTGGCATCACAAGTCTGAACAATTCCCAATCTCAGCATTTAAGAGCTGAGAGTCAGTGAATGCCCAGAAAGGGACAGAGCCACCTGTGTGCTGATCAGCAGCTCACCCAGCACCAGTGTGAGTCATCAGCAATGAGCCTTGGGAGTATTCTGCAAATTTCAATACAATTTATTCAAAGTCCTTGTTTAAGAAAAAGGTTCCAAAAAGCCGGGTGTGGTGGCGCACGCCTATAATCCCAGCACTCGGGAGGCAGAGGCAGGTGGATCGCGGTGAGTTCGAGGCCAACCTGGTCTAAGAAGAGAGTCCAGGACAGCCAAGGCTACACAGAGAGACCCTGTCTCGAAAAAACCAAAAAAAAAAAAAACCCAAAAAATAAAAAAGAAAGAAAAAGGTTCCCAGCACTCTGGGTGGGTGGGGTGGGGGGTCGGGGGTAGGGCAGCGGCAGGTGGGTCACTGTGAGTTCAAGGCCAGCCTGGTCTACAAAGTGAGTCCAGGACAGCCAAGGCTACACAAAAAAATCCTGTCTCAAAAAACCAAAAACCAAACCAACCAAACAAACAAAAACCCAAACTAGACACACACAACAACAAAAACCAACCAAATAAACAAACAAAAAGCCCCACAAACTAAAACATGCATGTACACACACACACAAAAAAAAACCCATTTGACCAAACTGAAAACTTTCCTCAGCTGCATTGGAGAACGTCCTAGGTTCAACTGCCTCACCACAAAATGGGGCTGGAGACAAAGGCGACTCCACAGACGTGAAACAAAAGTTATTGGGCTGGCTGGTTTTGTGTCAACCTCATATAAGCCAGAGTCATCAGAAAGGAAGGAGCCTCAGTTGAGGAAATGCCTCCATGGGATCCAACTGTGAAGCATTCTCTTTTCTTTTCTTTTCTTTTCTTTTTTTTTTTTGGTTTTTAGAGACAGGGTCTCTCTGTGTAGCCTTGGCTGTCCTGGACTTGCATTGTAGACCAGGCTGGCCTTGAACTCACAGCGATCCACCAGTGAAGCATTTTCTTAATTAGTGATTGATGGGGAAGGGCCCGGCCCATTTTGGTGCTGGGTTCTGAAAGAAAGCAGGCTGAGCAAACCAGTAGGCAGCACCCTTGTATAGCCCTGTCATACCCCGCCTCCAGGTTCCAGTCCTGCCTTGAGTTCCTGTCCTGACTTCCTCCAATGGAGGGATATGATATGGAAGCGTCAACTGAATAAACCCTTTCCTCCCCAACTTGCTTTCTGGTCATGATATTTTGCCTCAGCAATAGAAAGCCTGACAAAGACAGCTACTGAAGCTAGAACAGCAGAAATGAAGCCTTGATCCACGCCATAAATGGATGAACCAAATAAACGAAGCCAGACACAACAGACCACGTTGAATAAAAATGTCACCAATAGGAAATGTCCCGGCTGGGCGGTGGTGGCGCACACCTTTAATCCTAGCACTTGGGAGGCAGAGGCTGGTGGATTGCTGTGAGTTCAAGGCCAGCCTGGTCTACAGTGCAAGTCCAGGACAGCCAGGGCTACACAGAGAAACCCTGTCTCAGAAAAAAACAAACAAACAAACAAACAAACAAAAAGAATGGTGACTATTGCCAGGTGGTGGTGGCACATGCCTTTAATCCCAGCCTGTGTAGCCTCTGAGTGCTGGGATTAAAGGTGTGTGCCACCACTACCAGGACAGCCAAGGCTACATAGAGAAACCCTGTGTCAAAAAAAAAAAAAAAAAAAATGGTGACTATTTTATTTATTATGTATACAGTACTCTGCCTGCATGTGCACCTGCAGGCCAGAAGAGGGCAACAGATCACATTATAGATGGTTGGGAGCCACCATGTGGTTGCTGGGAATTGAACTCAGGACCTCTAGGATGGGCAGCCAGTGCCCTTAACCTCTGAGCCATTGCTCCAGCCCTGCCTTGTGAATTCCATCTCAACTAAAAATCAAATATAATTTGGGACGGGACGAGAAGTCTAAACTTCCCGAGACTCAGTCTGTAGACCAGACAAGTTTCTGAAACCTTTACCGACTGGCCAACGCAGACGGTGACTACCCTGCTCCTCCTTTTCTGTGAGGTTCTGATGATTTTCTAACAGGGGCTGGAGAAAGGAAGGGGGGTGGGGGAGAAATGGAAAGAAGAAGGGAGAGGAGGCAGGAAGGACGGAGCACCTGAAGAAAGAGGGCGGGGACTGGGAAAAGCTTCACTTCCACCACCGTGAAGTCTCCCTGAGTTTTCCTCTCTGTAAAGCATTTCATCTGACACACATCATTCTGAAACTAAAGTCCTCACCTTGAATCTCTTACTTCCTTGTTGCCGTACAGGTCTGACTGTTAACAGGAGAGACATTCCAATTGTTGTAGATAGTGCACTGGCAGAAATGACATCATCCCTGACAGAGCAAGGACCCTTTGTCTCACAGACTCTCTTCCTACAGAGAGTACGTTAGACATGACCTGTCTCTCACTTCCTAACTTAAATGTAGTCCTAGGCCAGGCATGGTGTGACCCAAGCCTCTAACTGCAGCACTGGATGGTTAAAAGTTCTAGGCACAGCCTGGTGGTGGTGGTGGTGTATTCCACCTAGGACTCAGGAGACAGAGGCAGGAGGATCTCTGTGAGTTCGAGGCCAGCCTGGTCTACAGAGCAAGTTCCAGGACAGCCAAGGCTACACAGAGAAATCCAGAAGATGGGGAATTACTGGTTTTCATTAGCCTGCTAAGGATGTAGCTTTCCAAGGCCTGACTTTTCCTCAGGTAATGCATGGGACTTGTTTTCTAGCTGCCGGAGAAGGCAGCTGAAGGTAATTTATGTTAATTTTTTCCTTTCTGGTCCATTAACTTTATCTTTTGTGGAGCCTCCTGTTAGCACAAGCCCTTACATCCATTGGGTGCTGCTGCGGGGTTGGGGTGGGGGTGGCAGAGCTGCTCCCCCAAGTGCCAGGACACTGGGGTGCATTTGCCTTACTAGCTATCTTTGCTCCAACTGCCTGTGAATGCTCCAGGACAGTCCAGGGTGTTGCTTTGGCTAGTTCAACTGAAAGTATTTTGTTTGGGGTTTTGTGTATGTGTTTAACATAGTCTTGCAGTACAGCTCAGACTGGCCTCCTGAACCCCCTGCCTCTGCCTGGCTGTATAATCCCATTGGGTTACAGATGAGAGTTAATGTCGTCAGTCCGTTCTGAAACTCCAAGCTGGGCAAAGATCCCTGGGCGGGTTCTGTCTAGGGCCCTTGTAGGCAGGCTGCAGGAAGGTCGGTTGGTAGAAGGCATGGAAGGTTTGGAGGGTAGATCCTGTAGCCTGGGGGCAGTTGCAAATACCTTGCGAGTATCTATAACATACTAAGTTTCTGTCCTGGATGGCGCAGGGTATAGAATTCACAAACGAATAAATCTTTTTATTTTTTAAATTTATTTATTTGCATTGGTGTTTTGCCTGCATGTATGTCTGTGAGAAGGTATTGCATCCTCTGGAAGTGGAGTTACAGTTACACACAGTTATGAACTGCCATGTGGGTGCCGGGAACTGAACTCAGGACCTCTGGAAGAGTAGCAAGTGCTCTTAACCACTGAGCCATCTCTCCAGCCCCTCCCTCCCCCGTTTTTTTGTTTTTTATTTTTGTCTTAAAGGACCTTTTGTGGGTCGTTGAAGATGATAGAGAGACCCAATTATATTCATTTCTGTTTTGAGGTGACATGTGTGAACCTACAAATCACCAAGATATGCAAAATTCCTTAGGACATGTGTGAGAAAAATGGAATCAGGGCACAATTCTGGAGGGAAAAATCAGTGATACACAAAGACTTTAAAAAGAAAAAAACAAGCTGGGCGTGGTGGCGCACGCCTTTAATCCCAGCACTCGGGAGGCAGAGGCAGGTGGATCGATGTGAGTTCAAGGCCAGCCTGGTCTACAAATCGAGTCCAGGACAGCCAAGGCTACACAGAGAGACCCTGTCTCGAAAAAAAAAAAAAGAAAGAAAGAAAGAAAAAAATAGGCCTGGTTTGGTGGTGCACACCTTTAATCCCAGCACTCGGGAGGCAGAGGCAGGGGCTGGCTGTGAGTTGGAGGCCAGCCTGGTCTACAAAGGGAGTCCAGGACAGCCAAGGCTACACAGAGAGACCCTGTCTAGGGTGGGGTCGGGGGGAGTATAAAAAGGCAGGTTTACTTGGTAACTGAAGTTCCGGGGCAAGTTCAGCAGGCGCTGGGGAGAGGGCAGAAGTCGAACCCAGGTTCTGGCCAGCAGAGGGGCAGGGGTGGCGGGGAGTGGATTCCAGGTGAAAGAGATATGTCACCTGCTGGGTGGCCCCAGGGGAGGGGGTTGGGACAGTCCCAGGGAATGCTAAGAATGTGCTTTCTTTTGAAGGGACAGGGTTGGAGAGTGCTGTGGGATTAAACAGGCCGTGTGGAGGAGGGGGACCACAACCGGAAATGCCAACCGATTGCAAGGGGGCACCTTGCCCGCAAAAGGATTTCCAACATTTTCTGGGTGCTCCTTACAAGGGAAGTGGTGCAGACCGGAAGCCAGGACATGTGCTTCTTTGCTCACATCGTTTTCTAAGGTTATCAGTTCCTTCCCAGGAAACATGGCTTCAAAATCAGCCGACTAGGCCAGGCATGCACGCACTTGTGGTAGGCCATGCTTGTGATGCCAGCACGTGGAAGGAAGGGGCAGGAAGACTGCTTCAGGTTTCTGCCCAGCCTGGTCTAAATAGCCAGACAGTTTCAAGCAGCCAGGACATAAAAATAAACAAATACTCTAGACTCGTGCTATCCCATAGGCCTGTCTGCACCAGCCAGGCGTGGTGGTGCACGTCTGTAATTCCCAGTGAGAGACCAGAAGAATTAAAATTGGATTTCAGAGTCAATGGGGCAAAGTTTAAGGAATAGGTCTACAGGCCTCAGCCAATCAGAGGGCAGCAGGAACGTAACTAATGTTCCCAGATGTTAAGCATTCCTAGGTCAGGCTCCACCAATCCCTTAGCAACAGCCAAACAGCGCAGGTCAGGACTATGCTTCCCACCCCTGCCCCCATCCCCAGGGAGAACAAAGAAAGCCAGAGCCATTTGTGGTTTTGGTGTCGTCTCACAACCAACCATTTAAAAACACAATATCACCTTTTGTATTTTAACCAATAGACGCTTGCCAGTCTGGAATTCCCCTGCTTTGGGCATGACCCTCAAGCCAGAGCCCCTCCTGGAACCACTGCATTGTTGACATTTGGGGGCCGAGACATTGGGGGTGCTTGCATTGGTTTCATCTCCTGATGGTCTTTCAGGGGTCTTACGAGTTGGGCATAACACCAGCGCTCTGGAGGCAGAGGCAGGTGGATTGCTGTGCCCAGCCTGGTCTACAAAGTGAGTTCAAGACAGCGAAGGCTACACTGTCTCAATACACAGAGAAACTGTTTCAAAAAACAAAACAACAAACAAAAGAATGTTCTGCATTTATTCTGTCTAATATGGTAGTCCCTGGTCACATGTGGCTATTGAGCACTTGGAGTGGGTATGACTGAGGAGTGAAATTTTATTTAATTACCACTTAACATTTTAAGCTAGGTGTGGTAGTTCATGCCTACAACCCCAACACTTTAGGAAGCTGAGGCAGGAAGGTGCCTCATATCCAGCCTAGAGTATAGAGCAAGATTTTGTCTAGAAAGAAAGTGGGATTCTGGGTAGTGGTAGTACACATCTTTAATCCCAACACTCAGGAGTCAGAGGCAGGCAGATCTCTAAGTTTGAGGACAGCCTGATCTACAGAGTGAGTTCCAGGACAGCCAGGGCTACATAGAGAAACCCTGTATTTAAAAATAAAATAGAGCTGGATGTGATGGTGCACGCCTTTAATCCCAGAAGTTGGGTGGCAGTACTTGGATCTTCATGAGTTCAAGGCCAGCCTGGTCTACAAAGTGAGTCCAGGATAGCCAGGGGTACACAGAGAAACTTTGTCTCAAAAAAACACCCAACCAAACAACCAAACGAAAGTCGAAAGTCGGTGAGGGAGGGAGGCTGGGAGATGGTTTAGCATGATAGAGCACTAGCAGCTTGTGCTTGAGACCTCTGTTCAGGTATTCAGCAGTCATGAAAACCTGGGCGTGGTCACCTCTCGTAGCCCTAGGGACGTTAGGGGTGGGGACAAGAGAATCCCTGCACTCTTTGACTCTGAAGGAAATGAGGCAGTCTTGGGACAGAACATCTGATCACCTGACATCCTCCTTTGGTTTCTGGCTATATGAGATCCTGCCTTAAAAAAAAAAAAAAGGTTGTAGAGTAATTGTTACATGGTAAGAGCTGAGGAAATGCTCACTTCCCGCCCTTCTGAATCCGTCAAAGCCATCCTGGGCCCCATCTGTGGTGTAAACCTCAGGTTTGAGCTGGCTTCTTCACTGCTTGCTCAGATCCCTTCACGGGCTCCCCGCGCCCCTCCTCCCCCCCATTAATGCTAAGAGCCTGCTCGTTATTACAGCAAATTTCTCTTCACCTAGTACCTTGTGATCCGAACAAGCAGCTGTAAATAGAAAGTATGCTCCCTGTGACGCAGCACGATTGGCATTTTGCTCTTTAAAGGTTAATGGCTGGGGTTGTGCCTTCGGGAAACCTTGGCCGGCAGAAGCGGTTGCAGTAGCAGGGAGGTGGGGCTGAAACAGAAGGTGGGGCCAAAGGCCTGCAGAGAGGAAGGGTGAGTTTCTGTAAAGAGAACAGCAATAATCAGGAAGGGGGGAATGACTGGACGCTGGAGGGTCCCAGCCAGAGAGGTAGCAGGGCTGAGGCTTCAGGATGCCTCATTCATGGACCAGTTTCTTATTGCAGATCTTTCTGGATAGCAGGGGCCCCTGAGAGGACTTGCTGTGATAATTTGGTGCCTGATCATGTTTCAGTTGCAGTTTAGTTAAAGTTGACAACAGGATACCTCTCTTTTGCAAGCGGTCCCAGCACTTGAGTCTCCTCGGGCTGGATTTTTTTTTTTCTTTTTTCTTTTTTGGGTTTTGTTTTGTTTTTGTCTTGGTGAAAAAGAAGTTAAATTTCACACTTATTATAGCACCTGGCATCTGACAAACCCCAGAGGCTGGATAAAGGCTAATGAAACTGAACCTTCAGCACCACTGTAAACAGAAGAGGAGAGACCAGACCTCTCCTCCGGCTTCCACAGGAAACAGGGGATGGCGCCTGCCTCACCTCTGCACAAGTGGCTGACTTCTAAGAGCTCATGTCTGGTTCTCAGGATCTCTTGGAGGGCACTTTCTGCCTGAGAAATGGGTCGGCAGGACTCCAGAGGCCTGAGTTGCTGTAAATGAGGTGCCAGACCCTGGTGGCCTTGAGGTTTCCACACTCATATAACCGGGGTACAGGGCTCATCTTGGCAAGTGCCCCCAGGGATTGAAGAGTATCTGTATGTTGGCCTTGGGAGGGAAGTGGGTACAGAATTTGAGGTGGGGCTCGACTGAGAAGTGTTAACAGTGTGATGCCCTGTCCCTCACCAGCCAGTCTCTCCACCTCATGCCTGATTAGGGAATTACAGGCCTTAGGCTTTGTTTGAGGCAGCGTCTCTCTCTAGGTAGGCCTGATTGTTTGGCTTTGAACTCACAGAGATCGTCCTGCCTCTGCCTCCCAAGGTTTCACACTCACCACTCAGCTGGACTGGCTGGATAGAGAGCCCAGGACTGTGCTGGTTTTACCTCCCCAGCTTCATGGCTCCAGTCACACATGGCTGCCCTTGCATTTTATCTGGGTATGGGGACCTGACTCAGGTCCTCATGTTTATGTGGGGAGCACTTACCAGCTGAGACATCTCCTCAGTCCTCTATTCCTCCCTCCCTTCCTGCCTTCCTTCCTTCCTTTCTTTTTTTCTAGACAGGGTTTCTCTGTGTAGCCTTGGCTGTCCTGGACTCACTTTGTAGACCAGGCTGGCCTTGAACTCACAGAGATCTACCTCCCTCTGCCTCCCAAGTGCTGGGATTAAAGGCATGTGCCACCACATCTGGCTTCTTTTCTTTCTCTCTCTCTTTCTTTCTTTCTTTCTTTCTTTCTTTCTTTCTTTCTTTCTTTCTTTCTTTCTTTCTTTCGAGGGTTTCCTATGTAGCTTAGGTTAAACTTAGGATCCTCCTGCCTCAGTCTCGCCAGAGCTGGAACTACATGCATTTCCATGTACTTCTCATTCAATCTTGTCTCTTTCTCTGGACCACACCGAAATCTGAAGGAACTGTAGGTACTTAATGCCAAACCTTAGGGTCATGCCCTGGGGCTAGGTCAGAGGTTCTCTGTCTCTAGGTTTTCCTGTTTTATAGGATAGAAAACTGCCACAAAAGCCAGACACATTGGCCCACGCCATTAATCCCAGCACTCGGGAAGCTGAGGTAGGTGGATCTCTGTGAGTTTGAGGCCTGCTTGTTCTACAAATGAGGTCAGGACTGTAAGAGAAACTCTGTCTCAAAAAATAAAAAACCAACCAACCAAAACAGAAAGAAGGAAAGAAAGAAAAATGCAAGCTAGGTGTGGGCAGCCGGCGGCAGCTGCAGCACATGGCTTTAATTCCAGCACTCGGGAGGCAGAGGCAGGTGGATCGCTGTGAGTTCGAGGCCAGCCTTGTCAACAAAGTGAGTCTAGGACAGCCAAGGCTACTCAGAGAAACCCTGTCTGGAAAAACTAAAAAAAGAAAAAGAAAAGAAAATTGCAACAAAAAAGGAACTCCAAAGCCGGAATGGTGACACCTGTAGTCTCAGTACTCAGGAGGCTGAGGCAGGAGGATTGTGATTTAGAGGCCAATCTGAGTTACATAGCATGACTCTGACTCAAAAATATCAAAAAGAGGCACGTGGATCTCTGCGAGTTCGAGGCCAGCCTGGTCTACAAAGAGAGTCCAAGACAGCCAAGGCTACACAGAGAGACCCTGTCTCTAAAAAAAAAAAAAGCAAGGTGGAGAGTCTAGTTCAGGGCTTCAGTTTAAGCATATGCAATTCTGTGCCACAGCATTGAGATAAATCAGTATTTGAGTGCACGCTTCTGTTAGGGCCGCCAAGAAAACCTCCCTGGGAAGTGTTTGTATAGCTGTGATGGCTAAAGCAATCTAGTGAGGCAGAGATTGAATTAGAGGAGGCCAAGGAAGCTGCCAAGTTTGGAGCCCACTCAGAGAGCAGGAATTCCAAATTTAAAACCCAACTCTAACCTTTGCAGGCCTAAGTTCCATTTATTCTTGGCAAGCTTACGTCTTTTGTTCATGGAGAGCATAAGAAGCTTTAAGAGACTCAGAGAAAAATCACTCTGACAGAGCCACAGGGAAGGGGTGATCGCAAATGAATACGGAAATCATGTCTCCTTTTTTTTTCCTTTTGTATAAGGAATCATACATTAAGGGGAGAAATGCCAAGAGAAAGAGTGGTGTGCAGCATCTCAGCCAACAAAGCGCGTGGACAGCAGGTTCAGAGCCGTGTGGTAGGGCTGTGGGTTGAGCCCAACAGGAAATGCTGGCAGCAAGGTGGACAATGGAACCCTTGAAGCAAGCAGAATCCCCAGGGTACTGCGGAGGGGCTAACAGGCGAAAGCTTACTATTGCGTAACAAATGATAGCACCACAGTTTAAGGAATAGACATTGTCAATCATACCTACAATTCACAGAACTCAGGAGGTAAGGGCAGGAGCGCACAGTTGAGTATCAGGCCAGCCTAGGCTACATGGTTAAACAGTGAGTACCAGGCAAGCTAGAAATATATAGACAGTCTCTCTCTCTCTCTCTCTCTCCTCTCTCTCTCTCTCACACATACACACACACACACACACACACACACACACACACACACACGGGATGAGAAAGACACAGAAACAGAGACTGAGAGATTTATTTCAGAGTGCCTGAAGGTCAGAAACTGGAGAGCAAGGTAGTTCTGAGGTGACATTGTCTGGGGCTGCAGCTATCAGAAAGCTTGTGTGGGCTGGAGGATTCACTCCTGAGTCACCGACACGATTTGCAATTTGCTACAAGTCTCCGTTTCTTTTTTCTTTTTTTCTTTTTTTTTTTTTTTTTTTTTTGGTTTTTCGAGACAGGGTTTCTCTGTGTAGCCTTGACTGACCTGAACTCACTTTGTAGTCCAGGCTGGTCTCGAACTCACAGCGATCCGCCTGCCTCTGCCTCCCGAGTGCTGGGATTAAAGGCGTGTGCCACCACGCCCGGCACAAGTCTCCCTTTCTTCATAGAGGTGTATGTTAGGGTTTTTATTGCTATGATGAACACCCTAACCAAAAGCAGCTTGGGAGGAGAGGGTTTGTTTTGTTGTGTACGTCTTAGTCACTGCTCTATTGCTGTGCTGCTGTGACGAGATAACCATGATTATGGCAACTCCTTAATTTTTTCTTGGTTTTTCGTTTTTCTTTT
>OU015744.1:49865565-49940684 GCA_907169655.1 Acomys percivali | reverse complement strand
TTTTCTTTCTTTCTTTCTTTCTTTCTTTTTTTTATTTTTTATTTTTTTGGTTTTTTGAGACAGGGTTTCTCTGTGTAGCCTTGGCTGTCCTGGACTCCCTTTGTAGACGAGGCTGGCTTCGAACTCACAGCGATCCACCTGCCTCTCCCTCCTGAGTGCTGGGATTAAAGGCGTGCGCCACCGCCCGGCTCGTTTTTCTTTTTCTTTCTTTCTTCCTTTCTTTCTTTCTTTTTTTTTTTGGTTTTTCAAGACAGGGTTTCTCTGTGTAGCCTTGGCTGTCCTGGACTCATTTTGTAGCCCAGGCTGGCTTCGAACTCACAGTGATCTGCCTGTCTCTGCCTCCCAAGTGCTGGGGTGGCTTTTGTTTGTTTGTTTGTTTGTTTTTTAATTTTTAATTATGTGTGTCTGTGTGTGGAAATGTACATGTGTGAATACAAATGTCTGTGGAATGCAGAAAAGGGCCCTGTGTCCCTGGAGTTGAAGTTACAAGTTTCCTGATAAGAAGAGCCCAGGTCCTCTGCAAGAGTAATGCTCAGTCTTAGATCTCATGGGCTGCTAATCTCACTAGCTGCTCTTGTAGAGGACCCAGGTTTGGTCACCAACACCCTCAAGAATGGGTCACAGCCATTTGTGGCTCCAGTTTCAAGCTATCTAACACTTTCTTTTGGTCTCTGTGGGCACCAGGCATGCACATATATGCAGGCAAACATTCATAAAATAAAAATAAATAATCCTCACAAACTAATTTTTTTTTTTGAGACAGGGTTTCTCTGTGTAGCCTTGGCTATCCTGGACTCACTTTGTAGACCAGGCTGGCCTCGAATTCACATTGATCAGTGATCCGTTTGCCTCTGCCTCCCAAGTGCTGGGATTAAAGGCGTGCGCCACCACCGCCCGGCGCTAATTTTAGAAGAGACACGGCATCATTTCTGCTGTTCTCTTGGTCACATAGCTCAACTCTGGCAGTTGTGGAACTATACCAGGCAGGTCTAGCAGAGAGAGGGGACTGATGGAGCCTGGGTTCCACAGAGGGCAAGAGCACCAAGCTCAGTACAATTGGTGCTCTGGGATCCTGTTAAACTGCTAAACTGGGTTAGGGTACCGAGTTCGAGATCCAGGTCTGGTTGCTTTTGTCTGTAATTCCAGCGCTGTGCAGACCGAGGGAGGAGGATGGGGAAATTTAAGACCAGCCTGGGGCATACCGAGGGCTCCAGGCCATGCTGAGGTATGAGATTCGCTCAGCCAAGGAGCATCACGGACAAAAAGGTGCTGCATTTAGGCTCTGGACTTTTGTTTCATGGACGGTCACCCCGGAAGGGTGAGTAGGGGCACACACAGTCCTCAGGTGTGTGCTGGCTCTCACTGCTTCCTCTCTGAGAAAGCAGAGTGTGGGTGACTGCGCATGTGCGCATGCTGGCCTCTTGGAAGGAGACCTTTTCAGGTGGCGAACAGAGCCAGTTAAGGCAACAGAGGCTGAGCTTTGTCCTGCTTTGACTCTTCTAGGGGGTGACGTCAGACTAGGTCTGTTTGCTCTAGCCACCGAGCCACCTGGCTCCAGCACCAGAGTTAATGGCTCAACTCAGGAACGGTGGTAGTGAGGTAAACGCCGAGATTCCCTAGCCCCTCTGCTGGGGCATGCCCTGCAATGCCTTCCAGAGTTCCCCAGTGGCTCTAGGCTCTGGTAACTGTTTTCATGTTTCTTTGTTTTCTGGAGACAGTACTGCTGTGTTTGAACCCAGGCTGCCTTTGAACGTGGACTTCTCTGACTTAAAAGTGTTGTCACACAGGCATGTGCCACCATGGGTTCCTTCCTTCCATGTCTTAGGGCTCTATTGTTGTGGTAAAACATCCTGCCCAAAAGCAAGGAGAAAGGAGTTTGATTTCATCTTACAGTTTGTGGTCCTTTGTCCAGGGCAGACAGGGCGGGGACTGAAGTGGGGGCCATGAGACAGAGCTGCTTACTGACTCGCTTCCCCTGGCTCACTCAGCCAGCTTCTTTGCTTTTGTTCATTGGCTACTGGCAAGGTGGGTGTGTGAGGCACTGAAGAACACTCAGACCTCTCCTTTTATGCCAACCTGTGGAACTCCAGAAACAGTGTACAGTGTATCTGATTTGATTTCTTCATATTTTAGAGGCTGGAAACAAGGGCGGGGCTTGGAAGGTAGCCTTGGTTTAAATGTCAGCAAAAGGCAGTCTAGCCCTCTGGGCTGTTTGCAGCGATAAGGCCAGGCCTGCCCATGTGATCAGCTAAAGCATGTGGCTTGGCTGAGGATAAAGCTCCTCTGCCCTTTCCCCTAGAGCAGCCTCTGGGTTACATGGCTCCTGGAACCTACTAGAGAAAGGCTGGGCTTTCTGCTCCCCTTGGTCATCAATACACCAAGGAAACAGTCCTGAAAGGGAAAGGAATAGGACCAAAGCACAGACTGAGATGATTTTTGGGTGGGCAAAGGCTGCTGTGTTCATTCACTCACACACAAATTCAGTGCCCTCATCGACACTCCTTATCAGGTACTACAGGATGCCAGACCCATCCTGAACAGAGGCTGTCCTGAGAATCAAGCTTCTGCTGGGCGTGTCAGCCTGCTGCTGACCCAGGAAGTCACCAGGTCTTCAGTAATGACACAATCGGTGTTGTTTTCCTGTTCCGAGGGGTCAGTAACAATTACTCAGGCAGCAGAGGTATGCAGGTGTGCTTTTCAGGCTGTTTCCCTTGCCGGGGATGAGTTTACGGGGGCAGGGGAGCTACCAAATGGCTATGGCTCCCTTTCACACCCCCTTTCAGGTTCCTGACCCCAAGGGAGGGTGTTCCTTTCACACACAGTGCTTATCGCTTTGCAGTTTCTTCACATAGTGAGCGGGACTTAAAGGGGATAGGTTCTTCCCAGACTGGTAGTGCTGGCTGTGGCGACCAAGGTAGCCTGAAGGTTACTATACAGCCATGGCCTCTGCTTTCTGAGTTATAGGATTAAAGGTTTGGGTCACCGTACTTGGTTACTGATGTTTTAAATGTGTGTGTGTGTGTGTGTGTGTGTGTGTGTGTGTGTGTGTGTGTGTGCCGGTGGGCATGGCACCTGTGGGGAAATAGAAAACCTTGGTTATCGGCCCTCAGGTGCCACTTTCCTTTTGTTTTAGACCTGGAACTCTGCCCCTGTCTAGGATAGACAGCTGGCCTGTGAGCTTCCTGGATACGGCTTGTATAGTCTCAGGACCCCAGGACCAAGTTCTCAGCACAAAGGGGAGATTTATTTGCCCCCAAAGAGACAAAGGAGGAAGTGGAGTAATAGGAGACAGAGACAGGAAATAAAGGATGAGAGAGAAGCCGGGCGTGGTGGCGCACACCTTTAATCCCAGCACTCCGGAGGCAGAGGCAGGCGGATGCTGTGAGTTCGAGGCCAGCCTGGTCTACGAAGTGAGTCCAGGACAACCAAGGCTACACAGAGAAACCCTGTCTCAGAAAAAAAAAAAAATAAATAAATAAAGGATGAGAGAGAAGGAGGAAGGGAGGTGGTGACAAAGGATTGCCGCTGGATAGAAGACAGGCGGATGAGAGTTTATAAAAGTACAAGGGGAAACCCAGTGTTAGGATGAGGTGTTTAATTTTAATTGGTCATGTTAATTAGTTGAGCCAAAGAGGATTTTTGATCGCTGGACTTCAATACTTTGATAGCTGGACCTTCATGGTCAGCCTCAGGAGGAGGAAGTAACCAAATAAGGGACTAGACCTCGGTTGCTGGCTTTAGGAATGTAATCTAGTGGAATTTAGGAAGGCAGAGGGAAAGGGGGAGAAGGGCAGGGCCTGACAGAGCCACGGCTACCATGCTCAGCCTGGCTAGGGTTCTTTCACGTCAGCGTCTGCCTCCCATCTCACAATCACTGGGATTATAGACACGTGCTACATTTCCCCCTCCTGTCGGTTTCTGAGACAGGGTTTCTCTATGTAGATCAGGATGGTCTTAGATTCAGAGCCTCCTGCCTCTGCCTCAAGGGCTGGGATTAAAGGTGTGCCTTAGCACACCTGGCCCGTATCTGACTTTTGGTTTTGTTTTGTTCTTGTGGTTTTTTTGTTTGTTTGTTTGTTTTTTGAGTTTTTGAGACAGGGTTTCTCTGTGTAGCCTTGGCTGTCCTGGACTCACTTTGTAGACCGGGCTGGCCTCCAACTCACAGCAATCCGCCTGCCTCTGCCTCCCGAGTGCTGGGATTAAAGGCGTGGTGGCTTGTTCTTGTGTTTTTGAAGTAGGGTTTCTCTGTGTAACTGACCTGGCTGTCCTAGACATGCTTTGTAGACCAGATTGGCCTGGAACTCACAGAGATCCTCCCACCTCTGCCTCAAGGGCTGGTATTAAAGGTGTGCCCTAGCACATCTGGTTTATACATGACTTTTTATGTGGGTTCTGGGGCCCTAGACTAGGGTCCTCTTGCTACAAGGCAAGAACTTTATAAACTGAGTTGTCTCCTAGCCTCTTTGTTTTTTTGTTGTTGTTGTTTTGTTTTTTGAGACAGGGTTTCTCTGTGTAGCCTTGGCTGTCCTGGACTCACTTTGTAGACCAGGCTGGCCTCGAACTCAGTGATCCGCCTGCCTCTGCCTCCCGAGTGCTGGAATTAAAGGCATGCGCCACCACTGCCTTTTGTTTTTTAAACTCACTGTGTGACCCAGGTTGGCCTTCAGTTGGGGGCAGTCCTCCTGTGTTAGCCTACTGAGTGCTGGTATTATAGGCGTGGCATGCTCCACTGTGAACTGGCTCTCAGTGTTTACCAATGCCTACCAAGGGCCTCACAGTCCAAGAGGTGCCTCCTCGGAGCTGCTGAGGAGAAACAGATACAAACTATGTGTTCATCATTCCCAAGGCTCTCAACTGCTCTGTAGTCACATGGGGACCTGGACAAAGATGTTCATTCTTTCTCTTCCCCAGCTTCTCTGAGGACAGACACTGATTTCAGGGTCTCTCTGTCTCTCTGTCTCTCTCTCTCCCTCCACCCCCCTGTTTCCTCCCCTCAGGTTGGGGGGGGGGCAGTTTCAAGACAGGGTTTCTCTGTGTAGCCTTAGCTGTCCTGGACTCCATTTGTAGACCAGGCTGGCCTTGAACTCACAGAGATCTGCCTGCCTCTGCCTCCCTGAGTGCTGGGATTAAAGGGGTGCCCCACCAAGCCCAGCTCTGATTTCAGGCTCTCTTGAGTGACAGATGATGGTCCTTTGGTGCCATGTTCACCATATTAACCCGGTGGCCATGTAGGGCCCCTGGGCTCAGGTTATCTGGCTAGGACACTTTCATAACACGCAGAGGAGACTAAAGCCTTCTAACCTTCTGTGTCAAAGGTTCTGTCTCATATAGGTTTTAGTTTTTGGTTTGTTTCTGCCTCAGGCACATTTCTCTTTAATTTTTGGAACCCAAATATAAGGGAAATCTTATTTGCTCCATTCTGACTCACAATTAAACGCACTTGCTCCCATCTGTGTCTGTATACATCTGCATACATTTAGCTAGAGCATCGTCCTTAATTTTGGAAAATGATGTGGCTGGTGTTATATTTTTATCCTGACTACCAAATTGGCTGTGAAGACCAGTGGGTGTTCACCCACCCCGTGATGACCCACTCAGGCCTGTCTCTTAGGGAAGTTCTTTTCTTCCACAGACAGGACCTACAGGCCTTCAGGCACTATCTGTGGTTGCTTGGCTTATGGCTCCAGATACCAGACCTAGGCCTGCTTCTGCCCACCTTGGCGCAGGCCTCGCTGGCCAGGGGAACTGGTCCTTGACTCCTTAGACCACTCCTGTCAGCTGCTTCGCTGGATTTAGAGGTGACAGTCGGGGCTGGCAGATTCTTAAGAAGAATGACAAGGAGAAAGTGACGCCGGGTCACTGTGGCCCCGTTCTGGCCTAGCCAGGAGGAGAGAAGAGCAGATTGTATTTTTCTATTTTTGTTGTTGTCTGGTTTTTGCTTTTTTGCTTTTTTGTTTTGTTTTTTTGTTTTTGTTTTCTGAGACAGGGTTTCTCTGTATAGCCCTGGCTGGCCTTGAACTCACAGAGTTCTGCCTGCCTCTGCCTCCCAAGGCTGGGATTACAGGCGTAGGCCACCACCACCTGGCAAACAACAGTGGTTTTTTTTTGTTTGTTTTGTTTTGATTTTTGGTTTTTTGAGACAGGGTTTCTCTGTGTAGCCTTGGCTGTCTTGGACTCACTTTGTAGACCAGGATGGTCTGGAACTCAGAGAGATCTGCCTACCTCTGCCCCCTGAGTGCTGGGATTAAAGGCATTTGCCACCACTGCCCCACTGTGGTTGTCTTAAAAAGTAAAACAATTAAGCCTTGTGTGGTAGCGCACGCCTATAATAACAACACTTGGGAGGCAGAGGCAGGCAGATCCTTGTGAGTTCAAGGCCAGCCTGGTCTACAGATTGAGTTCCAGGACAGCCAGTGCCACAGAGAGAAACCCTGTCTCAAAAACGAACAAAAAAAAAAAAAAGTAAAACAACAGGTTATATTGTAAAGATACATGTAGTGTGGCAATGGTGCCCTTCAGCACACTTCAAATTTGTATTATTATTTCATTGAATAATTTTATTTATATAAATATGCTAAAGTAGAGCTTTCCCAGTGAGAATTACAGGATTCAGGAAATAAAATATCAACTGTTTCCAATAAAAAATAAAAATAAGATGGGCGTGGTGGCACACGCCTTTAATCCCAGCACTTGGGAGGCAGAGGCAGGTGGATCGCTGTGAGTTTGAGGCCAGCCTGGTCTACAAAGTGAGTCCAGGACAGCCAAGGCTACACAGAGAAACCCTGTCTTGAAACACCCCCCAAACAAAAACAAAACAAAAAAATAAACAAAAATAAAGAGCCTGTTGGTGGTAGCATACGCCTTTAATTTCAGCGCTCAGAAGGCAGAGGCAGGCAGTTCTCTAAGTTCAAGGCCAGCCTGGTCTACAGAGTGAGTGCCAGGACAGCCAGGGCCTTATAGATAAGCTCATCTCAACAAAACAAAACAAAAAAAACAGAAACAGAAACAAAAACAAAAAAAACTAAAGAAAGAAAGAAGGGAGGGCTACAAAGGAGGCTCAGCTGTTAGGACCATTTGCTGTCTTCCAGAGGACCTGACTTCAATTCCCAGCATCCATCCATCCATCTATACATCTCGGGTACTTCAGAAGATCCTGTAACTCCAGATCCAGATCCAGGGGATCTGATACCCTCTTCTTACTCTGAAGGCACCTAGACTTATCTTTACACAAACACATGCTCACTTTCACACAGAAACACATGTGCACATAAAAATTATAAAATAAGTCTTTTAATTAAAATATTTTTGCCGGGCGGTGGTGATGCACACCTTTAATCCAAGCACTCAGGAGGCAGAGGCAGGTGGATCACTGTGAGTTCAAGGCCAGCCTGGTCTACAAAGTGAGTCCAGGACAGCCAGGACTACAAGAGAAACACTGTCTCGAAAAACCAAACCAAACAAGCAAACAAAACAAAACAAATAAACAAAAAGAAAATAGAAAAAAAAAAGAGGGCCTGGAGAGATAGCTCAGGGGCTAAAAGCACTGTCTGCTCTACCAGAGGTTCTGAGTTCAATTCCCAGCAACCACATGGTGGCTCACAACCATCTATAATGTGATCTGCTGCCCTCTTCTGGCATGCAGGTGCACATGCAGACAGAACATTCATATACATTAAATAACAAAATAAACAAACACCCCAAAATTGAAAATAAAAACAAACAAAAGACCAATGAGACAAAAAGCAAAACAAAACAAAATGAAACAAAAAGCACACAAAAAAGTTGGAGTTCAATTTGTGCAGGCCAACTACTCCCAGGGATGGGGCCTGTTCACTGGGGCAGTAGATATACCTAATGATATTCCCTTAGTGGAAACTGACATTTCCTTTCCCAGACGGTCTAAATTGAAGATAGCTTCTTGGTCAGGAGTGAGAATTTGTCTACTTCCCCATCTCAGTGCTGGAATTCTATGTGGTTTAAACCTGTGTGGGTCTTGTGTGTGCTGTCAGTCTCTGTGAGTTCATATGTGCATCAGTCCTGATGTGTCTGGAAGATGCTGTTCCCTTGGAGTCATTCACCATTTCTTGCTCTTTCCACCTTCTCTTCTGCATAGATCCTTGAGCCTCGACAGGAGGGGATGGATAAAGACATCCCTTTGGAGACTGAGCGTGTCCCTGGGCATGATGGCAGATGCCTTTAATCCCAGCACCGGGGAGCAGGGCCAGAGGGAGATGGATCTGTGTGAGTTCCAGGCCAGCCTGGTCTACAGAGTGAGTCAAGGAAAGCCTGGGCTACTCAGAGAAACCCTGTCCCGAAAAACCAAAACCCAACAAACAAACAAACAAACAAACAAAACTGAGTGCTTCCAAGTCTCTCCCTTTCTGCGTATTGTCTGTGTTGATTTTCATCTACTGCAAGAAGAGCTTCTCTGATAGGCTTGAGCAATGCATTAATCTATGGGTACAGCAGTATGCCATTAGGAATCATTTTATTATGTTCCTTTAGCAGAATAATAGTGGTAGGATTTTCCCCTAGGGCCCATGACCTATCTAGTCTCAGATTTTTGGCCACTACAGCAGTGTTCAGTGTGGCTTCCATCTCATGGAATGGACCTTAATCTAACTTAAAAATAAAAATAAAAAAATAAAAAAAGAGTGTTTAAACCCATACCACGTGTGCCACTATTGCATTAGTATAGCTTTGTTTTTTTGGTTTTTGGGTTTTTGAGACAGGGTTTCTCTGTGTTATTCTGGCTGTCCTGGACTTGTTTTGTAGACCAGGCTGGCTTTGAACTCACAGCGATCTGCCTGCCTCTGCCTCCCCAGTGCTGGGATTAAAGGCATGCGCCACCACGTCCAGATGCATCAGTATATCTTAAAACAACAACAACAACAACAACAACAACAACAACAACAACAACCCAGTTGGACCTGAGGGTAGATTGTAGCTCAGTGTTAAATAAAACCCTGGGCTCAAAAACAAACAAATGAATCTATGTTGTGGGGCTAAAGAAATGGCTCAGTGGTTATCTTTTTCAGTGAACCCAGGTTCAATTTCCAGCATGGTGGCTCACAACTGTCTATAGCTCCATTTCTAGGGGATCTAACAGTCTTCTGACCTACACAGACACCAGGCACACATGTGGTGCACATACATACATGCAGGCAAAATACACATATACACAAAAAATTAATTAAAAAACAATAATTGAAACAATACTTACTTCTTGCTGACCTATAATCTTTTCTTACATTATGGAATGGGCAGTGCTGGTGATGATAAATAATCACGATAACTAAGGGGAAAGGTAAGTTGTCATGGTTTTTTCCTGCATTACTTCCAAAATCCATAGATAATTAAATACACCTTTATGAAGAGAGAGCTTGGGATAGTACCAGAATTTTCTAGAGTCTTCCAGATGCTCCAGCTTTCTTTAGGCTGAGAATCCATGAAAACAAAGTACAGGTCATTTTACCAAGTGTCTTTTTGTTGTTGCTGAGACATGATTTCCTATGTAGACCTGGCTGTTCTGGAACTCCCTCTGTAGAGCAGGCTGGCCTTCAACTCAGAGATCCACCTACCTGCCTCTGTAGGGATTAAAGGCGTGTGCCGCTACACCTACCTCAAGTGTCTTTTTTCTCTTTTTCTTTTCTTTCTTTCTTTCTTTCTTTCTTTCTTTCTTTCTTTTTTTTTTTCAAGACAAGGTTTCTCTATGTAGCCTTGACTGTCCTGGACTCACTTTGTAGTCCAGGCTGGCCTCGAACTCACAGCGATCCGCCTGCCTCTGCCTCCTGAGTGCTGGGATTAAAGGTGTGTGCCACCACGCCCGGCTCTTTCCTTCTTTCTTTCTTTCTTTCTTTCTTTCTTTCTTTCTTTCTTTCTTTTTGGTTTTTCGAGACAAGGTTTCTCTGTGTAGCCTTGGCTGTCCTGGACTTGCTTTGTAGACCAGGCTGTCCTTGAACTCACAGCGATCCACCTGCCTCTACCTCCCGAGTGCTGGGATTAAAGGCGTTGCACCACCATACCTGGCTACCTCAAGTGTCTTAATGTTCTTGCCTTTATAGTGTGAGAATCACCCTAGGGTCTCAAGCAGTTTCTTTACTGAGCTGTACCTCCAGCCCCAACGGTCCTTTTGATACTTTGTGACTATGGACTCCATAGAGCAGGAAACACTGCCACCCCTGCCTATTTCTTGGCCTATATTTCCAGAACAGGATTATATACCAATTAACTTCTTTCTTCTGGTAGATGACTATGTATTCGCTTTCTCCACAGATGGCTTTTCCACGAGTCCTTGAATGGGATCAGTCTGAGTGGCAGACACACACAGCCATTAATGCTCGCTCGGTGGTTCTGGTCAGTTATCTGCCTTTTATACCCAGGCGTGTTTCCTAGTTTCTAGCTTTGTAATATCCTAAAATGCCACTTCTATAGTCCAAGCTGGCTTTAAATATATAATCCTATCACCTTTGTGTCCCGAGTACCGGGATTATGAGCACAGAGCGTTGTGTTTGCCTAACCACTGGTGAGAACTACGTGTGTTTGTACTCCTTATGCGCAGGAAATGCACAGGTGAGTGGGTGTGTTCCTAAATCACCAGTCTGTGAGGTCTAAGCTTGACAGAGCCAATTCCACCCAATTCCACCCAATTCCACCCAATTCATCCTAGAGGGAAAAGTTGGTTTCCTGAAAAATATGAAATCATGCGTGTTAGGTATGCGATCTAGTCAGATGCCTCAAAATGAAAACGGTAGTGGTTATAAACCAGCATGGCAGAGCACGCTGGTCACCCCAGCACTCAGAAGTCTGAGGCAGGGGGATTAAAGTGAGTTGGAGGCCAGCCTGAGAGCCTATACCTCAATCCCTACTCCTCATCCTGCCAGAAAAGACAGAAGGAAAAAAGGAGGAAGGGAAGGAAGAAAGGAGCCCTACAAAAATCAAATCACATCCAGGGCAGTAGCATAAGAGGTGAATTTAAGATGGCTGTAATGATGCAGACTGGTAATCCCAGGAACTGCAAGATAGAGGCAGGAGGATCTAAGTTCAAAGCCAAGAAAGACTACAATAGACAATCACACCAGGCTCTGGCAGGATTTTTGATTCCTTTAAAAAAAAAAAAAAATCAAAAAGGGCCAGGCATGGTGGCGTACACCTTTAGTCCCAGCACTCAGGAGGCAGAGGCAGGTGGATCTCTGTGAGTTCAAGGCCAGCCTGGTCTACAAAGCAACTCCAGGACAGCCAAGGCTATCTCAAAACAACAACGACAACAAACAATACAACCCCCCCCCAAAAAAAAAAAACCCAAAAAGCAAGCCGGGCGGTGGTGGCAAATACCTTTAATCCCAGTACTTGGTAGACAACAAACAAACAAGCAAACAAAACCCAAAACTGGTCCTTAGTCTTTAGCAATAGTCCCCTCTTCATTATCAAAACTGCCACTATCTTCAGCAGCATCAACATCTTACAAAATGGCTTTATTAAAAGCAACTAATTACCCATTCTGCTGTTCTATATTTTAGACAACAATAATTACAGAGACTTCTAGAAGCTTAAAAACTAGAGCTTAGATGAGCCATTCAGGGCTGCAAGGTAGCACAATAAAGGCACAGCTAGAGAGCAAGTCTGTCCTGCCACCCACAGAGTGAAAGCCCACCCTCCAACCCATCTGCTGTGAGAGAAGGGTTTAGAATGGGCTTGCTGGACTGAGCACTTCTTTGGACCTCTGGTGTGGTCCTGTACCTCTCTCAGTGCCTTTTCCACTTGGGAGGATGGAGGTGGGGAGGAGCGGGTCACGTCTCTTCCTTCTGTTCAGCATTAGCGGAACTGAATATGATGTTATTTTTCTGCTGTGGTCCATAGGGAGGGGCTACCGCTGCACTGCAGTATCAGGTCTACCAACCCTTCCTCCCGCTGCCACGAAAATGACCACAGCTTCCTAATTTATGCTTCTCTAAACCACGTCAAGCAAGAAATAGTGAGGCAGCTGTTGTGTGCCGGCTACCTGTGGGGTGCCGGGGACCTGTGGGGTGCCGGCTACTGTGGGGTGCCGGCTATCCGTGGGGTGCCGGGGACCTGTGGGGTGCCGGCTACCTGTGGGGTGCCGGGGTTGAGGAGGTAAACGGATGCTTTTCTTTAGGATCTCAGACACGTGCAACAGGTGCCCTGCAATACAGAAAGGGGAGTCTTGATCGAGGTGTATCTGGAAGGACCTCAGAATTCATAAGAACAGTGAGAATAAATGTGTTGACAAGGAATGAATGACCAGGGGAGGAAGAAAGATGGTCTAGAAACAAAGAACTAGGGGGCTTCAATTATATGTATTTATTATTATGTATACAAGTGCTCTGCTTGGATGTACTCCTGCAAGCCAAAAGAGGGCGCCATATCACATTACACATGGTTACAAGCCACCATGTGGTTGCTGGGAATTGAACTCAGGACCTTTAGGAAGAGCAGGCAGCGCTCTTAACCACTGAGCCATCTCTCCAGCCCTGGGGGCTTCAACTATAAAGGCATATCTAGAGAGCTTTGTGGACCTACACACTCCCAAACCCCAGGAGCTGAGTGTAGGAACGGAATGTGATGGGCTGGAAATACATGACAGGGCCATATAGTCACTTGTTCACTTGGCATCTAATCAGGGCCAATCAGGTCTCTAGGAACTGAGCTGAAGAGTGGGCAAAGAGGACAGACAAGGCCGTTGCTTTTAGGCTATGTCCTGTGAGGAGAAGCCCAACAGCCAGCAAGTAGACAAACGAGCTGTTTCAAACGGTGACGTGTGCTATGAAGAAAACCTAACACGGTGAGGGGGTAGGAGTGGCTATTCAGGTATCTTAGGCTGAGTGACCAGGATGGTCATTTTGAGGAGGCAGCATTTGGAGACCTTTGTGATAAGAAGATGCTGTAACAGGTAGACACAGGAAGAAAGAGCCCTACATCCTAGGTGACAGACGGTGGGAAAAAACAGAGTCTAAAGAGCCCTGTAGGCCGGGCTAAGTTATTTGGATTCACCTTATAGCTGAGAGACATTGGAGGCAGGGAGGGTACCCCCAGACTATTTCAGTTCCAAAATCTCACACTGGTCTCAGCCTCAATGGAGACAGAAGCTATCTTTTTCCTCCCTGCCCTTAAATTTAAAGGCTTCTTGAAGGTTAGGGTGGCCAGAAGATATTTTTCATTATCAAATAATAAGGTCTTTGGCGTGGTGTGGGCGTGGGTGAGCTGCCCTGAAGGCAGGAGTGGGTGAGCTGGCTGGGGCAGTGCAGGAGAGCTCACCCTGGTGGTGTGGGTGTGGGAGAGCTGCTGGGCCAGCTCAGCTAACACCCAGGCCCAGATTCAGGGTTTTGAGTTGACCCAACATCTACCCCATCCATGATCTGCTGGAACGCGTGAAGGGGCTGGTCCTGCGGATCCAGTGCTGCGGGATCTCCATGGCGCAGGGCAACAACAGGATAACCCGGAAGAGTTCTGGTGAGGATGCAGTATTGATGGTGTAGCAGAAGCCAGAGGCCTCAAACCATACCAGTGACTCACTGCAGTGAACATTTGCAAGTAAAGATGTGTGGACAAAAGGGTACACTGTGGGGACACACAGTGACACATTGCAGCTTCCACAACAAAATGCTTTTTGTTTATTTTTTCTTTTCTTTGTGGAGCTGGGGGTTTGCAAGGGCAGAGAGCAGATACAAAGGGACAAGGAGGTGAGTGGGACTGGGGTGCATGATGTGAAATTCACAAAGAATCCATCAGTCAAAAAAAAAAAAATCTTTGGTACAAATACCCAGACATTTAACTGAAAAGTGAAATTGAGAAAGGCTTTAAGGACAGACAGCAGTCAAGGGTGTGTGTGGAGGGGAGGAATACAGCATTATATTAAGCAAATTAATAAGAAGAGACAATCCATTGCTATTTAAAAGACGGTCTGTTGTACTGTGAATTATAAAGGCTTCTGGAATTGGATAGTGCTGGGGGGACGGGGAGAGGCAATCCCAGAGGCATCGACTGTATGACACTATAAGCGAATGACTGAATGACTCCTGCTGGTCCAGTGCACAGAAGCAGTAATGAGGCAATCCCTGTCTCTTGCTAAACTTGTTTTTGCTTAGCTCAGAAGACATCAATAGGGATTCATAGAGGGCGCGGCAGGCACTCTCAGCAGGATCTACTTTGTTAGATGAAGTGTGGCACCCTGTGGGATAGTGTCCAGCCTCTTGTCTATGGCCAGATCAGTTTCCAATACTCATCTGTCCAGGTCACTGTCCTGTTTAAAACGTATCTTGGATACTGGAGTGCTTGCCTAGCATACACAGAACCATGTGTTCAATCCCCAGCACCATATATACAACCAGGCACGGTCCTGCTGGTTTGTTATCCTAGCGCTTGGAAAGTGGAGGCAGGAAGATCAGGAGTAAGTTGGGGTTATCCTTAGCTACAGTACATGGCAAGTTGGAGGCCAGCCTGGTCTACAGGAGACCCTATCTTAAAAACCCAAAAGCTAAAACAAAACTCAGTTCATCAGTGCTGGGTACGATGCTCAACAGACTTTTTTAGCATGGCATGACGCTGATTTCACTCCTCTCTCCATTCTCTTGGACCCCCCCCTGCAGTCCCACACTTGATCCCCCATGCCTCTGACCAGGCTATGCTGGGTAGTTCTGGGATGCTGCTTTTCCTGGACAATTCCTCTTCATCCGGCTGACTTCTGTTTCTCTTCTGGGATTGGGCTCAGAAGCCAGGACCCTTCCCATCCCACAGCCCTCTCCCTCTAATGTCTTTTCCAGCGTTGGAGCCTTCAGGTGTTAGCTCAAACAGTTTCTCCTGAATCCTCTTTCAGGCTCCCTTCTTTTTTTTAAATTTACTTTTATTGAATGTCTATGATTTACACGTCATGAACCAAAATCCCTCTCCTCCCCTCTAGTAAGATAAAACAAACAAACCAAAAAATCTTGTCACAGAAGCTGTAGTGTATCACGCAGTATAGCCTTTTGTCCACATATGTTTATTTTCCTTTTTTTTTTTTTGGTTTTTCAAGACAGGGTTTCTCTGTGTAGCCTTGGCTGTCCTGGACTCACTTTGTAGACCAGGCTGGCCTCGAACTCACAGCGATCCGCCTGCCTCTGCCTCCCGAGTGCATATGTTTATTTTCAAATGTTCATTGCTATGAGTCATGGGTCTGGTTGGAGGCCTACACTATTTTTTTTTTTGTTTTGTTTTTTGAGACAGGTTTTCTCTGTGTAGCCTTGGCTGTCCTGGACTCCCTTTGTAGACCAGGCTGGCTTTGAACTCACAGCGATCCGCCTGCCTCTGCCTCCTGAGTGCTGGGATTAAAGGCGTGCGCCACCACCGCCCGGCCACTATTGTTACTGGATCTTCACTGGGGCTGTGGTCAGATATCCCGCTGTTGCCCTGTATCAAAGAGATTCTTAATCTTTGAATCTGCAGGTCTGGCCCCTTCATGTGTTCCAGCAGGTCATACATGGGGTAGATGTTGGAGTGAGGTCCACTCAGAGCCCTGGATCAGAGCCCACTCCCTTGTCCGCAGGGCAGAGGCCACTCTCTTGCTCCTGTGTCATCATGGCAGGGCCAGCTTTCCCGCTCCCTGGTCCTCAGGGCAGGGTCAGGCTCCCTCCTTACATACTCTCTCTCCCTTACCACTGTACAAACACCATTGGGGAGTGAGTGCCTTATCTGTTTATTTCACTGCTGTATTATCTGTCTAGATTTTAAATTTGGGAGTGGGGTCGAGGGGATAAGAGGGTATGATGGCACAAGTCTGTAATCTCGGCATTTGGGAGGTGGAGGCAGGAGGATTAGGAGTTCAAAGCCAGTCTAGGTTACTTTGAGACACTATTTCAAAGGACAAAACAAAGACTACATACTGGATTTTGCTCACGTACTCCCACCTGGACCTTACTCCTTGCTGCTACCTACAGGGTCTCGGATGCTCTGGCTCCCGGCTGCTTTTCTCTCTCTTTTATTTGTTTGTTTGTTTGTTTTTTTGGTTTTTTGAGACAAGGTTTCTCTGTGTAGCCTTGGCTGTCCTAGACTCCCTTTGTAGACCAGGCTGGCCTCGAACTCACAGTGGTCCACCTGCCTCTGCCTCCCGAGTGCTGGGATTAAAGGCGTGCGCCACCACACCCGGCTGCTTTTCTCTTATTACTGTTATGCTAACCCCATTCACTACTGCTCAGCACTCTGGCCTGCCCTTTGTTTGAAAGAAGGGTCTTGCTATACAGCCTTGGCTGTCCTGGAACTCACTATGTAGACTAGACTGGCCTTGAACCCAGATCACCGGCCTATCTCCTGAGTACTGTGATTAAATGTGTGCTCTACCATGTCCCATCCCTCCTATTTCTACCCAAGGGTTTCTTTTCTTTCTTTCTTTTTTGTCTTTTGTTTTTGTTTTTGTTTTGAGACAGAGTTTCTCTGTGTAGCCTTGGCTGTCCTGGACTCAGAACAGGCTGGCCTCGAACTCACAGTGATCCGCCTGCCTCTGCCTCCTGAGTGCTGGGATTAAAGGAATGCTCCACCTCCACCTGGTGACTACTCAAGGGCTTTTGTACTCATTTTTGTTCCTCTGGGCATTTTCTCCAGCACAGGACATATTCTAGTCATTCAGACCTCAGCTCAAATATTCTCTTTTTAATGAAGCTTTCCTGAGCCACTGTTCCTAACCCTGAGCCTGGCAGAAGGCACTGCTCATTTGCTACCTGCTCACTACATTTCTGTCTCTCTGGAGTGTATGTCTAGGACACCATAGGCTAGTATATCTGCTTTTTCAGTACTATCTGTAGACAAGGTAGGTACTTCGAGGTGGGGGTGGGATGTCTAACTTTGTACTGAGGCTGGCTTTAATTTTTCAGCAATCCTTCTGACTCAGCCTCCTAAATACTATGATTAGAGGTTTGAGTCACTATGCTCAGCTTAAAAAATACTTGATTGAAGCAGGGTGCAATGGTGTAAATAAAAGGGGTGAATGAATGAATATAATAGCCTCTGTAGCAGAGAGCAGATCCTGTCACACTTACAATCAGACATAAGAGTAGTTAAAAAAATAAAGACCCTGGCCTGCTAAGAGCTGATGGAGGGAGCCAGGACAAACCATGGCTTTGCCAGATTCCAATGCCAACACCTAGAGTCTCAAGGCCAGCTCAGCTTATCTGACTCCAGCCAACCCACGGATAATTTCATAGGGATGAACCAAAACCAGGGACCGCCATGGCTTCTACTTTACGTCCTTCTATTGTCAGAATGTCCACACTGGGACCTGTAGGGGATGTAAAGATTCCTGACATATATGAGCCTCTACCCTATTACAGCAGACTCTTCTTTTCTTTCAGTTTCTTGGAGCTAAGAAAAAAGTTGGTGAGCAACAGAAACAATGTATGAAGACAGATGACTCATTTGCCAATGCACCTGAGATCTAAAATGTATTAACTTAATTCGGTTTATAGTACAATGTAACAGCTCTTATTTTGATAGCCCTTTTCATACCCCAATGAAAATCTGAACATGCCATACAAAAAGAAACTTTAGAATGGTTGAATACACAGAGCTAGGTTTCCACAATAAATCCCACTGATACTTGAAAGACAAAAAAAAAAAGCACAGCCTCCCTTCCTCCATCTCTTTCCTTTATAATGACGTCTTTTTAGGTGTAATTTTGCTGTTGTCAGTCTTTAACTTTCTCCCACACAGGTTCTCTCCCCAGGCTGTTAGCAACAAAAACTCGAACATGAAAGGGGTGGGACGCATTTGTTTTCCTGTACACATCTTTGATCACACCAGAGATGAAAGAATACTCACTCGCGCAGCTTTTCAGAACGAGCTCTTGATTCCAGTTTGTAAGACAGATGAACAACATGAACAGAGAAGCTTACACATCTCCCCTGAGTGTCAAGGGCCCAAGTTTAACTCGCTATTAAAATCAAAATGCTGCCCTGCTAGACCAGGCCTGGAACAGCGTGTGAAGCTCTGCACTGGGTCCTCCAAATTACCCTCCCCATCCTCCCTGTCACACTTCTCGAAGCTGTGCACGAAGACAAAGCGTATTTGGCACAGCAATGAACATTTCGATTACTCTAGCAAGGGCATAGTCTTGGCATGAGAACTATTCTGATTGTGGCTCTACAAACAAAGTTTAGCCTTTAATCCTAGCACTTGGGAGGCAGAGGCAATTGGATCTCTGAGTTCTGTGAGGCCAGACAGATGGATGGACCAGCAGTTAAGAGTACTTGGTGCTCTTGCCGAGGACTGCAGTTCAGTTCCCAGCAGCCACTTGGTGGCTCACAAGCATTTGTAACTGCAGTTCCAGGAGCTCAGACGCCATCTTCTAGCTTCATCGGGTGCAGCATGCATGTGGCACACATACATACACATGCAGGCAAATACTCATATGCATAAAATAAAAATGTATAAATCTTAAAAAAAAAAAAAAAAAAAAAGGTTAGTTCTGGATTCTGGCTGACCTGGGTCTCGGTGCTGCCACTCTCCCAGTGTAACCTAAGCCTCTGTGCTCTTACAGAGTGAGGACTGCAATAGTAACTGAGGACGGTGAAGAGGCTGGAATGAACTGTGATGCTCTGAGCACTGAGACTGGTGTAGAACAAGTACGAGACAAATGAAGCCAAGAAACAGAGTCGCCATCTCAACTGGGTGAGTCTGCTTTTATTGGAGGAGTGAGGGGCCTCAACCTTTCTGTGGGATGAAGGTTGAGCGCTCTTAAGAGGGGCTGAGGGACATACACACACATATATATATAGGTAGCTACTGGAAAGTTACAGCTATGTTTTTGTGGTTTAACAGGAGGCAGGGTACCTCAGCGCATTATCTGTACAGGCAGAGGGGACAGGTCAGGCTGGGGCCAAGCAATTGTTTTGCCAGTACAGCCTTACTCAATTCTCTATGACTGGAGGCTATGACCCAATGACAAGGACACAGGAACTGAGAGTGGTAGTTTTCATCACTCAGATGATTAGAACAATTACTACTGGAGGAGGAATACATTAATAAGTATGTTGGGCTTTATGACTGACTGCTCTCTGCCCAGGCCGAGACAATGCAATGAACTAATGATTCTCATCTTTGGCTTAAGCACCAGAGTCATCCTGAGAGACTTAGCACTGCCAAGTCCCTCCTGAAGAGTCTGAGCCGCTAGAGGTAGTTCACAGGTATGTTTTTCAAAAGCTTGCCTGTGATTTAGTTGAGAAGGACTGAACTCTACAACATGAGGACAATACCCCACTGTTGCCTAAACTGATGGAGGGTAGGTCTTCCTTGCCCCATCTTTAAAGGAAATGAAAGGCAGCGAGGAGTGCCAGGCATCCACTACCCCTGGTGTGGTCCTACATTTTGTAGGTATTGACTCTCATCCAAATCTAGCCTCTCTTGCTGGTTCTCCTTAGGACCAGGTAACGGCCCCTTTGATCCTTTCTTTTGGGACTTAATTGGGGTGGGGAATGATCATCATTTTGTGACTGTATGTATGTATGTATGTATGTATGTATGTATGTATGTATGTATGTCAGTCATTGATTTTTGAGATAGGCTGGCCCTGAACCCATGATTCTCTTGCCTCCACCTCCAAGTGCTGGGATTACAGGCATGAGTCAACAAACCCAGCTCAAGATTTTGTAACTTACTACAAGTTGTACAACTGGTTCCCTTTCTTTATCACTCTTGAATTTTACTTATCATTCTTCCTTCCTTTAGGGTTGTGGGTGTTTCAAAGGCAATAACATCCAGGAGAGTGCTTGGTAAACCGTGAAGCTATTTGCCAGCATGATGTAGGTAAACAATAACGAAGTGCTCATGAATCAGACAATCTGTAAAATGATCTTTGCTAGTTCATCTTTATTGACATTTCGATATTACTGTTTCTTTTTTTAAACCCCAAGAACAATTTTTATTAAGAGTTTAAGAAAGGAAGGAAGGAAAAAAAACAAAAAACAAAACCAAAAACAGTATGATTCAAGTTAAAATCCTGGCAGCTGCCAGGAGGAGTCATGGTGCTTCAGTTAGTCATGGGAGAGAAAGAGCTTGTTAAAAGAGGATGGAGCACAGCTAGGAATGGAGGTGGCTGGTGAGCGGAGGAAGGAGCCCCTAAAGTCAGTATTACCATCTTATCATATCCAGTACTTTTGCTGACCTGTGTTTTTCATAGTGCAGTGTAAACTCTGAATGAGCTATAGCCAGCAAGGTAAAATATGATGAAGCCTAGAGTTTCAACTGACATGAGCAACTAAGTCCTTGGCTTAAAAACACTTGTTTTCCCTCCTATATCCATGGCCTGCCTTTCTTTCTTTCTTTCTACAAATCTGTCTCATTTTCTGCAGACTGGGAGGCGGAACCTTCGCTAGCTAGGCTTATCCTCATCATTATGCTCTGTGGCCAGTACCCAGCCCCTTCTTTGTAGGTGAGCTGGCCTTGAGTTCACAGTCTTCCTGTGCTAGCCTCCCGAGGGCTGGACCACAGTACCATCATGGCCATCTCCATTTCTAGCCCCACCCCCCACCCCCCTTGGAGACAGGGTCTCATTATGTATCTCTGGGTATCCTGGAACTTTCCACATCAATGTCTCTCAAGCTGTGGGTTACAAACCCCAAAAGACCATGAGAAAACCCAAATATTTACAGTAGGATTCATAACAGCAGCAAAATTACAGGTATGAAGTAGCAATGAAAATAATTTTTATGGTTGGAGGTCACCACAATGTGAGGATCTATATTAAAGGGTCACAGCATTAGGAAGGTTGAGAACCACTGCTCTGGGTAGACCAGGATGGTGTTTAACTCAGAAACCCTCCCTCCGTTGTGTTCTCAGTGCTGGGATTAAAAGTGGAAAGCACTACACAGCAATTATTTTTGAGACAGGGATACTATGAAGTTGTATTTATCCTGTTTACCTTTCTCCTGACCCATACAAAAAGTTTTTAACTTTTTCCTTTTCATTATTTTATTATGTTTATGAGTAATTTGGCTGCATGTATGTTTGTGTATCACAAGCATGCCTAGTGCCTATGGAAGCCAGAAGAAGGCATTACATCTTCTGAAATTAGAGTTATAGACAGTTCTAAGTTGTTATGTGGATGCTGGGAATTGAACCTGGGTCCTTTGGAAGAGCAGCCACAGCTTTTCTCACCCCCACTCCCGCCTCCACCCCAGCACAGGACAGAGTTTCTCTGTGTAGCCTTAGCTGTCCTGGACTCACTTTGTAGACCAGACTGGCCTTGAACTCATAGACATCTGCTTGCCTCTGCCTCCCTGAGTGCTGGGATTATAGGAGTGTGGCACCAAGCCTGGATCACAGCTGTTTTCTTTTGAGACAGGGTTTCTCTGTATAGCCCCGGTTATTCTGGAACTTACTCTGTAGATCAGACTATCCTTGAACTAAGAGATCTACATGTATCTGCCCCCTGAGTGCTGGGATTGAAGGCATCTGCCACCACAGGCTGGCAAGCAGCCACTGCTCTTAAACATTGAGTTATCTCTCCAGTATCTCTCTCTACAAATAGTTTTAATATGTATTTTATGTTCCAAGTTCCTGTGCTATAATATGGGAGAAACTGAAAAGCAAACAAACCAACATAGTGTCCTTATGAAATATCTCATAATGGAGGAGAAAGGAAATGAACTACGGGTGAGGAAATGGCTCAGTAGATACTGTGCTTGCTGCATAAGCATGAGTTGGGATCCCAGCACTGGCATAAAGTCAGGCACGGTGGCATCTGTGAACCCACCCCTGGCTCTGTGTGTGTGTGTGTGTGTATGTGCAGGTAAATCCTGGGAGCTCACTGTCTAGCTAACCTGGTTAAAACAGGAAACTCTGGGTTAAGTTAGAGACTCTGTCTCAAAAAATAAGTGGAAGGGGCTGGTGAGGCATCCTAGCAGGCAGAGGTTTGACACCGAGCTCAAGGACTGGGGTCTGAGCTCTAGGACTCACCATAGAAACACAGACCTCATGCCCCAAAGCTGTCTCCCTCACACAGAATAAATAAACAAAATGTAATTTAAAAATATAAGGTGGCCGGGCGGTGGTGGTGCACGCCTTTAATCCCAGCACTCGGGAGGCAGAGGCCACCTGCCTCTGCCTCCCAAGTTTTGGTATTAAAAGCGTGTGCCACGCTGCCTGGTAAGTGCTGTGTTTTAAAAGTATTAGCTGCTACGAGAAAAGAACATTTTATTTTATTTTTTGAGACAGAGTTTCTCTGTGTAGCCTTGGCTGTCCTGAACTCACTTTGTAGACCAGGCTGGCCTCGAACTCACAGTGATCCACCTGCCTCTGCCTCCCGAGTGCTGGGATTAAAGGCGTGCACCACCACGCCCGGCCTGAAAAGAACATTTTAAAAAGTAGGTGATACCATTGAAACACAAATGGGACATTATGTGCACTGACTTCCTATCTTTTTTTCCTAAAGAATTCTTTTGTTGTTTTGTTTTGTTTTTTTGAGACAGGATTTCTCTGTGTAGCCTGGCTGTCCTGGAACTCACTCTGTAGACCAGGCTAGCCTCAAATTCAGAGATCTGACTGCCTCTGCCTCCCATGTGCTGGGATTACAGGCGTGCGCTACTACCACCTGACCCTATCTCTTCTTCTTTTTTTATGATATGGAGAGGTTTATTATAGGAGCCTGGGAGGAGAAGGAAGAGGGGAACGCCCCAGGGAGAGAGAGACAGAGAGAGACAGAGAGATAGGAACAGTAGGAGAGGAAGAGAAGAATGAGAGAGAAAGAGGAGGGTATCATTGCTTTTTCTTTTTCTTTTTTTTTTTCTTTTTTTGGTTTTTTGAGACAGGGCTTCTCTGTGTAGCCTTGGCTGTGCTGGACTCCCTTTGTAGACCAGGCTGGCTTCGAACTCACAGCGATCTGCCTGCCTCTGCCTCCCGAGTGCTGGGATTAAAGGCGTGCGCCACCACCGCCCGGCTCTTTTTCTTTTTTTAAGACAGGGTTTTTCTGTGTAGCCTTGGTTGTCCTGGACTCACTTTGTAGACCAGGCTGGCCTCGAACTCACAGTGATCTGCCTGCCTCTACCTCCTGAATGCTGGGATTAAAAGCGTGCGCCACTATGCGCGGCTCTTCTTCAAAGGGGATTGTTTTTATTTTAATTTTTTTTTCAAGATAGGGTTTTCTCTGGGTAGTCCTGGCTGTCCTGGACTTGCTTTATATACCAGGCTGGCCTCTGCCTCCCTGAGTGCTGGGATTAAAGGCAGCATTCGCCACCATACCTGGTTCTTAATTCTGAGTTTTGAGATAGTCTCTTTACATAGTTCTGACTGTCCTGGAACTATGTAGACCAGGCTAGCCTTGAATTTAGAGATCCATCTACCACTGCCTCCCAAGTGCTGAGATTAAACATGTGCTATCGTGCCCAGCTTCCAAAGTGAAAATTTAAAAACCAAAATATGACCATGTCTTTCATGATCTTTGTGTTAAATATACCTCTTGTTGTTATGGTTTTAAAAGCTGTTTTTATCTAAGTTGTATGAGTGCTTTGCCTGCATGTATTCATGTCTGGTGCTTGGGAGGCTGAAGGTGTCAGATCCCCTGGAAACACCGGAGTTAAAGATGGCTGTGAGCCACCATGTGAGTGCTGTTGAGTGCTGTGAATCAAATCTGGGCTCTTTGGAAGAGTGGCCAGTGCTCTTTTTCTTTCTTTTCTTTCTTTCTTTCTTTCTTTCTTTCTTTCTTTCTTTCTTTCTTTCTTTCTTTCTTTCTGTCTCTCTCTCTCTCTCTCTCTCTCTCTCTCTTTCTTTCTTTCTTTCTTTCTTTCCGAAACAGGGTTTCTCTGTGTAGCCTTGGCTGACCTGGACTCCTTTGTAGACCAGGCTGGCCTTGAACTCACAGTGATCTGTCTGCCTCTGCCTCCTGAGTGCCGGGATTAAAGGCGTGTGCCACCATGCCTGGCTCTGAGCCATTTCTTAGCCCCTATTTTTTGTATTTTTGTAGCTGAGGCTGTCTTTGATGCAAGAATGTTTGCCTTAGCTTCCTAAGTGCTAGGATACTGTTGGAAATTGTATTTTGCTTCCTATTCCTACCCATATTTTCTTGGTCTAGAATAAAATTCATCCCATCCCTATCTTCTGTACTGAATTCAGAAGTATTTATGGAGGGGCCTGCTATATTCCAAGTAGTAACCTAGGCACCAAACACACAACATTGAACATAATAAAATTTCGAGCCCTCATGTGGCTTACATTTTAGTGAAGTCAGAAAAACAGCGAACCAATATGCCATCATATATATTGCTTTATATATCATATATACAGTTAATATATATTCAGGGGCTGGAGAGATGGCTCAGTGGTTAAGAGCACTGTCTGCTCTTCCAAAGGACCCAGGTTCAATTCCCAGCAACCACACAGCTCACAACTGTCTGTAACTCCAGTTCCAAGTGATCTGACACCCTCACGCCAATGTACATAAGAAAAAAATAAAATAAATAAAAAGACTATGTATTCAGCCAGGTATGGTGGTCACGCCTTTAATCCCAACACTTGGGGGGCAGAGGCAGGTGGATCCTTGTGAGTTCAGGGCCAGCCTGGTCTACAAAGGGAGTCCAGGACAGGCAGGGCTACACAGAGAAACCCTGTCCTTTTTTTTTTTTTTTTCCGAGACAAGGTCTCTCTGTGTAGCCTTGACTGTCCTGGACTCACTTTGTAGTCCAGGCTGGCCTCGAACTCACAGCCATCCGCCTGCCTCTGCCTCCCGAGTGCTGGGATTAAAGGCGTGCGCCACCATGCCTGGCTAAAAGTATGGTTTTTATATGCCAGAAGGTGATATATTTTAGATACGGTAGTTGAGAGGAAGTCTCATGTGAGCAACCTGAGCAAAAACCTGGCAGAGACAAGCGAGTGAGTCAGGCTGGTGTTTGTAGGAAAGCATTCCTGGCACAAAGAAAGGCCCTCAGGCAAGAGCCGATCCTGGAACAGCAAAGAGGCCACTGTGTCAGCGACTGTGGGGGCAACTGAGCTCCTGAGGGCCTTATAAGGATCTGGGCTTTTGCTCTGACAGGTGAGAGCTACTGGAAGTTTTGGGCAGAGCTGGTGACAGTATTGGACATAACCTTTACGGGAACACTCTGGCTGCAAAACTGAGGCTACAGTGAGTAAGGCGAGGAGGGCCTTACCACGAGACGGAGGGAGACAGGTTAGGAGGCTCCTGTGAAACGTAGGCAAAGAGCCAGCGATGGCTGCCTGGCTTCATGGTGGTGACAGCGGAGATGGTGAAAAGGCTGAATGCTGAGTATATTTTGAAGCAATCCAATAAAAAATGTGAGAAAGAATAGTCAAGGATAATTCCAAGATTTCTTTTCTTTTCTTTCTTTCTTCTTCTTTATTTTTTAGAGACTTATTTTCTGTGTATACAGTGTTCTGCCTACATGTTTGCCTGCACACCAGAATTGGGCACCAGATCTCATTTTAGATGGTTGTGAGCCACCACCATGTGGTTGCCGGGAATTGAACTCAGGATCTCTGGAAGAGCAGCCAGTGCTCTTAACCACTGAGCCATCTCTCCAGCTCCCAAGACTGAACATATATATGCATGAGATGTTTGCCTGCATATATGTATATATGTATGTGTACCATATGTGTGTCTGATACCTGTGGCAGTGAGAAGAATGTATCAGATTCCTTAGAACTGGAGTTATGGATGGTTGCGAACCACCATATAGGTGCTGGGAACTAGAAGAGCAACAAATGCTCTTAACCAATGTGCCCCAAGTGCAAGGTTTCTGTATTAACGTGTCTAAGGAAGACAATGACCCCTGCTGTTGGGTGGGCAAGTTTGGAGAGGGATCGGGAGAGCAGTTTTAGATATGTAGTTGCGTAAGTTTGACACACTTATCAGAAGCCAAATGGAGAGAAATATCAAGAGACCTGAACATGTTGAGTCTCAAACTCAGAGACAAGATATAGGGTGGCAACGGAATCCTGGACCCGTCAGCATATTTATTGTCAAGTGTAGATAGGATCATTATCAATGGCTTGATAACACATAGAAAAAGACAGCCACTGGGCTCCAGGACACAGCAGCTCTTTTTTTTTTTTTTTAAAGATTTATTTATTATATATTATTATGTATACAGTGCTCTGCCTGCATGTACAACTGCATGCCAGAAGAGGGCATCAGATCGCATTATAGATGGTTGTGAGGCACCATGTGGTTGCTGGGAATTGAACTCGGGACCTATGGAGGTGCACTCAGTGCTCTTAACCTCTGAGCCGTCTCTCCAGCCCCCCACAGCAGCTCTTAAAGCTCACTGAGCTCAAGATCCCCTCACACTATTTTTTCTTGTTTATTTATTTACTTTCTTTACTTGATCTTAATTTATCTTACCATGTAGCCAAGCCTGCTTGGTACTGTTTGACCCAGGCTGGCCGTCACCTTACAGCATTCCTCCTTCCTCAGTCTTTTGGGTGCTGTGATTACAGGCACTTACCACCAATTCTTTCAATTCCTTTAATTATTATTTTTGTGTGTGTGCACACAAATGCACAAATAAATGCCATGGTGCATATGTGGAGGTCAGAAGACAACCTTTGGCAATCAGTTCTGCCCTTCTTCCTTGGGTTGGGCAAGAGCCTTTATCCATGGAGTCATCCTACTAGCCTAACTAATATCCCCCCCCCCCATTCAAGACAGGGTTTTTCTGAGTAGCCTTGGCTGTCCTGGACTCACTTTCTAGACCTGGCTGGCCTTGAACTCACAGAGATCTGCCTGCCTCTGCCTCTGCCTCCTGGAGTGGTGGGACCACAGGTTTGCGTCACTGTGCTGGGTTTTATTATGTCATTATTATGTTCTGATATAACCAAGTGAAATACGGGAAAAACATATCCACTCTAGTCAGAGCAGACTACAGGAGTCAAAACCCCAAAGCTAGGAATAGAATAGGGTGTGGCTGGACAAGAATGGCCTTGTGAAGGTATGCTGCTGTTGTTGCTTTTCTTTCTGTAGTGTTGAGGATTGAACCCAGGGCACGCTAGGCAAGCACTTCGTCACTGAGACATCTCCAACCCTTTTTTCTTTCTTTTTTAAAAATAATTTTATTTACATTGGTGTTCTGTTTCCATGTACATCTGTGTGAGGGTGTCAGATCCCCTGGAACTGGAATCACAGACACTTGTCAATGTAGGTTCTGGAACTTGAACCCGGGGTCCTTTGGAAGAGCAGCTAGTTGAGCTCTTAACTGTTAAGCAACCTCTCCAGCCTCAACCCCTTTTTCTTGAAATTAAAATATATTTTATGAGCCAGGTGTCGTAGCACATGCCTTTAATCCTAGCACTCGGGAGGCTGAGACAGGGGATCGCTGTGAGTTCAAGGTCAGGCGGGTCTACAAAGTGAGTCCAGGACAGCCAAAGGAAACCCTGCCATGAAAAAAACAAAAAATCATTAAAAAAATTCTATTTATTATTGTATATATGTGTGATATGTGTGCCGGTGGCTATGCCACCCTCACCTGTGTAGAAGTCAGAGGACAACTTTGTGGCCTTCATTCTGTCTTTCCATATCTCAGTTTGTCAGGCTGGCATTGTTGGTAGAAGGGCAAGGGCCCATTGAGCCAGCTCTCATCTGCCCAACTCTTTTTCAGAGGCTGTAAAAGAGCAGCTGTCATGGTGCATGCCTATATTCTCAGCAGGTGGGAGGTGTGCAGGAGGACTGAAGATAAATTGAAGGGAGATTGGCACTGGCCACCGAGCCCCGAAACCTCAGTTCAATCCCCAGGCCCCACACTGGTGAAAGAAGAGAAACCACAAGTTGTCCACTGTGCCGGAGATGGGGAACTTTTGCTTGGTGTTTCTCCTCCGGTAAAACAAAGCAGTAGGCTGCCCCCTTTTCTGGATTCAGGGTGATTTGCCACAGTAGGGCATCCAGCAGGAACTCGGTCCCCGCGAGCCGGACGGGGCGGGGCCTTCCGGGGCCGCGCCCCGAGACTCACCTGAGCTAGGAGCGGTGACTCACCTGCCCTCCGCCCGCTGGCCCAGGCGGCCCGCTGTTCCCTGAGTCTCCGCCCCTCCTCCCCGTCGGGGGTCCCGGTCTGCGCGCCCGGACGTTAGACGAAAAGGACTTCGGGGGGCGGGGGGTCCCGGCCGGGAGTTGCGGGCTACCTTCCGGGTGGGAAGCTCTCCGCAGAAGGCGCCGGCCGCGCCTGGCCGGGACGGGCGGCTGGTGGAGGCCGTGGGAGGCGCCGGGAAGAGCGCGCGGAGGGAGGTGCCGGGAAGGGCGGGCGCGGCGCGGGGCGGGCCGGGGGCGGGGGCGCAGGGCGGCCCATTTCCTCCTGGGAGCCGGACGGGCGGGAGACAAAAGCGGCGGCCGTCGGCTTGGCGCCTCAGGACTCGTCCCGTGCTGCGTCCCGCTCGCCGCAGGTAACTCTTCGTACCTTCCCTCGGGGCGCGCGCGGGGACCACCCCCCGCCCGGTGGGGACGCGGGTCACCCCAACCTGGGGTGACGGCGCAGGCTCTCGGCGGCCGCCGCCCTACAGCGCCGGGCTAGGGCGGCTTCCCCGAGCTGCCTGGGCCTGGGCGGCCGGGCGGGCGGAGCCCGAGGCTCGGGAAGCAGAGCGACGGCCGCGCGCCGCGCCTCCTTGGAAAAACTTTTCTCCCTCTTTTCTAAACTTTATTCCCCGAGCGGGGAGCGCGCGCGGGACGGGTGTCGCGCCTCGGGCGGCCTCCCCAGCTGAGGGGCGGTCACGGCGGGTCCCTGGCGGCCGGACAGTGGGGTGTTTTAAGGGGCGCGGTGGTTCCCCGGGTTTGTGCTGGCCGCTCCCCTCCCCCACCCCCGCTGCTGAAACTTGGGCGTTTGCGAGACCAGAGGTCGGAAGAGCCGACATTCCAGCCCCGACCCTAGGAGTCCCGGAGTCGTAGCTTCCTGTTCGCCGGCGCTCTTGTCCTTAAGGTGCGCCACACCCGTGTGGACTTGTGGCAATCAGTTTATCTTTACTTTAAAAATTACTCAGCCTCCCTTCTTCCTGCGTAGCTTGACTGACTTTACTCGTAGTTTTCGGGAGTGGCGTTAGAGTTACTGACTTTGGGTTACCGAGAGCTTGTTAAGTTGCTAAGTAGCCCAGGCTGCCCTGGAAAATTCAGTCTCCCGAGGGCGGGCATCGCATCGCAGTGGTGCCATGTAATGCCCCGCCTTTCTACTTTAAAAGGAACTTGTTGATGTGTGTGTAGAACTTGGGTGGGTGGGTGGGTGGGTGGGGGATGTTGACCTTGGTTTGCAAGCAGTGGCCACCCCAATAATTAAGTCAGCGGTTGGCTCAGGTCGACGGTTGATACCCTCTTATATTCTGCATCTTCATAACATTTGTTTTATTTTTAAATGTGTGTTTTGTATAGAATTTACAATAGTTTATGATGTAACCTATGCTTACATGATTGTATTGTGTATTGTATCTTTATGATACGTGTTTTGACAAGGATATTTTGTATTTAGCATTGGTTTTTAAAGACCACAGGTGGATGGTTCTTTAAGAAATGGGAATTTGTTTTGTTTTTACAAAAGGATTGAGTGGGGAAATCATTCGTAGCCTCTGCTCAGTTGTTCCTGACTTACTGAGTTACAAAATAGGTTTTAAAAATCCTCTTTCTCTGAAGACTGGAAGCTTCTCTAGTAGTGTCTTAATCTTTTTTTCCAGATCGGATCTCACTATGAAGCCTCAATCTAGCTTAAGCTTCTTGAGTGTTGGGTTCAGATGTATGCCAACACACCTGTCTGGGCCATAGTGCAAAACAGTAGTGCAAACAACAGAAGCTTGTGGAGGCATGGATGAGAGTGTCAATAAGTTTATGAGAATAAGTGTGGGAGTTCTGGAAGGTGGTGGCTTTAGAACCTGTTAAAGCATGAATGAGTTGAAGTCGTGTGACATAAGTGGAGAAAAAGCATGAAAGGGCATTTGAGTGGAATCGTGATTTTTTTTTCTCCTGTTTTTTTCCCCCCCTTTACTCTCCCCCCCCAACCCTTTCCTGCATATGATTCTATCCTGAGCTGACGATTGGTTTTTAGCACCAGGTATGTGGTACCACCTCCCATCCCATCAAATATATTATATAGTTATTAGAGATGATGGGTGTGTGTGTTTTGAGACAGGGTTTCGAGGGGTGTCTTTTTTTCTTCCTAGTTGAGCATCACTTACTGCCTTGTGCCTTCTCTCATCAAACCGCACCCCCTACCACTGTGGTGTTGGAGAGCCAAACCTAGGGCCCTGTGCATGCCAGGCAGGCAGGTGCTCTACCATAGAGCTGCACACCCCCTGCCTGTCATCCACCTCAGCCGCTAACAGCCGCCCTCCTTATTTTGATGAGTGTAGATATCTCTCTTGACCCACATGGACCTCTGTATGTCTGGAAATTAAAAAAAAAATTTTTTTTTAAAAATTTTAAGAAACTCACATTAGTGACAGTACAGATGCTGTATGAGGAGAAAAGTCTTTCTGGAATGACAGGTGAGGCAACGCATTATGGTCAAACTGCTTTTTTGGGCAATTGAGCTTTCTTTGACTTTATCCCTTTTTTTCTACCCAAACCTGATCAGTGACAGAATTCTCTCTTTAGTGTTTCATTTGCATGCCTTTCTTTTGCTTCCACTCCAGTTTTAGACTTTTTGTTTCGTTTTTGTTTTTTTGAGATGGGTTTCTCTTACAGTCCTGGCTGTCCTGGACTTGCTTGTAGGGCCTCCAGCTCACAGGGACCCCCTCCTTCTGCCAGCTAGCGCCCGGTCAAAGGTGTGCATCACCACTCCCGTCGTAAGGCTTTTATTTTAACCTTTTCAAAATTGAAGTATGGTTAGAAAAAAGTGTTCAAATTATGATCACTTGTTCAGTGAATTCATATAAACTGAACGTCATGTTTATACACTAAGAAACAGCTAACTGTTCACACCCCTGGAATGTCCACTGCCAGTTGACTTTATTTGTCCTTCAGTGTCTGTGTTTTGAAACCAGGTCATACTGTGCTGCTTAGGGTGATTGAGCTCTTAGTTTGTAAAAGAAAAAAGAAAGCCGCCTCGGTGGCTCACGCCTTTAATCCTAGCACTGGGGAGGCAGAGGCAGAGGCAGGTGGATCCATGTCAGTTCAAGGCCAGCCTGGTCTACAAAGTGATTATACAGAACAGCCATGACTATACAAAGAAACCCTGTCTTGAAAAACAAAAAACAAAACAAAACAAAAAAGAAAAAAGAAAGCCCTTTAAAAAAATACGCATTTTAAGCCGGGCGTGGTGGCGCACCCCTTTAATCCCAGCACTCGGGAGGCAGAAGCAGGTGGATTGCTGTGAGTTCGAGGCCAGCCTGGTCTACAAAGTGAGTTCAGGACAGCCAAGGCTATACAGAGAAACCCTGTCTCGAAAAACCAAAAAAAAAAAAAAAAAAAAAAAACCAAAAAAAAAAATAGGCATTTTATTAATTTGTGTGTTTTTGTGCACAAGTGTGGTGGTCAGTGGACCACTTGTTTAAGTTGCTTCTTTTCTAATCTGTGGGTCCCAGTGATCCAGGCTCGGTGGCAGGTGCCTTTGCCTGCTGAGCCGTCTTGGCAGCCTAGAGTTTCCATACTTGGTTTTGAAGCTTAATGGTATGCAACTGTGCTGGTAAGTCTTGTTATGGTAGGATTTAAGATCTTTTAATTTTTAGCCTTTAGATTTTCAGACCAATTCCTTTCCATTAATTTTTTTGGGGTGTGGCAGGGGCTGATTTAATGGCTTATACTGCTGAAGCAGAATTGAGTTCAAAGCCAGCCTGATGATGTACATAGGGAGTTTCAGGAGTGCATAGAGTAAGGTTCTGACTTAGAACAAAATTTTTTTATAATTACATTTACACACATGTGCATGTACACACACTCGGACACACATACACACACACACACACACGTACATACGTACATACTCATGTACAAGTGAAGATAGAGGACAGCTTTTGTGAATTGGCTCTCCTTCCGCCATGTGGTTCCTGGGCACCCAACTCAGATTGTCAGTATTATTAGTGAGTGCTCTTACCCAGTGAGCCGCCTGGGAGCCTTTAATTCTTATTTTTGAGACAGTGTCTCAGATAGCTCAGGACGGTCTCAGCTTGTTCTATAGCTGCAGATGACCTAGAACTTCTGAAACTCTTGTCTCCACCACTGAGTGCTACAGTTACGGGGTTCACCTCCAGATTTATGTGGTACTGGCAATCAAACCCGGGGCCTCCTGCATGCCAGACAATCCTTACTAACGGAGCTGCAACACTCTTGTCTACCAGACTGATTTCCTGTTGTAAGTTGTTCCCTGTCCTTTGTATCCTACCCTGGGTCTTTTGCCATTTTGTTGGAATGTTTTGATATAAATGTTTCTCTACCCCTCCAAAACCTGACTAACTCCTTCCCACCATTGCAGAAAGGATCAAAAATTCCTAAAAGCTGTACTGATAAATGGAAGTATTATTTACTATCCTTCATTTATTTTTAGGATATTTATTTTATTTTATTCTATGTGTATGCACCTGAATGTATGTGCATCATGTGTGTCCATAGAGAGGTCAGGTTAGAACAGGTGTCTGGTCTCTTGGAATGAGAGTTATAGACAGTTGTGAGCCACCATGTGGTGCAGGGAACCAGTGATTTTTTTTTTTTTTTTTTTTTTTGGTAAGATGTGCACAACAAAAATCACCGCTTAATTTTTTTTTTTAGCGTATGTTTATTGACTTTAAGGTTTTTTTGTTTGTTTGTTTGTTTGTTTGTTTTTTGAGACAGGGTTTCTTTGTGTAGCCTTGGCTGTCCTGGACTCCCTTTGTAGACCAGGCTGGCCTCGAACTCATAGCCATCCACCTGCCTTTGCCTCCCAAGTGCTGGGATTAAAGGCATGCGCCACCATGCCCAGCTATTGACTTTAAGTAAATGCACATTATTATGCAATCTCTGCCAGTTCCAAGGAATTCTGTGGGGCCACCAGGGCCAACAGAGTAACAGTCTGCATGAGGCAAGAAGGAAATCCAGTTCAGCACAGCTCAGCTGGTGTTGGTCAAGCCACTGGGCAATTTATTGTAGGCATATTTAAATACAGTACAATTCGGAAAACGTCTCCTGGTTCTCTAGATCTGCTTCCATTAGTTCAGAGTGAATTCCTACTTCTTACAGTAGCTTCTCGTCCACTGCTCTCCTGGCCTGGGCAGCTAACCGTTCTGTTTGTCTCTTTGAATTTGACCACTTTTTTGGTGTGCTCTCCCCCTTTTCTCCTCTTTTTCTTTCTCATTCTTTGCCATTTTTATATGTTATGGGTGTATGGGTGATTGCCTGTATGGATATCTGTGCACCATGTGCTTGGTGCCAGATGAGGGTGTTGGATTTCTGTTGGGAGCACAAAGGCCCTTGTACTCACAGATGGCACTAGGGAACCAGGAATGCACACCGCGGCAGGCTGCTGCAGGAATGTTCTTTTTTTTTTTTTTTTTTTTTTTTAAAGACAGGCTTTCTCTGTGTTAGCCTTGGCTGTCCTGGACTCGCTTTGTACACAGGCTGAACTCACAGCGATCTGCCTGCCTCTGCCTCCCGAGTGCGGGGACACGGTTGGTCTTTTGAAAGGAAACATATCTAGCTGGGGCAGTTGCGCATGCCTGTAAACCCAGTACTTTAGGAGGCAGAGCCAGGCAGATCGCTGTGAGTTCGAGGCCAGCCTGGTCTACAAAGTGAACCACGACAGCCAGGGCTACACAGATAGAGAAACCTTGTCTAAAAACAAACAAACAAACAAACAAAACAAAACCCAAAATAAACAGAAAAAGGAAAAGCTGTATAACCTGTTTTCTGTGCAGAAGGCTGGGAGTTGTGGCTAGGCCATTGCAAGCCCGCACACCCAGGACCGGAGATGATTAATGGTCTGGGTGACTTTTGTGTTATCTGTATAGTAAGCTTCCACAACCAGGACTGGAGGTGGCTAACAGCCCAAATGACCTCCGTATTGTGTCTGTGCCTGAGACCACACCAGATCTTCCCCCAAATACCTTAAGATAGTACATGTAGCCCATTTCTAGGACCTGAGAAGTGACATGTACTTTGAGAATAGTGTGGATGTAATTACACCTTGTACACAGGAGATTGTGTTACACCAGGAACCTCCCCCCCAAGTTGTACTGTACTTAAATACCCTAAAATAAACTGCCCACTGTCAGACTCTAGAAGTTTGAACCAACACCAACTACTGAATTGTATTGAACTGGGTTTCCTTCTTGCCCCCTGTGTATTGTTACTCTGTTGGCCTCGGTGGTCACAGAAACCCCCACAGATTTCCCTGGACCTGGCAGTTAAAGAGCACTGAGCTACTATGTGGGTGTTGGGCATTGAACCCACAGGTCTAAGGTGTTCTAGGCCAGGGCAACACCATTGATCAAATCCCTAGACTGGGCTTAAAAAAATTTTTTTTTGTGGTAGTCTTGAGTTATAATTTTTTTGTTTGTTTGTTTTGGTTTTTCGAGACAAGGTTTCTCTGTATTAGCCTTGGCTGTCCTGGACTCACTTTGTAGACCAGGCTGGCCTTGAACTCACAGGGATCCACCTGCCTCTGCCTCCCTGAGTGCTGGGATTAAAGGCGTGCACCACCACGCCCGGCTTATTTTTATATATTCTTCTTGTCTGTTTTTTGAGATATGGTCTCTCTATGTAGCCCTGGCTATCATAGAACTCCTTATGTAGACCAGGCTGGTCCTAACTATCTGCCTCTTCAGTGCTAAAGAATATTTATATTCTGCATGGCAATCTCTTATCAGAGAGGTGATTTGTAAATACTTTCTCTGATTGCACAGGTTGTCTTTTTACTCTCTGTTGATTGTGTTCCTTTGCTAGACAAGTCATGTGCTGCCCCTCTCTCCCCCTCCTCCAACAGGTCTCTCTGTATACCTGGCTGTAGACCAGGCTGGCCTTCATTGAACTCAGAAATCTGCCTGCCTCTGCCTCCGCCTCCTGAGTGCTGGGGTTAAAGACGTACACCACCACTGCTAGGCTTTAAAAAGTTTATAATTTTGATGAAGTGTAAGTTGTGTTTTTGTTTTCTCTGCTTTGGTGTCATGTCTAGGAAATCATGAACTCCAAGGGCTTGGAGCTTTCCCTGGGGTTTCCTTTCTATCTCTCTCAGCTACATTGTGTACTGTAAGGGCAGGACGTCTGCTCAGTGAGCATGAAGTTTAAAAATAGGGGAGGGGAGTAAGGGGAGCATGGGAGGAATGGGAGGATACAAGGGACGGGATAACAATTGAGATGTAATATGAATAAATTAATAAAATATATTAAAAAGAAATACTACTCAGCTATTAAAATAAAAAAAATGTAATTGCATTTTCTATCCTTTTATTTTGAAGTTGTTTTTCTAATGCAGGCTGGCCTCAAACTCAGTGGCTGTCCTATTGACTCAGTTTCCCAACTGCTAACATTACAGGCATGAACTACCACACCTGGCTACATAATAGAATTTAAAAAATTTGTTTTACTCATGTCTGTACATATGAATATCTGTGTGTATGCGTGAATGTATGCACACTTCTGTGTGTAGGTGCTCATAGGGGCCAGAAAAGGGCATTTGTGACTAACTGTTGTGTAGGTGCTGGGGCCTGAACGCTGGTCCCCAGTGGTTGAGTAGCAAGTGCTCTTAACTACTGAGCCATTTTTGTAGCCCTTAATATATAATTCTTAAAAGAGTAAACTAAACAATAGAGTTAGAATTATGTGATGAGGTTTTTCTTGTTGCTAATTTGTCATTGATTATATGTCTGTTACCTGATGAACTATGATAGCATGATCTTTGGAGTTTTTACTCTTATGAGACTCGGCCTTACAGTTTGAACTTTGTCATCTGCCTAATGAATACGATGATTTATAAAGGGTGTTTATTTTTACTTCTGATGTGATAAGATGCTAATATGGTCTTTCTGTTATGGAGTGCTGGACAAGCTGTGTTTTTATCCATATTAAGTGGGGTTTCTTAGGGATAAAACCAATGAATCAAGTTCATCATTTAGATATTACCATGCTGCTAACTTAGTTTTTTTTTTGTTGTTGTTGTTTTGTTTTGTTTTGTTGAGACAGGGATTTTTTAATACAGCTTTGGCTATCCTGGAACTTTCTCTTTAGACCAGGCTGGCTTCAAACTCGTAGAGATCATCAGTCTCTGCCTTCCAAGTATTGAGATTAAAGGTGTGTCCACCATGCCTAGCTTGCTAACTTACTTTTATTAAAATTGTGATAGTAAAAATTATTTTGCTAGCTGCTGTGCTAGATAGATGGTGAAGTCTTTGAGTCAGTATGTTAATTTTTATCTTTCTGCCTCCTGTGGTACCAGACATTCTTTGTTCATAGTAGGTAATATGCAGTAAATGATCAGTTACTGGCTGAGGGGACAGCTCAGGAGATACAGCACACGGCATGTGTTCTGATTCTAAGCACTCACAAAACGGGCACACTAGCTCACACAGTACACCGACGGGAAGGGAGGTAGACATGCAGTGCCATGCTTGGTTGGTTGGCATTCATCACCATACCTGGCTGGTTGTGCATCTTTAACATTTTTTTTTTTTATAAAATTATATATTGAGCTGGGCAGTGGTGACACAGGCCTTTAATCCCAGCACTCGGGAAGCAGAGGCAGGCGGATCCCTGGGAGTTCGAGGCCAGCCTGGTCTACAAAGTGAGTCCAGGACAGCCACCCTATCTCGAAAAACCAAAACCAAAACCAAAAGCAAAACCAAAACAAAAAGAAAAGTAACAACAACAAAAAAACCAACCCCCCCAAAACCCCAAAACAAACAAACAAAAATTATATTGAACACACATGCACACACAAGTAGAATTTACCCAGTTTGATGTGATCTAAGCCTTTCTCTGGAAGTTTGAGGATTTTCTCCCCCTTTTTTCCAAGACAGGGTTTATCTGTGTAGCCTTGGCTGTTCTGGAACTGGAACTCTAGACCAGGCTGGTCTCAAACTCAGATCTGCCTGCCTCTGCCTCCTGAGTGTTGGGATTTAAGGTGTGTATCGCCACTGCCTGGCTTTAGGACTTTTAATACTCAAGTATTCCAAAGTAGTTAAACCAGATAGATTCTGCCAGTGTAGTTGCCTAGGTGGGTAGGATTGTTGGTGTTTCTTATAACACCATCTTCCTAACACTTCTTCCAGAATTTCCCTTCTAAAGTTGAATTTGTTTCTTTTTTTTATTTATTTTTATTTTTTTGGTTTTTTTGAGACAGGGTCTGTGTAGCCTTGGCTGTCCTGGACTCACTTTGTAGACCAGGCTGGCCTCGAACTCACAGTGATCCGCCTGCCTCTGCCTCCCGAGTGCTGGGATTAAAGGCGTGCGCCACCACGCCTGTTTCTTTTTTAAAAAAGATTTATTTCTTTATTATTTTGTATACAGTGCTCTGCCTGCATGTACACTTGCAGGCCAGAAGAGGGCATCAGATCACAGTACAGATGGTGTGAGCCACCATGTGGTTGCTGGGAATTGAACTCAGGACCTCTGGAGGTACAGTCAGTGCCCTTAACCTCTGAGTCATCTCTCCAGTCCTAAAGTTGAGTAGTATTACATCGTCTATATGTGTAATATGTATACATGTACAATATATGCACAGGTGCAGGGGTGTGTGTATGCGTGTGTGCTTGTGAATGTGTGTGTGTGTGTGTAGGCCAGAAGACAACTTTTGGGAATTGGTTCTTGTTTTTCATGCTTGTTTTGAGCTCTTTTTAAACATTAATTAATTAATTAATTGAAATTTGGTGTATGTGTGTGGGTGCATGCATACTGCATGAGTTTGGAGGTCAGAGAACAAATTATGAGAATCTGTTTTATCTCTACAGAGTGAGGGTTTTGAGAACTGAGCTCAGATGATCAGGCTTGGTGGCCATTGGCTTTACTCAGTGAGCCCTCTAGCTGATCCTCTCTAGCTGTTGCTGCTGTTGTACTTAACACTCTAGGATCGCTGCTTGGGGCTGTGAGCTATCACTCCAGAACTGCTGGGTTACAGACAGTTCAGCCTGAAATAATGTAGTACGTTCATTTATTTTATTTGTATGTGAGTTTTCCTAAGTGTGTGTGCACTGCATGGAGGTGCTCACTGCAGCCAAAAGAGGGCGTTGGACACCCTAGAACTGCAGTTACAGGTGCTCTTCAGCTGCTGTGGGTAACCTCTGCCAGAGGAAGAGAGTGCCTTAGCTGCTGAGCCATCTTCCCAGTCCCTACATTAATTTATTTTGTGTATATGTGGGCCCTGGCACTTGTGTATGGCCATTTGTGATAAAAGATAAAAGGACCACTTGTGGGAATTGGTTCTTTCCTTCCACCAATGAGGATTTGAACTTAGGATGCCAGGCTTGGGGATAAACATCTTTTTCTTGTTGTTGTTGTTTTTTTTTTTTCCCAAGACAAAGTTTTCTCTGTGTAACAGCTCTAGCTAGCTTGGAACTCTCTCTGTGGACCAAGCTGGCCTCGAGCTCACAGAGATTCCCCCTGTTCTTCTCCTGAGTGCTGGGATTAAAGGTGTGTGCCGCCACGCCTGGCTGGTGATAAGTATCTTAAAATTTTTAAAAATTTTATTTAAAAATAAATAAATAAAAATTTTATTTTTATTTTATGTGCATTGGTCAGGTCTCCTGGAATTGGAGTTACAGACAGTTGTGAGCTGCTATGTGGGTGCTGGGAATTGAACCCAAGTCCTCTGGAAGAGCTGCCAGTGCTCTTAACCTTTGAGCTATCTCCAGCCCCTCTCTCCCCCAATTTTGTTTGTTTGTTTTTCAAGACAGGGTTTCTCTGTGTAGCCTTGGCTGTCTTGGACTAACTTTGTAGACCAGGCTGGCCTCGAACTCACAACGATCCGCCTGCCTCTGCGTCCTGAGTGCTGAGATTAAAGGTGTGTGCCACCATGCCTGGAATTAAATTAAAAAAAAATTATTCAGATTACATCCTGATTGTTATCCCCTCATTTGTATCTTTGGTGATAAACATCTTGTTGTGCAAACTGGCTGTCCCCTGTATCTGGCTTTTTACTTAATGGTTTTGAACTCAGATGATAAGGCTTATGAGACAACCAGCTTTACCCATTGAGCCATCTTCCTGGACTCTTTACACCATATTTTGATTACTTGGTCATTTGTTTAGGGACATTTGGATTACTTACAAGGTAAGCCTTTTCTTATATCTCCAGCCATAGTGGCACACACCTTTAATTCCCAGCACCGAGGAGGCAGAGGCAGGCCGATTCTGTGAGTTCAAAGCCAGCCTGGTCTACATAGTGAGTTCCAGGACAGTAAAGGTAACATAGAAAGACCCAGTCTCAAACAAAACTAGCCAAAACCAAACATCCCCCCCCAAAAAAGAATTTTTTTGGTGAGTTTCCCCTCCATAAATTTACTGTATCTGTGGTATGTCATGGTGTTGTGTACTTTAGGATTCAGAATCTATTGGTTGTGTATTTTGTGAAGCTAGAGGATTTAGATGGCCGATCACACTCCTTAGGTACAGGTGGAAGTGTATGTAGTAAGTCATTGAGAGTCCCACACTGGTGGTGGTGGTGTCTCCACGGTGGAGGCTGTATCCTCATGTCTGTCTGTTCAGCAGGGCCCTATCTCTCAGGTGTTTTCAGACTCACTTTCCCATTTGTAATCTTCTTCAGCCTCTTGTGTTGATGCATCTCTGGAAGCAGATTAAATATTATATAATTTTAATATTAATTGGAACATAATATTCTGTGGCTTAGTTATATGTTTGTGCAGTTATGATTTACTTATATGTTTGTGAAATTCTTGGAGGTAAATTCATTTACAGCTGTTTTTGGAACAGTATTCCAAAGAGCTCTGTTGCTTAAGTCATTTTTTTCTTTAAAGATTTAGTTATGTATACAGTGTCATGTTGGCATGTACCAGAAGAGGGCACCAGATCTCATTATAGATGGTTGTGAGCCACTGTGTGGTTGCTGGGAATTGAACTCAGGACCTCTGGAACAGCAGCCAGTGCTCTTAACCTCTGAGCCATTTCTCCAGCCCCCCTTAAGTAATTCTTGAATGTTAACCCATGGTTATCCTTTGACCTCTGTGTGCTGTAGCATGCTCAGGCCCACATTTGCTAGCATCCCCACCCCCACTAAAAACACATACCCTCCCTCCTTGTGTGTGTGTATAAAAATAGGGAAAGATTGAAAAATATTAAAAATTCAGATGGGAGAACACATTTTACGTTATATATGGAGATAAAAGTGGTAATGACATGACCTAAAAAAAAAACCACCTGTTTTCTTTTGTGGTATAAGGAGTTGAACATTAGGCATGAGGGAGAGCCTCACAGAGCAACAGTGCCAGTGAGCTTGCTGAAGATGTTGCTTGGGCAGTCTAGTCTGCTCAGCCCTCATGTTGGGGGTCAGTGTCGAATAGTGTAGTTAGTTGGGACAGTCTGGCTTGATTTGCTCAGTTTTATTTTTGCGTACTTGTTGAGAGCAGAGCACTAAATTAACCATGATTTAAAGTTCAAAGTGTGCAGAAGTAACCATGCTTCTCAAAATGTTAGCATTGTTCTTTCTTGGTCAGAACTTTTAAATGTTCATTATCTTCTTCTGCTTTTAAATAACTTGCACACTTTTCCTTGCAAGTGTGTTTCTACTCTATTTCTAATGGAGCTTGAAATGAGCGTGTATTCCTATTTATTTGTTGATGGGTTGTCATCTATCAAATTCTCTCTTTGACTGTGACTTAACTTGACCTTTTCACTACTTGCAGGTCTGGAGCCATGCAGTGGTGTAATGGAGTTCCAAAGGCAACTTTGGATGCTCTAACCATTTGTAACTACTTGTTTGAAATGAGTAGTGTGAGTGTGTAAATTGAATTTTTTTCAAATGTTAGCTCTTTATTCTTGTTTTATTAAAGGAAGGAATGGAATTGTGGAATTTACTTTAACTTTCTAGCATGTGTGTTCCTGGTACCATCAGAGGTCAGAAAAGAGGGCATTGGATCCCCTGGATTGGGGTTATAGACAGTTGTAAGTTGGCATGTGCTGGTAAATGAACCCAATCCTCTCTGTAAGAGTAACAAGTGGTCTAAACCACCGAGTAACCCCCATTAAAAGAAGACTAAACGGGCTTTATAACATTTAATTTAGTGTTGGAATTTTACAATGATTAATCCAATTTAATCTTAGTGTTATAATTTATCTTATTTCTGAATTGCTAATTTAAAGGCTAGTTCTTTTCTAGATTACATAATTTTGACTTTCTGCTACTATATAAAGCTGTGTGTTTTCCTTTTCTGAGGCTGTGTTAAAATTGGTAAAATAAGTGGACTATCCATTTTCATGAAAATTTTGTTGCTATGGTTTATATTTATTAGTATTTGACATCAGAATTGAAGATTTGTGTTGGAAACCTGAGGAAGATTAGGTTACATAGTCCTGTATTGCTTTATTACCCAGGTTAAGCTGCAGACAGTTCTTGAAGCTGGGTGTGTTGTTATAACTCAGGAAATATATTCAGTGTGGTCCATTTCTAGTGACATGAATCACTAGAGGGGCCTTTGCTAGTAGTCCATTTGCTCAGTGTGTTGGCTCCAATACATGCCTTCTTTCCAAGTAAAGATGCATTGTCACCATTTACTCATATTATGTTTAATATTTCATTATATTATATATTTCTTTGGTTTGTCAAGACAGGGTTTCTCTGTGTAGTCTTGGTTGTCCTGGACTTGCTTTGTAGACCAGGCTGGCCTCGAACTCACAGCTATCCACCTGCCTCTGCCTCCCGAGTGCTGGGATTAAAGGTGTGGGCCACCATGCCCGGCTCTATTATATATTTCATTATTAATTTGGGCTCTTAATCATAGTTTATAAAATATAGCGGAGTGAGTAAGTCAGATGTTGAAAAAGAGAGGCAGGTTACAATTACCATGAAAGCAGTGTTTGTGGGATTTTCTGTGTCTGGGGATCTCTAAAATGACAATATAATCTGAGTGTCATTTGGTTCTCAGAAGAGCTTTAGACTGACTTTGAAGTGTATCTTTAAAAATGTGTCATTTTACAGAGAAGTGGTCAAATGAAATATGAGCTTGATCCTTTGGGAAGGAGTGAAATCCAAGAAAATGGAAGATGGTAACCCTTGAAAAAAATTTAAGTTTATTTAAGACTAGTGAAAGATAAGACTGTTTTCTAGGCAGTGTTATTGAGTCTAAGGAAGTGTTATGCTGAATGTCAATAACATTGGGAGGGATTCACTTAAATATAGCACCTTCATTAAAAATCTGCCAGCAAGCAAGATGGTGAGGAGATGTTAAGCTTCTCAGCTAATGAGATTAACCCGAGTAATATCAGTGATAGGTGGGAGTTGCAATCTATTTTGCTAATCTTATTCCTTATTTCTTTCTGGATGTCACTGTTGCTAGATGGAAACTAAAACAGCTTTGAGTCATTTAAGTTAAACATAAAAGATGACAAGCATGTTCCCCTGCACCTGGCTGGAGTGTTACTTTAGTTGAATCACAGAAGTGATGATGGGCCACAGAGACAGCTCATCTGTAAATGCACCTGCCTCCAGGTAGAATGAGCTAGAGTTCTGGAAATCACAGAGTGGAAGAGGAGGATTAATCAAGTTGTCCTCTGCCGAGTGTGGTAGCACATGGCTGTAGTGCCAGCACTTGGGGAGGCAGAGGCAGAGGCAGCCGGCTCTCTGAGTGTGAGGCCAGCCTGGTCTACAAAGCCAGGATAGCTAAGGCTACACAGAGAAAGCTTGGGAAAAAAAGCAAAAATCCCCAAACAGACAAAACCCCCTAAGCCACTGCCCCACCCCAGAAACAAAAACAAAAAAAAAAAACAAAAACAAAGTTGCCCTCTGACCATCACTCACTCCCCTGTAAATAATTGCTAAATAAGATTCTGAAACAGTTTTTCTGTGTAGTCCTGGCTGTGGCTGTCCTGGAACTCGCTCTGTAGGCCGAATTGTCCTGGAACTCAGAGATCTCACCCGCCCCTGCCTCCTGAGTGCTGGAATTAAAGGTGTGCACCATAACTGCCCTGAAAGATAATTTTTAAAAAGTGATTGTTATAATGTATGTGAGAAATTACACTACATGCCACACGTTTGCTGATTTCGATGGCACACAACCTGCAATCCTGTTACCACTTGGGTGGGAGTCTGAGGCAGAAGATTGCCATGTGTTTGAGGCCAACCATGGCTTAATGGCAAGATCTTGTCTCAGAACAAACAGCCAGTGATCTGTGTGTGTTCCTAGTGGTTCAACTTTATAGTTTCATGTTGCAAGTTCTGGGGAATCTAGAGAAGCAGGAACAACCCTTTCTGTGAGGCAGAGAACAGGATGTGTCTAAGTCTTGAAAGAAAATGAGTAGCTTTTCAGTTGAAAAAAAATCTGAATCCCCTCTCTCTTGGCAGAGAAAAATAAATGAAACAGTCTGGAGGCCCACCTGCTTTCATGCGGTGGAGACTGGGAAGGCCAGCAGGCTAGTGCAGGTGAGGTTGGCTGAGTAAGGTTTTGGCTTTATCCTGTTTGTTCCTCTCAGAGAGGAGTGACCCAATCAATGACAGTGATAACCAGAGCTGCTTGTCGAATGGCAGGAGTGTAGATTCATGGGTAACAACCCTTCCACCCACACTCTTTATAAGCAGGTCTGGGAATGGAGCCCAGGGCTCAGCTGGTGCGAGGCTGAGTGCTAGCTCGCCACTGAGCTGTGACACTACTGGCTCACACACATGCTCCAGACCAGAGAGAAGACCTAGGCTAGAGCGTTCGGAGCAGTGTGTAGCATACTAGGAGGAGGGTTATGCAGTCGGTGTTGACTGAGGGTAGGAGCTAGGAGCAGGAAAGAAGGGAGGGAAATGAACCTAGAGTCTCCTTGTAGGGACCTGGTTGGTGGGGCTTTGGGCCACAGAGTTGGGAATGCTGTAGGAGATGATAGGGGTAGGATTGTGAGGATGCTTGGGTTGTTGCTGTGAAGTTCGAAGAATTCACCTGTGCAGTTGAGTGCTTGGAGAGATCCTGTCGACTTGTAGGAACATTACTGTTAGGATTTTTTACTTAAGAGATGGAGAAGGATTTGAGCTCCAGAGTGTCCTTGAAAAGCTCAAGTATGCAGACGTGGTGGTACATCCTTTAATCTTAGCCCTCAGGTAGATCTTTTGCGTTCTAGTCCAGCAAACCAGCAAAGGAGCATACAGCAAACACACAGCTGCAGGACGACCCCATAACAGCAGGGAGAGCAGCGGCCGCTTTCTTCCTTCTTGCAGCCCCCCTCTCTCTTTGGGCTTTGGCATTTATACCTTCTCAGAGTCCTCAGAATTAAACTATCTGCCGAAGATCACGCTCTTGCCAGAGCGCTAGACAATCATAGTTAACAGCTGTGGACAAACTAAAGCTGTCCCATACACCTGGAATTAAAACAAAACCATGTTTATATAACATATTTGAGTTTTTGAAGAAACCAAAACTTCTACTATATATTTCTATTTAAAACTTACATATTTTCTTACTGCTCCCTTAATCTTAACTAGTTTATAGTGCAAAAGCAAAGATGATAGTCTAGGGTTTGGGGATTTAGTCAAATAAAATTTGGTTTTCAGACTGAGTTAATTATAAGGGTTACCTTGTGTTTTGTCAGTTACCAAGAGATTTGAGAGCTGAGGTTCCTACAGCTGTGTTAAGTCTGCTTAATGCGCATACAACCTGGCTGTACAAAGTAATCCACCATTCTGGATCTTGTGCAGTGTGACAAGTTAATGCCGCTTTGGGTACTTTTAATTTCTAAATCTCCTGATTTGCATTTAAATGAACCATCCTAACATTTCATTAACATAACCTTGCTGTTTAAAAAATTGGCATTGACTAGCATCCCAAGGATAGAAAGCACTGGAAGAGACACACTTTAGGAATGATGTGACCATTCTTTTGTAAATGAGCTTGTACTGTCTTGTGAGAAGGTATATAGCCCTTTTCACAGAGAGGCAGTTTGCCAGCAGTCAGCCCCCTGGGTTCTGATGGAACCGTGCTGTATTTCCTTCAGCCCCTGGGTTCTGATGGAACCGTGCTGTATTTCCTTCAGCCCCCTGGGTTCTGATGGAACCGTGCTGTATTTCCTTCAGCTCCCTGGGTTCTGATGGAACCGTGCTGTATTTCCTTCTTGCCCTTTCTTTTACACAGCTTGCTAGACAAGCAATCGAATCTCTGAATTTGTAGCAATATTTTGTTTAGGCAAGATCCCTATTTTTAAGGTAATGAAGACCAAATAACTGCATCTTAACTTTTCATTTCATTCCACTAAGTATAATTCCTCCTGGAAAAACTTAAGGTTGCTGTTTTTCATTAAGGTTGGCCAGCTCTAGCAGATTTTATAATAGATTTTGGAAAGGAGTGCTCTGTAAGTTAATTGGAAAACTAGAAGCTGCCAAGAGCTTTAAAATTTATTTGTTTAGGTATTCTAAACAATACTATTAATTGTAAATAACCAGAATATGATTAAGATGAAGGCAGGAATTTTTTCTTGGTAGCTTTGTGAATATTTTCAAATGAGTTGCACAGATTCAGTTCAGCTTACACTGCTGTGCCCTCTACAAAGCACTTTGTTAGCACCTAATGGAATATAAAAGTGTATAAATATTGTACCTTTAAACTTAACCACTGATCTGTTTTCCCAGCCCTCTTACCTTTAAACTTAAAAACATGGGACGCTTATTAAGCTTCAGAAAATTAAGTTTAATAAAACAACTCACAGGCTGTTGAGAGAAAACATAAGTCAGTTGTCCTTACCTGTGGGTCTTGACCCCTTTGGCGTAACATCAGATATTCTGCATATCACATATTTACAGTACTATTCATAACTAGCCAAGTTACAGTTATGACGTAGCAATGAAAATAGGTTTTTGGTTGGTGGTCACCAGAACATGAAGGAGTGTATTAAAGAGCTGCAGCATTAGGAAGGGTGAGAACCATTAACATAAGTGAAAAGAGCTCTAGAAAGACCCTGCTGCTGCAGACACCACAGACCGTGGTTCCAGATGTACTCGAGCTGGAAGCTTACTCTCTCCTGGCTACTCTTTGTAGTGATGGGAGGTGCTACCTGTGTAGGGTAGTAGAGGAGAAAAGGCATCGGTGTTTTAAACAGATGTGCACCTTACTGACTTCAACAACAACCTGCTAAGAAAGATGTGCTCTCTTGTGCAATAGTGGTGTGACGGTTATGAGGGCAACTAATCATTTTCTGCTAGGATATGAAGCCTACTCCATAGGAGGAAACTCATGCACAGTACTGTAAACTTGGCCAAAAATACGGGCTGGGAAGTCATAGGCTCTAGTGGGAAACTTACTACAGTTTAGTTAAATTGATGTAGTGTCAAAGTGTCTTTTAAATGTGTTTGTTTGAGGGCTGGAGAGATGACTCAGTGATTAAAAATGCATATTACTCTTGCAGAGAATCCACATGTGGTTCCCGCACCCAGATCAGACAGTTGACATGTAACTCCAACTCTAGGAGATCCAAAGCCTCTGGCTTCCAAGGGCACCCATATAGAAAGGGATTTATAGAAAGGAGGGGTTGATAGGGACGGGACGTAATAGTTAGAATATATTTCGTACATGTATGAAAATTTCAAAGAACAAATTTAATAAAAAATTTAATTTTAGTGCTCAAATGATGTAGAATATAGAATTTAACCTTTAAAAATAAAAAGTATATTTATTTTACGATTTTATGTAAATGAGTGTTTGCTAAATATGCACCACATACTTGGAGTACCTGGGAAAGTCAGAAAAGGGCATCAGGTCCTTGGAGCTGTAGTTACAAGCTTGTGAGCTGCTGTGTGGGGGGCTGGGAACTGAACAAGAGTACTCTTAACTGCTTAGCCATCTTGCTAACACCTAAGTTTCTTTTTTAAAAAAAATATTTAATTTATGTGTGCTGGTGTGAGGGTGTCATATCTTGGAGTCAAAGACAGTTGTGAGCTGCCATGTGGGTGCTGGGAATTGAACCCGGGTCCTTTGGAAGAGCAGGCAGTGCTCTTAACTACTGAGCCATCTCTCCAGCCCTCTAAGTTTCTTTTATTACATCTATTTATTTACTGCAGATGCGTGTGTGGCACTTGTGAAGGGTAGAGAATTGGTCCTCTCTACCATGTGGATGAGAAGATGGAACTTACACCATCAGTCTCAGCAGGAATCTCCTACCAGCTCATGTCTGCCCCTGCCCCTTAGTGTGTGTATGTTTTGTTTTTTGGAGACAGGGTTGAATAGTTCTGGCCAGCCTTGAACTCATGACTCTTCTGCTTCGGTCCCCTAAATTCTGGGATTACAAGCATGTACCACCATGTTTACTCACTTTTTTCTTTAAAGATTTAATTTTTAAAATTTATTTATGTGTATGTCTGTCTGAGTAAATGCAACATGTGTGTGGTTATCTGCAGAGGTCAGAGGAAGGTGTCTTGAATCCTAGCAGCTGGAGGTAGAGGTGATTGTGAGCTGCCTGATGTGGATGTTGGGTACTGAACTTGGGTCCTCTGCAAGAACAGCAGGTGCTCTTAACTGCTGAGAGATCTTTCCAGTACTCCTGTTGTCATGTTGTAGATGAGAAAATCAAGGTTCAGACAGGAGAAAATTATATTCCCAAAGTCAGAAAAATAGTGGCAAAGCTAGTCTCAGAAGCTGGTGTTCTTTTTGGAAATGATCTTTGTAACTTTTAAGATCTATAATTTTGAAAAAAAAAAAAAAAGACCTATAATTTTGTTTGAATCTTTCTCAGGGTTGGGTCATCAAAAGCCTATCTTGGTTCTGTAGTATAATTTAATATTGTTGATGCCATTTCTGTGAGTGTGCATGTGTGGTGTATACACATTTATTGTGTAGGTGTGTGGGTGTGTGCACAATGTACATGTGTACAGTTATTTATATTCTGATTTTTTATTCAAGGTTTGAAGGTTGTGTTATAGAGTATACCTTTCGCTTTTACAAAATTTGAACAAAATACGGTGTTCACTAATCTGCAAATTTGTAGTAATGGACTTTTTATTTCCAAAATTAATACTGTCAGGCCCCAAAGACATCTGGGTCAGGCTCACTCAATATTTGTGGCTCCTCCCAGCACATCTCACCTCACCCTACCTAATCCTCTCCAGCCCAAGGGCTGGGCTTTGCCTCCTTTACCCCAGCTTCTGATTCCTATAGAAACCAGCTAGTTTTTTGCCATATGATGGCCTCTTGCTCTGCTCTTGGCCTCTTGGTCTGCTGCTCTTCTCTTGGTGCCCTCTCTCCTCTCTTCCTTTTGCTCTCCTGCTTTCTCTCTTCTCATGACCTGGCTCAGTCTGGGTCCTTCCAGATGCCTTTGTCTGTTCTTTTGCTCATACCTACAATAAAACCTTTCTCCTCAACCATATCTAGGAGTCCTAATTTCATTCAGATACCTGTCTACTTTTATTCACCTATCTGTGGCTTAGTACTTTCAAGTCAAACAGCCTTGAAATAATTTTCCTTATATTATAAGTAAACTATTATTTCATTAAAATTCTACATTAGGCAGCCAGCTTCTATTATGGTTTTTTGAAAGTCTTAAACACTAACTTCTGTTTTCAAGTGTCTAATTGTCTGATGTTTCTGAGTGTGTGTATTTGAGCACTATTCTTCAACCTCTTTAATTAGGCTGAATTTCCATGGAGAAAGATCTCCTTAGAGATTTTACTTAAGAGGTTGTGGAATTTGGAACTGGATATTTTGGCAAAGTTGTTGGAACAGTTAAGTTTGGAGATTTCAAGTAGAAATCTGTATGTCTGGCTTCTCTTAAATTCAGCTCATTTGAAGTAACCGAGTCTGATAATGGCCTGGAATTGATGATCAGTTGGGCACAGACTTTTAAGTTGGACTTTTCTGTAGGTTTTTCAGTCCATCCCCCACCTGGGAAGGCCAGGTGTCATTTTCATTCACTGTTGTGTTTATAGTTTATGATCCTGTTGTATTTTTAAAGGTAGCAGAGCTTTCTTGCTGCTCTTCCAGAGGATTCGGGTTTGGATTCTGGTACCCACAAGGCAGCTCATCCAGTTCTAGGCAATCCGATAATCTCTTCTGGCTTCATGGGCACTCTGCATGTGTGTGGTACACATATATACATGAAGGCAAAATAAAAAAATAAATCTTAAGTTAATTTCACATAAGTGTGGTGGTGTACCTCTAATCTCAGCACTGCAGAGTCAGTGAGTTCAAGGCCAGCCAAGGCTCTACAGTGAGACCCTTTCTCAAATAAAATAGAATGTGAAACACTGAAACTTCTTTTTAGTTGGTTTCTCTGTATCTAGGAAGCTTTTTATTTCAGAAAAATATTAGAAGAATTTCTTTGGGAAAATGAATTATTGTCAGTGCTAGAGCAACTGCCTAGCACTTGTCAGGCTCAATACTCAGCACTACCACCCTCTCCCCAAAAGTGACTTATGCTATGCTTGCTCGGTAACCCCGGGTTGCTCTAAATGCCCACCTAGAGCTGGGCTTACTCTCCTTAATCACAGGTCTCGCCCTCCACCCCTGAAAGGTTCTCTTATATGTACTGAAGCAGCCGCTTCAAAATGTTAGGAAACTAGGATCCACAGGGCAAACAGCTTCTTCCGGACTGTCTTATCTGTGACATTTGATGACATTTGCCTGAGCCGTTGGCAGTCTTTAACAACCTAGACCATCCCATCTCTTAAGGCTTACTGACTTGCGTTGATCAGTTTAGTGGACAAATAACCTTTAAAGACCAAAGTATATAGGCCAGGCATAATTTAAGTGTAGGGAGAAATTCTCTGGAAACTACATTTTTGTGTCGTCAGATTATTAGGTAAATCCACTTCCCCCCATTCCCATTATGCGATTTCAACATTTTACTGATGGTTGGATATTTAAAGTTGAAATTATAGACATTTGGAAATATAATCAATTACTATGTTTAGTATAAAATCAGAATCCATTTTCAATTTTTTTTTTTTGTTTTTTTTGGGACAGGGTTTCTCAGTGTAGCCCCAGCTGTCCTAGACTTGCTTTGTAGACCAGGATGGCCTCAAACTCCCAGCTAATTTTTCAAATTTTGTGTCTTTGGGTTTCTTGATCTTTTCTTAATTTTTGTGGAATATGTCTTATTATCAGTCTGTTATTTACTTAATATTAGATTGAAGTTACATAGTTTTGTGACATACTACAAAAACGATTTTTAAAAATTTGCTTTTAATAATGTGTATATATGTGTGCTTATGTGCATGTGAGTATGGTAACCCACTGAGGCCAGAGGTGTAAGGTGCAGTGGAGCTGGAGTTACAGCTGTGAGCTGCCCTGTGTGGGTGCTGGGGATTGGACCTGTCCTCTCCTGGCTCCATGAGCACTCTGCGCACGTGTGGCACACATATATACATGAAGGCAAAATAATATAATTTTGTGGCAGGGTTTTTATTCCTTAGCCTAGATTGGCCTTTAATTTGTGGTCTTTCATCCTAAGTCTTCTGAGTGCTGGGACGAACAGGGCCTAAATGATGTCTTATCTAAATACATTATTGCATTCTTATTAGGTCTTTAGTTTAGAAGAACTTTTCCTCTAACTCATATTAACCTAGACTATACCTTCCAGAGAATCATAATCTGTTTTATCTAATTAAATCTGTAGAAAAGCTTTTTGAAAAAGGTGTTTGTTGGTAGTCTTCCTGTATAAGTGACACAAGTTAAAAGTAGTTAAGATGATTAAGTGTGCTCTTAGATTCTGTTGTCCTCATTATATCATGTTAAGAGTTTAATTTTGTTAATTATGAAAATAGCTTTTTCCCCCTGAATGATTATGTAGTTCCATAATATTAGGAAATACAATTAAGAAAAAGAAAATGTTAATGCCACCCGTAATAGGTTATTCCCAACTTTTAGACTTTACTTTGTTAATATTTTGGTGGGTACATTTAATCTCCCCTTTTACATGTATTCTTCACATTATTTTCTGTGGTCGGTAGTGTGCATTTTGAACATTTTCCATATACTTCTGGAGAATGTTACTAATCTTTAATTTGGGGGGCACTTTTTTGGGGGGATATAGGGTTTTATTCTCAAGACTAGATTCGCTTGGAATTTACTGTGTGTAGACTTGGATTTACAAAATTCCTGCTTTAGTCTTTTTAGTGCTGGGATTATAGCCATGAACTGCTGTGCCCAGCTCCCTAGTTCCCTCTCTTCATGTTCCCCCTTTTGGGTGATAGGGCCTCATTCTATAGCTCAGACTGGCTTCCAGCTCACGTCATATGCCCCTGAATCATTCTGAGGTTTTGGGATTACAGGCATGCTACACCACACCTAGTTATATTTACCTTATATAAAACTTTTAATTTAAACTTTTGTTTATATGATAGTTATGTACATGTACATTCCATGTCGTGTTTGTGGAGGGCAGAAAACAGTTTTGGAGTAGGCACTCGCCTATCTTTATTAGGGTTCTGGGATATCTGCGGAGCCAGCCATCTCTTAGACTGCCCTTGCACGTTTTTTTTTTTTTTTTTCTTTGATGAGACATAGTCTCAAGTGTAGCCAAAGTTGCCCATACGTTTACATCAGTTCTTTGGCCCCAGCTTTCTGAGCGCTAGGATTGCAAGTGTGATCATCATATGCTCAGTTAATCTGAAGTCCTTCTGCCTCTGTTTACTGTGTACTTGAGCAAACAGGCACACACCACTACACCCAGGTAATTTTTTTAAACCAGGGTCTGTTTTCTTATAGTCATGCTTAATACACTTCTGCATGTCCTTTATTTATAAACTTGAAATTCAGTTTAGAGTGAAGTTTCTTTACCTTTTTTGAAAGATTTATTTGTTTTCATTTTATGTGTATGAATTGTTTGCCTGAATGTATGTATGTGTTCCACGTGTGTGCCTAGTGACCATTGAAGCCAGATAAGGGAAACAGATTGGCTAAAGGTGGAGCTGCAGGTGGCTTTGAACTGGCATATGGGTTCTGGGAGCCAAATCCGGGATCTTTGGAAGAACAGCCAGTGCTTTTAACTGCTGAGCCATTTCATTAGTGGATTGGGATTCCCTCCCTCCCTTCCTCCCTCCCTCCCTCCCTTCTTCCTTCCTTCCTTCCTCCTTTTGTGTTTTTTTTGAGACAGGGTTTCTCTGTGCAGCCTTCGCTGCCTTGGACTTGCTTTGTAGATCAGTCTTGAACTCAAAGGGATCTCCCTGCCTCTGCCTCCTTGAGTGCTGGGAATAAAGGTGTGTGCCACAACTCCTGTATGGCTTGAGATTTCTTTGTTTTTCTTTTTAAAAATTAATTTATTTTTAAATTAAAAAATATGCATTGGTGTTTTGCCTGCTTGTATATGTGTGTGAGGGTGTCAGATCCCCTGGAACTGAAGTTACAGATAAGTGTGAGCTGCCATGTGGTTGCTGGGAACTGAACCCGGGTCCTCTGGAAGAGCAGCAAGAGCTCTTAACCACTGAGCCATTCGTGTACATTGGATTTGTCTGTATGTATGCCTGTATGAGGGTGTCAGATTCCCCTGGAACTGTAGTTACAGACCATTGTGAGCTATCATGTGAGTACTGGGAATTGAACCTGGGTCCTCTGCAAGAGCATCCAGTGCTCTTAAACCAGAGTCATCTCACCAGCCAGATTGAGGTTGGCTTGTTTCTTTTCTTTCTTTCTTTCTTTCTTTCTTTCTTTCTTTCTTTCTTTCTTTCTTTCTAAGATTTATTTATTTATCATGTATACACAGTGTTTTGCCGGCATGTACACCAGAAGAGAGTACCAGATCTCATTATAGATGGTTGTGAGCCACCATGTGGTTGCTGGGAATTGAACTCACAACCTTTGGAAGAGCAGCCACTGCTCTTAACCTGTCTTAATCTTAAACTGTCTTTCCCGCCCCAAGATTGAGGGTTTTTTGTTTTGGATTTTCGAGACAGGGTGTCTCTGTGTAGCCTTGCCTGTCCTGGACCCACTTTGTAGACCAGGCTGACCTCGAACTCACAGTAATCCATTTGCCTCTGCCTCCGAGTGCTGGCATTAAAGGCGGCTAAGATTGAGATTTCTTAATCTGTAGTGAATTTATATTGGAAAAATTTTGTCTTTGTTTTCAGTGCCCACTTACAGAAATTTATCCTTTTCTTTTGTCATTAATATGGGTAAAAGCTACAGTTTTCATCCTGTCTATAACTTTCAGTCAGTAGGAATAGGTGCTTCTCATAGTTGTAGTAATGATGGGGCGTGTCTTAAAAAGACAACATGCACGCCTGCATCACTTGGAAGTGGTTATCACAGCTCGTTATCTGCATGGTAGGTATTTAGGTACATAGTTTAGTTACATGAGGCTACTGAACACTTACTATGGCTTGTCTGAATTAAGCTATTTTTTTAAAATATATTTTATTAGTTTATTCATACTACATCTCAATTGTTATCCTATCCCTTGTATCCTCCCATTCCTCCCTCCCTCCTATTTTCCCCTTACTCCCCTCCCCTATGACTGTGACTGAGGGGGACCTCCTCCCCCCCCGTATATGCTCATAGGGTATCAAGTCTGATCTTGAATTATTTCATAAGAGTAAAGTAATACGTACTATATTTTGAGCATTTGTTGCCTACATAAAATATCTCCAATTTAAAAATATTGATTATATATTGGAATATTTTGGATATGTTGGGTTAAAAAAGTATATTATTAAAATCTAGCCTTTTATATTTTCACTGTGGCTACTAGAAAAGTTGCATAAGTGACTCACATTATATTTTTGTGGTATATAGATTCTGTGAAACTGCTAAAGAGATCCATGGGATGAAATAGGATTCACCCGCATGTCGTTGCACTCAGGTTAAATATTCAAAGTGGGGCTCAGTGTTTAAGAGCACATACTGTTCTTGCCAAGCATGGTTCCATGCTTAGCACCTATATGGTGGTTTACAACCGTCTGTATTCTAGTTCTAGATCTGATGCCCTCTTTTGACTTCCTTGGGCTCCTGGCATACAGGTGCACAGACATGCATGCAGATAAATTGATACTTACATACACACACACAAAAAAAATTTAAAAATAAAAAAAATGAAGTGAGGTATGCTTTTTGATAATATTTTAGTAGATCTGTATTAGAAATCTCTCTCTCCTCTCCTCCCCCCCCCCCCCCTTCTCTCTTATTGTAGCCTTGGCTGGCCTGAAACTCATTATGTTGAACAGTCTGGCTTCAAACTCAAGAGATTTGACTGCCTCTTCCTCCCCAGTGCTGGGGTTTAAAGTATGCACCAGCAGGCCTGGTAGAAACTCCTTTTAAAATAACCTTCACTTTAGCCTTTCATGTGGCACCAAGGGTGGACTGGAAGAAATGGAACTAGAAGTATCTTGCTAGCAGAGAAGCCAAAAATGAAAGGTTCTGTGTATTCAAGATTGTCCCTTAGATTTATTTATTTATTTATTTATTTAATTTTTTAATTTTTTTCTCCCCCGAGACAGGGTTTCTCTGTGTAGCCTTGGCTGTCCTGGACTCACTTTGTAGACCAGGCTGGCTTTGAACTCACGGAGATTCATTTGCTTACCTCTGCCTCCTGAGTGCTGGGATTAAAGGCGCATGCCACCACTGCCTGGCTTTATTTTTATTTTTTGAAATTTATTTATTTATTATGTTTACAGTATTCTGTCTGCATGTAATGACTGCAGGCCAGAAGAGGACACCAGAGTTCATTACAGATGGTTGTAAGACGACACCATGTGGTTGCTGGGAATTGAACTCATGACCTTTGGAAGAGCAGCCAGTGCTCTTAACCTCTGAGCCATCTCTCCAGCCCGTCCCTTTTCTTTTGTGAACACAAAATTGTTATGTATAAGAGATCACTTGCAGATTAGTTACAATTATTCCATCTTGTTAATGCTGTTTTACTGATAGGAAAGTCTTTGTGAGCACTTTGTTATTGTATTTCATGTTTCTGTTTGATGTTTGCCTAACTCTGGCTTTTTTTGTTTCTCTCTTAGAAATGACTGCTGTCCACACAGGCAATATAAACTTCAAATGGGACCCCAAAAGTCTAGAGATCAGGACTCTGGCTGTTGAAAGACTGTTGGAGCCTCTTGTTACACAGGTAAGCATCTACACTCGCCAACGCAAAGTTCTAACCTTTAGTGATAGGCCTGGCTAACAAACTCCTCAGGACCAAGGTTATTTAGCTCAGAGTCTTAACTTGAGTTAGTTGAGTTTTAGCTAGACTGATAGTATGTAGATGATTTGGTTTCACTACTAATTGAATATTGGTACATATATTTATTTAATTTTTTGTGTCATTGTAGTTGAGACAGGTTTTATAGCACCAAGGCTGCCCTCAGCCTCCTTAGGAAGATGAGGCTAGACTTGAAGTTCCTTGATCTCCATCTCCAAATCTTGAATGCTTCTTAGGTTAAAGCCATGCGACACCATACCTGGCTTTAGTTAACTCTTTAGACTACAGCGGCTACAATTTTCTAAAGTCTTACTGCTGATAGTGAAGGTTATTGGCATTATATATAGTACAGATTTCCAAATATCTGTGCTTTGTAGATAACTTCACTCTACATTAGAGAGGAAATCAAGGAGAGTAGGACTCGATGTTTCAGGTTTCTCACTCAGCTCAATGCGCCTTTCACTGTATAGGATTAGTCAGCAGGTTTGGTATATCCTATTACAAATATATGCGTCATTATGTGGTGACATTTATTAATTTAGCAGCTATATATTTTTACTCTTGGCATAGTTAAGATATGTGTATATTTATATATGAAAGCAGAGAGAAAACAAGAATGACATTTGTTATCTTTAAAAAAAACTTGCCTTCCAAGTCATAAATAATTATTTTATATGTCTATATGTAGACGTGTGGGGGGTTTGGTGGGATATTTGCTTTCTTGAACCCACTATACTATGCCTTTCAAGTCTTGTGTTTGGCAGATTTATATTATAACAAATTTTTAGTCATCTTCAACCTACAGATCATCTGGTATATTAACTTATTAGTGATGGTTAATGTTCTGGAACTTTAAGCATCATCACAATAGGCTTCTATAGGCAATTTTTCTTTTTTTATTAAGGACCTTTACTTATTAATGCTAAGATTTATGTTAATAAACTTGAACAGACTCCAGAAGTAAAACATTATCTTAAAAGATTTTGTAGACTGGTAATAGTGACAAAATGTAGCTTTCTGGTAAAGCTAAATTCATTGTCAGCTGTTTCTGGAATTCCTTGACTTTAAAAAAAAAATCACCTCACTTATCACTATAGATAGTTTTAGTCTGAAGTCACTAAGAAGCCTAATGATTATCTAAGAAATTAAAATATGCATTACATTTTTTGTTTTGTTTTGTCTTTTGTTTTTTCAAGACAGGGTCTCTCTGTGTTAACCTTGGCTGTCCTGGGCTCACTTTATAGACCAGGCTGGCCTCGAACTCGCAGCAATCCGCCTGCCTCTGCCTCCCAAGTGCTGGGATTAAAGGCATGTACCACCATGCCCGGCCGCATTACATTTCTTATCTTTCACCTTAAGAAACAAATTATTTTGGAAACTAAATAGCCTAATTTTTCTATTGTCAGATCCAGAAAGAATTAATGCTATTTTATGCTTAGCAAGATCTCTCTCCCTCTCTTTGATTTTGTTTTTTTGAGACAGGATTTCTCTGTGTAGTCTTGCCTGTCCTGGACTCACTTTGTAGACCAGGCTGCCCTCAAACTCACAGAGCTCCATCTGCCTCTGCCTCCCAAGTGCTGGGATTAAAGGTGTGCACCACCATGCCAGGCTTAGCAAGATCTCTTAAGTCCCTTACTTACTTATGAGTTTAGACTGGCTGTCTTTAAAGATATTAGTCCTCTGTTTTTCATTTTAAATGATTATATATATTTTTTAAACTTTTAGGTGACAACCCTGGTAAACACCAATAGTAAAGGGCCCTCTAATAAAAAGAGAGGCCGTTCTAAGAAGGCTCATGTTTTAGCAGCCTCTGTTGAACAAGCAACTGAGAATTTCTTGGAAAAGGGGGATAAAATTGCAAAAGAGAGTCAATTTCTCAAGGAGGAGCTTGTAGCTGCTGTAGAAGATGTCCGAAAACAAGGTAGGTCAATAATTGTTTTTTATATGAAGAGAGAGAGATCTTCCTAGAAATTCAGTAAAATTTAAAAATTGGGTTTATTTATATGCATGTATGTGTTTGTATTTTGACTCATGTGTGCCACATTGTGTAGAAGGCAGAGGACAACTGTGGGAGTAAAATGCTTTTAAAAAAAAAAATGTGTGTCCCAGGGATTGAACTCGTTTGATTGGTGTGGCAGCAAGTACCTTTACTCACTGAGCCATCTCTGGCCCTCACTGGCTTCTCTCATGGGTTACTCACCAGGGGAAAGCTGGCTGCTGGGCTGTTAGAACACTTTGGAAGTTGTGTAGCAAGGAAGGAAAGTCTGTTGCTAATAGCCAGCAGCATGCTTTGGCCAAGCATTGTGAGTGAAGCACTTTGGAAACGTAGTCCATCTACATTCAAGCTTCAGAAGATAGCACTCCCAGCTAACTTCAAAGGATCATAAATGCTCTGTTGACGCTACCATTATTTTTTGAATAATTTATTAGTCAGCATACAAAAATATGAATTCTTTTCTCTAGAAGGTCTTTAGTCGTCCTAAGCCCTGACCTAACTTGTTTTACGAGAGTATTAAGTAATTTCTAAGGAAATGCCCAGTTGGAATCTATGGAAACACCTGGTTCATAAAGCGAGTGTAGATGTGTTTGCTCATGTCAGTGTAGACTATTTCTGATGAGATGGGTTTCTAGTTTCCTTTTGGTAAAGGGCTGGGTACTCTAGTTTTCCTGGTCACACAGTCTCTGTTAAAAACCATTGAGTTTGGAGAACAGCTATGGAGAGCATACACACAAGTGTGCAGGGTGTGATCTGATAAAGCTTTATAAAAGCAGGGGGTATGCTGTTGTGACATACAAAATACAGTTTGCTAATTCCTAATCTAAGATTTCCTACACTGTTAAAAATACAAGCCTGCTGTGTTCAAAGAAGTATTGGTTTATATATTTGTAATACTTTTGAGTTCCAAGTCAGACCTTCTGTGTTTGGGGTTTGTTTGTGTGTGCCCTGGGCTTTTTATGCATCCATAATTAATGCATAGTTTTATAGCATAATTTTCTTTTTGTGTTACTTTTTTACATGAATAACATGTATGAAAATTTGGGTACCTTAAAAACACCACCATAGTGCTGTAAGTGTATTAGGAACATCCATATTTGTAAAACTCAGGTCTATTTTCCTTCAGGGCAATAAAATGAGCCACCCATGGCAAATGGGAGCCAGTTGTCAATTTCACAGCATCTACATTCCTATGGTGTAGGGTTACATTATAAAGGCAGTCTATTTAAACTGGGTGCTAAGCCGTGTACAGGCTGAAGCATCTTGGTGCTTCTCTTGTGTAGGGGACACTCACCCATGTACTCAATGCTTGATTAGGTCAATCTTAGTTTTAAGTGGTTTTTTTGTTTGTTTGTTTGTTTGTTTTTTGAGACAAGCTTTATAGACCAGGCTGGCCTTGAACTCACAGCAATTTGCCTGCCTCTGACTCCCTGAGTACTGGGGATTACAGGCGTGCCTGGCAAGTGTTTTCTTTCTAATTCTTATCATAGTAATAATTAAATGGATTGCCCTTCCCTTTCCAATCTCTAGTAAGGCAGTTTATTTTGTAGTTTGGTGGTCTTTCTCTGTAGTCCCTAATGTGGTACCTGGTCTGATAGGTACATGTTTTAAGATAATTAGCTATTTCCTAAAGAGTACAGTGTGAGAAAGAAAAGTTACTTTCTCAAAATTTAGGTATAGTGTACTTATCATTAGCAAATATGAATACTTTGATGTAGGTGAAGAATCATAAAAAGTTGATAGAGTGCACACAGTATAAGATTCATCACTTCAGTGTTTTTGGTATATTCATAGTGCTGTTTAGCATGGTTACTGTCTTTTAAGTCCAGAGCATTTCTGTAACCTTCAAAGATACCTTGTACTAATCATAAGTCACACGGTAGCTTAAAAAATGTTTTTTTAAAAAATTTAATTTAAAGGTAGGGTTTTGCTACCTAGCTCAGGCATGCCTGGGACACTGGATCATTTTGCCTGTTTCCTAAATGTTTGGATCATAAATGTGTGCCATCATGCCTGGCCCATGCATATGGATTCAGTGGTTCACAAGGGGGGGGGGGCGCTGCCCCTGGGTATCTTAAATGTGTTTTATAAGTCCTTCAATAATAAGAGTTCCAACTAGACAAAGCACTTAGCTGGCTAATGGACAGATGAAAAGGAGAGATTTAAAAAACAACCAGTGATGTAAATTGGAAATGAGGAGATGGGGAAAAGTTTCTGTATTAGTTTCTTTGTTTCATTGCTCTAAGAATAAACCTGATAAATGCAACATTTTGGCTTTAAGTTGCAGGGGTACATACTGTCTAGCATGGTGAGGAAGGTATGGGACAGCAACAGGAGGTGTCTGGTCACCTCCAGCCAGGAAGCTGAGAGTTATTATGAATACTTGAGCTTAGCTTGTTTATCCTTTTTATTCAGTCCAGTACCCCAGCCATTAGATGGTATTGTGCACATTTAGGAATAGGTCTTTCTCAGTTAACACAATCTAGGTAATCCCACATAGACATGCTCAGAATTTGTTCCCGTGATAGCTTTAAATCTGAACAAGTTAACAGTCAAGATACTTAACTGTTATACGCATATTGGAATAGGATTTTACTTGATGGTTGTTGTGGGCCATGGCTGTAATTGTACCTCCTAGAAAGCCTGGGCAGGAAGGTTGAGAGCAGAACCTGGGCTACAGTGGGAGTGGGGGATGAGGTGGAGGGCGGGGTGGAGGGATGGCTCAGTGGTTAGACCGCTGGCTGGGCTTAATTCCTAGCACCTACACAGAAGCTCACACCTGTCTGAAACTCCAGTTTCAGGGCTTCTGACACCTTTACACAGACATACATGCAGGCAAACATCAATGGATATAAAATAAAAATAAATTACATGTAAAAGAGAGAGAACTAAGCTAAAACAATAGATTTTGTAATATTGGGCTATAATCAAGCAGTTGGCTTTGAAAAGCTGATAGTAGGGACTTGCTCTAATACTGGCACCTTGCCTGCTGTTCATGTGCGTGTGTGAGTGAAGACTCAAAGTAACAGAGGCACACCTTTATATAATTCTCCATGGCTTCCAACATTTGGTTCAGTAAAGAGGCTAAATAGCTAGCATGGACTACAAAATAAGACTCTTTTGGGGGTGGGGTGGGGTGGGGTAGGGGTGGGGTGGGGTGAGTGACACCAACAAAAAGAAAGAAAATGGAAGAGGGTTCAACTAAGCATATGATTAGGTAAAAGTGAATTTTCAAGGAAGAATGTATGTTGGGAAAAAACCAGAACGGCGCCAGCTGGTTAATTACGTGTGTTCCTCTGATGGGGAAGACACTCTGCTAGTAGTTCCTGAGTTGCTTTTCTATTGCAGACACCATGACCAAGACAAGTTACAGAAGGGGGAGTTTACTGGGACTTAGAGTTTCCTAGGGTTCGTTAGAGTTCATGACGGTCACGGTGGGGAGCATGGGACCAGGCAGGAATGATGCTAGAGCAGGAGTGAGAGCTCACACACACATACATGAGCACGCAGTGAAGAGAGATGCTGGGGAGCCTGTGGGCTTTTGAAACCTCAAAGCCGATCCTCAGAGCCACACCTCATCCACACCTAATCCTCCCCACCAATGGGGGGGGGGGGCAAACATTCACAGATATGAGCCTATGAAGGCCATTCTCATTCCGACAACCACAAGTACATAGCCTGTTTTTGTCTGTTTTGTTGTAGAACTTATATTCAGGACACATGGGCATGAAACATAAATAGCATGAATACAGAAAGAATGGTAAGAAGATAAACACCAGGTTAGAAGTCTTTATTAATGTGTTAGAAGGTCCATTGGATCTTGAAAGGGAGGATGTCACCCAGGGAAGCAGGAGGACATGCAGGTCAGGCCCGGGGAATGGTGAGGGCTCTTACTGTAGGAAAACGTTCATGGAGCACTGCGGACAGGAGAGGTTAGGAGAATGTCTGGGGCTTGGCTCACATGGTAGAGCAGGTGCTAAGCACGCACAAGGTCCTGGGTTTGATTCCAGAAAACATCCTTCCCCTAAAAAGGTTTAGAAAGTTATTATTTCCTGTGAGTTGTTTGGTTTTGCTTTGTTTTTAGGCCCACACTGGCCTTGAACTTCCTTTCAGCCTCTCAAATACCTGGAATTGTGCTCTTGGCTTAGGGTGTTATTTTAGAGAGTGGCTTGGGATGCCAGGTGTGGAAAAAACTGTAGGTATTGGTCAAAGATCCAGGAACTTAACCATAGAGTTCTCTTCCCTTCCAGTTTTGGTAATTTGATTTGCTTCCTTTTTCATGTGCGTTGTGTATATGTACTGAACAGGATGCCCACAATTAGATCCTAGTTAGGTCATCATCAGAAAGCCTTTTCTTCCTCAATTTCTATAACTAGCCCAACTTGACTCATGCTCAGTCTGGAATAGGTTTCTGTTGGCAGAGGAGAGTAAAATAAATCTGGACACATTTTTACCCGACATAAGACACTGGGGGAGAGTTTATAGAGGATAATGTACACTTCATAAAATGATGTTCTGCAGGGGAAAAAATGTTATTCTGATAAATGCTAGGATAGTCTCATTAGATAGTATTTCCTTTTGTTTTTTGTTTTTTTGAGACAGGGTTTTGCTGTGAAACAGAGAGCCCTGGCTGTCCTGGACTCTCTTTGTGTAGACTAGGCTGGCCTCGAACTCACAGAGATCTGCCTGCCTCTGCCTCCCAAGTGCTGGTAGTTTTTCTTTTTTAAGTTTAAAATGTTTCCTTTAAAAACATTGCTCTGGAGCCAGAGCGATGACTTAGGGGTTAACAACATTTGCTGTACTTCTAGAGAACCCAAAGTTGCTTAATAGCACCTACAGTGAGCAGCTCACACGTGTGTAACTCCAGCTCCAAGGGATACCACACCCTGTTCTGGCCTCCATGGGAATGCTCACATGCGGCATACATACACATAAGTAAATGATAGAGATACATTAAAAATTGTGCTATTGAAGCAGGGATGTAGCTTAGTGATTAAGTATTTTCTTAGCATGCATAGGATCCTGAGTTTGATTAGCAGCAGGGGAAATTTACACTCTTTAGTGGTGGTAGATGTTGAAATTTTTTTATTGTTACATCTGAAATATCCTAGTGCATGTGAGTACTTAAGGCAGCACTGATTATCTATAAACATTAGCTTTCTTTTGTTGATGCCTTTGCTTTTCTTATTAATTAAAATTCTACCAGTTTTTTGTTTTTTTAATTTTGTGTGTTGGGGGAGAGGAGAGAGAGGGAGAGTGCACATTTGCATGTACTTTTGGAGAACAGAGGACAGAATTTTCAGGAGCCAGTTCTTTCCTTCCAGGTAGAGTCAGAGGATTGAATTCAGATTATCAGGATTGTTCTGCAAACACTTTTAGTTTTGAATTAGGGACTAGGCTGGCCTTGAATTTACTATGTATATGAATTTGATCTTGAATTCCTGATCGTCTTCCCTTACCCTTCTGAGCCTTGGGTTTAAAGGTGTGCACCTCCATGCTTTACCGATAATGACTTTGTGACTGTTATTATCAACCACAATCAGTTACTTCTTAGCATGTACTGGTGAACATCATGGTAGCCTAATTCAACTTTTTCTCCAGCATCAAAGAAAACAGTAGTGTGACCCTCAGACAGCTCCTTTAAATGACTAGAAGGTGAGGAGAGTTTGTTTAGTAAGTAATGTTGTCTAGAAAATATAAAGAGAATGCTTTAATATTTGGCTTCCAGTGTCCCCTCGTCATATCTATTTGCATTTAAATAGTAATTATCTTAAGATTTTGGGGGGAACTTCTTAAATTCTGGCATTTGGGTCAGTATTCCATTTTAGATAAACTTTGGTAATAATGCCATGCATTGTAGAGATACAATTTCGATTTACTGAAAGCAACCAAAATTGTTCGATGCTTCCTTTTAAAAAAAATTAAATGAAATTTTATTTATGTGCATTGTTTTGCCTGCATGTATGTCTGTGAGGGTGTTGGATCCCCTGGAACCTGGGTCCTCTGGAAGAACAGCCAGTGCTCTTAACCACTGAGCCATCTCTCCAGCTCCACAATTGCTTTATTCTAAGTATCAATTTTTACATAAGTCCCTCCTTCCTTCCTTCCCTCCCTCCCTCCCTCCTTCCCTCCTTTCCTTCCTTTTCTCCCTCTCTCCTTTCCTGAGACAGGTCTTGTTAGCTCAGGCTGGATTTGAACTCATAATATAGCTGGCTCTGGCTTAAATTCTTGGTTCTTTTCCACTATCTCCTGAACTGTGACATAGCAGTCATATACCACTGTTCTAGTCTTTTGAGCCCCTTCTATGTAAAACATTATTAATTTCAGAGCAAGAAACATTCTATCAAATCTCATGACTTTTGTAAGCACAGAACTTCTGTAATGGCTTTGTTATCTTCAGCTATTTTAGAGTAAACTTGCAAACACACAATTTCATAATCATGTAAAACTGGTGTTAGCATTCCACAGAGGATGAAAAGCTTTTTAATGCTTTTTGTTTTTGTTTTTTTGAGACAGGGTTTCTCTGTGTAGCCTTGGCTGTCCTGGACTTACTTTGTAGACCAGGCTGCCCTCAAACTCACAGAGACCCACCTACCTGCTTTTGCCTCCTGAGTGCTGGAATTAAAAAAAGACTATGCCCGTCTTGAAAGTAATCAAAACATTATCTTAGCCATTGTGTAGTAAGGTGGGGAACATGGGTGGCCTCTTCCTTTTTACAGTTTAATTGGTTTGTATGGAGGGTGTGTGTGTGTCTGTGTGTGTGTGTGTGTGTGTGTGTGTCTGTCTGTCTGTCTGTCTGTCTGTCTGTGTCTCTATGTCTCTATGTGTGTGCACTGTGTGGAAAGCTCAAGGTTGACAGTGGATATCTTTCTTGATTGCTTTCCAACTGAGGCAGGACTTTCTGAATCCAGAGTTTGCCCGTCCAGCAAGTACAGCAAGCCAGTGGGCGCTTAGGATCCTTATCTCTGCTGAGGCCTGTAGGTTCTCGGTACTGAGTTTCAGTCTTCATGTTTCTGGGTACTGAGTTTCAGTCTTCATTCATGTTTGCTAGGTGATGAGTACTTCAGATTAAAAAAAATTGTTAATCTTGGCAAGGGGATTTTAATTGATGTATTTCATTGCCGACAAAAGGGATATTGAGAACAAGCTGTCAGTTTTTTGAGGTATATAGACTTATTTATTTATTTATTTTTACTTCTGGCAGCTGATTAAAGTCACAGTAAAGGGAGTGAAAATTGGCTCTGTGTCCAGTGCAGATGTTGACAGGATCAGAGTGATGTTACTTACATCTGTGTAAGCAGCCTGGATGGTGGGTGTTAAAAGGCACAGGACAGAATGACTGTTGGTGACTGCTTTCAGCTGGGTTTGAGAGGGAAACAAGAGCCAGAATGAAGTCTGAATTTGCTGAATTCAGGTGCAGAGACAAAATAGCTGAGGAAATTTGTGTGGGTCTTTTAGTCAGGTGGCGGTTGTGGGCTTGGTTCATACAGGCTCTTTGACAGGAAACAATTGACAAGTGTTTCTACTTTGGAATGCTGAGCATGCGTTTCAAGAGTTGTTAATGATGCTCATGGAAGGGCATGAACACACCCAGCATTTGGAAGAAGAGGAAGGTCAAGTCACCTGCGTTTTAGATTGGTGTGCCAGCTTTCTTCCTCAGGCCCAGTAAGGCAGCTGAATTTTCTGAGAGTCTTACTTTGAGCTTGCTTTTCACCTTTTCCTCTTTGCCACACGAGTAAAATTGTCCAGTTTCCCCCCTCTCCATTTTCATTGGACTTTTTATATCTGTATCTGTTAGAAGTACATCCGTTTCCTGCCCTTCATATGTTCCCGAGTCCTATGATTAAGTAAAAACAGAAAATATTCATATTTCCCCCCAAGCCTCCAGTCTCATCCCTTAATTCTTCTCCTGCTCTTCATTTTAGTTGAGAAGAGGAAGCAAAATATAAATTCTGGAAAATGATTAACTAACTGGTTGTCACCTGGGAACTTTGTGTCTTAGGTTGTCTGTCTGTCTCAAACTGTCAGTCTCTAGGGTTGAGGCTGTACTTTGACTTGGGATGTGTCAGAGATGCTGTCTGCTCCTGGATCAGTGCCCGTGCCTGAGCATATGCTGCTCCGCAGAGAGAGAGATTTGGGTGCTAATGCAGCCAGCTTGTAAGTGAGGAAAGAAGGGCGAAATCATTACATTCTAATGTTTCTTACCATTTTAAATTGTTCTTCTTTTAAAGATCTGTCTTGTTAAACTCAAAAATAACAGCCACTGAGATAATGCTTTTAAGTTACAGCAGGTAATATTACTGTCTTAACATATTTGTACAACATAGCAGAGGAAATTATCCTAGTGTTCTTTTGTTTTAAACATTCTTCTGCTTTTTAGCATGTCTATTTTATGTGTATACATATATGTACATTTGTGTGCTATGCCATATGCCACTTGGGAATCAGAGGACAACTTGTGGTAGTTAGTTTTTTCTCCTTACTCTGTTGGGTCTGGGAGAGAATTCAGGTTACCCACCTTTATGGTAAGTACTCCTGTTACCTGCCAAGCCAGTTTGTTGACTTGTTTTTAAAAATTTGAGATGGGATTTCATCCCACCAAGACCAGTCTCCAATAATAGGCTATTTAGCTGAGGATGACCTCAAACTCTTGAACCTACGGCCTCTGTCTCCATAGTGCTGAGAGTATAGGAATGCACCACTAAACTGGCTTGGCTTTCTGTTTTGGAGACAGACTCCCATCCTGTGGCCCAGGCTGGCCTAAAACTTGCACCAGTCCTCCTACCTAAGCTTTCTAAGTGCTTGACAAGTATGCACCACCATACCCAGCTTAATTTAGGTGTTAACATTGGCGTTGGGGTGGCTTTCTGTGTGATGTTGCAGTAACTTGGTTTCTACTAGTTAATTTCTTAAAGAAAGCGATACCAGGTTGAAATGCATGTTGTGCATTTATTTGAATGCGTAATCAGGAAGCAAGTGTCTCTCTTTGGAGTGTTTCTGAATAGCAGCAGGGCACACTTGAATTAGAAAGGAAAATGAGAACATGAATATGTGTGGTACTCTATTTTAATTTAAAGAAATATTCTGTCAACTATAAAAAGTGGAAAATGCAAAGCTTCTTTCTGTGCCACCAGGGGGTAGGAGGGAGGGTAGATTGAGCGGCTTGCTAGGCTCTGTGGGTTCAGATTTAAATAACTTGATGGGGTTGGGCTGACTCTCAAAAGATAAAGTGTTGTGAAAAGCATTTGCCAGAGATTTCCTGGAATCTTGTCTTGTGTCTGTAGCTGTGGTGTATCCACGGGCCCAGGGTTTGCTGCATAGATATACTCTTCAGTGAATACAAGGTGGAAGCGGAGTCTGGGTTATCGCAGAGTGATTGACTTCCTTGCTTCCTTCTTTCTTCTTTTTCTTCTGAAATTCTTCATCTTCAGATGTTCAATCTATGATGTTAAACTCTTAGGTATAGTGCTGCTCCTGTACTTTCTGTACTGTTTGTTAACTGCTGCTCTGGGTAGAATAATGGGGTGGAGGTGGGGAAAGATGGTCCTTAGTGGGGAGCTGAGAGGAAGCAAAGTCTTACCATGTAGCTCAGCCTGGCATTGAATTTGTGACTTTTGCTCAGCTTTCTGAATATAGACATTAGAGTAATATACCAGCATGTCTAGTTTTAATAAAGGCCTTCTGTCTGTCTGTCTGTCTGTCTGTCTGTCTGTCTGTTTCCCCTCATACCCTGTACTAGTGTGCATGTTGGTAGGAATAAAGAATCTCATGTAGCCCAGATCAGCCACCAACTTGATATGTAGTTGTGGATGACCTTGAACTAGTGCTGCCTCCAGAAAGGTTAGATTACAGGTATGTGCCACCAAACCTGGGCAGAAGAATTTTAAATGATAAGACTGGAGAGATGGCTCAGTGGTTAAGCACAGGCTGCTCTTCCAGAGGTCCCCAGGCTCAATCCCCAGCACCCATGTGGCAGTTCACAACTGTGTGTAACTCTGGTTCCAGGGGATCCAACACTCTCACATAGACACCCATGCAGGCAAAACACCAATTAGTGAACATAAAAATAAATAAATAAATCCTTAAAAAAGAAATAGAATTTTGCCAGGCATGGTGACACACACCTTTAATCTCAGCACTCAGGAGGCAGAGGCAGGCGGATCATTGTGAGTTTGAGGCCAGCCTGTTCTACAAAGTTAGTCCAGGACAGACAAGGCTACACAGAGAAACCCTGCCTTGAAAAACAAAAAACAAAATAAAACAAAAAAATTAAACTGTTTCAAAAAACAAAGCAACACCAACAAAAATACAATTATTTATTTGCAGTGAGTACATTTTGATACCAAGAGCAAAAAAGAAAAATAACCTATAATTTTGTGATTAAGAGATGAAAAATATATTTGTGACCAGAGAGTTAGTTTGACAGTTAAGAGCACTGGCTGCTCTTCCAGAGGATTCTGGTTCAATTCCTGGCACCCAAATAGTGGCTCACAGCTTTCTGTAACGCCAGTTTCAAGGCATCCAATGCCATCTTTTGACTTCTGAGGGCTCCATCATACATACAGTACACATGCATATACACAGGCACATATACAAATGTAAAATATTTTGCAGTTTGTTTTCTGTGACTATGCTTACATGATTGGAAGTACATTGTGCTTGGTTGTGTCATTTACTTGTTTATTACTTTATGCTACTGAAAGATGTTTAGGGTCCAGTTGTTTTCTTCCTACTGTGACTGTATGACATTTTCCATAGAGTGATTCAGTTCAGACACAGTATTTTGTCCCAGAAGACCACAGACTTTAACTCTTTTCATTTATTTGTTTGTGTGTGTGCATGCATACTACAGTGTGCTTGTGGAGGTCAAGGGCCACCTGGAGCAGTCAATATTTCCATCACTATCTGGGCTCTGTAGATGGAGCCTAAGCTTGGTGGCAAGCGTCTTTACTCACTGACCCTAAAGGTTTTAAAAATATTAACTCTATTCATTTTTTACGCTTTAAAGCAGTTTGATAGACATAGTGACATATATACATATTTTAGATAAAAGACTGAAGGCAGATATGAGATGAGAGAGAAGGAAAAAAGGTTTGGAGCATTAAAATCCTAATGAATTAAGGAGAACAAATTGAGCAAAGTCCTCAGAAATAGATAGGTGTCACAATTTTCTGAATATTCATAAAATCGATCCTGAAATAAATAATTTGAACACATTTAATATGGTTAATAGCACTTAGTTCTTTACCTGGAGGCTTCTGTCATTTTAACACAGTTCCCTTATTTTCTGGTTTGCAGAAGCACATCCAGGTGGTTGTCTTAAAATGTCTTTTCTCTGTTGGACTTGGCAGTTAGTAACAAACAGCATGCACCCCTAAAATACGCTTATTTAAGGTCCATATAATAATTGAAAATTTCCCTTGCATCAACTACAGAAAAAGAAAATGAGATTGGGATTGTAGACTGCCACTTTATATAGTTAACCCATGTTTTAAATACCTGATTTTTATAAAGCTCGTGTTGAACAGTGGTACACCCTTGTAACCTCAGTATTTAGGAGACTCAGGAAGGGGAACGTGAATGTGATACTTGCTTTGGCTGGATAGTAAGTCCTGTCTGAAAGAGGAAAACACTTAGCAATGTACTTATTGTACCTGCTCAGTTTTATAATGAACTAGTGGCTGTAAGTATGAAACATGAGTGTTTGTGTGTGTGTGTGTGTGTGTGTGTGTGTGTGTGTGTGTGTGTGTGTGTGTGTATAGACAGACAGACAGGGTTTCTCTGTGTAGCCCTGGCTATGATGGAACTTGCTTTGTAGACCAGGCTGGCCTCCCTCTGCCTTCCAAATGCTGGGATTAAAGGCGCTTGCCACTACCACTCACCAAATTTTATATATTATATAACAGATAATAGATTTTAATTATTTTCATCATTTACATAACCTTTTCTTTTAAAACAATAGATTCATGAGGCTGAAGTGATGGCTACTGTTCTAGAGGTTGGTTCCCTGTACCCACATTGTTTCTATAACTCCAGTTCTAGATATCTGATGCCTTCTACTGGTCCCTGAGGGCACAGAGCACACTTGGTGCACAGACATAAACTCAGACAAAGTATTCATACACATAAAATAATAATAATGTGTTCCTTATAAAATTGTAGATCACCAGGAAAATAAGTAACTTGCAAGGCCATTCCACCGTTGGGTATAATGTATACTCTTCCCTGTGGTGCACACACACTGTGGTACCCCTTTTCACTGTGTAGCATTGCTTATTATATACCTGTTGTTTAAAGTGGAAAGGACAACAGATTTCATTATTAAGGACATGTGGGGCAAGAGAACTATAATTAGTAGCCACGAACCTCTACAAAATGGGTGGTTTTTTTTTTTTTTGTTTTTTTTTTCTCTCTCCTACCTTGCTTCTGGCTTCTGTTTTTGCTTTTGTTTTTTCGAAACAGGGTTTCTTTGTGTAGCCTTGGCTGTCCTGGACTCACTTTGTAGACCAGGCTGGCCTCGAACTCACAGCGACCCGCCTGTCTCTGCCTCCCGAGTGCTGGGATTAAAGGTGTGCGCCACCACACCCGGACCTTGCTTCTGCCTTTTAGTGTGTTTCCCTCCCTCGTTTTTCCTGAACATTGAATATAGAAAGTTCTGGTCAAGAAGCAGGCTACAAGTACCTCTCCCCCCCCCTGCCCCCTGCTCCCCCCCGCCACACACACACCTCCACTCCCACCCACCAGGACAGAGTTTCTCTGTGTAGTCTTAGTTGTCCTGGACTTGCTTTGTAGACCAGGCTGGCCTGAACTTAGACATTTGCCTACCTCTGCCTGAGTGCTGGGATTAAATTTGTGTGTGCCACCACTTCTGGAAATTGCCCCCCCCCCCCCCAAATTTTATGTGTATGGGTGTTTTGCCTGCATGTGTATCTATGTGTCACATGTGTGCCTGGTGCCCTGTGAGGCTACAAGAGGATGTCAGATCCCCTGGAACTACAGCTACAGATGTTTGTAAGCTAAGTCAGCTCTCCTGTTCTTAGGAGGATTCTGGTGCTGGAAAAAAAGTCCTTGTCTTACAAACACTTTTTCCTGCGCTACCTCCTCTGGTACAAGGTTCTCTTGAGTTTCATCTTTATATCTTAGTAAGTAATACATGTGGTAGAATTGACTAGGAAGTACTGGAAACAGGGCTAGACTCTCAGTTCTTGTTGCTGACCATGTGATCTGAGGTAGCATTTTTGTTTGCTTCAGTTCCCTTGCTCCTCTTTGTGTAGGAAGAATGCTTTGATCTCCTAGAAACGTACTTTAAAAACTTAACTGACAATTATTGTTTGTTTGCTTATTTGTTTTGTGACAGAGTCTCGTTATATAGCCCTTGATACCTTGGAACTCACTCTGTAAGATCAGTCTGGACTTAACTCACAGAAATCTGTCTGCCTAGTTTCCTATTGATGAGATTAAAGTGTGCACCACCACTTGATTGGCTTACTTTTATTTTCCTTTTTAGATACAGGGTCTCTTGTAACAGGCTGGGGTGGAACTTTTTATGCATTCAAAGATAGCTGAATATAATTCTATTGCCTTCCCAAATGCTGGGATGATAAGCATGAACTATTTTGTCTTACTTAAGAATTAATTAATTTGGGGCTGGAGAGATGGCTCAAAGGTTAAGAGCATTGGTTGTTCTTCCCAGCACCCACATGGCAGCTCATAACTGTCTGTAACTCCAGTTTGAAGGCATCCTCACAGAGACATACATGCAGGCAAAACACCAACATAAATAAAGAATAAAAAGGAATCATCCAAAAATTTGTTTAAAAATGCCTGCCTTCCTTTGTGCCTTCCTTCATTCCTTCGTTCCTTCCTAAGCCATGGTTGGCCTAGAACTTTCCCCCCCGTAAGTTGTTTTTTAAAATTATTTTTATTTATTTTATGTATTGTCCAGGAGGTGTGTATGAAGAATTATGCATGCATGTAGCAGTAAGAATTCAATTTGTGAGAGTTGGTTCTCTCTTTCCATTATGTGGGTTTCAGGGATCAAATTCAGGTGGACAGGCATGGTGGCTGAGCCATCTTGCTGATCATAATCAATTGCTATTTTTTTGTTGTTTGTTGCTTTTAATTTTATAGGAAAAATAAGCTTATTAAAATCCATTGGGCTAAGGAGAAAGGTCAGTGGTTAACGTGCTTGTGTTGTGCAAGTATGGGGCCTGGATTTGGATCCTCAGAACCCATGTAAATTTGTATGGGCATGGCATACCTCTGTAATTTCAGCACTGGGAGGGCAAGGATAGAAGATTTCCAGAATAAGCTGGCTAGCCAGACCAGAGCTCTGGATTCAGTGAAGATACCTTGCCTCAGTGAGTAAGATAGAATGTGGTTGAAGAAGACTCGGGTGCCAACCTTGGATGGGGACAGATGGACACACACACACACACACAGAGAGAGAGAGAGACAGAGACAGAGACAGAGATGGGGGGGGGAGAGACTTGCACGTGAAAAGGAAATTAAAATAATCTTATTTATGTTATTGTCACAGTAATAGCCTTTAAGCAGGCATTTGAACTTAGTTTTCTTACGGCTTATTTTGTGCATCTTTTCATTTTTTTGTGACTACATAAGTTGCTTTAATTAATTGTTCAGCTTTGCTTATTTATTGGAATTTTGGGAGGTGAGTGATGGGGAGACCGATTCTGACTTTGTAGCCTGCCAACCAGAGTCTTCGTTCCGAGCCTCTGGGATGCTGGGATTACAGCTGTGGGCCTCCACACTCAGATGCTCAGTGTGACTTGTATGTTTTCTTTTATTACTGATAAGCACATGTTAGATAGGAGATTAAGGAATTATTATGGCTGATAGATAGATGATGTTACAGTTGATGCAAATGTTTAATTTATCTGACTTCTACTCATTGAGTTAAAGGAAGAAGTATTATTAAGCCTTTTTCTTATATAGTTATGTAGTGGGTATTATGTTTTGATCAGTGTTATATGAGGATGCTTAAGTGATAGTGCAAACCAAAGAGAGAAAAACAGAAATGAGGACTCTTAAATAATGTATATGTAAAATAACAGAGTGAGCGATTTTACCCTTTAAATAAAGTATTTTATTTGGGTTAATTTCTGCTGGTTTTGCATTTTAATTCTGTAAAATAGGAGATTTGATGAAGAGTGCTGCTGGGGAGTTTGCAGATGATCCATGCTCTTCTGTGAAGCGAGGTAACATGGTTCGGGCAGCTCGAGCTTTGCTCTCTGCCGTTACCCGGCTGCTGATTTTGGCTGATATGGCAGATGTCTACAAATTACTTGTTCAGCTGAAAGTTGTAAGTTTGGATCTATATCTATAATTTGTTCTTTGTGTCATAGTGAGCTAATGCTGGCCATACTTAGTTTAGTATTAATATTTAGTTTGGTTTTGAATCAGCGACGGCTCTGCTCTTTTATATCACTCATTATATATTTCTTTGTACTAATAGTCTTCCAGAATTAGAAAACCAAAGTGTAAGCTGATGAGCCGTTCCCCACCTCCTTCATGGCACGCGAGGGTCATAGCAGCTACACATTCTTGCTTGGATTGCTTTCTCAATAGCTGTTAGAGAAGACAGAGCCTTAGGATTTATTGATTTTTATCTATAGATTTGTCTTTTTTAGTTTTTGCTCTTTGGGGTTGTGTTTTTTAGGTGGAAGATGGTATATTGAAACTGAGGAATGCTGGCAACGAGCAAGACTTGGGTATACAGTACAAATCTCTGAAACCAGAAGTGGATAAGCTGAATATAATGGCAGCAAAAAGACAACAGGTACAAGTATGATTTGTAGACGCTTTATAATATTGTTCACTTACTTCTTTGTTGAGAAAAGGTCTTAATATGAAGCCCTGGCTGGTCTGGAACTCACTATGTAAATCAGACATCATTTTACTTACTCAGTATATTGCCCTTTTCCTGTTGAGATTTTGAGTGACACGTGCTCCCATTTTTCTTGGGTTGTCACAGGTCATGCTTAATAGGCCTATCATCTCCCATGCTGAGATTGAACCTAGGATCTTGGCACCATGGGGGTTACGCTTTTCATAAAGTATTTAATTTCTGTTTACTTCTCAAAGGCCCCTTCAGATACTGATGTGATTTTGGGGCATTGTTTCTAACATAAAAATATGGGGGTTGGTACATTAATACCGTAGCAAAAGTAAAGGTGATGACAGGTAAGGTTGGGCCTTTGCAGTTTTGTAAAAAGCATCACCCTTGCCTGACTATCAGCTATGGCTCCTCAACATAGTATTTTGATATTAAAATGTCATCTATTGGCTGGGCGGTGGTGACCGCACACCTTTAATCTAGAACTTGGGAGGCAGAAGCCCGCGGATCTCTGAGCGCAAGGCCAGCTTGGTGTATATGTACAGAGGAGTTCCAGGACAGCCAAGGCTTCAGAGAGAGAAACTCTGTCTCAAAAACAAAATAAAACAAACAAACAAAAATGCCATCTATTAATAGGCAGAAAGCTTTTGGAGAAACGTATTCCTTAGCTTGTTTGTATACTCTATTATTTTCTGAAAAACTCAACTGCTGTTCTGTCAATGGTACAGTTGGTGTTTTATTTGTTAAAATCTGCATTGGTTGGGTTTTATCAAGTACCAGGTATAGTCTTTTTCTATCCAAAATATCTGATCAAATGTATCTATGGCTGCAATACTGTATTGTTAAGAGGGAAGTGAGAGGAAATTTCACTTAGATTTCTAGTCTTTTTAGTAGAGTTAGATTACTTAGACGTTAGCTTTTATTTCTTGGTCAAAATGCATGAGATAGATAAGTCAGATTTATGAAAAGTGGGTTTTCCTCTGTATGTTTTTCTGCTTGTCCTTAGTCTGCTTGAACTTTAACCAGATTGGTGAAGTCAAGAAATCATGACACTTATCTGACACACAGAATTATTTTATAAGTAATTTTGTTATGTTGCTTTATAGCTTGCTTTTCATTGAAAGTTGGATTATTAATCAGCGCTATAGCTTAAAAGAAATAATTTTATTGATTTATTCATAATATACCAATAGTAATATCCTTTTCCTGTCTTTTAACAAAGATCTTGTTTCTTTGTGCAACGTCAAAATGGCTCTAAAGAGGGAAAGTAAAACCCTTCAGCAGCTAGGATAAATGAGACTTGTTATTCTCATCACAGAGTTAAATTTATCCCTAATGCTTGGCAAATGAGAGTTTGTTGAGAAAATGCTCACATAGAAAGTATGTTCCAATTATTCGAGCCTCATGACTAGCCATAGTGCCTATTGTGTTTGATTCTTGAAATGATCACCAATTCCTAAAGCCACAGGATATTTCTGAATATTTAGCTTAATGCAGTCTTTGGAAAAGTGGAAGTTTCTTATACTAGTCTAGTTAGTGGCTTAGGAAAATGAGATGTTGGCTCCTCATTCAAGGGATCGTGAATATCTGCACAGTCTTTGTACTTAAAGGCAGACATGGCCCCTACAAGGCTTAAGAGGTCTTGGCATTGTGGTAAAGGCAGAATATTTTGAGAATGCCCACAGGAGCTGGGCCCCATAGTGCATGCCTGTAATCCCACTCAGAGAGAAAGAAACCAGTTGGATTTTCTAATGTTTAATTAAGAAGTCATCTAGGGGCCTGGAGAGATTATGGCTCAGCAGTTAAGAGCACTGGCTGCTCTTCCGGAGGACCTGAGTTCAATTCCCACATTGGCACTCACAACTCTTTGTAATTCAGTTCCAGGGGATCTGACACCCTCCCACCAGTGCACATAAGATTAAATTTAAATAAATTTTATATATATATGAAAGAGAGCCATTAAATATATCCAAGTCATCCTTTGAGTACTTGACTTTATATTATTTAAATATTCTTGAGCTGGGCACAGTGGTGCAGACTTGTAATCCCAGCACTCAGGGAGACAGAGGCAGGCGGATCTCTGTGAGTTCAAGGCCAGTCTGGTCTACAAAGTGAGTCCAGGACAACTAGGGCTACACAGAGAAAGACTGCTTGAAAAAACA
>OU015744.1:49851528-49865555 GCA_907169655.1 Acomys percivali | reverse complement strand
ACACACACACACACACACACACACAGACACATAATCTCTTACAGTTTATACATGAGATACTATTCCTTCCCCGGCCGCCCCCTTTGAGACAGGGTTTCTCTGTGTAGCCCTGCCTGTCCTGAACTCACTTTGTAGACCAGGCTGGCTTCGAACTCACAGAGATCCTCTGCCTCCCAAGTGCTGGGATTAAAGGCATGCTCCACCAGGCCTGGCTAATGCTAATCTTAAAAAACATTTAAATCTGTATTCTCATATTCAGTGACATAATACTGAAAACATGTTCACATGTAAAATACCGTTGGAGCAGATTTAGAGTTTAGGGTACATTCTCCTGTAGTGATCCATGTTTATCAAAGACTCGTGTGTCTTTAAGTGCTTCCTTTCTGTCTGTGTGTCCTCGTTAATTAGCACATCCATCCCACTTAGTGTCCTAGATGTCATTAGTTAGAGTAATGCCAAGAGCTTCATACTCTTGTAATTATGAGGTAGAAGAAACAGAAAAGGACGCTTTCACTTAAGACCACATTGATAGACTGTTTTAATCTTGAATTGCAACCATGGCGCACATGAGCCTCCACTTTGTGACTTAATTAATGGTCAATGAACTGATTGATCCTACTTTGTGTAAAGAATATAGTTTTAAAATCCAGAATGATCTTTGGGATAGGGAAAGGGGGGAGGAGGTGTTATGCACTTAGGAGAATAGCTGGTCACATACTTATCTAGTTGATTTGGAGCATTTATGCACATATGGTGTTGTGTTCCACATTTCATAAAATTCTTCTAATGAACTAAGGTAACATAAATTCTAATGTTATTACATTTAAATATGTCTGTATGGACTTCCTGTTTGCTTGGAGTAGGTGCATATATCTATTCTAGTTATTTGTGCCTAATCAAGATGCTAAGCTTTTTGTTTGTTTGTTTTCCTCCCTGGCCTTTTGAAGCAGGGTTTCTCTGTGTAGATGTTAAGCAGCTGTTTTTTGCTTTTCAAGACAGGGTTTCTCTTGTAGTCCTGGCTGTCCTAGCCTGCTTTGTTGACCATGCTGTCCTCGAACTCTCAGAGATCCAGATCCACCTGTCTCTGCCTCCCAAGTGCTGGGATTAACGGCATGTGCCCATGCCCAGCTGTCGTTAAGCAGTTTTATGTTGTGACTTTTATGCCTTATTTAGTACTTACTTAGTGCGAGGTGCTTTGTATGCGTTATCCCATTTTTATTCCTCAAAGTGCTAAAGGAGCTGCAGTACTATTCCTGTTTTTCAGAAAGAGAAACTGAGTACAGTCTACAGTAAGGACACAATAAGTGGCCAGGGAAAGAAGGCTAGGAGATTCAGGTCACGACTCGTGATCACATATAACTTCCTTTGTGATCATCTTTTAGGCTAGGTTAATGCAGATGTGTCTTGATATGAATAGAATTCTTATAAACAACCCTTGAAATTATTTATTTATTTATTTTAGGAACTGAAAGATGTGGGCCATCGTGATCAGATGGCTGCAGCTAGAGGAATCCTGCAGAAAAATGTTCCAATTCTCTATACTGCATCGCAGGCATGCCTGCAGCACCCTGATGTTGCAGCCTATAAGGCCAACCGGGACTTGATATACAAGCAGCTACAGCAGGCCGTCACCGGCATTTCTAATGCAGCCCAGGCTACTGCATCAGACGATGCTTCCCAGCACCAGGGCGGCGGCGGTGGAGAGCTGGCATATGCTCTCAACAACTTTGATGTAAGTTACATTTGGGAGGAAACTTTGGGCTCTTCACCAACTGCCAAAAGATAACTGGTTCCTGGGGAAATATGATCAAGGCTTGTGATGAAAGCCCATTTTCCAATTAAATTTGTAATCTAAGTGGAAAGAAATTGTTGAGTCATACGTTTACTTTATTGTAACTTGGCTTAAAGCATTCTGCCCCTCCCCCACCTCTTCCCTCCCCTACTGTGCTTAACCTTTAGGATTTTTTAATATAACATATGCTTCCTTGTGTGGTTCTTTTTCCTTTTAATATGCGTCTTTTGGGGACTCTGAGTCTGGTTCATTCCAACCAGGATGTTGACCATCTGGCAAATGTGCATCTGTGTTAGGTATAGAAGCAAAGTGTGTGTAGGCTTTGTCTCTAGGGAACTCATGGTCTAGTGAGAGATGCAGACAAATCATACTGTTGCCATCTTAATCTTACCTGATGGCCTTGATAGATTTCTGTTCTCTGTGATTTGCTTTGAACCATGGACACAAACATTTAGCAACCTTGAAGCAGTTTTTTTGAAATTAATTTTTTTATCATAATGCTTTTGTAGATGGTGCCCTAGATCTCCGTGTATAAGGTGTGCGTCTGTTGTCCCTTTTCCTCATATTACTTAGTGTGTTGGGCTTTGTTTTTAATTTTAGCCCAAAGTGAGTCATGGCCTCCAGTAGATGGAAGTAGTTTCAGTTTTTGTTTTTGAAACTGGTTATGTAGCTTGCCTCAGCCTCCCCATGTACTGTCGTGACTAGCTTTGTTTTAAGCCAGTTGTTGGAGAAAACAGTTATAGGTAGCTATCATCTTTCATAATGTTTTGAAGATTGTCATCAAATGATGAAATGTATTTTGTTTTCACCACCCCTCCCCCAATCTTCCTTGTGCATGAGCTTGGGTAATTGGTTCTTGCTGATATGCACTGATTCAGGCCTTTTCATAAAGCATGGAAAGAGAAGGTGGTGCTTTGCCTAAAGACCATGGTATCGACGTTGAGTTTTTACTTGGGAGTTTTGTTTTATTTTATTTTTTGAATTGTAGAAGATTAAACTCAAGGACTTGTCAATGCTAGGCAAATTACCACTGTACTTGGAGTCTAGTTCTTATCCCATAGAGTTAAACATGAATGGCCCTTATGGTCGTTAAGATACATCTTGGAACATATTGGTGCTGTTGTGGTCTTCTGCTTCAGATTTGGTAACATTAGGTGTCTGTCTTTTCAAGGTGCTAAGGAGCATGCAGATTAGAACACCCACCTGTTTTAGGATCACAGGTTCTTCATTTGTAAGATGAAGGGCTGTCCTAACTGATCTCTACATTATATTATGTAATAGTATTAAAACCTACGGCTCCTTGTTCTTTATTTATGCTGTCCAGAAATGAATGCACTTTGTGTTTGTCCAGAATGTCCTGTATTTGATTGTCTCCTCCTCAAGTACTGGCAGTGTTGGAGATTGAAAGCAGGGCTGCACACATGTAGGCCAGTGCTCTCTCTACTAATGAGCTATATCTCCAGCGCTGTATTCAACTTTGATCAGAGAAATCCTGTAATAACCAAACTTAGCAAGAAAAATTGTTAGGTAAAATTTAGTCTGATAATTAACTGAAGGTTACACGATCACTTTCAAATTTGAAGGTTTTTTGGAAAGAGAGAAATGTTTACTCACTGAAAAATACCAAGCTTTTGGCAGAAAAAAAAATCAGCATTTAAGCTGAAATTAAGGAAGGAAACTAAAAATTAAAGCCAAGATATTTACATAGACATTTATTGGTCTGAAGGTCAGTTGTATTTAATGGGTATTTGTATAATTGATTATTAGTTCATTATAAATGCATTTCCTCAGGAACAAAAGTCAGTACTTTAATTGGTTAAATTGTTTATGGTCAAACAGTTCTGTCTTGTAGTGGTTACATACTATGCATAGAGTTCTTATTTTACTTACAATTATCATTTGCTAATTTTAATAACCAATATTATGCAGGCTGACCTTTAGATGTTGAGGAAAAGTGTGTACATGATACATTGTGTTTGCCTTTAGGCTGTTTGGTTAATAGTGCCCTCTTTAAGTAGTGATCACTGACAGGGATGGCCTTTGGTAATAATGCGTTTTAGCTCTTGGGATTACATCTTGATATTCCTGATCAATACTTAACTTTTGAATAACTGAGGGAACAGAAATGAGTATTAACTTCAGTAACACTTTTTCTTTAGAAACAAATCATTGTGGACCCCTTGAGCTTCAGCGAGGAACGCTTTAGGCCTTCACTGGAGGAGCGCCTGGAAAGCATTATTAGTGGAGCTGCCCTGATGGCTGACTCCTCCTGCACACGCGATGACCGGCGCGAGCGCATTGTGGCTGAATGTAATGCAGTCCGCCAGGCTCTGCAGGACCTGCTCTCAGAGTACATGGGCAATGTGAGTGTCAGAACCTCCCTTTGGCTGAGGATTTTTTTTTTAAGTGACTGATGGTAGCCAGCCAACCTGCCTGCCTATCTATCTGTCTGTCTATCTATCTATCTATCTATCTATCTATCTATCTATCTATCTATCTTTCGGGTGCTTCATTTACATGTTGTGCTGGGGAGATGGCTCAGCTGATGAAGTCTTGCCGTACAAGCATGGTGAATTGAATTGGGTCCTTAGCACCCTTCTAAAAAAAGCTAGGCAATATGGTGTTTACCTATAATCTAGAAGTGGGAGGTGGAGGGAGGAGGATACCTGGGTCTTTTTTTTTTTTTTTTAAATATTTATTTATTATATATACAGTGCTCTGCCTGCATGTATGCCAGAAGAGGGCACCAGATCTCATTATAGATGCCTGTGAGTCACCATGTGGTTGCTGGGAATTGAACTCAGGACCTCTGGAAGAGCAGAGTCAGTGCTCTTAACCTCTGAGCCATCTCTCCAGCCTGATACTTAGGTCTTTTTTTTTTTGGCCAGCCAGTGTAGCCAATTTGTGCACTCTCAGCTCAGTAAGAGACCTGTCTAAAAAGATAATATGGAGAGCTACTGAGGAAAACTAGTACTAGAGGCCTCCACACACATATGCACATCATGCACATGTGCAAAAGAAAATGCACACCAAAAAGAAAGTAATATTATAAAATTTGATGTTTGCTGGTTTTTTGGGGGGGAGGGGTTGAGACAGGATTTCTCTGTGTAGCCTGGACTCACTTTGTAGACCAGGCTGGTCCCAAACTCACAGAGATCCACCTGCCTTTGCTTCCAAAGTGCTGGGATTAAAGGCGTGTGACTACTCCTTGGTAATATTTGCCTTTTTTTAACCGTAGAAAATACTGTAACTTTTGGTTTTTCTGTCTTTTTATTTTAGTTCTTGTCTTTATGTGCCCTTCCTTCTCCTTCTTTTATACTTTTGCCACTTCAATCATGTAGCTCTAGCATAAGTTTACTGTAATTTAGCTTGTATACCCCGTCTTTTGCTGTTCTTTGGGTTTTTCAAGACTGGGTTTCTCTGTGTAGCCCTGGCTGTCCTGGAGTCTCATTGTAGACCAAACTGGTCTCAACTCAGAAAGACTTGCCCTGCCTCTGCCTCCCGAATGCTGGCGTTAATTTAAAGGCATGCACTATCACACCTGGCTGTATTTTGCTCTTCTAGGGAAGGAATAAATAAATAAAAGTATTTTAAAGTATTGCCTGTGCTCTAACACTAGGCTGACTGTCCTATGCTTTGTGTAAATAACAGTAGGTCTGAATCTTTGGCTGTGGTGTGCTGAGTATGAAAGACCTCATCCTTGAGCACTTGATGTAGTGAAGACAGTGCTACTGTGTGCAATAGAAGGTGGTTTCATTAACTGTTCATACACTTCAATATTTTTCAAAATGCAATCTTTTAAAGGGAGAAGTGGTGAAACAAATTAGTTATTTCTAGTGGTTTCATTTTATGTTTTACTTATATAATTAATACTTTCCCAAATAATATATTGGACATTGTTTTGTTTTGTGTTTTTCTCATATGTTCTTTGCTACACATCTTGCTTTGTTCACTCACATGCCTTTATAAATGAAAGGGAAATGTGAGCCATGATGGTGTTCCTAGGGTGAAGATGCATGCCTTTCTGTTTTTCCCTTATTCAACCACATTGTGAAGCTATTGAAGCATATCATTTTGTCATTGCCATGGTTTGATTGTAGGTGGTCTACCTAAGAAAAAGGAGATTAGAAGTTGAGTTAAATAGAAAATGGTTGATAATGCTGGGTGTGGTGGCACGCCTGTAATCCCAGCACTCTGGAAGGCAGAGGCAGGCAGATCCTTATGAGTTCAAGGCCAGCTTGGTCTACAAAGCAAGTCCAGGACAGCCAAGGCTTCACAGAGAAACCCTGTCTAGAAAGAACCAACCAGCCAACCAACCAACAAACAAAAAACAGCCCATGCAGAAAATGGTTGGTAAGTCACAGTAGAAATATGGGATGCATTAAAATGTTTGTCTGTGCTTAAACATTAAAAATATGAAAATATGTAGGTTGAACAGTGTATGGTAATGCAGGAACATGAACCAGAATGGGTGTATGGGCCATCTGCTGTTGTGTATACAGCTGAAAGCCATGTAGAAGTGTTTAGTGTGGTTGTGACTGGTGACCCACTTTGAATATATTGCAATAGAAGTATGATAATCATATAGAGCTTTCTGAACAGTCTACAAAATAGCCCTTGAATTATGGCATTGCTCAGACTCTCCACCCTGTCACCCTGGTCATGAGTGATCTGACTTCTGTCTTGGGTGAAAGTGCAAGCAGTAGTATTTTCTCTTCATGTTATGGATGTAGGAAAATATATTGAACATTTATACTGAATATATGCTGAGACTATAATGTAGCACTCTTAGGATAATACTTGATGTTTAGGTGGAAATTTAAGTATTGTAGTAGGGGTCATGAAAGAGCTTTTCTTGAGATTCAGATTGGGAATGATCCTTGAGTATATTTCTTGTGAAGATAAAACTTTTTTATGTATTTCTTTTCATCAATTAATGTAACAAGAAAAGGCCCAGTCTTGCCTACAATTAATAGAAATCCAGGAGTGACGGCCCACACACTCATAGGATTTCCCTGAATTCCAGGCTAGCCAGGGATACATAGTGAGACCTTGTCTCGAAATTAATGGAGTTAGGGTTGAGGAGAAGGCCCAGTGGGTAAGAGTGTTCCCTATTCTTTAGAGGACCCAGGTTCAGTTTCCAGTACCCGTGTTGGGCAGCTTACCCCCGCCTGTAACTCCAGTCGGATGCCTTCTTCTCAATTCTGATGGTATCGCACCCTCACACACAAACCCGCATACAGATACACAAAATATACCCAAAACTAACAATAAAATGAAATAAAAGATGAGATGAGGTGAGGTGGTGGCATGTACCTTTCTTTAATCCTGGCACTTGGGTGGAAGAGGCAGGTGGATCTCCAGGTCAGTTCCAGGTCAGTTAGGGCTACATAGTAAGACCTTACCTCAAAAAAATCTTTAAGGAATTAGGTGGCTGGAGAGACGGCTCAGTGTTTAAGAGCAGTGTCTTCCAGAGGTCCTGAGTTCAGTTCTCAGCAACTATATGGTAGCTCACAACCATCTATACTGGCACGCAGGGGGGCATGCAGATAAAGCAGGAGTAGATAAGTATTCATGAGTAGATAAGTAAATCTTTAAAAAATCAAATTAAAAAACCAAGAAAACATTTACAAAAATAAGGAATAAATGTAGTGAAGATAAAAAAGGAAGGCAGTGGAACAAATTGGAAGAATGGGGGAAAGGCCCAACGAATCATAAGGCTTTTGCTTGTGAAATATCTGGAAACATTTCAATCCCCGATAACAAGGATTTAACTGGCCAGTTCTGTGTTAATATATGTCACATGCAGAGCAAGGTTTTGAGCATCATGTAAGAGGAGGTATGAGACTCTGATTCCTCCTTTTTGAGACAGACAGGTTCTCTACATAGAATTGATGAGGATGTCATTAGAGGTACAGAACGATTTTGTAGGAATTGGGACCTGTAGAAGTGGCTCATTTGTTAAGGGACTGCTCTTGCTGAGGACCCAAGTTCAATTCCCAGCACACACATGGTGGCTAATAACCATTTGTAACTCTAGTTCCGGAATATCTGATACCCTCTTCTGGATTCTGAGGACACCTAGTATACACGTGGTATACAGATGAACACACAGGCAGAATTCATACATGTACACACAAAAACAGAAAAGAATTAACATTGGCTCTTTCATAAGAAAACTTTCTAGGAATTGCAAGGAGTGGATCATTGTGGCTTTCCAAATGTCTGCTCAGTTACTCTGAAATGAAATCTGGTGACTGTGGTTCAGTGTATTTTGCTTCTCATCTATCAGCCTTAAGTTGTGCTGGGTTTGGAGATTCTAGAAAAATAAAAACAGCTTTGGATGATCTTTGAGAGTTTCAAAGTAAGTGAATTGAAATTAATTAAGCTGGCTGTGCATGCTTGTAATCAATCCCATCACTCAGGGGGCTGATAGGACTGAGTTTGAGCCCTGTTTAGGCTTATAGTAAAACCCTGTTTCAAAGGGGAAAATATTTTTTTAAGCCTTAGTGCTTGGTACTATATTTGCTTAAGTAAGATTTACAGTTTGATGTTGGGTTCGTTTACCATAACGAATGTTTGGGACATAAAGGACACTTAATTTTTGAAATGAAATCCATTTGGTTTTGTCTTACTCAACACTGTTTGGTCATATATGACTGGAGTGAGGGCTTGTCAAATTGTGAGAATAAAGCTTTATGTTGTGAACTTACATAGCTCTAGGTCTGTGTTTCTTCTTGTGTTAGCCATTCATCATATAGCAATAGAGTACTGGAAATCTGACAGGTGATATTTTATGTAGTATATATAATAACTAAAAACACAAGAAGAGGAGGAAGAGGAGAGGCAGGCAGGCAGACACAGATACAAATAAAGATACCCTTACCATCTTTAGCCTAATGCAGACCTGCAACCTAAAAGTACAGTTCTAAGTGTAAGAAAACACAGTTATAATGGCTATTATGCACGGATTACTGTACCATTCTGTACATCTACCCACCTTAGCTGCTTGGTTATTCAATTAGGATTACGCAACAGAAATAATATGCAAGTCAGAAATACACACCACACATACTTCTAAATATTCTACCGTTCATTTTTAGTGTACACACACACACACACACACAAACACACTCACTTTAGATCTTCTGTCTCCACTTATTAAGTGCTGGGATCACAGGACATGTGCTCCCATGGCCTCACTGCCACATGTAGCCTTAGTCATATATTAAAAAAAATAAGATTTATTTATTTATTTTATGTATATGAGTACACCCTCTTCTTGCATACCAGAAGAGGGCACCAGATCTCATTATAGATGGTTGTGAGCCAACATGTTGTTGCTGGGAGTTGAACTCAGGGCCTCTGGAAGAACAGCCAGTGCTCTTAACCTGAGCCATCTCTTCAGCCCCTACCTTAGTCATATTTTTTAAAGATCTATCATGTATAGCAAGAGAGCGTGTTTATTTGACTATAATAATTTATTGGTTATGGTTTTCATTATGGCTCTAGATTTGAATGAAATTTAGTAAGTTATAGTGAATGCGGTATTTTTATTGTTGTTGTTTGGGTCAGCTTGTATCTTAAAAGCTTTTTGTTTTTTGTTTTATTGTTGTTGTTGTTTTTAATCGAGAAGTTCTTGCAATTTTAGGCACTTTAAGCATTTTGAGGGTATATGATGGAGGTGTTGGGATTGAACCAAAAATCTCCACTCGTGCTAGACAAACACACTGCTACTGAACTGCGTTCCAGACTCATTTCTGTTCTATTCTACATGATTTCAGAGTCTTTGCTTTGGTGATTGGTCATTAAAAGGTAACGTCCAAAGTTAAAGGGAATCTTACTTGATAGTATCCTGTCTATAACTTTACTCATCTAACTTTCCCTTTTCAGTGCTCATTTTGGGGTACAAAACAAAGAATGACAAACGCTGGCTAAAGCAGATATTAGTACAACAGAGGCTGTGAAGCACATCGCTATTCTACAGCACTGGCCAAGTGTATCTGATTATGCTAAGTCAGATACACACAGGAAGGAAGGAAGGGTTGGTATCGGAAGAGAGAGGAGAGAATAATAGGAGATAGAATCAGGAATTATCAGGGCTTAATTAGTTAACAAGTAACAGCAGCTATTTGGATTAGTGGGAATAAAAACTTACTTTACAAGCAAAACTTCCTTTCCCCATGCTATTGACTAGCTCACCAGCAAACAAGAGACTTCAGTAAATCTGCGTGGAGTTGTTTTTCCTCTCTCTCTCATTCGCCTCTCTGTAGAAGGTACTATGTATGAAGCCAGGTCTGACTCAGACTCTAGTAAGGGTTGAAGAGACAGAGGTTTTGATCATTGCTGTTATATTATAAAATCTTAGATTGTCAGCTTTCTTCTAGGGTAGATTTAGCCTTTAATGCATTTTCTGAGGTCCAAGAAAATGAGCGGCAGAAGTAGAATTGAAGGAAACAATTTCATTTATCCTCTAGACAGTGACACATTAGGGACTAATGACTGCCAAAAGGAAATGTCAAACACTAAGCTAGTCTACTTTTTTTGGCAACCAAGAATCCGGTGAATCAACAGTTTTAGGGTGTGTGTATTTAATGTGGGCGAAGGAAGAGAATGCCTAACATTCTTTAATACCCTGTTAACATCACTACCGTTGGACTTGGAGCCTGTTTCTACTTTTCTAAACCCAAGAAAGGCACATGCAACAGAATAAAGTTCATTATGGGGGGTGTGAGAGATAGCTTTGTGGATAAGAGCACTTGGCTTTACAAGCTTGACTTTAGATCTCTGCACTTGTGTGAAAGTTAAACATGGCCATATTCTGCCTGTAATCCCAGCATTGGAATATGGAGACTAGATCCTGGGACCTTGCTGGCCAGCCAGTTTAGCTGAAATGGTGAAATTTAGGTTCAGTGAGAGACCCTGTCTAAAAAAATAAGGTGCAGAGTAATGCAGGAAAACACCCAGCAATCTTCTCTTGCTTCCAGACTGCGCGCACATGTGCACACGCGCGCGCGCACACACATACACACACACACACACACACGCACGCACGCACGCGCGTGCGCACACCAGCATCCCCCCTCCCTTGCACATATACATGCGTATAAAAATTTTTAAAAATCTAAAAATAGATACTTGGGTCAGGCATGGTGGCACATACCTAGAGGCATGCAGATATCTGAGAGTTTGATGCCAGCCTGGTTTACATGTTGAGTTCCAGGCCAGGCAAAGCTATGAGACGCTTATCTCAAAAAACTAAAACAAAAGGGCGGATATTTGTTGTTATGTTTAGACTTTAATGTGTCTTTATTAAGTTGTTGGTAGATCTGAAGAAATGGTTTGTTTATATGTGTGAAAAACTAACTTTCAATATTATATGAAAAAGTATCAAAGCTGGAAGTGGTAGCCTATGAGTTTGAGTCCTGTCTGGTGTGATGACTAAATGGCATTTCTATAGGAATTCGGGCAGTTTGTCTATCCTGTATAAAGTAGAGAGTGATTTTTCTACTTTGAACATTATCAATGTCTATAATTACAGATAGAATTATGGGTAGTGTCTAAAGGGTATATTGTATGCAATGTTGGTCTAACTTTGTTTTGAGTACAGTAATAGCCTACAGTTTGGGGTAGCTATTTTACTTAAATTACACAAATGTTGAGTTAAAGGTTGCTGAATCAAAAACTGTCCATATCAGGGCAAAAATACTTCAAGATTGCTCAGCAGGTAAAGGTGCCTGCTGTTAAGCCTGAAGACCTGATTTGGTTTTCAGAGGTTACTCTCTGGCCTTCACACCCACTCTAATGTACACAGATATATATACACTAATACATAAATAAGTATGTTTTTAAAAGATCCCGGGTAGGTGGTGGTGGCGTACCATGAGAGGCAGGCAGATCTCTTGAGTTTCCGGCCAGTCTGATCTACAGACTGAGTTCCAGGATAGCTAGGGCTACTCTGTCCTGACAAAACAAAAGAACAAGAGCAGAACAAAAATTCATGAACTGAGAAGTAGAAGACAGGCTGACTAGTTTTCATTTATGTTTTGTTTCCTTTGTGAAACGAACGTGGATTTGTAAAATGCAAATTGTTTGCCTTTGGAATATTTTATATTCTATAAAAATTAGGATTTTTGCATATGGCTGCATATATATAGAGGTTAGAGGTCAATTTGTAGCATTGATTTTCTTTTTGTAGGTTCCTGGATTCATGTTTCTAGGCTTGCATATCCCATGCTTTTACCTGTTGAGCCATCTCTTAGATCCAATTACCATTTTTGTTTGTTTGGATTGTTTTGCTTTTTGAGGAAGGGTATCTCTATGTAATAGCCCCGGCTTTCCTGGAAATCTCTTTGTAGACCAGGCTAGCCTCAAATTTACAGAGCTAGATCTCTGCCTGCCTCTGTCTCCAGAGTCCTGAGATTAAAGGTGTGCTCCACCACGCCCGGCCATATTTTTAAATTTTAGGTTCTTAGTAGAAAGTTGTGCATATATTCACCTTTATTGTGTTAACCACATATCTAGATTTTAGAGGGGCCAAAGAGTGAGTCTGCAGATTTGGATTGAAATACTGGCAGAACCCGAAGGACTTGTAAAGAGCCTGTAGTCAGGCAGGCATGGTGGCAGCTCAGCATGGTGGCACATGCCTTTAATCCCAGCATTTGGGAGGCAAAGGCTGGCAGATAGGTGTGAGGTTGATGCCAGCCTCGCCTTTAAAGTGAGTTCCAGGACAGCCAAGGATACACAGAAAAACCCTGCTCAACAAAACAAAACACAAAAGTGTGCAGCAGAGGTGTTGTGGGTTTACTCTCTCTTGTCTCATCTGGGTACAGCCTGCATTTCCAGCTAGTTATACAGGCCTTGTCCTGTCTTTGTCTATGAGACGCCCCAGTCTGGTACTGTTCAATAAGGTTTGGTGCTGTCTAGCAGACTGAAACTGCCATCTGTCAACCTTGCTAGACCCAAAGAGGGAACCCCTTCTTTTTGCGGGGGGCTTCTTTGATGACGCATTGCTTAGGATTGGCAGCTTCCTTTGCAGCATTTAGTGACCCTGAAACTGTCACATGAGTTTGTTCATTTTTCTTGTAGATGCTAGCAAGAATAAGTAGAAACCAAGCCTTAAGATACTCTATGTACATAATATAAATATATTTGTAAGTTATAGACATTTTAATATATAAGTATAAAAAGAGTAGCTGCTAACAGCAGGTCATAGTAACCATAACTACATATTGCTAAGACTCAATGCATTGATTTGTGAATGTTTGCAGCCTGACCAAAATTTTACAGGCTCCTAAAACAAGTTCATATGAAAGGATTTTTTTGATTTTTGTTTTTTTTGTTTTTGTTTTTTGTTTTTTTTGTTTTTTTTGGCTTTTTGAGGCAGGGTTTCTCTATGTAGTCCTGGCTGTCCTCAAACTCACAGAGATCTCCTGCCTCTCTGCCTCCCACATCCTGAGATTAAAGATGTGCACCACCACTGCCCTGCACGAAAGGGTATTTTACAATAACTCTATAGCCTTTTCTGCAAGTAGAGAGAAACTGATGTTTCTTTAATCTGTCATAATTTTTAAAGAGTATTTTTTACTTAACATTTTTACTCAGCATACAAAATATGCTGAATATATCATTTTCACACATACTTGTATTGTGTTGCCATAATTTCTTAGTCAAGGTATTGGCTGAAAAAGTCAAGTATAATGTCTCTTTATTGTTGCTTTATTGGATTTATTTCTTTCCTTCTTTCTTTTGAAAGAAGCTTGGTGGTATTTTTACTGTTGTGGTAGAAAGTAACATCAGTTTTGGCGGAGATTTGTGCTAACAAGTTCTTACAAAGCTTATTTTGAGGAGAGCATCTCAGTTGACACCCTGTGACAGCATGCATCATTGCTGCCCCTAAGCAAGTCCCAGTGAGCTGTAAAAGGGTCCTGGGGGGCTTCAGCTCTGCATTGCTGCTTCTTAGGGTGTGTGCCACTGGCATTTCCTCACGTAGGACCAAGGAGCTGAGGGTAAAACCTGAATATGCCAAAGCCTGTGCAGGCTGGTGGGTGTCTCTCTTTGGTGTGCTTCTCCAGATAAATCTGGTGAGCTTGGTGATGGCCCAGCCACAGAAAGGTCTTGCCACCAAGCTGAGGGTCTGAGTTTGGTCCCTGGAACCCCCAGAGTAGAAGGATGAAACCAACTCTTGACATCTGCATATCTCTCTCTCTCTCTCTCTCTCTCTCTCTCTCTCTCT
>OU015744.1:49838954-49851428 GCA_907169655.1 Acomys percivali | reverse complement strand
CTCTCTCTCTCTCTCTCCCTCCCTCCCTCCCCCCCCCTCTCTCTCTCAATAGAAGGGTAGAGAATTCTAAGAAATTACATGGAAATTTTTCCATTTTTGTCTCAATGAGATCAGTTGATTTTGTTTGTGGGATAAACACATTCTTATTTTGAAACTGTTTTCAGGAATATTGAATGACTTGTTTACCTAATACATGTGCATAATATTGTAGGAATTGTCTGTGGAGAGTCTTTGTTTTGACACTTGACAGCTACATGAGTATGAAAAGTTACCTAAACTTGCCCAAGTATCTGCTGCCCCTGGGTGCTGGGCATGATGATCACACCCATGCACACAGAGTGGTCGTGAGGCTGGAAAGCTGCACCAAGGGTAGGGCCACTCCTTATAACATTTCTGTGATTACTGAAAATGATCATTTGCTTTATAACCGAATGGTTCAAGCATTGAGTCCTCTTTTTGTTTTTAAACTTAAGTTTCTAAGGGTTTTGTTAGGTAATTGCATTTAATGTTCCATTGGTAAAAGACCTTATTCTCGTGATCCACTTCCTTCTCAGTGCTTCCAGCTATGGTCATTATGTGGACCCTGGTAATAATGGCTAAAGACTATATTCATTTCAGTATGTCCCCACTGACTGTTGCAGAACTTATTTTATTTGCCCCGTTATCTTCAGTGAAGTTGGTGGCCTTGTTCCCAGATTCATATTATGTTCTCCTTACTGTTGAAATGTACATTTTGCTGGAGTCTGGCATACTCCATAGTTAATTCTGAATTATCTGGCATAGTGAAGCGAGACTGATCATCAGTGTTCATTCTCTGAATTGAGTTTTGAATAGGCTTCTCTGTATAAAAATCTCTTCATTATTCATTTCTGTTCCTTTTCGGTTTATTTGATGATTGAATTTGAAATAGACTTGCTATTTGAACACTATATGTGCTTCTTTTCTTACTCATTTTTATACATTGTATTTGTTCTCTATTTAAGAGAAATCTAATGCTAGTGGGAAAGCTATTATGATCAAGCTTTTCTTTCTGATTAAGAAAGCCCTCTAGCTCCTTGTTTGAGGTTCTCATAGCTAGTTGAGTAATTAGCCACATGTAAGTTTAAACATTGTCTATATGTTACTAAAATAAGACGTGGGACAGGCAGTGTGAAGTCTATAAGGTCTTTTCCCGTTTCATGTTATAATGGGTCTTTCTCTTAAAGGCCTTTCAAAAGACTGAGAGGACGGTTCTTATTAAGAGAAAGTCTGTCTAGTCTAGGCGGGCTGACTTTGAAGTGAGGCTGTGGGCTGGCTGCCGCCATCGCTCTCTGCGTTTGAAATGTGAGCCATTGCTGAGAGGTGTGATCTGTGGATATAATGCCCAAAACTAAGAAGAATGGCGCATAGTTCACATTTGACAAAGATCTCGTTTTTTGCTTTTTTGTTTGTTTTAGTTTTAGGGTTTTTTTTTTGTTTTTTTTTGTTTTTTTTTGTTTTGTTTTTGTTTTTTCAAGACAGGGTTTCTCTATGTAGCCTTGGCTGTCCTGGACTCTGTAGATCAGGCTGGCTTCGAATTCAGAGATCCACTTGCCCTGCCTCCCGAGTGCTGGGTGGGAGTACAGGTGTGCCACCTTGCCAGGTGTAAAGACCTCAGTTCTTAACAGAGGTTTTTATTGTGTTACCGTCTGCCATCTCTCCATCTCTCTCTCAGACAAGGGTTCTCTATAGCTCTGGATGGCCTAGAACTCACAGAGATACACCTACCTGTCTTTGCCTCCAGGATTAAAGGAATACACACATCCCATGTCATTTCTTTATACTTGGTAAAACATTTTTAATTAAAAAATTAAATGACATTTATCTAGGGCGTGTATGTTACAATTGTTGATTTCCCCTTTTACCATAAGAGCTCTAAGGAGATCAAATTTGGGTTGGTAGGCTTGGCAGCAAGCACCTTTACTCACTAAACCATGTTATTGGCCCTGAAAAAAAAAACACTAAAAAAGAAAACCTACCTTATTTTTTGTTTTTTGAGCCAGGGTTTCTCCGTGTAACAGCTTTGGCTGCCCTGGAACTTGCTCTGTAGACCACGCTGGCCTCAAACTCAGAGATTGGCCTGCCTTTGCCTCCCAACTGCTAGGATTAAAGGTGTGTGCCACCATATCCTGTGAAAACCTCACTCTTAAGATTGACATTAATTTATATGTTGCAAAATGTAAAGAGTATAAAAGACTATGTCAAAAGAATTCTTTTCTTACCTCTTTTATAGCTTAGCTAGCCCTCCCTCTCCCTCTCCCTCTCCCTCTCCCTCTCCCCCTCTCTCTCCCACATTTTGTTTCTTGTGTCTTCCAGAACTATTTTATATAGATATAGTAAACTGTGTGAACATTTATATAAGTTAATCTATAAGTGTTTTTTAAGAGGAAAGTATTATTTCCTGGAACTGCTCCTAGGTTTTTCTGTTTACGCATTGATTGGGACATGACGTCACTGTGTGGTCACGCTTGCCCTGAGCTTGTAGCTCTCCGCCCATGTAGTCTGAAGCGCAGGAATTGCACACAGGTAGCACTACACCCAGTTCTAAACATCTTTTTTGTTTTTTAAATATCTTCTAGCTTTAAAATAAGTCATTGAATGTAAACCAGGCATTATTATAATTTGAAGAAAATTTTCCTGTTTACTTTGCTTTTAGGGCACTAAATTTTACTCTACTCCACCCCCTCTTCTTGTCTAAAACCTGTTTCCTTTTCTGTTTCTCCCAAGGAAGATAATTCCCATCTCTTTGCTTGTCTGCTCTGTGCTAGATATTTAGTCCCATGCTTCACTTCCTGTTGTGGCATCAGTTTATTGCCCCTTACTTAACACAACAAGCTGTTTGACCATTTTTCTCTTGTTGCACATCTGACTTGTTTTTTCAGTCATGTCATATTCAGTGGCCTTAGCTAGGTGATTTTTTAAATAGATTGTTCTATATAATAGTGATATTTCTTTTAACCAATAATAATTAAGTAAAAAGAATTAATAATAATCCATATTAGTGTTATCTTTACGGTTGCTAGGCATTTAGTATATTCTTTCAGATGCTTTTCTTGAGGTCTCAGGTATTTTTACACTTTATCAATTTATTATCCTCTTGTCATCCTAGGTTGTTGAAAGTCTTTATTCATTTTAGCAACTTTGGAGCCTGTATCTTTTTAGTACTGTCTTTATCAGTTTGCTTGCTCATTTGCTATAGTCTTTAACTCCTAACCCTTGTTCTTATACACAAATTTATTCTTTAATTTTTGGTTGCTATTATTACACCATCATTGTAACACAAACAAGACCCCATTCCTATCTAATAATTCCTACTTTGTGAGTGGTGGCAGTGACTGCATCTAATAGTAGAATTGCAGCTCCAACTATGCAAAAAGAGTTGTAAGGAGTTGTTTAAGGGATACTAAAAACGTGATGATAGAAATTAGATATGTGGCTGGAGAGATGGCTCAGAGGTTAAAAGCACTGGCTGCTCTCCCAGAGGTCCCGAGTTCAATTCCCAGCAGCCACATGTTGGCTCACAACCATCTATAATGTGATCTGATGTCCTTTTCTGGCCTGCAGGTGTACAAGCAGGCAGAGCACTGTATACATAATAATTAGATGCTGTGCTCTAAGGAGAAAGAAGTATATATCAACAGAAGGCACTTTCTGTCATGCACCAGCTCGTATCAGCATAAAAAACATGCAGAATAGTCTTACCATTGATGTCCAGGAAGTTGAGATTTAGGACAATTTCACAAAATGTGTTTTATTATGAACGTGGCGTAGGTAACTAACTAGGAGCTAGGAGAGACTACACAGTGAACCAAGGCCTTCTGTGCACCGGCCGAAATGCTCAACCACTGAGCTGCAATCTAGCCAGCCTTCTTCAGTTTCTATTTGGGGACCTTGTTCTTCTGCCGTGCTGAACACTGCTATGTCTGATTTCTGACCATCAGTCTTCTGGAATCCTTGACTTTACACCCAGCGGATTCTACTTGGCCTGTGAGCTGTGATTGCACCACAGAGGGGAACCCCGAGAGTCAGGGGAGACACTCAGTATATGTCTACCCAGTTAGCCTGGGAATCTTGATTAGTGTTGTCATAGTTCTGGACCCAGATTTGGAGGCTTCTGTTATGCCTGCCATTAAAGCAGTGAGTACTTGAGTGGTGTGGACGGCTTCAGTCCTTGTCAAGGTGTCCCAGTGTGCCCCGCCGAAGGTAAGCTCTGCGTGTAAGATTACAGGGTAGCGTTTTGACCTTTCTGCTTCCAGGCTTAGCTGAAGGATGTATTTTACTTCTTTCATGAGCAATGTTCCAGAACAGCGATTCTAGCCTCTTTTCTATTCTATGTCTTATTTTCCACTGTCAGCAAACTTTCCTTTTCTGAGCCCCACCCCCGATTCTGAGATCCAGTGAGATCCAGGAGTATTATAGTTGAACTATAGGTTCTTCTTATGTAGCCTGTATTTCTTTTTAAATAAGAAATTAAGTGTAACCCTAATACAGCTGTTCAATAAAGATAAAAGTCATATAGAGACAAATGTAGTTTGTCTCTTAAAAGTTTTTATACATGCTGGGCATGGTGGTGCACACCTGTAATCCCAGAACTCAGAGAGGCAGAGGCAGGCTAATTGCTGTGAGTTCTACAAAATGAGTCCAGGACAGCCAAGCTGCACAGAGAAATCCTGTCTTTTTTTTTTTTTTTTAATTATGCACAAAACTTTTACATAGATCTAGTTTACATAGCATGCTGAGCCTTTTCATTATCTTCCTTCCTTTCTCTCCCTAATACTAGGTGTTAATTGTTTGAGTATATATTTTGTTTAATTTTGCTTATGTGCCATGTGGCCTTTCTCCTTCTGTCACATACTTGTAGTAGCTCATGTCTGTCTGTCTGTCTGTCTATCTATCTATCTATCTGGACAGGATTTCTGGGTAGTCCTAGCTGTCCTAGAACTCACTTTGTTTTTTTGTTTTTGCTTTTGGAACTTGCTATAGACTAGATTGGCCTTGAATTCACAGAGATCTGCCCACCTCTGCCTCGAAAGTGCTGGGAGTAAAGATGTGAGCCACCACTGCCTAGCTTTCTCCCATTTTTTGTTGGTAGATATTAACAGTCATGTTGAACTTTCGTTTTCATGCATTCTTATTTACCTTTTGTTTTATGGATAATGGAGTTCTGGGCAGTGGTGGCGCACGCCTTTAATCCCAGCACTCGGGAGGCAGAGGCAGGTGGATCATTGTGAGTTGAAGGCCAGCCTGGTCTACAAAGCGAGTCTAGGACAGCCAAGGCTACACAGAGAAACCCTGCCTTGAAAAACAAAAACAAACAAACAAACAAACAAAAGGCATTTTTCTCATCTTAGATGACTTGTATTCACACATTTAAATCCTACATAGTTAAATCACGAGAACCAGATGTATTTGGAAAGTGTGCGTGTGTGTGTGTGTGAGAGAGAAAGGGAGATTTATTATAATGATTTAACATTATGTAATCATGGAAGTAGATTAAAAGTTTATATGAGGCTATTGCTTTTATATATATCTTTTTATAAAAGAAAAAAGGACTTTTAAGCTTGGTGTTTCTAGGAAAGAATTGTCACATTTAAATGAGTTCCATATAAATTGACATATTCCAAATATAGATTCCCTTGAAAAATGTCATGGTTGAATACAAGGTAGTAATTAATTGCCTTACTTTGAGTACTTAGTTTTTTTTTTTTTTTTTTTTTTTTTTTAAGTTCTTTTCACATTAGACCATTTTAATTGTTTTGGATCAAAATTCTTTGACCTGATGGGTAGAAGAAGCAGCCTAGTTATAGCTGTTTTAGTGATGTTTTTACAGTTCTTCTTTCTGTGTGATAGATCTTCCTTTCATAATTCTTTTGTATCACATTTGTAAGAGTTTGTACATGTAAATAGCTTTTGTTTGTTTTGGTTGTGTATGTGTGTGTGTGAATGCATGCACAGATCTTGAGACATCTTATTAGACTGGCCTGTAAATAATTTTACTATTTAATTTTTTTCTGTCTGTATTGGCAGAATTTGTCTGCACATTATTTATACTTATACAAGTACTGGTTGGAGATCTTGAATGCGATCACACACATGTACATGTTATGTGTATATGCAAGTCGGTGGCTCTTCATCTCATCCAGTATAATCAGTCAGCACTAGATAAAAATAGAGATGCTGGGGGCGGGGCCGTATAAAATAAACTGACAGGAAGTGAGCTAAGTAGAGGCTTTCTCTTTGACATGAATTGTGTTTTTGATTTAATCATTTTGCATCCCTATTCTCCACCTCCTTAAATTTATAAATGTGTGTATGTGCTCCCCCCCCCCCCAAGTTAAAATACAAAGTTCTCAAGTAAGGAAAGACAGAATGAAATGCTGAATGAGTGGCCTGCCAGGCCTTACCAAAGAAAAACTGTTGTAGGGGAGGAAGAGGAAAGAACAGTTCGGTAAACTTCTCAGACTGCCGTTGACTAAAATACAAAACTTATGTAGGCATCTCAAAATAGGATAGAGGATGATAAGAGCACAATTGATTGGCCCATTAGGACTTTCTAATAGGGAAGAATGCCATTAAATTTCCATCACTTTCACTTCACTTCTGTTTGTGTGTGTGTGTGTTACAGTACATAGTTTTCTTTATTCTCTGTAAGTACTGTTCACTAAAAAGGGGAATACTGGCTTATGTGATGTCTGCGCAAGAGTAGAAAATAATCTAGGAGGCATACTTTTTGATGATTTTCCTTCAGTATTGGTAATGTATTTTTATTGATCTCCTCATAGTTTTGAGAATCAATTATGATCATTTACATTTCAGAGAAAAACAAAGCAGACAAATGCAAAAGAAATACTGGGCACAAAGACCAATCTCAAGGCTAGCTTTTTAGACTAGACCCTTGGCAGGGCGAGAGTCCAGCTCCTGTGTTTCATACCCACATGTCCCATTGTGGATGTAGGAAACTGCAATCTACCATTAGAATTCCTTGAATAGTCAACGAAAGAAAATCCGATTCATACTGGATCCAAAAAAATTGTTCCTTGGTGAGTTATCTTTCTTAGGAGAAAAAGAGTTTGGTTAGACCTTAGAGCAGTGGTTTTTAACCAGTGGATCCTAACCCCTGTGGTCAAATGACCTTTTCACAAGGGTTGCCTAAGACCATCAGAAAACACAGATAATTACATTGTGATCAATAACAATAGCAAAATTACAGTTATAAAGTAGCACTGAAAATAATTTTGTGAGCTGGGTGTGGTGATGCACACCTTTATCCCAGCACTCAGGAGGCAGGTGGATCGATGTCAGTTCGAGGCCAGCCTGGTCAACAAAGTGTGTCCAGGACAGCCAGGGTGACACAGAGATACTCTGTTTTGAAAAACCAAAGAGAAAATAATTTTATGATTGGGAGTTATCAAAACATGAGGAACTGTATTAAATTGTTGCATTATTAGGAAGATTGAGAACCACTGCCTTAGAGTGTTCTATTACCATTGTCCTAAATTGCTTGCTTGCCATTTCCTGGGGATATTGGGACCTTAAATGCAGGCAGGTGAGGCAAGTCGGCTAGTCTTCAATAATGTTTTACTGAATGGCAGAACACAAAGCATATTTTACCTAGTTCTGAAAGCTTAGAAAAGCAGTAAAATTGTTTTCTGTTAGATGTTCCTCATTGTGTTGGTTAAATTTAAATAGGGTAGAATTTTACCGTCTGCTCATCTGGTGATTTTTACTTTGATTAAGTAGAGAAATTGAAATTGTGAGCTAGTCTTGTTTTTAATAAAAATCTGCAAAGAATTTGAGCTATTAAATAGGCAGCACAATTATAGTGACTTCTGCATATATGTTTTGTAAAGAAAAAGCATTTGATAATGGAGATAACTAGAGCCACCAGAGTTAAATTTCAGTAAGTAATAAAGTGATTTAAATCCTGAAATGTGTGGCTGTTATGGAGTGTAGCGTGAAAGATAGAGTTTCTGAGTCTCAATTTCTGTTTATTTCGGAGGTAGATAAAGGCTTGAGGCTTTCATTAAAATTTATACTGACAGCCACAACACATAATTTTATTTTATGTATATGGGTGTTTTGCCTGCATGTATATCTGCACCATATGCGTGCGGTGCTCTCGGAGGCCAGAAGAGGACGTTGGAGTCCTGGAACTGGAGATACAGATAGTTGTGAGCGGCTGTGTGGGTCCTGGGAATTGAACTCCAGTCCTTTGGAAGGGTAGTCAGTGTTTTTAACCACTGAGCTGTCTCTCCAGCCCCCATAATTTTTTAAAAATAAAACTAGTAATTCGACTAAGTTTTATAGCAGTGTAGCCATTAATATCATCTTATAAATTAAAATAATGCCTTAAGTCTTATAACAAGGTTCTTTAGTATTAGGAGGAGGAACAAAAATATGTTGCCATTACACTGTGCTGCTGTGTTCGTGTTTAATATTTCTGTCACACCCGTTGAATTAGTTACAAATATTTGATAATAATAGCATAAACATAATAAAGGAACTCGGTTTTCTATATCTACTATTTGGCAGGAATAAGTAGCTATATGCACTCTGATCTAATTTTTAAGTATGAACTTGGTACTGTTAAGCATAGTGGTTGAGTGACCAGTATAAGGTAGGTCCCACAGACAGAAACTGGAAGTGCTGCAAATTGAACCAGCATGATTCCAGAATTTCTGTCGTAAACCATGATGTAACATTGTATGTCTTGTTGAGAGAAATAGTGCGTTAGATTGCTAATATTATAAGTTACAGCAATAACATTTTCTTCCATCAGTACTCTATTATGAAAACACCCATATATAGAGAGAAGCTGAAAAATACACGGCTAACATCCATGTATATATCCATTTTCTTAACTACCCTGCATCTACCTTTTGCTGCATTTCAGACACTGACAACATGCAACTTTATTCTTAACACTGAAGCTTAGGTCATTACTGGAATTGTGTTTTGTTTTTCTTTTTTCCTATAAAGCCAGCTGATGTTGCTTTGTAAGGTACTGGATAGTGAATACTGACCCATATGATGGATTTGCAATTAATTGGCTGACATTGGGAAGTGATAGAAGCTAGGAGATGGGCTAGTTGGAGGAAGTAGGTCACTAGGAGTGCTCTGGAACACTAATTTTTCTGTCCCTGTGTCTCTCTGATAGCTGGTCACTGAGTTGAACAGTCTTCTCTGCTGCATGCTCTTGTAACAATATAAGCCAAGCATGGTTTGAAGTCCTTTAAGCCATGAGCCAAAATAAATTGTTTCCTTTCCTGTTTTCTTGGGTATTTTAAACTATGTGTAACCTAGTGTTAGAATGGCTCCCTGGCGTGCTGGCGGCCCTCGGTTTGATGACTGCTGTGAGAAGGGCCAGGAGAGTTCTCATCTACAGCACCACAACAGACGCAGGAAGGCAGAACGAGCCTTCAAGTCTGAAGTTAACATTTCTGCCTGATCAACTTGGTGACTGCTTTATCATTTTAAACTTTTCATTCTTGGGAAACTAGTTAGCATCTTACAGATTCTTTGTCAGGGGGAGCTATCATGACTAATTAGCACAGCTAGGTAGGATTTTGTGTCAGACAAACTTCTCTTGTTCAGGTTTTGTTTGTTTGTTTGGAGTTTTGTTGCTGTTGTTTTTCCTTTTCTTTTCTTTTCTTTTCTTTTCTTTTCTTTTCTTTTCTTTTCTTTTTTTCTTTTTTTTTTTTTTAGACAGAGTTTCTCTGTGTTTCCTTGGCTGTCCTGGACCAGGCGCCTGCTTCTGCTGGGATTACAGGCATGTACCACCACACCCAGCTGTATCAGGGTGTTTTGTAAGTACTGGGCTCAGAGTCTTGCATATGCTAAACAAACATTCAACCACTGAGCTATGGGACATATTTTTTAAGTTTGAGGTCATAGGACTAGATAGGGTAGTGCATGCCTATAGTCTCAGCATGGGAGGCAGAAGCAGGCAGATTGATCTCTGTGAATTGGAGGCTAGCCTGCTCTACATGGAGTTATAGAACATAATGACGCCCTGTCTCAAAAACGAAGTCAAAAATAACACATACTCCTAATATAGAAGTGGATTTAGATATGTACTGGGCGTTCTGTATATGTGTGAGGAACACATAATTTGAGATGTGGTAAGGAAGAAATAAAGAAAGTACTTACTCATTCGTGTAGACTTTCTGGGTCCAGCCTTGGCTGATGACAGTAGCATGAACCAGTAGGCTGCTCATCAAGAACTGACGCGAAGAATAAGTCTGCTGGTTTTCTGAAGCCCCCTTGGTGGTTCCATCTCACACTTTCTCTTATTGTTTCTACATCTGACTCCATTTACTTAGACTTTTGCATTTAAGTCTTCTCTGTAAATTGGTATTTCTCTTCTATTCTGATTGATTGCTTTGAGATGGCATCTTGCTGTGTTGCTCATGCTTCTAACTTTTTCTTCAGCATCCACAGTCCTGGCTTTACCCCACACCTGACTAAAACTTGTTTCTGTTTGTTTGTTTTGCTTTCACCAGATGAAAGCTGTTAGTTTTGTTTTTGGTTTTGTTTTAGTCAATAGGAAGAGCAAGGTAACAACTATTTTATTGTTTGTCGGTGCTGCCTGATCCTTAATTATGAATTACTTAAAACACTCTAGGATCTGGTTTAATCTTTGTAACCATGCATAATACTGTTTATTAATTTCTAAAGGTTCTGGAAGTCTATGAAGCATATTCTGGTCCTTTTGAGTTAAGAATCTTTGCTTTTTAATCATCTTAAATCCAATTTATCTATTTTACACAATATCTATTATACCGTGTTTTGATTCTATAGAATTAGGCTCTATGTGAATAATAGCCACACTGGGTTTGTTTGCTTGTTTGTTTGTTTAAGTTCTAGGTACCATCCAGTTGGTTTTCCTTTATTTGACAGCTAAGACTTTGGGGAGGGAGAGGCAGCCTTCACACATGCTAGGCAAGTGCTGTATCCTGATGGGAAATAGTCCCATCACTGCTTTCCCCCCCACCCCGCCCCGAGACAGGGTTTCTTTCTGGAACTGCCTTGGCTGTCCTGGAACTCACTCTGAAGACTAGGCTGGCCTCAAACTCACAGGGATCTGCTTACCTTTTCCTCCTGAATACTGAGATTGAAAGCATGCACCACCACCATCACTCGGCAATAATTTTTTTTCCACAAGAATTTTTTGGCCCCCAAAATGACAAAACAAATTAGCTAATATAGATGGCTATTGATTCTTTTTCTTTCAAGATAGGGTTTCTCTGTGTAGCCCTGCTGTCCTGTACTCACTTTGTAGACCAGGCTGGCCTTGAACTCACATTGATCCGCCTGCCTCTGTCTCCCAAGTGCTGGGATTAGAGGCGTGTGCCACCACGCCCGGCTGGCTATTGATTCTTACCTGATCCTTTTTTTTTTTTTTTAAATAAGAAAAAGCAACCTGGAGCTTTGGTAAAACTGAACTTTAACTGTAAATACCAGAGTCAAATATGCTCCAAGCACAATTGTGAATGACGGTGTAGTGTAGTTTATTCTTACCTATGACTCCTTATGCACATCTTCCCTGTTCTTCTGGTTAAAGTCTCTTGAGATTTGTAGAAGGGCATTGAGAATGCTTCTGGAGCTACAGTTTTAAAATACAGTTCCCACGAAAGAGATGAGTCACTAGCCTTTGCCAGTTAGAGTTGTTCACAGGTGCTTCTCAGTGCTGATTTCCTGCAGTCTTTTGAGGCCTTGGCTTTGTTGCCAGACTGGGTGGGGTGGGGGCACAGAGAGAGAAGGTGGGGCGTCATTTATGGGCTTTCAGGTTAAGATTCTTCATTATATTTGCCTTGGAGATTTCTTATCCTCTGTTTTTTTAGATAGTGGAAGGGAGGTTAAAAATTTGTTTACAAGTTTTCTGTAACAGCTGTGAAGAGGAAGGTCAAACTGGCGTGGGGGAAAGATGTTTAGACTAGTTACACTTTCTCTCTTTTCTGTCTCTGTAAAGATAATTTGTAGTACGCTCTGTCCAAGGAGAGACTTACACCTAGTTGGTCAGACACATTTTTACAAAAGGAGTATGAGAAGCACTTTATCTAACCTAGATAGAACCATCTCTGTATTTCAGCGGGAATGCGAGAATTCTGTGCTTAGCCAGGAATCTTAACACAACTAATAGAGAAGTCAGGTGTAACCACATGGGGACTTTAAGATTAAAATATAAGAGAACTATATTAATAAGCTCTATTTTTAGCTCCATAAAGTATGGGAATTTGCTCTTTTTATAAAATGTAAAATCACCATTACTGATGCTAGCTAGTGTCAACACAATTATTCTTGATATAAAAGTGTGTGCTGTGATTCCTTTCTTCCCTCAGTAGTTAATTGGGTTTCGGTCATCAGAACAGTGTATTGGGAAGGAGGGGCATGCATGTGTATGTGGGCGACACACACACACACACACACACACACACACACACACACACACACACA
>OU015744.1:49773205-49829405 GCA_907169655.1 Acomys percivali | reverse complement strand
ACAAACACAAGTGTAATTGGCATATATTCATTCATTTTTCTTTCCTCTATTTGAATACCATTGTTCTTTAAACAATTAAAAAACAACTTCATGTGTGTATTCTATGTGAACCACAAGCATGTTTGATCAGAAGAGGGTGTCAGGTCCCCTGAAACTAGAGTTACACTGCCATGTCGGTGCTTGGAACCAAATTTGGGTCCTCTGCAAAGAGCAGCCAGTGAACTACTGAGCCATCTCTCCAGTCCCGCCCTTGTTCTTTCTGAACTGTACCTTTTATAGATGCTCTGACTTAAAGTGTCAGCATCACTTGTGGAGGACAGTGCTTATCGTACACAGCACTTGTTAACACCAGGGCAGAGGAGTTGGAAATTAACCTGACACTCTCCTATAAGATAGTTTTGAAGAAATTCAGAGAGCAGTGTTATAGTTATTTACATTCTTCCACGTGAGACTTTGGTTTTAACAAATATATGGGTGATTAGAGTTACTTGAAGTGACATACAGATACGTAAATGAAACTTTCCCTTTTTTATGGTAGACAATGAGCTTTACATTTTATATCATAAACATTTCTTTAATTCTGTCGAACTCTAAAAGAATTCCTGTGTTAATGTTGAGATAAACCATACTCTAAGTCTTGGTCAGTGCATGAAAATCTCTTGGAGAGAAGATGCTATATTGCCTGGGTCTTGATCTCTTAATTTTTTGGTAGCAACTTCATACGATTTTGTATGAGGTAGAAGGAGTAGGATTTGGGTTTGGGTTTTGTTTTTTTGAGAAGACTGGCTCTCTCTGTGTAGCCTTGACTGTCCTGGACTTGCTTTGTAGACCAGGCTGGCCTTGAACTCACAGAGATCCACCCGCCTCGGCCTCCGAGTGCTGGGTTGCAGGTGTGCACTGCTGCGCCCAGCTTTTGTTTGTGTTTTGAAGGAGGTAAGATTCTTTTCTAAAACAACCATGTGCATCACATGCCTGATTTACACCACACAACCTAGTTATTTCTCTGGGTCGTCCTCCTCCTGTCTCAGATCCATAACCCTTTTCCTGCCCTCACTCAGTTGATCTTGAGTTTTAGAAAAACTTTAGGTTCTTTGATTAGCATTGATAAAACAGAAAGGCATATTGGTTATACTAAGTAATATCAGCATTCTATTATCTTATAACTTATACTTTGAGGGTCATGAATACTTCTTGATGCACTTAGCTTGACATTTAGGTGAAGAACCTTTTAGACACATTTTCTCCTACATGGGCTATGCAGAGCCATTTACATAATCTAGAATCAAGGGATTAGATACTTGTTCATACTCATTGATCTTGTAGGTAGAATTTCTTTTAGTTTTAGTGGGGTCTGAACCAGTTGGCTAAATTTAAAGGAGCTAGCATGGTTGCAGAAGCTTGGAAACAACATTCTCTGATAATATTTTTCAAATTTAATTAAATGAATTAATTTACACGAGGTGGTGGTGGTATATGCCTTTAATCTTAGCACTTAGGAGTCAAAGGCAGGTGGATCTCTGAGTTCAAGGATAACCAGGACTACACAAGGAAACCCTATCCAAAATAATAATAAGTCATTTTGCTTACATATTTTTTGTGGTACCAAGGATCAAACCAGAGTAAGTGCTGTATCACTGAGCTCCATTCATAGTCATGACAGCTTTAGGGGAGTTTGCTGTTCGAACAACAGCAACATATGCCAAGGCAATGCGTGCATTCTTACATACATTTGTCCTGTATCACTGCAAGGAAAACCAGTAACACAAATTAGGCTCAAAGAATCAAATATTATTTTTTGGTTATTTTATCTTACATACATTCTATGGCACATGTGGGCACACTGGTGCACAGGGAGAGGTAAGATGACAATGAGTCAGTAGTGTTCTTTTTTTTTTTTTTCCCCCTAAACCTTTGTGGGCCTCAGTTTGACCCCAGGTAGTCTTGGTGGCAAGCACCTTTACCCACTGGCCCTAAGATCGATGGTTTTTGATGGCAAGTAAAGACCACATATAATTAATTAGCGCTTCCTGTTAGGTCAAGCAATTTCTGCCTGTCGCTTTTAAAGTGTTTCAGAATTTAAACTTTGAATCTGACTATTGTTTACCGTCTATCCAGTTTTACTGCAGATAGAAGGTGGGCTAAAGTGTTTGAAAAGTCCTACGTTTTCACCAATGACAAGGAGACAGAAGTGTGATGCTACATAGACCTAGTAAGCCTCATGACTTTTAAACATGTCTCTAATTGCTTCTTCCTTGTCCAGTGGGAGGCAAAGGCCACAATCAGCCTCTTGCAGCACAGTTATCACTAGAAAGGGCTTTCAGACCCATACGTTACTAGCTGAGCCAACCTCTAGAACAATTCTTACTAGAAATGTAGGTGTGGTCTAAGAAAAATCTTAATGGGAGGTCCTACATGCTGTGGGAGCACTGTGTAGGGACATGGAACTTGAATTAGAGCTGAGGTTGGCCAGTGGAAACTTCCAGAAAGAGATGACTGCAATCCAAAGGAAAGATAGGAATTAGAAGAAGGTAGGGGAGAGAGAACATGCCATATTAGGAGAGCCAGGATACCCTGGCAGATCATAGCGTGGAGAATGGCAGGAAGATCTTAGTCGTTGCAGTAATGGGAAGGGCACACTTTCCAGGCCTTGTGTGTAGGATGAGATGAAGAAAGCTTCTGGCAGGAAGGCCGTAAGAAAGTCATTATAGAGTCTTCAACTTGGAATGTCTCCCCTTGTCAACAGAGGGCTGTTTTGTACTTAAGTCGAGTAGATTTTTATAGGTTTGCAGTGAAATTTAGAGGTGAAATTGTGCCTTGAGGTGCCACCAACAATGTCAGGACTTGACTTTCCTTCCTTCCTTCCTTCCTTCCTTCCTTCCTTCCTTCCTTCCTTCCTTCCTTTCCCTCCTTCTCCTCCTCCTCCTCCTTCTTCTTTTATGGCTCTTGTGCTTTTTCACCTAGCAAGAGTTAAGAGTGGAGTTGATATCTACCAGATAGTGATGACGCATGACTTTTTAAATCCCAGCACTCAGGAGGCAGAAGCAGACAGATTTCTGAACTCGAGGCCAGCCTGGTCTATCGAGCAAGTCCCAGGACAGCCAGGGCTGCACAGAGAGACCCTGTTTTGAAAAGAGGGGGTGGGTAGTGGGGTAGAGAAGTGTGCAGCTTTTCTCCATACAGCTTTGGCCACTCTGCCCTGGCATTGTATCATTAGGAACACCTATTGCAGTCCTTCATGGTAGATACTGGGTATTGTTGAATAAGACATTGCTCTGAATCATTATTAATATTGTTGTTATTGCTGCTATTAATTAGTGTGAGGCCTGGTTTTACTATGTATGTATCTCTGGATGTCCTGAAACTCACTGTGTAGACCAGGCTGGCCTGAAATTCACAGAGAGTCTCCTGCCTCTGAGGACTGGGATGGACGTATACCACCATGGCCATCCTATTCTGAATTATTTTTATTTCAGATTCAAACCCTCTGTGAAAAAAAATTGTGGTTAAGTCCTGCCCATTTTAAGTGTATGAAGTAGCTGTGGAAGTTTGTCTACATAAACAATAGTCTGTTACATAAGGGAAAGGTATAACAACTTCTTTATATTTATAATAGGTAAGAATTCCTAATGAGAATTGTAGTGTTAGAGGCTGGCTCTCTTCAGCTCGGCTGGTATTTACTTGCTGAAGGGAGGCTTTCTGCTGAAGCCTAAAACATGCTTTGCTACTTTCTTAGGCAGCTCTTTGCCATCACTAAACAGAGACACCCATATCAAAGTGATGCCAACACCCAGGGGTCACTACTTGATGGAACACAGCTTCCCAGTTAGGTGAGAGCTCAGGATTGCTTACTTTGGTTTGTTTGTTCTGATAATAGGTACACAAGTTCATCCTTAATCTGAAAATTTAAGTTCTCCAGAGGCCAGAAGTGTGGTGTTTTGTTTTGTTTTTGTCAAAAAGTTTATACAAATATTCCAAAAATAGTTCTGAAATACTTCTGATATCTAGCAGTTTGAGTAAGGGACTTACTTTATTTTATAAGTAACAATTCACAGCAACTTTAATTTTAAAAGAACAAATACAATTTTATAAAGCAGTAAGCAGTTTATTTTTGGTTTTAGTTCTATGTGTATGAGTGCTTTCCCTGCACAATGTGTGTGTTCCTAGTGCCCTCTAGGTTAGAATAGGTTGTTTGATCCTCTGAAACTGCACAGATGGTTATGATCCACTATGTGGATGCTAGAAATGGAACCTGGGTTCTCTGCAAGATTCTTATGTCATTTACTTTAGAGAGACCTTTTTTTTTTTTTTTTAAAGAAGTACTTGAATATCTGAGGAATATTATGAGACTTTCAAACTATTAGATCAGTTTGATTTAAATCTAATTTTTGGACACCTGTCTTAGTTATTGTTTCTGCTGCCTTGATGAAACACCATGACCAAAGAGGAAGTTGAAGAGGGAAGGGTTTATTTACCTTAAACTTCCATATCACTGTTTATAATTGAAGGAAGTCTGGACAGAAACTCCGAGCGGGAACATGGAGCCAGGAGCTAATGCAGAAGCTGTACGAGCGCCCTATCACTGGCTTGCTCCTCGTTGCTTGCTCAGTCTGCTTTTTTATAGAACCCAGGCACACCAGTCCAAGGATGACCCCACCCACAATGACCTGGGCCCTCCCCATCAATCACTAATTAAGAAAATGCCCTACAGGCCTGCCTGCAACCTGATCTTAAGGAGGCATTTTTAAAAATTGAGGTTCCCTCCTCTCAGGTGACTTTAGCTTATGTCAAGGCAAGATAAAAGTATCCAGCACAGCACCTTGTCTTAGATAGTGGTGTTTTTATCTTAAGGTTATCAGTGAGTAATTAGGCTTAAGCTGAGGTCTTTTCTGACTGATGGCTCTGTGCAAACCTTACATAATAGTTCTCATATCTGCATCTGTTTTTGTTAATGGTTCCCCCACTTTGGCATTACTGTTAGTAGACTGCTTAATTTTATTGGCAGTACAGAAGGACTTGGGGAGTGGGTAAGAATGGGGCCCTGGGCCAGCATGATGGTCCATTTGGTAAAAAGCCCTTGCTATGTAAGCCCAGCAACCTCAGTTTAATCTCTGGATCCCAAGGTGAAAATAGAGAACCAATTTGCAAAAGTTGGCCTTTGCCTTACTCCACACATTCATAAGTGCTTGCATTCATAAGTAATATACATAATAAAATAAATAATGAGAAATGTGACTCTTCCCGGGCGTGGTGGTGCACGCCTTTAATCCCAGCACTCGGGAGGCAGAGGCAGGCGGATCACTGTGTGTTCGAGGCCAGCCTGGTCTACAAAGCGAGTCCAGACAGCCAAGGCTACATAGGGAGACCCTGTCTCAAAAAACCAAAAAAAAAAAAAAAAGAGAAATGTGACTCTTGACTAGATTTGATATCATACCATTATATCACTCATTCAACACTTCTGGGTTCCTCTTATCTCCTTTCTGTTAAATTATCATCTGTATTTTTAAATATTCTTTTAAAAAAAAACTCTTTAATGACCCATAGAAATAAGATGGAGGAATACAGACAGGTGACATAGTCTTAATTATCAGGAGATAAAAGCAGAATATGAAATTACATCAATGGTATGTAGTAGACACATAGTCACTCTCAGCCTCACTTGTTCATTGCTGGCTTTTGTACTGAAGGTTTGAAGAGCACCCAGAGGGATAATATTGGGCTAAACTCCTTTGTTCATTTGTTTCTCTCTAGTGATTACTAGCATGTTTCAGAAAGAGGCACATTTGTCTTGTGAAAACAGACTTTTAATATATTTCCTATTAATAGTTTAACAGATGTCTACTAGTATTTCCAGTGATACAGCTGGCTGTGCCCGGGACCTCTATTCCTTTTCTCTCAGCTGCTGTCTTTGTTTTTGCTTAGTTCTTACTACTTAGGGAAATCTCAACCCCTGACCTTTGAAGAGATGCTGATTTAGCACATTTCTAAGTGCCAAATGTGTTTTTTTTCTGTTCAATGCAATTACATTAAGCTTAGCGTAGGAGTTCTAAAAACATTTTACAAACCATTCTCATTTGAGCCATATAATACATTATTAATATAATACATCTTATTTTAAAACTTTTTAAATTATTATCTTATGTGGATGGGTGTCTTGCCTACGTATATATCTGTGTATCACATGTATACTTGGTGCCCTGGAGACCAGAAGATGGTGTGGAACTGGCATTACAGATGGTTGTAAGCTGCCGAGTAGGTGCTAATTGAACCTGGGTCCTCTGAAGAGCAGCCAGTGCTCTTAGCTGTTGAGCCATCTCTCCAAACCCACATCTTTCTTTTAAAATGTGTTTTGGAGCTTGGGAAGTGGTTCAAGGAACTTCCTTGCTATTCAAGCACAAGGACCTAGACCTCAGTTTGATTCTCAGAGTTCATGGAAAAGCCCGATGTGGTGGTACACCTTTATATCTTACAGCTGAGGAGACAGGGACAGGAGAAGACTCGAGGCCCGCTTAGCTAAATCTAGCCAGCCGAGCTAAATCAGCGATGAGTTCCAGATTCATTCAGACAACCTGTCTCAAAAGCCACAGGGTTGGGGGACTGAAGAGATGGCTCAGTGGTTAAGAGCACGTGCTGCTTTTGTAGAGGATCCAGGTTGGTTTCCAGCATGTACATAACAATTGACAACCATATGTAACTCCAGTGCTAGATGGCCTGACACCTGTTCCTGGCCTCTGTGGGCACCTGACACATGTTGCACACAGCACATTCAGACAAAGCACTCATATACATAAAATAAAAATAAATAAAATCTTAAAAGCAAGCAGACCACAGTGGCTTGCTTTTGAAGATCTTGACATCTAAGATTGACCCTTGGCCCCCATGTATATGTGTATGTACCACCCTCGAACCCCACCCCCCTTTTGGAGAGGGTTTCACTATATAGTTCTAGGTGGCCCACTCAGAGAGATCTGTCTGTTTCTGTCCTAAGATTAAAGGCATGTGCTACCATAACTTGTTTGAGTTTTTTAAATTCATGAAATAAAACTTGTTTGACATTATTTCAATATCAAGAGCCGTCTTTTGCTTATTTACATTTTACTTTTTACTTAAAATTTTAATTTGTAGCAGGTGCCTGTCTATACATGTGCATATGGAAGCCAGAGGTCAGCCTCAGGAGTTTCTCAGGAGTCACTCACAGTGTTTTTGGGACTTAGCAACTAGGCCAAACTGGCTGGTCATCAAGACCACCTGCCTCTCCCTCCTCAGTGCTGTAATTAGAGAGCTGCCTCTGCTATGCTACATCATTGTTTCTGAGGACTGTGTCTCCTAAGCACTGTATCTACTTAGCTATTCCTCCAACTCCCTTGCCATTAACGCTGGTAGCTCATCAACATCAGATGTAACTTACTCTTGTTTGTATCACAAGAATTCGTCCTGGTAATAGACTTGTTGTATGTTGAACCTCGAGTTGAAGGATGAGGTTTATTGGAGTCATCCCAAGCTCATTAAACCCTTCCTTGCTCCCCAAGTAGCTTTTGTTTCTTTTAGAAAAACTCTTAGTTTCAATGATCAGCCAAAATGATGAGTCTACGAGGTACAAGATTGTAGTTTTTAGATGAAGTCACATCTGAACACTCCCACTGAATGTTTTCCAATTTTGAGCTGAAAAGTTTGTGTGTGTGTGTGTCTGTGTCTGTGTGTGTGTTGGTGGGGATGGGGGATGGAGAAATGGCTCAGTGTGAAGAGCACCGGCTGCTCTTCTAGAGGACCTGGGTTCAATTCTTAACACCCACATGGAGGGATCCAACTCCTTCTTCTGACCTCCATGGGCAGCAGTACCTGCAGGGTGCACAGACATATATTCAGACAAACACCCTACACATAAAAATAGAGATGGCTCAGAGGTTAAGGGCACTGACTTCTCCTTTAGAGGTCCTGAGTTCAATTCCCAGCAACCACATGGTGGCTCACAACCATCTATAATGTGATCTGATGCCCTCTTCTGGCATGAAGGTGTACATGCAGCCAGAGCATTGTATACTTAATAACATTTAAGGCTCATTTTACTGTTGTGTGTTTTGTTTTGTTTTGTTTTGCTTTTCTGGCATTGCTTTAACACTAAATATTGACAGACTGTCGTGAAAGTTCCTTGTAAAGTTCTAACATGTGCATCTGTTTGTTCAGGCTGGACGTAAAGAAAGAAGTGATGCTCTCAACTCTGCAATAGACAAAATGACCAAGAAGACCAGGGACCTGCGTAGACAGGTAAGCTTAACAAAGTGTTAATTGTATTTTCTAAGTTCTCAGCTTTAGCTCTGATTAAAATTCTAATAAATATAGGCTTATATTTTTAATTAAGGGAAAGGGTGAATCTTCACAGAAAAGTGACTCTTTCTGTTCTGTTGCTAATAAGCTTATTAATGTCTAAAAACATCTCAGAGGGACACGTAGACTACTGTGTTCCCTCTGGGGTGGACTGAATAAATTAGCTCCAGTGTGAAAAAGATGTATAGGCAGGAAAATCAATTTACGATGACTTGGGGGATCTGTGGAAATAACCTCAAAGGGTCTAGTTGTGTTGGCTTCCATACACTAGATTACAGCCCCTTGTGTGTCTGTCCATTCTGTTTATATTGTCAGTTTGTTTGCTCTGGTAGAAGTGTCTTTTTATCTCAAGTACAGTAATGTTGGAGATACTGACTTTTTCATGTTAGTAAATTTAAAAATCTGTTCTTTAATGATGTATAATCTCCTTAACATTTCAAAATTAAATTTTGTGTTAAAAGTTTTAAAAAGAATTTAGACTTGACTATAAATATGTAGTGTAATACATAATGTATTATGTCTTAATTTATAAGAATTCAGACAGTTTTCAGGAAATAGACATTTATTGCTCATACCTGATATAAAATAAAACTAAAAATTGATGTACCTTTGGTGAATGAAGTGTCAACAATAATTTGAATGATAACATTTAAAGTTTATAGTGTGGTATCTTGTAGATAAACCATAAACTGCTCCTTTTTTCATTTAATTTTAACTAATTAGGCTAACTACATATGTTTCAAAGATATGTGTTAATTCAGTCGAGAACAGTGTTGTGATCGCATTTAGTTTTGTAAGTTCCAAGGAAAGAAAAAAGGTAATGTCTTGAACTGAAATCCTGCTAAGGTGCTTGTGAAGCACGGTCCCCAGGGCCCGTGCTGGAGCTGGTTTCACTGCAGTGCTTACACGGGGACTCTGGGTGGGGGGGTGCCTTCTGCCTGTCTTTCACAGGCTTCCACCAGATAGGTTGTATCACAGTTTACCTTCTTAGTAGAAATAAAGTCAAATTATACAATTTAATTATTAGCTTCGCAAAGCTGTCATGGACCACGTATCAGATTCTTTCCTGGAGACCAACGTCCCTCTTTTAGTACTGATTGAAGCTGCAAAGAATGGAAACGAGAAAGAAGTTAAGGAGTATGCCCAAGTTTTTCGTGAACATGCCAACAAACTGATTGAGGTAAGTGCGCTAGTGGCCTGATTAACATAGGTGGTAACTTGGTGAGTTGTCAGTTTTAAACATGTGATTGAAGTAGCTGTAAGTTTTCAAGGGCTTGCTTAATATACATTTATAAACAGTCTTTCATTATCACTGGGTCTCTATCAGAACTACTGTTTTGTCAATTTAGATTAATTAATATTAATGTGGATAGCTTTTGTCCTAGAGACAACACCACACTCCCTGTGATGCAGCTGAAGCTGGTCCGTGACAGTAAGACTTACACAGGGTACAAAGTGGCAGCAGCTGGGAGCTGGTACTTCTCAGAAGCATCGTCTGGGCTTGCAGGCTACCTAGTTCCTCTCAGTTCTGTGTCCCCTGTAAAGCGAGGTTACTAATGATGCCTGTGCTCTGAGGACTAAAAGATATGCTAGGTGTTTCACCTTATGCTTATGGCAGACTTGGCACTAGAAATTTGTGTGGAAATGGTAGGTTTGTAAAATAATAATTAGAAAAGGGAGTTGCCACATGATTCCTGATAAGTTAGGATTCTTCATTAGTTGAATTAATTTATATTGTTGAATTAATTATTAGCGTGTTTTAAAAATGAGACACAAACCAAAAACATAACCTTAGTACAGAAACCTAATCATCAATAAATATTCCATAGACCAATATTCCATTGGTAAGTGGTCATTATGAAAAAGCAGAAACCAACCCTGAATGTAAAATGTGACTTAACACTATAAAAATATTTCAAGGCAAATATTAGTGATCACATTAAACATCTTACTAATTTTACACCTCATTTTCTTTGAATATTGATTGAAGTGTTTTTCTGACCAGAATTATATACAGAGTGCATATTCAAGTTAATGATTCTGACACTTGAAAGTAAAGTTGGAGAGTTTCATTTGTATGTCCATTAAGCATAATCTGGTTCATAATAGTCATGTGATAGTATGAGACGTAATTTCCAAGTAGACAAGAAATTGTGTTTAGAAAACCAGTCTCTTATAAGTACATACTTACTAAAAGGTTCCTTTGAGTGATAGACATCAAGGCCTGGGATATCAGCAGCTTTATATAGGGCAGCTTTTGTCTGTACCCAAATGGGAGGGCCAGTCAGATTATCCTCAGCCTCTCCAACCAGCACTTAGAGAATACAGCACTGTGCACGCTGCATAATCCTTATCCAGTGAAAACGGAGGCTTGAAGACCTTCCTCCAACTTGCCCACCTCTACAGCAAACTCCAGCCATGAAACCCACTGAACTCATCGGTTCTGTGGACCAACACCATTGAGAAACAGTGACTAGGCTGGGCAGAGTGGCACGTCGCCTTTAATCCCGGTTCTAGAAAGGCAGAGGTAGTGGATCTTTGTGAGTTCAAGGACAGCCTGGTTTCCATAATGAGTTCCAGGACACCCACCAGTGCATAGTAAGACCCTGTCTTGAAGAGAGGAGGAAGAGGAGGAAAGAAGAAAAGAAAAATCCAAGACAAGACAGAATTTGAGTCAGTCAGTGACTAACTGGACTTGAGAGTCATGGAAACTGTGTTCCAGACTTTTCATTGCATTTTTCATTGCATAGTCCTCGGAGATGAGAGTGTGATATTCTTCATCACAGCTAAGTTCTAACCCTTTCCTCACCTCATTCCCCTCTGCGTGCCCTCTGCACCCATTACCTTCTACATCTTACCTGTATATTAAATGATACAGGATTTTCATTACTTGAGGCATAACCTCAGGCTAAGCAGTGCCATTCTGCAAACAGTTATGATTATATTTATGATAATTAAGACAGTAAGATATATAATTACTATGTCCATGAAAAGGAAATTAATTTTTAAAGAGTTTTAGAAGCCTCAAATTCCTCACTTGAGGCAGAACTTTTTCTTTCATGACAAGACTTCTCCTCCCCCTACAACCTTTGTGTTATAACGACACACCTTGAACTAATCAGAGACTTGTTTTTTTAGTAAAGGAAAAATGTTTCACTGTGTTTTGTTAGTCCCCTGACTTCATTTTTTTTTTTTTTTTCATTAGTTGCCTTCTAGCTGAAGTAAATGTCTACAGGCCTATTTCTCCTTGCTGGTTCTGCAGAATTAAGAATAGTATCTAAAATGGCTGGGGGTTGGCTGTGACTGGGAAGAAGGTCAGAGTCTACAAGCATGTTTGGAAGGGGTCATCTTTCTGACACACTGTAGCAGAGTTCAGACACTATGTGCTAGAATGGTGTAGCCCTACAGAATAGGTCACAGGTCCAGAAAGGGCCACATTTAAATGCCGGCTTAGAGTCCCAAGATATTACCACTCTGACCAGCTTGTTTCACATCCTGTTAAGTAATTTTATTCTCCTTGCTCGATTGTTGTCTAGGAGTCTTCCTGCCTCCTTCTGCTAAGCTAGGCCTAGTTCTGGAAGTTTCTAGCCTCCATACAATCTAACCTAGGCCTAGAATGTTTTCAGCCTCTGAGACTTACTGCTTAATAAGCTCACCCTTACTTGTTTTTTCTGAGCTCTGGGCTGGCTGGTTCAATTCAGCTGTTCTGGCTCAAACTCTTCTCCCAGCTGACTTATTTAATCTGGCTTCTCTCTTGGCCCGGAATTGCTCTGCTTAACCTCAAACTAACTTAGCAATTTACTCTAATCTTCTGGCTCCTCATTTTCTGGCTTATTCCATCTTCACCTGAGTTCTCTCCCTGCGACCCACCTCTCTCTCACTGTCTTGGTAAAACTGCCTCCTCTCTCTGTGAAACTGCCTCTTAAGTAGCTTCCCTTTCCTCTCTCTTCTCATGAGAGTTGGGTGTATCCTATTCTGTCAAATCTTTTTTGACACCTTTTCTGCCACTCAATTAAATATCACTTTCAAACATGGTGCTTCCTTGTACAAACTAAATTTACCTTTGTATGGGATTAAAGGCATGTGCCTCCACGCCCAAATCTAAGCTTTTCTTTACCTGATATTTGCTCTATACCGCACTGGCCTTGAACTCAGTCTCAGTTCTGTTTGCCTCTGTCCCCTGCATTAAAGCCGTATCACACAGACCTAGAAGATCTTTGGATGTGATCTCTTACCACAACAGCCATGTTCTAAATTAACATTTCTCTACACATCCTAGGCATTTTCATAACCTATCACAGGTTTGGTAAAAACAACACATATGTAGAACTTTGTTTTTGAAAGGCAAGATACACATAAGAGCCAGGCAGTGGTGGCGCACGTCTTCAGGTCTAGCACTCTGGAGGCAGAGGCAGAGGCAGGTGGATCTCTTGTGAGTTTGGGGCCAGCCTGGTCTACAGAGAGAGAGTTCCAGGACAGCCAGGGCTACACAGGCTAGCCTGTCTTGAAAAACAGAGGGGGTGGGGAGAGGAGAGAGACAGACAGACAGACATAGGATGGAAGTTGGGAAATTTTTTGTATCCCATACAGATGGAATTGGGGTGCTCCACCCTCCAGTAACATTGGTAGACAAACCAACCTGCTAAGTCCCATCTATATCCAGAGTTTTTAAGTTTCATTACGTGTGCCTGATTGGTGAGTCTCATTCTCAGCCTCACCCTTCTCCAGGTCACACTGTCCTCAAAAGCGCCAAGGTAACTGAAGAAGTACTCTCTATGCTGCAGAAACCCCGGAAGTTGAGGAATATTTGGATTTTGTGATCAATCAAAAAGAAAACCAGACAAATTATCTAATACACAGTACTATGTACTTCAGTGTGCTGTGAAGGTACATTACATGTATGATTTTTAGTAGGTATCTTGAACACACGCTACCTAGCCTGCCACATATAAATACCACAGAAGACGTTAAGGCAGGCAAATTTGTTTCCCACTCAGTCTGACTTAGCACTTATCAGCACTTCATTTACCTGGTATGATTGGCTTTGAGATTTTCATCTTTTTGGAATTGCTGCCTTTTGGTATGAGTTGGTTTGGTTTTTCATTTTTTTAAAGACAGGGTTTCTCTGTATAGCCCTGGCTGTCCTAGAACTCACTCTGTAGACCAGGCTAGCCTTGAACTCACAGAGATCCACCTGCTTCTGCCACTACCACCTTGCTTAGTTCCTGCTTTTTAACAATCAGATTTACTCTTTTCTCCAGGGATCAAGGGATTGTTCAGTGTCTGTTTTCTTGTAAAATCATAGATTTTTTACTTAGTGGTATCAGTCCCTTTCTGTGTAGCTTTTTTGAAGCACCATGTATGCCTAGCTTTGTGGCATAGGCCTTTAATTTCAGCAATTGAGAGTCAGGGTCTAGGAATTCAAGGTCAGCCTGGTCTGGGTGGTGAGTTCCAGGCCAGCTTGGGGCTATATAGTGAGACCCTGCCCTACAATCTAAAACTCATGTAGGCTTTCTGAGACTCCTCCAGTCTTTCAGTCATAGAAAACTGTGTCTTCAGACGCCCCTTGGGGAGTCTCATCTTGACTGTTAGGAGAGGGAAGCCGCCTGTCATCTACTCTGGAACTTCCCTGTCCATCTTCTTGCTGCTACGTACTTGTGAGGTAGAGCACTTCCAGTATAAAATACATTCTTTTAATACATACTGTGGAAAAAATATCACATTGGTTTCATTTATTATATGTTCAAATGATAATAGCTTTAGGTTAAATGTTTTGCCTTTTTAATTTTTATTGTCACTACTAAAATTTTCACAAGTTTCTGTGTAATTCACACTATAGCTCTGCTGGACAGTACTAGATGCTTTCCAGGCTTTTGGGGAGCTCTCTTTATCACAGCTCTCAATGAGCACCTGCTCCAGGGGCAGCAAACAGGCTAGGGCAGCAGCCAGGGAGGGCCTTCGTCATGCCAGAGAATGACTTACTATTTTATCTAGCCGTCTGGGCAATGGCTGTATGCTGAGATTCCCATTGAGCTCACAGCCAGAGCTCAGGTTTTCTACAGACCTACTCCTTAGTGACATTGGGTCCATTTCTGTCAATGCGTGTGCAGGCGGACATTTTGCCGTATGCAAATGTTTAGGTATACTGTCAATGTAAACTTAGATCTGGTCTAATCTGTTGTCAGAATTGCTGCTGTCATATTTTTATTACCAACTTCCTCTCAAAAACATGTATCACTTCTACTTTGTTTTTTTCTTTTAAGTGTATTTTTTTTCTCCCTTCATCTAATCTGATGTTTTAACAATGTAGTCTAAGATAAAAGCATAAAGATAGAACCTTTCAGCTTGCCACTGGAAATCTCCTGATTGAATGGGTCTTGTGTATAATTGGTCTTTCTTTCAGCCAGTGAGACCCTTTTATTTTAATCTTGCTAAGACATCTACATAGGACAGATCTACACTATTCCCCTCATCTCCCTTTCAGCATAAAGCCAGAGATAATTATAAAAGCACAGTTTGTTCTGGTAGTTTCTCTGTGGATGGCACCTTGTATTCCTCCTAGAGCAGGTTTCCCTACTGTTCTCAGTTTTCATGTCATTAAAAGTCAGTCTAGAAAATGAGAAAGATTTGCAAGAATGATAGAGTTACTGTTCTGCAAAATGCTAGCCAGTGATTGGGAGCTCACTCATCAGTGTTGGCTCAGAGGTGATGACTCTGCTTCTCCGTTATGTTGAGTGTCATTGGTGTGCTTCACAAGCACCCTGGCCTGTGATTAAGGTTCAGCTCTTTGCTTTCCCATGAATATGTGGGTGAACTGCTCCTGGAGTCAGATGACAGCATCTCATGCCTAGTTCCTGAGCTGTGTAACATGATTTGTTAGGTTTTTAAAGAAATGTGCCCCAGACCTGGCTCGTTGGCTCAGTAGGTGTCTTAAGGTTTCTATTGCTGTGATAAAACACTGACAAAATAGCAACTTGGGCGGGGGAGGCTTTATTTCAGTTTATATTTTCACATCACAGCCTACTACTGAAGGAAGTCAGGGCAGGAACCTGAGGCAGGGAGCTAGTAGAGGCCATGAAGGAGTCCTGCTTACTGGCACTAGCCCAGCTGTCACCTCCCACAATGGGCTGGGCCTTCTCACATCAGTCATCAATCAAGAAATGCACCATAGGCCAATCTGTTAGACTCGTCTTCTCAATTGAAGATTCTCATCCCCCAAAAGACTCCTAACTTTTGTCAAGTTGACATAAAGCTAGCCAGCACAATGCGTGAAACTGTCACAGCCTTGCAAACCTGGCCATCTGAGGTCAGTCTTCAGACACCACACCCTGAAAGGAGAGCGCCAACCCCTGGAAGTTGTCTTCTAATCTCTGAGTAGACTGTCACCTTACTATTGAAGCAACCGGGTTGTGATTACTGAATTGTAGGTCCAGGGCCCTAGCCAGGTGTGCCTACATCTATTTGGCTATAGCAGTGTTCTTAGACACATCCTCCCTGCCCCTAAACTTATTTAGTTAGAAAAAATACAAGTCCCTGAAAGCATGTTGATGCAGCCTGGTGGCTTGGGAGTAAAGTACCACTTTAGATGAGGTACAATTGTAGGACACTGGTGTTTTAAAATGCAGCTTTTCTAAGTTCATTTTTAGAAACTGTGCATGAGATTTTGAAGCACAAAGATATATATTAGATATATTAGAGAGATTCACACCTGATTATCTACATTATTTCTTTTTGCTGTTGTTAAGTATACAGAATTGTTAGCGATGTGGACTGTTTGTTTGCTACGGCAAATGATACCATATCGTGTTGAAATGTAACTTGGCTACCTAACTTCTGTTACAGCCATTGCGTGTGTTGTTGTGCACATAATGCGCCATTTTTTACAACTGGTTTTCAGTTGTCTGCTTAGCTAGTCCCTGCCATGAAGCTGAGTTGTTTGTTTGATGATGTCTCCCACTCAGCTTCTCAAACCCAAAGTCTAAGGCCCATCCTCTGTCTTCCCCAAGTTCAGATCTGACCAGCAAACACTCATTGTTTTCTCTGTGTAGTGTAGCTGTCATCGTGTTGGATTTCTGCAGCAGCTCCTAATGGCGATCTGGCTTGCACTGTGATGGCTGTCCAGCTTCTTCCTTGGGAAGGAAGCCAATATGATCTCCTTAGATCAAGTCATTCTTCGCTTCATAACTTTTCTCACCTACCCTTGCCATGGCTTCTAGAGGCAGGTGATACAGTCTGAAACTATAGTTAGCCATAAAGTGTCCTGCCTGCATTCCCAGCTGCCTTTAGTCCTGTGTCTCCTTGCAGACTGGCCCAGCGCTTCCTTCTCCTTCTCCAGAACTAAGTGCGCTCTGTCTGCAGTCGTCTCTGCAGAACACCTCTTTAGATCCCCTTAGCTCTCAGTCCTACCCTCCAGTAGTTACACTTGCTTTTTATCCTCCTGTCATTTTTATGTTCTTCACAGCCCTTTCCTATCTGAAATGAGTAGATTTGCTTAGTTTTCTTATTTATCTAGCCCTACTTACTGCATAGAACGATGCCTAGTCCATACTGGGTTCCCAACAGCAGTTAGGCTGGTGAACATCCTCATTCTCAGTGTTAATAAGTGTTATGCAGATGTTAATTCTTCAGATTCATCTAGCATCCAGACCTGATTCCATTGTGTGTAGATGTTTGGCACACACAGAGTTTTGCGTTACGCATTGTTCTAAAGTAATCTTTATATAGAAGGTACCATACAGTTTTGTATGTGTGCTTATTTTTGTTTATGTACAGACAGTTCACAGGCATTCCAGGATGCCTGGCTCTTCAGTAGACCTTGAGTCTGGGTCTTAGGGTCATGCAGTAAGCACTGATCCATTTCTCCAGCCTAAATCAGATCTTTTGGGTTGTAGATTTGAGGAAAATATGGAGATTAAAAAAACAGTTTAAATGACAGATGTGAGCAATATTTCATTTATTCTATTTAGCTGAACTCAAGCTTTCAAAAAACCTAAGTACATTTTTTTATTAGAAAGTTTATGTCAACAAACACTTATGGACTTCCTAAACCAGGCGGGTGGCTCACACCTTTAATCCTAGCACAGATACAGTGACAGGTGAATCTCTCAGTTCATGGTTAGCATGGTCGACATAGTGAGTTCTAGGATAGCCAGAGCTACATAGTGAGACCTGTCTGAAACAAAACAAATAAACAAAAAACTAGAGGTGTGGTACTAAATAACAGAAATCCTTACCCATGTGGATATTGTCTTCTACTAGAGAGTGGGGGAAAGATAAAAGTAAATGTATATTTTATGAAGTGTAAATATTTTGTATAATATACTAAAGGAATATTTTAAGATTTTTATCTATTTTATCAGTGTTTGAAATGGATACAAACTATTATTTTAATACTCTTGAATATTTAAATTTTTTATCAGTGTTTGAAATGGACAGAAAATTATTGTAACTTAATTTCAATATTCTTTAATACATGTCCAACATAAATTTGGAACAGAGCAGATGTAATAACTTGGTTTTTAGGACTTTTGGGGGAGGGGGAGACAGAAAGAATTTCTCTTTATAACATAGAAAGAATGTAAAATAAGATACAAACTTCTTTAGTGTGGACGTGCCCTGTAAAGTTGCTCAAGTGGTATTAGCCCTGATATGGCTCCGTTCACTCAAAGATGGGAAAATCTGGTAGAGCTGTCACGAGGCTCATCATACTGTCAGCACACAAGATCAGTTTCAGGTCTTGTAACAGAACTTAACGTCCCCAGCTCCTCCGTATGCACAGGGTTGGAGGCTGATCTGAGTGCCTGTTGGGTCATTATTCACGTGCTTTTGTGACTTTATTTAAAACAGCAGTGGACAGTGTTGCTGTGAGGTCTCTCCACTGTCATCGCTGAGATTCTGCCTTGGCTCTAGGACTGACTCTTGCCTTTCAGTTGTCGTTAGGAGAACTTGCTGACTCCATGCAGGACAGAGAGCAGTTTTTTAAAAAAATAAAGTGTGCATAGATGTTATATATCCCCAAAGCCACTGATAGGAGGGAGGAGGAACAGAGGCTAGAGTTGAGCTGGGTGACTTGTGTCTGCAGTGTAGGACGAGGGCTTGTCTCTCATGTGAGCTGTGAAGTAGTGCTTCTAGGCAAAAAGTACCTTTTGTACTTGACTTTTTCCTCCCATACTAAGTTAGTGATGTCTTTATGTTAGTCTTAGATTGAAAGTATATTAATGTGGAAATTTGCTTGCTGTCAGGACGTTTCTGTCACTAGTGCACCATCTGTGTCCTTTTGATGGCTTCCTTCCCTGGCCTCCTCTGTCCCTCCTCTGGCTATATGCTCATAAGCACTGAGGGGCAACCAGTGCTGTTTACTTATCAAAGTCTCTTTTCAAATTTATAATTTATGAGAGTAAAACAAGGAAGCTGCCATTCATGAGCTCCGGCCTCATCATTTAGTGTCCCTTTTCCTTCGGCATCAGGTAGTTCGCTAAAATATCTTTATGATGGTGAATTTGCTGCATTCAAGTTATAGCTCATTTGCTGCCTTGTGAATTAAGAATTACAAAGTGGATGAAACTTTTACTGTAGGATTCCCTCTCTCAGTTACACATGGCAAGGAGAAAAGCAGTTTGGAGTTTTAATTCAAGATCAGCTGCAAAATCCTTCCCTGGTGCTCCTTTGCTTTTCTTATATTCAGCCTATAATAGACAGCCTTATTGTTCAGGCAGAGCAGAGCTCCTTCAAAGCCCATGAGCCACCTCTTCTGATACTAGCCGACAATGTAACACTGTGAAGTCCTTGTAAACTAACGGTCAGTCTGAGAAGTGATGTTCCTTGCTACTTTGTTGCCTCTGTTCTGGGAAGGCCAGTGTAAGACATAGTCATTAGCCTGTTTTCCAGTGCAAAGAGCAATACTTACAGGCATGCTTATGTTTTTCCTTCTTGCAGGTGGCCAACTTGGCCTGTTCAATCTCCAATAATGAAGAAGGTGTAAAGCTTGTCCGGATGTCTGCAAGCCAATTAGAGGCTCTCTGTCCTCAGGTAAGTACAGCCAGCAAGCTTTCGGTGGCGCTAACGTGGACTTTAAGAGGGTGGATATAAATTTATTTTCATAGGCTTTCTCTCTCTCTGTCTCTCAAAAAAAAGGATTTTAAGTAGACATCCTGGTATAGATAAACCAATAGTTTAGAAATAGTTTATCATTTTTGCCTTTCATTTAAAATACATAGGAGAGGCCATCAAGATGGCTCAGTTCTGCCAAGTCTGATGACCTTGGTTTCACTCCCAGGGGCTATATGGTGATTAGGAAAGAACAGACTTCCACAAGTCCTTCTGTCATTGTGTGCATGTGTTAAGTGTGTCTTGGCCAGCCTGTGCACAGTTGTGACACTCTTGTCATAAAGTAGCTAGTCTACTCTGCTAAAGTGTGTTGCACAGATAATAGTAACCTGATTTGAACTGGCCAATGAAGTAAAGGCTAAGAACTTCTGTTTAATACTGACACTCAGAAAGATGCGTTATTGGGCTCGGTGAAGTGTTTGAGATGCTAGAAATATTCTGAAGTACACAGAAATAACTAATGCCTTCCCGCCCCACACACACACTTAATTTGCTCGTGTGTTTACACGTTGCATGTACTCATGGTGTGAGGGTAGAGGACAGCTTGTGAGAATTGTGCCTCTTCTATCATGCTATGGGTCTCAGGGACTGAACTCAGGTCATTAGGTTTGTCAGCAAGCCCCATCACCTGCTGAGTCCTCTCACTTTTTGCTTTTCTGCTGTTTGTTTTTTCTGCTTTTGTTTGTGCTTTTCTGAGTATTCAGTGTATTTGTGTATTTTGATGGAGTGTTTCCTGTCATTCAGAAATTTCCAAGCAACTTAAATGTTGTTTTTCTACTTTTCTAGGTAGAGAATGCTCACAGCACAGAGTGTAGGACTTAAGTTTACCTTTCACTGTATGTCCTGCCGAACTGGCAGTGGCCATAGACAAAGGTGACAAGCAGAGGAGCTATAGAAATGAACCAGAGGTCTCAGGGACAACCTTCAGTTCACCATGACACCATCACTTTGGCGCTTTGATGTGAAAGAGCGCTCAAGCCTTCTGTGATGGACCAGTTACAAACCCCCACCATCTGGTAAACATTTCCCCAGCTTTATACAGTCATAAATTTTTCAAGTGACTGATTGCTATGAGATAATAAATAAAGTAGATTTAATCTACTTCCAGGGTGACCAAATTGTATGAAATAAATTTAGAGTAGATATCTCTAAAGATTAGACTTTCTTTCCCTCAGGTTTGCCATTTTATCCTTCCAACACTTTAATATCTTTGGTTCTCCGTTTCATTTTAAAATGCTTGAAAAGCGACAATGCTTCCACATTACTGCAGAAACAGATGGTAGCATACGCTGATCACACCTACCGAGAGTATTTATATAAATGATCTTAAAGCCTAGGGAAAAGAATCAGAGGGAGAGTCTAGTCAATCCTGATGACAATGCTCGCGTGCATGGACCTTGTTACTTGGCCCGTGTCACGGCATGGAGCCTACCACACAAAGCCTCATCTCTTTCCTTTTCAGTTTTGCTTAAGATGGACCTCAGAACTGGCTTTAGACACAGTACTCCAGCCACACTTAGCATTAGGGCTATACCCTGAGTAAAATACATTTTCTGGGCATGATTATTCTTTATACATGCAGGGCTGGGCATTGTCAGTATTGGCAAATGCAAACTGGACCATGTGGGCCATTTATCTTTCCTCTCAAGTTAATACTAGTTATCTAGATACACTGGAAGACCCCACTAGTATTTCCCTGGTAGCTAAGGGAGGGAACTTTTTTTTTTTTTTTCATGTACTTAACCATTTATGTATATCTTTTGGAGAAAGAACTCTTCATATCCTTTCATGTATTCACTGAATATAGAGAATAATGAATAGTATGAAAATGAACTCGGAGACAGACAGCAGAAAACAATGAAAAGAGATGATTAAAATGCATTACAAATTCTGGGTACAGTGCCACATGCCAGTAATCTCAGCAGTCAGGGAGGTAGAGGCAGGTGGATCTCTGTGAGTTCGAGGCTGGCATGGTCTACCAGGTAGGTCCAGGACAGCCAAGGCTACACAGAGAAACCCATTTTTAAAAACAAACAAACAAAATATTACCTCTAGTGTCTTTAGGCCGTGCTTAGTAGGAATTGAAAATCTCAGCACTTGGGACACAGAGGCAGGTGGATCGCTATGAGTTTGAGGCCAGTCTAGTCTACAAAATGAGTCTAGGACAGTCAGAGCTATACAGAGAAACCCTGTCTTGAGGGGGAAAGGGGGGGAAAAGAAGAAACTCACTTAGTATAGGCTACCTGTGAAAAATGAAAGTGGGTAGCATTATATGTATTTAGTGGCCTAAGACTACTTTCCCCTTGAGATGAGAAAAAAGACAAAGACGTGTACCCTCACCATTTGTTTTTAGAATGGGGGAGTAACTTCATAATTACTAGAAGATGAGGGTAAGGAAAGAAGAAAACGGGGAATGCTTGTTAATGAAATTGAAGCTGCTTTTTTGGAGTAAAAAAATGATTACTGAATGTGGTATCATTGTGACTGTAGTGTCATTGAATTTTATACTTTTAAGTGGAGGAATTGTATGAATTATAAGTTGTATCTCAGTAAAGCATTTGTATGTGTACATGCCGTACTGAGGCTGGGATTTAGAGCCCTGCACACACTAGGCAAGCTTTCTACCAGGGAGCTATGTCCCCAGCCCTAGATTTTTACTTATATGTAGCAGATTATATACTTTTCCAAGGAATTTGTATGTGTCAGACATACCTCTGTAAAATGACAAAGGAAAAAAAAGTCCTTGGGATTGGAATACGGTACCTATAACATGAATGAATTCTATTAAGTTTGTCATTTGGTGTATTGGGCATTATTATGCATTTATTGGACATAATTTTTACTTTTATAATAGTGATGGATAACTGAGATCGGCCTAAATACCCCACAGTAAGAGAGTAACATAAGATACTTATAAAATGGAATCATAAATAATGTTTTACTATATACGTAATGATGCTGATTAATATTTAAAAGAAAGAACCAACACAGTTAATTGTCTATAGCATATAATTTTAAGTATTTAATTTTTGATGGTGTATTTGTATGTTTAAAATGTTAAAAACCTGGAATTTAATGTCAACAATTATAGACTTGCCTTCACAGATTGGAGAAATTAGAGGGAGAGACTTCATTTATTTTACAATTGTCTGTTGTTTCCAAATAAAATTTACTGCTCTGGTGTTAAAGTCTAAGGCCGGCTGTTCATTATTTCCCCTTTGTACTAGTTATGGCGGAGCACATGGTGTCTTATTTCCTAGTGACAGGGAGCCTTTACTGCTGCATTGCCCACATCACCCCATGTGATTGATTGGAGTGAGTGATGTGCATTAAATGTCTTCTGCAGGTTATCAATGCTGCATTGGCTTTAGCAGCAAAGCCACAAAGTAAACTGGCCCAAGAGAACATGGATCTTTTCAAAGAGCAATGGGAAAAACAAGTTCGTGTTCTCACAGATGCTGTTGATGACATTACTTCCATTGATGACTTCCTGGCTGTCTCAGGTAATGAACTGGTTCCCTGGAGTGTCAGGTGTAATTATTGTCCAAGCCATAATCACAGACAAAACACCTTCAGATCTGGGCAAATACATTATCAATAGCATGCTGGTTGCCAGTTTTATAAAGTTCTGCACCTGTGCCCTGAGTAAGGGCAGTTGGAATTGGAGCCCTTTCCCTCATGAGGCTGTATAGACTGGGCCCTCCGGCTTTGGGCTGTACAGCACATAACAGTCTACCCCTCTTGCTGCTTCAGTTTATACCTACGTCCTGCTATCACGGGTCACTTGTAACAAGCCTGTGAAACTCAGGGGAGGAGCCTCTCAGCTAGTTTTTGGTCAAGAATCCTCCCTTCTTGGAAAGCTTCTGTCTTTTGGAAGTGATCGTAGTTTAACTGACTACTTCCCCAAAGATTATGTCTGCATGATGCACAGATAGAAAACAGAGAGGAAATATTTAAGTGCCATTTAATTATGAACTTGGAAAAAATAAATCTGGGTAATTCACCTCACAAAAACAGTTGATTTCATTATATAAACATAAACTGGTAATGACATAGTAAATTGCATTCATATAGAACATGTCTGTCAAATGCAATTCAGTATTTATCTCACAGAAATAAATTCAGCCTTATCTCCTTAGAGTTGAGTAACACTAAATGCATTCCCCATTTAATGTAGCCTCTGTTGCCCCTGGCTGTGTCTTCTTCTTGGAAATGCCTGGCTTCCTGAGGCTGGTGGCCATGGGCAGATTTAGTGACTGGGTTCTTGTGGAGCTGAAACTAGCTGTCACCCCAGGGAGCCGCAGGCTGGAATGTGGAAGATGTGAGTGGCGGCGGGGCTTGAAAGAGAGGCAGGACTTAAGTACATGCACAGCACAGCCCTCCAGCAGTGACCTATATAAGGACGGCAGTGTGCTCTGCATACCGATGTCTCCCCGTCTTTGCATGAACTCCTTGAGATGGTAGCCTTGGCTTAACTTGAGCAAGTCAGGTGCAGGAAGACAGGGTAAGCCGTGTTGCTGCAGCACTGCCAAATTGCAGATGCTGCTACTTTAAAACAAAAAATTCATTTGCGAGCTCATTGTTGCAGGTGCCAAAAATGCAGCAAGGGCCTTTTTGGGAAATCTTGGCCTGCTGTTGTTTTTCCCAATGAAGGATGGAATTATTCTTTTTCATAGGTTTAGGGAAAAACATTCCACCTTCATAGCACATTTTTAAAGCAAACAACAAATTTGGAAATCTAAATGCAAAGCCCCCTCTGGATAAATACTACATTCTTACAGTTTTCTAAAATTAAATTGGGTATGTTTATCGGGCTTAAACTCAAGGGATTTTCATTTTTTCTTACAGTAAAATAAAATATAATAAAAATGTCCCTCATATATAACACTCTTCAAATCAGACAACAAAAGGGATTCAGTAGCAGAATTTAGTGGGATCCAAACAGGACTTTTTAAGGATATTTAATATAAAACAGAAGACCAGGAAAGAGAAATTAAATTCTTTATCAGGTCCACTTTTATATGGTGAATGTGTTCAACTTTTATGTAAATATGAGTTTAAGAGGGGGCTGACTTAGTACAAAGCAACTGAGCCAGTTTCTGTTCAGCACAGACTTGTTCTCTTGAAGAAGCGGTGGTGTTTCAGAGCATCTGAATTTTGTGTGTCTACCTCTGGTGTGTTTTTCTACCTCTGGTGTGTTTTTCTATTGTTCTGTCATAAGCTTGCTGAAGAATGCACATGATTAGTAATGCAAGGTGTTATTTAGAGGAGCAGTGAAGGCCAAGCAGGTGCCTGAGTAGAGTCCTAGTAGACGAAGCAGTTAACTCACAGCGCTCAGCTGCACAGTGACTTCCCTTCCTCCAGATTCCATCAGTAGGCAGTAGTTGAGGAAGGACTTGGCCCTGTGAGCCCCTCTCCCATCCATGACTGATTCTTGACAACTTGTATTGCTCAGTTCCTGTTATAATGACATCCTAACCAGAAGATAGCATTTCACAGGCCTTCTCTCTGTCTTCTGTCTAGTGCATTCTTTCAGTCCCTTCTTCCATGTTCCCCAAGCCTTAGAGGGGGTTGTATAAATGTCCTGTTTAGGGCTCAGCACTCCAACATCCTTATTCTCAGCGTCTTGAACAACCAAATGTCTTTGTTCATTGCAAAGAAAAGGTCTCTGAGGTTGGAGTACAAACAAGTGTTGAAAAGGCGGTGTGACTGACACCAATTTAACTAAACAGTAGTAAGTTCACCTCTAGGGCCTGGGCCTCCCAGCCATGGGGTTTTGACTGGCTTTACATTTCTGTTTCTCCTTTTTATTCAGTCTAAGACCCCAGCCATGGAGCAGTGAGGCCCACAGGTACAGGTCTAACCACCCCAGTTAACCTAGTGTAAGTCATTACTCACAGGTGTGCCCATATGTGTGCCCATAGGCTTGTCTGCTTGGTGAGTCCAGATCCCTTCACGTTAACAGTCAGTATTATCCATTATTTAAAAACCTATTCCCTGCCGTGTCTAGTTTTTATACAAAAGGATTTTTGTGCTTTATTTTATAATAAAATAAGTGAAACTGTAGATGGGAATTTCTCTTTGGAGGAAGGAGCAGTATTGAGATAGCTGCTTGGTCTATAGAGAGAATACTAGTGGGTTTGTTTTTCTTGCTGATATAAGAGGCAATTTAGGAGAGAAAGGGTTCGCATTTCAAGGGTGCAGTCTGTTACAGCAGCTGGAGGTCAAGGCAGCCACTTTGTAATCAGAAAGTAAAGAGTAATTGTGCTCAGCCCACACCCCCAACAGGGTTTCTCTGTGTAGCCCTGACTGTCCTGGAACTCACTTTACAGATCAGGCTGGTGTCAAACTCACAGAGACCCACCTGCCTTCTGAGCGCTGGGATTACAGGTGTGCACCAGCACCACCTAGCTCCCCTCCCTTTAGTACAGCCCAGGATCTTAACCCAGGGCATAGTGCCACCTCAGTTAACCCAGTCAAGGGGTTCACTCATAGGCATCCCCAGAGATTCACCTCCCATGTAATCTGCATTTCATCAGATTTTCTGAGATTAACAATCATGGCCTTCCTTTGTTGCCAAAGAGTGGGATGCACACCTTCTGTGGTTGTGGCCACAAATGGGGGAAAGGTCAGTATGAATTTAATAAAATTGGAGTTTATTTTTGAAAATATAGGTGTCTAGATGATGGTTTTGTAGAGTACATCACTGAGTCTGAGGTGCTAACCACCCTAAAACAGGATGGTTTATAGGTTTGCTTATTTGTTTGTTTTTCAGCAGACTCTTTCCTTCCCTTTTGACTTTCTTACCTCTGCAATGCAAGATATATCTTCCACATTGATCTTGTGGTGGAATCAGAAAAGGCAGTTCCAACACTAAGGCCTTGAATGATGGGCAGGCTTAGCATACATTTGTTTAGTTAGCATTAGCATGTAGGGAGTTTGAATTTAAAAGATGCTTATGATGACGTTCAAGTCCTCCTCCTCCTCCTCCTCCTCCTTCTTCTCTCCTCCTCCTCCTCCTCCTCTTTCTTCTCCCCCACCTCTTTGTCTTCCTCCTCCTTTTTTTGTTTTGTTTTTCAAGACAGGGTTTCACTGTGTAGCCCTGGCCTTCCTGGAACTCTCTATGTAAATAAGGCTGGCCTTGAACTCACCTCCTGGGTGCTAGGATTAAAGGTGTGTATCACCACCACCCGGCCCCAGTGAGCTTCTTAAAACAGATTGTATTTGCTACATTCTAGCTCTTCTACAAGAACTAGACCTCTCTCCACCTGCCATGCCACACACTTGTTGGTAGGATACCATGTCTTTAAGTGACATAACTTCCGAGAGCTTTCATGGATTCCACTGCATCCCCTTCATGTGTGCAATGTGTTTGTTCTATATCTGCCTCTCACCCCCTTCTCAGGCAGCCCTATTGCCATGGTGCCTGAGTGCAGCTTGCAGCTTGCTCCTTTAGGTACAGTTCCCTTAGCCCTTTGACTTGTTTCCCCTTTGCTATTACAACTGAGATTGGAAACTTACTCTGGCGTTTCTGAAAACAGTGTCAGGCTTTGAAAGGAAATGACTTGGGGTTTTCAAGTCCAGCTGTGTGCCTAGTAGGGGCTCCTTGTCAGTTTAGCTAGATTCACAGGTTTCCTCCTAGAGACCATAAATATTACAAGTTCAACTATTTTCATCACAAATGTATTCCCTGAGTGCCCTCAGAGGTGTAAACCTGCTTCTCAGCACCTCCTCAGAGTCCTGCTGGCTCCCAAATATTATTGGCATCTCATGGAATGAGAGCAAACACTGGACGGGTAAAGCCTGATACAGAATTATTCTTCTGACTTAAATTGTTTCTGACATTTGTTCAATGACAAAGAAGGAGTTATTGAAGGTGATATGTTTGCTTTTATTATGTTACTTATGTGGGTATGGGGTCCTCATGCCATGGGGTGTGTTTGAAGGACAAAGGACAACTTTCAGGAGTTGGTTCAAACTCAAGACTCCATCTCCACACTCCTGAGTGCTAGCATGCAAATGTGTGCCACTGTGCCCAGCTTCTGCATATAAAACTTGGCATGTGTGGTTGGCACTAAGTTCTTCCTCAGTAAATGAAACTTGCCATGTTACCATGTCACCCTCTAGTAGAAGACCTGATCTTTCATTCAGCGTTTTGCTTGTCCTCAGAGAACCATATTTTGGAAGATGTGAACAAGTGTGTTATCGCTCTCCAAGAAAAGGACGTGGACGGGCTGGATCGCACTGCTGGTGCAATTCGAGGCCGGGCAGCTCGTGTAATTCATGTTGTCACCTCAGAAATGGACAACTATGAGCCAGGAGTTTACACAGAGAAGGTGCTGGAAGCCACCAAGCTGCTCTCCAACACAGGTCTGAGAACTGTCTCCCTTCCTAGCATTCCTTGGGCCCTGCCATGGCTCCGACAGGCTGTCCTCTCATTCCAACACATTGACTGGCCAACACTAGTGAGAGGTTGGCTACCAAGCAGCTTCACAAGCACATTTCCTTTTGTGTGTCTGAGATAAACTTCTGAGTTGTCTCTTGGTAATGAGCACATATGAATTTAGGGTGGGTCCTCCTCCTGCAGTGTCAGGGATTGAACCCAGAACCTCTTAGATGGTGGACAAACCACTAAACTACTATCCCAGCCTACTGTAGGTCTCAAGGTAGTTCTTACATCCAGTTCTTGCTCACAGCATCTGGTGAGAGGATGACTGAGTTCTTGTAAACACTGTCGTAACTCTCCTGTGAACATGGTAGTTTATTGCCTGTAAGTACTGGGTTCAAAACGAGAGACAGAGGCTGGTTGCTAGGAGCTTGACTCTTTTGCCTGTCCAAGGACCCAGGAAGGGACTGGTGGGGTGCTGTCTGTGTGCTGTGACCTGCTCTGCTCTTGTCCCCACAGTCATGCCACGGTTCACTGAGCAAGTGGAAGCAGCGGTGGAGGCCCTCAGCTCAGACCCCGCCCAGCCTATGGATGAGAATGAGTTTATCGATGCCTCCCGTCTGGTGTATGATGGCATCCGGGACATCCGGAAAGCAGTGCTGATGATAAGGGTGAGTAACCACATTCCAGACAGCTGAGGGCTTCTTTCATATCATTTGCTAACTGTGTGTCATTCTGGAACTCAGTAGATACGGTGGCAGTGTATTAAACCATGAGTCAGAGGCGTTAGAATGAGGTGAAACCCAAACATGGACCAGAAAAAGAGATATAACATGAGTTGAGCTTGATGAATTAATTAATTTAGGGAATTTAATTGGGTAAACATAAAATAGTTTGAGTTATGGGGGAAATGACAGAAACTATTGTCTTAAACTTGAGTTGATCCCCAGGAGCCATATGGTTGGAGAGAACCAACTCCTGCAAGTTGTCCTCAGAGTTCTGCACGCCTAAAATAGATTAAAAATGCAACACATTTAACTTAAAGCAGAAGAATCTTATCTCCTATAGGGCTGGTCTGAGTTGTCAGTGCCAGCTAGTGGCTATAATACCATATCAGTGTGTCCCAAGGCCACATATACTCCAGTGACACACACAGTCTTGCTTGTATGGCTGGATGCCATGTTAAAGCCACTGGGAGCAAAGCTGTGTAGTGTTTCCCTAGGAGGCGCTCCAGGCCTAGAGCACCATTCTGAAGAACCAGTCTGAGTACTGGAAAGGCCCATCCTGGGAGGAGGCTTAGGTGCTGCCTCCAAAAAATTCCTTTGTCTCTCTGATATGTGGTTTTCTTTTCTTTCTTTCTTTGGTTTTTTTTGTTTTTTGTTTTTCAAGACGGGGTCTCTCTGTGTTAACCTTGGCTGTCCCGGCCTGATATGTGGTTTTCATCTCTAAAAAATGGCTCTCCAGTTGGGCATAGTGGCACATGCCTGTAATCCTAGCACTCAGGAAGGCAGAGGCAGGTGGGTCGCTGTGAGTTCAAGGCCAGCCTGGACTACAAAGTGAGTCCAGGACAGCCAGGGCTACACGGAGAAACCCTATGGGGGTTGGGTGGGAGGATACTTTACTGGGGGCTGGAGCGATAGCTCAGTGGCCAAAAGTGCTGACTGCTTTTTGAGAGTTTGAATACCTGTGTGGTACCTCAGTCCCAGGGGATCCCACACCCTCTTCTGGCTTGTTTAAAAAAGTAATGGCATTATTGGATGACATACAGGCCTGATACGTAAATGGCTGGTTCTTAATATATCTAGTTCTGTTCTGGAATGAAGAGTGACAGGCCTTTACCCCCCCCCTTTGGACTTCCAGGTGTGTATAGATAGACTCGAGGGGCAGGTACCCTTTAACAGGGACCCAGCAGTGTCCAGGTGTTGGGCTCAGCACACCAGCACTACAGCAGCCTGCAGCCAGAGCTCAGAGGTGCTCAGCAGGACTCCAGAGGCACACACGGACAGGATCTTTGTGGCTCTGTAGGACCTTGGTATTCCTACCCACTACTGTTCTTGTCTCTAGGGGTAGAACCAACCTTTGCCTGTCATAACCCAAGCATACACTTCCTCGGTGCTTCTCACACATTCTGTCTTTGATCCTCACAAGGCCCTGGGCATGGCTTGGCTTAGGGCCTAGTGGAGATGAGGCCTCACTGTCCTCCTGTCACAGGCCAGCCGTCTGGGCCAACAGCCAACCCCAGCTGTTCTGCTGCCAGCCAGCCCTTCCTGATAGCTGTTTCAAGTCAGTAGCTACTCAGGAGAGGCTGGTAGTTTGTGCAAAATACAAATTTTACCTAATAACTAAAACAGAGGACCAGACCAGCAGTCAGTCCTTTGGTCTTCGGTGTGCACTCAATGCTCGTCTGCTATGTTCTCTTCTCCTTTGATAAAAATAAAATAAAACTTTAGGAATAATATGTTGCTTGTTTTATTCCTCAAAATAGCCGTTGGCTCCCAAAGAGAAGGCCTGGCATCAATTGATGTCATTTTCTTGTTGTTATAGAGTGGAGCCTTTATGAGATTGCTTTATGTTGTAGAAAACATCCCTACTTTAGACTTTTGGCCAAGGATTTTTTTTACCTTCATGTGCAGATGCAGATCCCTTGGGAAACTATTAAAAATGAAATCTTTATGGTATAGGCTTATCTTACAGCTGTCAGCCTGAGCCCTAAACCTGTGAAGGGAGCTTTCTTTAAAACCTGAGTGTGGAGGCTACACAGAGTGCTCTCTGGTGATCAGAGGCCTGCATTCTGGGCCTCCGTGCTCTGGCCAGGAGGCTTCACCTGGGCAGGCTGGGGCTGTCGTGTGTCTGTCTGATCCACAGTTTTGTCTTGCAGACCCCTGAGGAACTGGATGACTCTGACTTTGAGACAGAAGACTTTGATGTCAGAAGTAGGACAAGTGTCCAGACGGAAGACGACCAGCTGATAGCTGGCCAGAGCGCCCGGGTGAGGACGCGTGCCTTAGTCCCCTCAATTTCTGCAGAGGCTCCCTGGCCCTGTGAGGCTTGGTCCTTTTCTAGCATATTCAGTAATACTCAGAATGCCACTTTTCTTAGCTTGTTTTTCCTATGGTAGAGCAACTGAAGTTCAAAGTCATACCAGTCACTTATGGCTTCCTATAAAATGCCTCCTTGGCTAGGAGCATTGGGTTCTTGACTGTACTGGGCTCCCAGGTTATGATAAACCCTGAGTTGGGAAAGACTGAGGATCTAATCAGTGTAATGTTTGTAAAAAGAATTTTGAATGCCTCTACTCACTGAATTGAGAACCATGACAATATGTTCTTAAATTCATGGATCTTTAAACTGCCCCCCCCCCCCAGATAAACCAAAACAACAAAACAAAAAAACCATACCACACCACCCAACAAAAACTCACTAGTACATTCAAGAAAACCAGTCATCACCATTGCATTGGAGTCATTCGATCTTCAATCAATAGCATCCATGCTTTTGGAAGGATGCGAAGATAACTTTTCTAAGGCGACCATTTTCTCACTCCATGGAAATGTGTCACAGAGCATGTCCCTGACTTCCTGGACTTAGACAGCTGAGAGGATGGCGGCCTATGGGCTCAATTGGCATCTGGTCTTCAAAGTGCTGCTTGTCAGGTAGCTAAGGTATCTGCTCATCAGCAGACTGCCTGCCTTCTCAGACTACCTCTGCCAGGCCTTCCAGACTTGGAAGTGTCTGCTCAGGCCCCAACAGGAAGGGCTCCAACCACTTACCATCCCTTATTTTCCTCTCCTGTTCCCAGGGACGGCAGTAGTCAGTCAGATCCACACAGATGTGGTGAAGGCTCCAAGTTACCCCCACCCTGGTGTCCCCTCCACGTTCAGGCATGGTTTTGAAAGTGGGTTGGGAATTCAGGCTGCAGTAAACTCCTGCAAAAATGAGAAAATTGCCCTTCAGGAAAAATGAAAGTATTAAAGCATTATCCTACCTATGTTGTAGATTGCTGTTACAAGTCTTCTTGGCTAATGCACTGTGAAAACTTTATAAGAGTGTTTTGGCTTGTGATTGTAGGCGATCATGGCTCAGCTTCCTCAGGAGCAAAAAGCAAAGATTGCAGAACAGGTGGCCAGTTTCCAGGAAGAAAAGAGCAAGCTGGATGCTGAAGTATCCAAATGGGATGACAGCGGCAATGACATCATCGTGCTGGCCAAACAGATGTGCATGATTATGATGGAGATGACCGACTTCACCCGGTGAGCAGAAGCCCACCCTGCAGGCCCTGCAGAGAGAGGCCGCTTCCTTCCCCAGGGCCCTAAGACTTTGTAGACATCTTTTCACCGCCAACCAGGAGAGCCTCATAGACAGGGATCCTGTTCTCTTCACAGAGGCAAAGGACCACTCAAAAATACATCAGATGTGATCAGCGCTGCCAAGAAAATTGCTGAGGCGGGATCCAGGATGGATAAGCTTGGCCGAACCATCGCAGACCATGTAAGTGCCCGTGGCTGAGGGAGCTGTTCAGATTGTCTTTGTGGCCGTCGCTCATCTCTGAACGGCGCTCTCCTTACTTGATTAGTCCCAGCTACATTGCTAATGATTCTCAAATCCTGCTTCTTTGACAGTTATCAGGGGTTGGGTGTGTCTGTCCCAACACTTTCCATCACTTAATCATTAAAACCAACCTCTTCTGCTGTTTCTGTTCTCCCTCCTTAGACTGCCAGTTCTGCTGACGCCAGCACTGGAACTGATGGTCAGAGCCCCTTGCAGAGGTTTCTGTGCTGAGCTCGGGGCGCTGTTGAAGGCAGTCTATCTAGTTGGGGACAGGCTTCTCTGTCTCAACACTGGCTGCTTCAGGCCTCCAGGAAGCCGCGTGGCACTTTCCACAAAAGTCCTGTCAGTCCTGAGGTTTTTAAGTTATCCAGGGTATCGTCCAGGCTGCAGGGTGAGCGACAGCTGTCCCTCAGTACTCAAGCCAACATTTGCCAGTCATCTTGACCACCCAGGAAAACCCTTGTGGACAGTGTATTTTGACACACCTGTTCTGTTTGAAATTAGCAGCTCCATTGCTCTCGCCGGCTTGGAACACTGTGGCCTGTTACCTTCTCTTTCCTCCATTTTGCAAACGACCATCAACACTGTTATAAAATACAAATCAAACTTGAATCTGTCCTGCTTCAGTAGCATCTTAGAAAAAATTCAAAGTCATTTCATACCACACTGCTTCTCACTTAGCCCCCACCTCACTGAAAGGAAATGTCTGTTGGAGAGTGGTCGGGCTTCAATCTCAGAGCAGTCCTAACCACCTGGGCCTCAGGGCTGGGCTGGGCCTGCACGTCTTACTTTTGGATACCATCTGTGCCTAAAGTGTGTCTGTTCGCAGGGGTTATCCTGTGCACCCTTGCTGAGCAGACAGTGTTTAGGCAAAAGAACTAGTTCTTTGAATGGTTAACTCACATAACTTAGAGTATTGACTTTCTGTATGACCAGGTCCTTGGCTTGCTGATGCTGTCTCTTGCCTTGTAGGGCCATGAGCTTCTCCCCTGGGGTGGCGGGCAACAGTTGCTAGCAGGCACTGAGTTACTGAGTGGAAGTCTCAAAGTGTTCACTGCATACCCTATGCCGTGCTGGCAGGAGGCAAGACTCCATGAGTGACTTGCCTGGGGTGTAAAAGCCCCAGCGAATTGGACTCTTCACCCTTCTCAGGAAGGGAGGAAGCATACTGATGCCATAGGGAGCCTTTGGGGAACAGCCCTGGGAGCAGGTCCATGTCTGGTGGGGCTGGGAACACTCAATGTCGAGCTTCTTGTCCCCTCAGTGCCCAGACTCAGCCTGTAAGCAGGACCTGCTGGCGTACCTTCAGCGCATCGCTCTCTACTGCCACCAGCTCAACATCTGTAGCAAAGTCAAGGCGGAAGTACAGAACCTTGGTGGAGAGCTTGTCGTCTCTGGGGTGAGTGGTGGCTAGTGGGGATTTGCTGACCTTGGCACCGGAAGTAGACTTTCGTCCCTGTGCACTGCCCAGCTATTCCAGACGTGGAAAGAATAGAGAGCAGAAACTGCAAGGCCCACCTTGGTCACTGGCGCCCACAGGCCACACACCATCTCTACTTGCCTTTTTTTTTTTTTTTTTTTTTTTTTAGCAGTTGGTGACAGCCCTAATCTCTTTGCTTTGCTAGCTGTTCTTTGGGAAAAGGTGTTTTTAATCTTCCCCCAGAGAGTAAGTAATTAAGCCTGCTCAGAAACTACCCAGGATGCCTGGGGTCCTTCACCGTGGGTGAGAGGAGGAGGTATTTCTCGGTCTGTAGAGAGCTCTTCTCTCAGTCTCTAATGAGGGACAAGGCCCCATACCTGGAGTCTGTGCTGCTGCATGGCCTTGCAGTCACTCAGCACCAACAACAAAGTCCCCACCCTGAGGGGCAGGGATGGTGAGGTGATTGTGTGTGTGGTGCCACCTTTTCAAAGGCAAGTATCTGCAGGCTACATGGGTAAGAACTGCAGTAGTAACAGGGCCCTACACTGCTATGGGCACCCTTGGCCCCGTGTTCTCAGGGGATGGAGGCCCAGCTGGTGTGGCCAGGCTCTTTAGCACTTTCATCTGTTCTCATAGGTGGACAGTGCCATGTCCTTGATCCAGGCAGCCAAGAACCTGATGAACGCTGTAGTGCAGACAGTGAAGGCGTCCTATGTGGCTTCCACCAAATACCAGAAGTCACAGGGTATGGCGTCCCTCAACCTGCCTGCCGTGTCATGGAAGATGAAGGCGCCTGAGAAGAAGCCCTTGGTGAAGAGAGAGAAGCAGGATGAGACACAGACCAAGATTAAGCGAGCCTCTCAGAAGAAGCACGTGAACCCTGTGCAGGCCCTCAGCGAGTTCAAAGCCATGGACAGCATCTGAGCCTGCACAACCCACGGGCCCTGAAAATCAGCTATGCGCTTCACTCGGATGTATTTGCTAAGTAGAGAACACTGTTATATTCCACAGGAAGGTAGCAGGTTTCAAACTCAACCAGGTGGTGAATTTTGCAAGGACATATTTGTGTTTAAAGCTGGTTAGGAAAAAAAAGCTTTTAGATTTCAGAAATATATTTCTAGCTATATTTTTATAAGCTTAAATGGAAATAAAAGTTCCGTAACCAAAGAGTACCACATTAACTTCTTGGTCACATTTGTGAGTAGGCTGAGGTGTCTGCTTTCTAGGTAGGTAAGGACCTGAGGGGAGACGCTGCCTTCTGCCTTACTATTGGGCAGTATGGAATTAAGTGACCAAGGGTGATCCAAGGTAAGCCATTGGGCACCCTAAGAAACAATCTGGAGGAAGCTACCAGAAACCTCTTCCAAGGAATAAACCATAGGAAACAATAAAACATAATGTATTACGCAGGAAATTGATTGCTTTCTTTATGAAACAAATTGGGAATTACAGTGCACCGCTACAGTTACTGATCACTCTGCTGCAGGACTTCAATAGACTTGTTTTTTCCTGGGGTACAGTGATGCTGTAATCAGACCCCCACCCCCCACCCCCACCCAGCTTCAAATGCAAATGCATCAGCAGGCTCACTTCTAATCAGTGTTTCCTGCCTCGGGCTCACAGCATAGTGTTTGCTTAGGCAATAACTTAGACTCTACCTTACTTGTGATTTCTATAGCAATTACTGTAGCTACAAGGACCGCTTTTACTGTCTTATTTAAATTTTATGAATCTGACTGTTTTTTACACTAATTTTCCCAATAAAGTCAACTATGGAATCACGTCTAAGAAGCAGAAGTCGCTCCTTTTCCTCCCAGAGTCACACAATGATTCCCATCATGCCTCTGGACTCCCAGGGTGGCTGCCTACTGAGGGAGGGAGAGACAGCATCTGTAGCTCTAGGAAGGACCTCTTGGCCTCTTGCCACCTAGGCAGGGTCAGGTCCTGTTCAGTGCCTCATTCCTGAGGAATTTGATAACCTGTCTTCAGAGTTCAAGTCAAAGCCAGCTCCAGCAACATGAACATTTCCCTTACTAACATTTTGCTAAGGGCATGCTAGCAATAAAACCCATTCACCACGGGCGTGAGGTGATGGGAGCTGCTACTGGTCATTTTTCAGGAAGTTGATGAGATGGCCATGACCAAACACATGTGAAACCACACTAGCTATGACTCAGCTGCAGCTTTTTTCACCACGATGGGCACCAGTGATCTGTTGACCTCATGTACAGATGAGGAAACAGTGAATTCTAAAAGTATTTGAAGCAATCCAGCTCTCTGTTAATACCATGATTGGCCATCATTAGAACATTAATTATATCATTTATAATGCTAAGACAGCAAGCCTTACACATGTCTTAGCCCAGTGTTCTTCCTCAGTTTTATAGCTGAAGTTATCAGTCCCTCAGCATTCACCGATAACATGAAAATGGCTCTCTCCGTTCCCTAGCCTTGTCTCCTGTCCCTTCCCACTAGATGTCACCTCTTGGAGCTCCCTAAATGGCCCGTGGCCATTGTCACCTTACTAGATTCTGTTCTGCCACTGTTCAGCTCTTACCTTATCAAGGTGACTGTCTTCCACAGACAGACTGGCCCTTTGTTACCTTATCATACCTGTGGTCCATGGGAACACTTCCTGAACACACCTCCCTCCACTGTGCCTGTCCTCCCACTCTGTCTCTGCCCCTTCCGGGGCGCCTGAACCTCGCCCTTCCCAGATGCCTGCTTTAAATGACTGAAGCTGTTTGGTGTGGTGTTGGTACTCTGCTCGCCCGGCCAGTGTGCAGCTGCTGCCTCTGCTCCCATGCCAAATGCCCCTCCTGTTAGGTCCCACCTTGCTTGCACTATTGGTCACATTATTTTCTGGCTAAATACCAAAGTGAGACTACCTTCAAAATGCATGCAGGGTTCACATCCCCGGGCACTCTGTGCTGTGTTCCATTCTTCAAGTATTGATAACCAAGTCACCTTACCAGGGGCATGAAGCCTTCTCTGCCCTCTTTATCAACAGTATATCGAATATGTCATCACATCTGTTCCTGCTGTTCACATGTAGTGACTGTTTGAATGACCAAGGCCTAGGTCACTTGCTGCATGTACAAGATGACCCCGTGACTGACACCACCAGATGTGGCCTGTTGTTGTTGGTTTTTTTTGTGTTTTTTTGTTTTTGTTTTGTTTTGTTTTAACAAATCCTGTTTCATTTATTTGTAAGACAGCACAGGCCACCAACCATCTGCAGATGCTGAGGAGGGTCACATGCAACACCAGTTACCTGTCTTCACCTTTGTAGACGCCTTCTCTGTGGAACCTCATGCTGGAGCCTCAGCCTTGGTCTGGGCACTGGGCTTGGTTGGCAGCACCTGTGACCGTTGGCCATGTGGCAACAAACCTGCTTGCCAGGCTTAGTGGCCTTAGCTTCTCAAGGGCGTCTGTGGCCTCCGCACCACGTTGCCTGCGCCTTCTTTGGGCCCTTGTGCCCCTTGCAATTGTGTTGCTGTCAGCTCATCAGTAAAGTTCCCGAGTTAAGGCTCCGCATTCCATCTGTCAGCAGCCATTTCACCTGACCCCTCTGCCCACACCCCAGCAAAGTCCCCAGTCCTTCCCAGGTCCCACCCTGCCTGCATGCCTGCCGCCACATACGAGTCCAGCTTCTGCATCAAGCCACCTTGTGACTGGGGCCCTACTGTCTGCACCCACACCACTCCTGTGTCAGCACTTCATGTTCCAGGCATGCTCTTGGCTGTATCCTCTCCAAAATACCGGAGAATTTTGTAAAAAAACAAAAAAACAGCAACTGAAGAAGCCCAGACCAAAATCTTGAAACACTTGGGTGTCATGCAGATCCTGTGATTCCACACGGTGCAAGGATGCGACTGTGTGAGGGGACTTTGTGAAGACCCCTGAAGACACCACCCCTGCATTGTCAGAGTCCGACCTAGGCCAGGAAGGACATGCTCCTCACAACCTGGCGAGGCCTGAGTGAGCACAGGACAGAAGTCCCCACACTGCATGCCAGCCACCTTCCTAGCCTGTCACTCTTGCCATGGCAACCTGCTTCCCCTAACAACTCACCCAGGGTCTGTGCATTCCATAGGCCGGCCCTGCCCTTCCTAACCACCCTCCTACCTTCTGCCCATGGTCCCCAATTTAACTTCTGTGCACCCACTGCTTAGAGCTTGGCCACAGTCGCCTCCCTAGGAAGGAAGGAAGGAGCCACTGTAAGGAGCACACCAGAGTTTTTCTCTAGCCCTTAGCATGTCACCCATATCTCTGCAACGTGGGAGGGCTCTTGAGCCCTCAAGCTGAGAAAGAAGATGCAAAGAGGCAGTGCCCCTCATCCAAGTCACCTGGCACCAAGTGACTTAACTCCAACACCAACTTCAAGGTCTAGTCCCTCTGGCATCCCCCAGGTTCCAGTCACCCCATGAACTTTAGTTGTAAGGAGTGCCTTCTCTAGGCTTCTCAGCCCATTCCCGATAGCTGTGATACTGCCATGTGCAGGGCTCACCTCTGGGTTCTTTTCCTATCTGTCCTGCCATGGCAGCCTCCAGGCCTGGGACACCCAAACAGTGGCTGCTGTTAAAATGTTCAACAACAGGCCTTTCAGGGTGGGGCGGGGGAGGCCACACCTCTACACTCCACACCATATATAAGCAGTAAAGCCATGCCCTTTGTCAGCGCTACTGAGGGGCGCTTACAGGAGCCTCCACCAACTTTAGCTGCACTCTTGTACCACAGCCAACCTATTGTCACCGTGAACAGATGACATGAACGTTGTCTGACATTTCTGCTTATCTTGGGGAGGTAAATATACCTGCTGGTCAGTATTGTTGGTCAGATGGTCCTCAAATGCGATGGATGGTCCCCGAAGCTTCCATCAATGGGGTATCCCAATTTCTCTGGCGCAGATTCTGCCACTGGGTGAGCTAGCTGTCGCATCCTGCTGGCCTGAACTAGAATTGGGAAGATTGGCATAGGATCCCCAGGCTGTCCTGCCACCCCGAGATGGTGTGTGAACAGCCTCCAGAGCACAGTGTGAGGAAACTCAGCAATGGGCAGGAGGGGTTTACTAAAGGTCTTTCTTGGTCTTTTGCTTTTTAAAAATTCCGATTGGAGTGGGGCTAGAGAAATGGCTCAGTGGTTATGAGCATTTGTCCGGGTTCAGTTCAGCACCCACATGGCTCACGGCTGCAACGCTGGTTTCAGGGATCCAACACACTCTTTGGGCCTCTGCAGGCACTAGGCACACACATGAATCATAGATATACATGCAGGCAAAACATACACACACAATTAAGTAGACTTTAAAATTTTTAAATAGGGGCTAGAGAGATGGCTCGGTGGTTAAGAGCACTGCCTGCTCTTCCAAAGGACCCGGGTTCAATTCCTAGCACCCACATGGCGGCTCACAACTGTCTGTAACCCCAAGATCTGACACCCCCACACCAATGCACATAAACTAAAAAAATTAAATAAAAATATTTAAAAAAATAAAAATTTTAAATAGAATTAAAATAAAAAACTAGGTTGGGATTTACATGCAGTAAAACCGATTCTGATGACACAGGACAGTTACGTACCTACTCCTCTGTGGTATCCCCAGATAGTTCGAACATACCCTTCTGTATAAATGAAATCCCTGTTCTCAGCCTTGACGTCAGTTACACCTGCACAGTGCATCCCAGGGAGCCCAGAGCCTTTGGGACGCATGCGTCCTCGTGAGCATCCTGTTTTCAGTAGTGAGTGGTATTCCATTAGAGGGTGTGCAGTGTGCTCACTCATTCCTCCTATGAGGGACGCTGCAACTGTTTCTAGTTTTGCTTTTAATACACACATTTTCATGGAAGCATTTGAACACAGACTTTTGTATAAACAGATTTTTGCTTATCTCAGGTAAACACCTAGGAAAAGGTTGTGTTCCATAATAAGTAACATACAGCTAGCTGCAAGAGACCTGCACACTGTTCACGACCAGCCGCGCCATTCTGTATTCTGCCAGCAGCCATGAGCGTCCAGCTGTTCTAGCTCCGGCACATGGCATCCCCAGGCTATGCTTGGGTATAGGTGGTGGTTGTGTTTTTATGTGCATTTCTCTAACAACTGTGGATGCTGAGCGTGCTCGAGTGCTCCTCAGCCATCTGTGTTTGGTAAGATGCCTTTTCAAATCTCTTTTTATTGGGTTGACTCTACAGATGGGCTTTGAAAATTCCTTACATATTCTCGATACAAAACCTTTGTCAAATATGTGATTTGCAAAGGATTTTCTGTTTTGAGCTTTTTATTTTCTTAGTTTCTTAACTGAAGTTTTTTTACTTTGAGTCCAACTTATGAGATTTTTAAATCCTTGGATTTTAAGTCCCGTATCATGTCTAAGAACTTTTTGCCTGGCTCTAGATCATAACGATCTATCTAGTTTTTTAATAAAAGTTTTAGATGTAGGTCCATGATTGATTTCAAGTTGAATTGTGTCATCATGAGGCACAGGGCACACAGAGGTCCAACTGCTGCAGCATCATTCTTTGAAAAGACACTTTTCTCCATCTTTGCATCTTTGTCAAAAATCAGCCAGGTGTGGTGGTGCATGCATTTAACCCCAGCACTGGGGAAGCAGAGGCAGGTGGATCTCTGAGTTCAAGGACAGCCAGTTATGTAAGAGAGAGACCCTGTCTCCAAAACAAACAGAGGTTGGAAGGATGGCTCAGTGGTTCAATTCCCAGCAACCACATAGTGGCTCACAGCCATCTATAACTTGGTCTGATGCCCTCTTCTGGCGTGCAGAGGTACATGCAGATAGAGCACTCACATTCATAAAAATAAATCTTTAAAAACAAAAAAAAAGAAACCCCAAAGCACCTGAGTAGTCCATCCTCATTTAGGCTCACTTGGTCAAGCATGGTCCCAATGTTCAACGGACAGCTGTGGACATGAACATGGCATGAGCTTCCAGTCACATGCCCGTGCAGTGACAGCCTTGCTGTCCAGCGTGATCCTGCTGCAATGGGCGGCTAGGGTGTCCACACTGCACCTGCTTCCTGCCCACGAGTCATGTGGGGGCTATCTTGGCTATCAGAGGGACCCCAGTCACAGCAGCGTAGCTCTTATAGTCAAGTAACACTTATTTTTACTTAATAATGGCTCCAAAGTACAAGGGTAGCGACAGTAGGGAAATTGTGATATACCTCTAAAACGCTGTACCATGATCTCTCCACATGACAGCTCATTCTCATGGAAGGAAAAGGAAAGCTATTCTCCTGCTATCATGTCTCAAAGTTGCAAGTTAGAGCTACCGAGCGTAAGCGCACAGCTAAGACAGAGACAGGCAGATCTCTATGAGTTCAAGGCCAGTCTGATCTACAGAGTGAGGCACTAGACAGGAAAAGCAGGCAGCTTTAGAGGGTTAGGCAGGATCTGTGCTTCATGCCTGCGCTGGACTCTGGAAAGTCAGCCCAGACTGTGGGCAGAGAGTTATTTGTGTGGTCTCTGATTCATTGATATATATGTCTATTATTTCTATTTATTTATTATTTTGGAGACAGTCTCTCCACATAACCCCTGGCTGTCCTAGAACTCATTATGTAGGCCAGGCTAGCCTCAAACTCATAGAGATCTGCCTGCCTTGGCCACCCAAGTGTTAGATTAAAGGCCTCCGCTACCAAGCCTTGCCAAGTGTCTAGTTGGTCAAGCCTCTGGTCCTGCCTGATTCCTATGGGCTTGTAGTCTTAAAATTGGGTAGTGTGAGCCCTCTTTCTCCTTTTCAAATTTATTTTAGCTATTCTAATGCCTTTGTGTTTCCACTTAAATTTTCAATCAGGACTCATAATTTCTACACATAAGATTAGCTGTGCTGAAACAGACATCCCAGCAGCGCTGAGCCTTCCAGCCCGGGAGCTCAGAATGTCTCCCATTTAGTGAAATCTTCTTTGACGCTCCTCTTTGGTGTTTCATAGCTGCCAGCACAGCTCCCTGCGCCTCAGCGCGAATAAGCTACACATCATCTTCTACTGCAACTGTGAAATGCCACTTTCAATTTTTAATATCTATTTATGCCAAGTATATAGAAACACATCCATTCGGTGCACAGACCTTGCATTTACAAACGTAATAGCTCCAGGAGACCTTCTTGCGTGGACTCTGTGGGGTCTCACACACTGACCATCTGTCACCTGTCTGCTGCTAAGGCCGGCCCAGACTTCAGCACAAGACTGAGGAGTTGTGAAGGCGGCCCTTGGTGTCAATCTAGGAGGGGAGAGTTTGGTCTTTCACCATCGTGTTTGAGGGTGGCAGGTGCAGGGTTATGCAGGAACTTAATGAAGCCGGGAAAGTTCTTTGCACTTCTAGTTTGTGGAAGCTTTTCATTAAGGGTGGTGCATTAGAGCTCTCCAGAGGAACGGAATGGAGATTCATACAGTAATGTAGGTAAACACACTCCAAGAATTTATCAAACCACCTCACTTGCCAATCACCATAGCAGCTGCATAACACCCCAGAGGTTGCTGGTCCTTGCTCTGTCAATGGCGGAAGCATAGAAACTCCAGTTCAGATACCAGCGAAGGAATCAGCAGCCACAGCAGGACAGATCAGCCCAGTGGAGGCTGGAAAGGCTGAGTGAGCCAAAGGCCAGTGCCCCTTTTTATTGGGCTGCTGCCAGAGCGGTGCCACATGGGAGCCTGGCTTGCTTTGTGTGACTGTACCAAAGGATTTCCTCCAAAGTCAGGCAAGGCCCTGCTGCACACATCATGCAGCACCGTGATTTTTGCACCGTGAGAACCATGTCAGACTTATGCCCTATGGAATTGCAAGACAGTGAATGTGCTGTTCACAGCCCTGAGCTCCTGGAGATTTGCTGCACAGCAATTGGACCAGCAAGCAACGCCCACGCTTCCAAGGACCTGGCCCTGTTTCCTCCAAGCTGTCAAATGGACTTTACAACGTATTTATTTAGAGTTGCCTTTGGTTTATCCACCTTTTATCCTTTGATACTTATGGATTCAGAGTGGTGGCCCCTTCATCTGGAATACTGGTTATTTGCAACTCCTCTCTTTCACAGACCCATCTTTTAGTTTCATTGATCTTTCTCTACACTTTTTTTTTTTCAATTTTCTTGGGTTTTTCCCCCTTTGGGTTTTTCTGTTTTTTACTAATTTATAAAATTACCATTGACTTTGTAATCTACTGCTGAACCATAGGTTCTATCATTTCAGGCTATTTTTATCCCCATGTCAACATGCTTGTGACTCTCCTGCGTCCCCTTCAGTGCTACTGAATTCAGTTTTCCTCTCTCTCCATCCGGCTGAGCACAGGCCTGACCCACAGCACTAAACCAGAACATGTGTGAAAGACAGGACAAAGGAGGGCGGGGCAGCCAGGCTGCGCCCCACTGCGTCAGGGTGAAGATGCGCTCTATGACAAGGTTGACAGGGCCTGGATCCTTAAAGGCCCATGTGGCTGCACCATAGGTCACCTGGCCTCTCCACTGCTTCCGCCAGCAACTCCAAGTGTGCGTTTACCCCCCTCTGCTCAAACTCTTTCCACCTTACCTGGGCTGTTCTTCAAATCTCAGCTTGGGCATCACCAGTCTCTGAGGGGCTTTCCCTAATCTGTTCAGCTCTGTCACAGTCCAAGCTGCCTCGACCCGTAGTGCAAGAATCTGTGTCCAATTCATCTCAGAACCAGTCAGTACAGTTCGGATGAAAAAAATGAATAAGCAAGTGCAAGGAAACCAAGCTTGCTTATATTGAAAACAAAACAAACAAACAAAAGAAACCAAGCTTGCTGAGGGACGGGATGAGGCCTTGGCCCACCACCCCACTCTGCAGCCCTTGACATCAGATGAAGACACAAGCCAGGGTCAGGCCTCTAGCCATCAGTTGTAAGACAGAGGTCAGGGGATGAGGTGGCCGCGCTTCCTGGCTATCGCTCGCAGGGCAGTACTGAAAGGTAAGGCAAAGAGGGATTTTCTGTAACCCTGAAGACCCAACCAGTGCTGAGCGGGGTAACAGCACCAGAGCCTGCTCACAAGAAGCTTGAGCTGGCTTCGTGGCTCCCTGGCTCCAGTCCAGGACACAAACCTGGATGATGCCAAGCAGGCTGCAAATCAACCTCCCCTTCGGTGATGTTAAGGGGTAAAACTGGGTGAGGTATGAAGAAGTCCCCTACCAGGCCTGTAGCTCAGAAGCTAGCACTGGTCCAGCCCCCGCACTGCAGTCCCCAGAAGCTACTTCCCTGCCCTCCCCAGGAATCACAGCCTCAAGCAGCTTTGGAAGTACAGATGTGCTAATCCAAGAATCATATGTGAGGGCAGAAGGGACAGTGGGGACACCAGGGCTTGCACAGTTCCCCAGGGCTCAGAGGGTGTGCTACCACAAGGAGGTCTGCTTGGGCTTCCTTTGCAGCTCCCCCCAACTCTGGCCAGCCCTGTTCCAGCCCCTCATCTTGTTCCTTTCTAAAAATCCACTCATAGACACTGCTGACCACATCTCCAAAGTGTGTCTTGACTTGGCTATGGCCAGGCTCCAGCAAAGCCCTTCTGAGCCATGGCTGGCTGGTGGCTAAGACAGAAGGGCCCTCTCTCCTGAGCCTGCTTCCAGTGAGCACATGCACACTTTCCACAGCGTACATAACTCTCAGTACATAAGCTCAGGCAGCACAGAGTCAATGTTCGCTCCTCTGAAAAACTGCACCTCCACAGCCGTGGATCTTTAAGAGTAAACGGCGGTGGTACCCAACATTTGGCAGACTGAATTCTGATCCCCACAGGGAAACAGCCTTCCCAAAGCATCAGCTGGTCCGATGACCACAGCTCACTGCTTCTTTGTGGCTAATGCAGGCAGAGGAGGGCGGAGAGGAAGGCCCAGGGAGGGAACTGCAAGGAGCGAGACCACCCACTCATCCTTTGTTCCTCTGTGAAGGTTGCCCAACCAGTGACCTTCCCAACTTGCCCTCCTGGGGATGGGAGGGCTGTAGGAGCCGGCAGTAGCCAGCCTTTGGTGCATTGGGAAAGACTGAAAAAACACACTCACCAGAATCCAAATCAGGAAAGCCCAGAGATGGGGTTGCCATGGCAACTTGCAGCTGGCTCCCTGCCTGGCACTCAGTCTCTCTGGGGTGGAGGTCCATGCAGGCTGAGTCCGCCCCTCCTTAGGCTTACCCTGGACACTGGAGGGGGCAAGGGCACAGATGGGGCACCTCTGCCTTGCTTAGCGGCCTGCCTGGGCATCCACTGTTCACTCCCAAGTCAGTGTCACCCAGCATCCACCCACCCTGAATCCACCACCCTGCACCCACCCACCCTGCATCCTCCCACCCTGCACCCACCCACCCTGCACCCTCCCACCCTGCATCCTCTCACCCTGCATCCACCCACGCAGGCTGCAGCAGCAATGGCCCCTCAGCACCGGCCCACTTGCTGCCTGGTGGATAGAGCAGTCCCAGGTGGAGATGCCCTCAGGCCTCCCCAGTGCCAGCAGCCTTTGGCCCAAGTAGAGTACAGTGAAATGATCCTCACAGTTTGCTCAGGGAGGGGACAAGCTGAGTGTCCAGCAGCTTAGGCACACCCTCTGTTGTTACTACCAGTGCTCTCTTTTATCCTAGAGGTTAATCGGCTTTCAAAGTGAAATAGCTAGAGGCTGCCAACTCTTAGAGCAGCCTGTTACTCCCTGGGCTGGCCAGCATGACGCTAGAGGCCCATCCCCAGCGGCTCACTGACTCAGGGCTCAAGGCCTGGTGCCCAGTCACAGGGCTAAGACCGATCTGCACGGACACGAGAGACAGACCACAGTCTTCGAGTCTCTGTTTAATGGGCAAGCCAGCTCTGCCCAGATAAAGCTCATGCCCCAGGATGGAAGTCCTCCCTCCTGGGTGATGTCCCCTGAAGAGCCACCCAAGCTCATATAACAGCATCCCAGTCCAGTCCTGGCATAAGCGTGGCAGCCTCATCTTAGTTCCTTTAGCAAGCTGTTGATGGAGGCCAGCAGATCCCGGAAGTAGCCTTCATCTTCGCCTTCTTGGAGTTCGAGGGAGGCCAGTGCTTGGTACTCTGCTTGGAGACTGCCCAGTGTCCTACTGAGCTGGACGTCTTGGCGGTAGTGGTCTCGGCAGGTGGCCAGGAGGGCACCCAGCGTCTGCAGTACCTTTTCCCGAGCGTCATGCTCTGGGAGGGCCAGGAGGTGGGCAGTGATCTCACACCAGCCCTGTTCCCGCAAGCCTGGCAGCAGGTGCACCTGGCGATACTGCTGCAGCTTCTCTGGGGATGAGTCCCGGGTCAGCTCTGCCTCCTCCTCAGCAAACATCTGCACAGCCAAGGATAAGGTAGAGAGAATACAGACAGCAGTCACCCTGCACTGGGCTAGCTCCTCCCTTTAGGAGAAGCTCAGCTACTTTCTATGTGACTTTGGGCCACCAGGGACCTCCTGGGAGGCAACCAACTGGGTTCCTGGAAGAGGGAGCGTCTTCCATGCTCCCCCGCCCATCTGTGTGTCCATTGATCTACCCACTCACCAAACACCAGCACACGGTGTCGGGGCTGAAGAACCCAGATGAGGACCCAGTCCCTGCGCCCAGGGTCTAGCAAGTGAGGAAGAATTCCAATGTCCCTGCACCCAGGGTCTAGCAAGTGAGGAAGAATTCCGACATGCGGCTGATGAGACGGCTTAGTGGGGAAAGGCACTAGCTCCATGCACTTGGCAACATGAGTTCAGTCCCGGAGCCACATAAAGGTGGGCAGAAAACACTAAGCCATTAAGATGCCCTATGGTCCTGACATGTATGCCATACCATCAGCACCTACATGTACATATTATGTACACACACTATTTAAAATATACCTAAATAGCATGACAGTTTGTATAGCATGGGGCCAGAGACCTTGGGTTCTGATTCTTGCTCCAGGCCTGGCATGTGGCTCATGCCTGTAGTCCTAGCCCTTGGCGTGTCATACGCTAGATAGCTCTGTGCCATCAGTCAGCAATGGGCATAGATCTAAGGAGAGCCGTCGGCAGAGGCTAAGGATCCAGGCCTGTTTCTCTCTTCTCAGGGTGCCTCTTGGGCTTGCAAAGATCTAAGTGGACTGGTAACAAACAATAGGGTCCATCCTGAGCCCCTGCTCAGAGACAAAGCTCCCAGAAGAAGTGTGCCCAGGTTTCCAGAATCCCAGGGCCGGGTCAGCCTAGCTCTTTGGTCCCCTGGCTGCTGTATGCCTCCTGCGCTCTGATGCTCCATCCCATGCCTTCCTCACCAGGCTTTACTGCCTGTGTACTTGGCACTAATCATCACTAGCACCTCCTCCCTTCCTGACCAGCCCTCGGGTTCCAGCCGTGGTGTCATGTCTCATAGGACATCCTCTTTGATACACGTCTCCTCTGTCCATCCATTCATCTGTCCATCCATTTAGCTGGACAGAGGCATTTGAGGGGGCATTTTGGTCAAATAGCCAGAAGCGAATACAAAGCAAAACAAAGGTGTGGGCACTCACCTTCTCGGTGACCAGGTCATAGAGCAGAGTGACCACACGCACGGCCAGCACCTTCGCACTCTTCTCTTGCACAAGGCTCCTGAGGACCTGAAGCCCCCCAAGCTTCAGGAACTGCTGCTGGGCATAGGGGAAGTGGCGCAGCAGGGAACACAGCGCGAACAGGACCTGGGGGCACATGCCAGGGGTAAGTGAGAGCTGCACAGGTTTGTACCAATTCTATGGCACAAAAGAGGCAGCTGAGGTCAGCCCAGTGAGTCAGGACCCGCCAGGCTCCTCCATTCCCTTGGGTCCATCTATACTCCAGAACTCAGATGATGAAAGCTGAGGGGCCTCAGATAACTTCAACAAAACCAAGCAGGCAAAGTGTGTGTGTGTGTGTGTGTGTGTGTGTGTGTGTATGTGTATGTGTATGTGTGTGAACAGTATGGCTCAGGGGAAATGCAAGGTCATCGAGCCTAGCTGTCCCCAAGCCTCCAGATGACACTGCAACCTGCATTTGATGTTGTGAGCTCTCTGTGACAACAGCAGACAGTGCTCAGGACCCTGTGTATGGCATAAGCAGGAGGGAGCCTTCCCCTGCAGGCCCAGGGTATATGCTGGACACAGAGTAGGGGCAAGGGGCAGACTCGCCTTTTTCTTGGTGGGCAGAGACTGCTCTGTGGCCAGGATGACCAGTAACTTCTGCAGAGCTCCCCCTTCAATGGCTTCTACCTGGACCCTTGGATTGCTGTGGGAAGAAGCACAAGAAACGGTGACACTTTGCTAGGCGCAGGATCCAGGGAACTAGGGAGCTAAGACCACACCAAGCTTTCTTGGAAGAGGCAGGAACACAAGAGGTGGGTGCTGCTTGTCCCAAACAAGTTATTACTCACCTGCAGAAAAAAAGAGAAATGTGTGCACACCCACCTGGGGACAATGGCCTGTGGCAGAGGTGACAGGGCCAAGGGCCGCACGCAAGCCTACTGCTCTCCAGAAGCCAACAGACTGGGGCGCTAGGGGAGAAATCACATCTACTGCCACCAAGCCAGCCTGAAATTGAAACAGCACCCAGAGGCTATGCTGCATGCTCCTTCTGAGTAAAGCCGGTGTTGGGAGCTTCGTCTTCTGTGATCCCAGGCAGCCGCACACTAGGGAGAACCTGGAACGCTCTGTGCTTTTGGACAGAGCTGGAGGCCAGGCCCAGAAGCCCATCCTCTCCCCTCTCAGCACTCTATACACGTTGTGCACATATACACACACAGACATTCAACCACACATAAAATATAAATCCTTAAAAATTAGTTCAATCCCAGCCCTCCTGTACATAAAGAGGACACCAGCAGGAACATGCTGGAAAGCCACGATGAACAGGCCTTTCACCCCCTTCACATTCTTCCTTTCAAGACAGGGTCTCTCCACATAGCCACATAGCCCTGGCTGTCTTGGAACTCACTATATAGACCAGGCTGGCCTTGAACTCACAGACATCCACCTGCCTCTGCATCCCAAGTGCTGGGATTAAAGGTGTGCACCACCACGCCTGGCTTACTCTTTGCTTTCTTTTTTGTTCTTTCTTTTTGTTTTTTGATTGTTTTTGTTTATGCTTTTGTTTGGGGGCAGTGTCTTGTTAACCTCAGTTCCACTGCCATCTTCCCGTCTCAGGCTCTTGAATGCTGGGATTGCACACATGTGCCGTGGTCCTTAGGTTTCTAAGACCATATTAATGGTCAGTTATGGCACATGTGACAAGCACAGAGGCCTATGTGGTCAGCTTCTTAGGCAAACCCAAGGGTCTCCCACTCAGAGGCCCATGCAGGAGTTCCCAGAAAACAGAAGGGTCAGGCCACAGGTCCGACAGTCACACACACCCAGGCAGCCCAAAAAGGATGCCAAATCTCCGTGAGTCTCTGGCTGCCTTCAGTTCATCACAGGGCCACAAGTACCACAGAACCTCCAAAGCGGCTGCCCTCCCAAACTCCAGCTTCCTAGCTGGGAAGCCACACAGTGTCCCCAACAGTATGGTGGGCTGCCAGGAAGCAAGGACAACTTAGAGACAGACAGCTTCTGTCCTGGTCCAAAGTCCAGAAGATAGGGGAAAGATGGGTAACAGGAAAAAATGGCGCACCACACTGCTGCCCTTGGAAGAGGCCCAGCACACAATGAGTAACCTCAAAATGGCCTGCCCCTTGTGCTCCTGCCAGGAACCATCTTCTAATCTGAGAGCAGACACAAGCAGTTTTCCTTCCTCGCTCTCCTGGCATCCTCCCATCAGAGGGATGTATGGAGGATGCTGGCCAGTCCCTTGGCAGCTCCACCCTTGTGCATAGGGAGCAGCCTGGTGAAGAAACGGAGATGTCTCAGGAGATGGCAGGCTGACAGCTCCCTTCCAGACAGGCAGGCAGTCTGTGCAGGGGCTGGAGTGGAGCTCCTTGCCTGCCTCTATTGCCTGTACTGGAGGCAGGCAGCTGCTTCATCCAAGTGTGAGTTAATTAGGGCCGTCTGTGTCATCATGTGGCTAAGGAACATTCGCCCACAGCAGGCAGGGGCTATGAAGGGAAGGCTGCCATGCTGGGAAATTCACTGACACCAAATTCTGCCTCCCAAAGGGGGGCCGCGAGGCTCGACAGGGTATCAGCCCCAGGAAGCACCCCATCCCCATGGGCCCTCTGAAGAGAGCACGTGGACCCAGGGCCCACCCTTCCTAGGAAGTGAAGCCCACACGGAGTAGGGGAAAAAGAGCTCCCAACGCAGGGGTGAGAATCAGAGAATAAAAGAAAGCTGAGGACTCCAGGACTTTCAGAAACAGTGTTCCCAGGCAATAAATCTGCCTTCTCAGCAGCAGCACAGTCCCAAGGGAGCCTTGGATGGTCGGACTACAGGCGTGGCTACATATGGGGCCCAGGAAAGGCACAGCATTGGCATCCTGGGACTGTATGCTGCCTAGCCCTCCATGCATCCAAATTAAATAAGGTGTCCACACTAACTCCGGGCCCCTCCCCTGGGGCCTCATGACCTCAGGGTTCCACAAGCACCCTCTAGAATGGGCTGTTAGTGCTTCTCGGCAAAGGCTGAGGAACAAGGAGGAGGAAGGTGGGGCTGCAGATGTCAGGTGGCTTCAGACTGTGCAGGCACAGACAACAGAAAGGATGTTTTCTGCCGCCAGCCCTGAGCAGACGTGCTGCTCTCAGAAACACATCTTCTCTCCAGGCAACCCACTTATAGATCCCATGTTCACAGCTCCATGCGCTTGAGGGCCAGGGGGCGGGTGTGGGGTGGGGTGGGAGTGGGGAAATGCCTAAATAGCCCAGATTAAGCTCTAAGGATGTGCATGGCCCAAGGCCTGGAGGATAGTCAGAGGAAATCTGTCAACAGCGGCTGATGACCTGCATAAGTCCTAGAATGGGTCCCTCACCTGGGAGTCAGAGCTAGGGCGACCTCCTATTTAGACAGAATGAGTAATGCACAGCAAAATGCTAAATATGTTGTAGCGCGACTGTCATCATAGTGACTTGCTTCACAAGAGGCCTGACCAATCCCCGAGAGCACGGCTGCATCTACGCCAGCTCCATCCCTCTCCGCCTCTGGGCTGGACCTGAGTTCTACCTGAGCCAGAGGGGGCAAGTCCTGGTGGCTGGAAGGTGCTGGTCTACAGAGGGGATCTGAGTACGGTAGACGGTCAGTGGCCCACCTTGCCCCTCATATGCCAGCAACACTAGTGTACTCAGAGTCAACAGGAGGACAGTGAGCATGACGCTCGCCTCTGACGGGATAGATGAGAACACGCCTTGCTCAGGGCTAAGCCGGCCGGGCACTTGGATTGTTGGGGTGTTCACAGTCAGCAGGCGAGTCAGCTGTCTGTGCTCAGAGGGCCAGCAGCAGCTGCTGCTCCGTAAATCTTAAGTGGGGCAGGCGGGGAGCGGGGTGGATCTCAGAATCGGAAATGATTGCATTTGCTGAAATCAAACAGTTTGGGTCAGGTGACAGCAATAGGTCAATCTGTCAAGGGCCATCAGTCATATTTTAGCTAAGCTGAGCAAGTGTTTGGCTACCAGCAGAACACCTGACTTCAAGAGTAGCAAGGCCGGGCCAGAGACACAGGTCTTAGGCCTGCATTTTCCAGCCTTGGCCCTCAGGCCCACACACAACACAGGAATGTGGGCTACGTCAAAGATTAGCAATTTCAAGGTTCGAGGAGAACACTGGATCAGACGTGGGCCCTTTCGAGTGAGGATTCCGTGCCACTGCACTGTCTCCAGGCCAAGTATATGTATGAGGTGGGGGATACACAGAAACTGTTTGGGATAATCTGACTGAGCGTGGAGTGTGAATCCGGGAACAGGGAGAAAAGATGGAGGAGGCAGAAGTCTTGGGTGAGCAACGGGGGAGGATGACAAGTTGGACAGGACCAGAAAATACTCAGGTAAAGGCGTGGAGCTCTGCTTGCATCCTCCAACTTTCCAGATGGAGCCTGGGCCCTGGCATGTCCTCAGGCACTGGGCACGGACCGTACAGATGGTGTGCTTTTTTACGGGGCCTCAGCACTTGAAGCAGGGCAAACATTTCTTCTTATTGTATACTACAAAGTCTGGAGAAGATGCCATGTCACAAGACAAAGTCACATCTCTGGATGGTTGTCCCCATCTGGAGCCTGCATGGTTCTGCCTGAGAGACTTGTTGTCACCTTTTCTTGCAGACAGTAAGACTCTTTCTCCAGTGTCCTCACCTGGCCTAAACCTGGTATGTAGCCTGAGCATCTACGAAGCACTAGTGTGCAGTGTGTGTATTGCTCTAAGTTTGGGGAGTAGGAGGGAGCCACACAGGCCATTTAGGGACGAGCAGGTATGTAATCAATCACACAAGACACAGCCCCCTGGAACAGTTCTTTTTTGAAAGTCATTTCAAATGATGCACTGCAGATTACAGAAAAATAACCCAGACACAGTGGCATGTACCCGTGATCCCAGTACCCTGGGGTTTTATAAGGCAAAAAGATCACTTGAAGTCATGGGTTCAAGACCCTATTTCAAACCAACAGCAACATTAACAACAAACGGGAGAGTATTTCACAGAGAAACCTCCCATCAAGACTCTCCAGCCATTAATGTTACACATCAGCCTTTCTGTTTTTTTTCCCTTCCCTCCTCCCCATCTCTCCCACTTCTCTTCAGAGCTGGAGAGCAAACCCGGGGCGTGCACGTCCTCACAATCCTTTGCCACTGTGCTCCAGCCCTCTCCATATACACAGGACAGCCCCACACACATGAGAGCAGATTGCAGACATGATTTCCATTTAACATCAGGATGCATTTCCTCAGAACACAGGTAGCACAGAACCCAGGCTAGGAAACCAACACCAGCACAGTGATTTGCAAGGTGTCCGGCTTTTGCCAAGCATCCCAATAACATCTCTTTTAGAAAAACACTTTTCATCCCTGTCCAGTCCAAACCCATAGGAGGAGCCTGTTTTGCTAGTCTCCTTTGCTCTGGAAGTCCTGTCTTGTGTGGCCCTGACATTTAAGAGTGCAGGCCACTTGTACAATGTCCCTCAGGTTAGATTTAGCTCACGATTAGACTGAGGTTATTCGTGTTGGCAGGAGCATTACAAGAAACATGCTGTTGACTTCTCAGTACATCACATCAGGGGACACAAGGTGTCAATCAGCCCCTCAACAGTCATGTTCACTTTGACTATTTGATTATGGGGGTGCTTGTCAGACTTCTTTACTATGTTATTGTTTATTCCTTAGAAATGAATAGCTGTTGTGTGGAGACACTTCTGAATTGTAAGACAACTGCCTCCTCATCAGCATTTCACCCACTGGTTCTGGCATTCACTGGGAATTCTTGCCTAATTATTTCTGTGTTGTCAAATGGCAACATCTACACTCCACCATGGCCTCCATCTTTGTATGTTGGCACTGTACCTGAAATCACAGGTCTGTCTTTCTTCACTTACTCATTTACATATCACTATGGATTCACAGATTCTCATCTAACCTATGGGACGCCACTCACCTTTGCTAATATTTTGATGCTCAAACTCTCCTTGAGGGCCAGGCGTGGTGGTGCGCGCCTTTAATCACAGCACTCGGGAGGCAGAGGCAGGTGGATCGCTGTGAATTCGAGGCCAGCCTGGTCTACAAAGTGAGTTCAGAACAGCCAAGGCTACACAGAGAAACCCTGTCTCAAAAAAAGCAAACCAAACCAAACCAAACCAAACCAAACAAACTCTCCTTGAATCAATAACCAGTACCCCTTCACCATGGCTTATGTTTTTCTGACACACTTGTTTGTTTTCAAGACAGGGTTTCTCTGTCTAGCCCTGGCTGTCCTGGACTCACTCTGTAGATCAGGTTGACCTTGAACTCAAGAGATCCGCCTGCCTCTGCCTCCAAAGAGCTGGGATTAAAGGCAAGGAGCTGGAGAGATGGCTCAGTGGTTAAGAGCACTGACTGCTTTTCCAGAGGTCCTGAGTTCAATTCCCAGCAACCACATGGTGCCTCACAACCATCTATAATGTGATCTGATCACACTGTATACATAGTAAATAAAATCTTTAAAAAATAAATAAATAAAATAAAGGCATGTGCCACCACCACTTAGCTGTGATGTCCTTTTCTCATTCTTTTTGATTATCTTATTTTCTGGCACAAGATGCTTTTATTTGAAATACTGTCTTTTTCTGCAACAGACACACTGCAGTGATTTCTCTAAGGAACACTTCTTTTGGGGCACTTCTTGAAAATACAATTTCTAACCCCTACCTTCATTTATTAAATTATAGTCTTGGAAGGTTTTGGCCCCACACTCTGCTTTTCCTGAGTGTTGCACCTAGTTTGTGATAACTAGCCCTGATGCCTCACCTGTGGCCCTGTGCATCATTTCTGATAACCTGCTGTCTAGCACTTGAAGAGCAGGAGAGAGACCGCCATCAGACAAGAACAGCTGCACGCAGTTTTGCCTTCTCCCACCTGCTACAGAACAGCCTCCTGATACTGACCTGCAGGCTACCCATGTGAAACTTCTGCCCAACCACCCCTAGAGTCTGCCGTGATAGGTCTCAGCCATTCTGAAGCTCAGAGCACCAAACGCCCAGAGAAGGTTGCCATCCCTGACCAGGCACCATGGCACCCTGCTCTTGTTCTCACTGTGACTCCTGCGGCCCTGACTTCCCACAAGTGCTCCATGGGAACGCTCCACCGGCCATGCTCAGGGGCTCCAGCTTGGTCGAATCTCCCAGAGCCCAGTGGGCCTCGCCATCTCTGTTGTAAGGCCACTCTGTCCCTATGCTTGAAGCTACCTCTACATTTATGACAATACTTTATAGAACTGACTTTGCTTAAATCCCTGGAGGTTGGTCACATGATCCTCTGATGAAACTGACTCAGAGCCTAAATATAGGGTTTTTTATTTAGTTTTCTTAAAGAATAAATGTTAAATGTATAAAAGCAAAAATTAAGTTACAAACAATAAGAGTGTTATGATATTTACTTCCAGTGGTCAGATTTTTTTCTAAATGAAAAATAAATATATGTTTGTTTTTATCATTTTAAAGATAAAGTTAAATTTTAGAATAGGGTCTCACTATGTAGACCTGGTTCAGAGACCTGCCTGCTTCTGCCTCCTAAGTGTTAGAATTAAAGGTATATATCAACACATGGCCTCTAAAATAAATGATTTTTAAAGATTGTATCATAACAATGGCCAGCATGGCATTAAAATCCTAGAGGTACAGTAGTGGCACACATACCTTGGAGGTTACCAACAGCTTCCTTACTTAAGGCCCATTCAACAAAGCTGGGTGATGGTGAGCACGCCTTTGATCCCAGCACTTGGGAGGCAGAGGCAGGTGGATCTCTTTGAGTTTGAGGCCATCCTGGTCTACAAAATGAGTTCCAGGACAGCCAAGGCTACACAGGGAAACCCTGTCTTGAAAACACAAAACAAAATAAATGACCCAGTCAAGAAGCAGGAGACCACATCTGGTGCTGGACCTAGTCACCTTCCCAGGCCGGTGACGTCACAGATCTTGGAAGAGAATGGACAACTGCCACTTTATTAAAACAGAATAACCCCCAACTACAATTTAAAATTTGTCCTAATACTCAGATAAGTGTAGGTCTCATCTCTCATCAAGGAAATTTCTCTTTACAACATATGGAGACCATTACAGAAAACCACAGTCAGTCAAAACACAGAGTCCAGTCCCAGTGGACACATCCGGAACACAACTTGACCTAAGGGCTGGCAGCACCACTGTGCAAGAGGGGGCAAAAAAGGCTGTAAGAGCCAGAGGAACATAGAGTTTGCTGTGAGACTGTGTCTCCTGGGGATATCAAAAGCTACACCTGTAAAATCTGGTCAACATGACTGCCTAACCATGAGCAGAAGGTGGACAGCAAGAGTAGACATGCTAACATGCTAACATGGATTGGAGTGGGGGAGTCCAGGAGGCCTCAACCCTATCTAAAACGTCTACAGTAGTCACTGACTGCTGTGAGGGAGTCTTCCCTAGGGAAAAGCACACCAACTGGTTGTCCAATACCAAAAGTCAGACCTGAAAACATACATACAAATAACATCAGAGTCATGCAGATGCGTTATACTTATGAATACATACACAGGCACATGTAACAACAATTAATATTAATAAAACAAGAGGCCGTGAATTTGAAAAAGAGCAAGAAGGGGTATATGAGAGGGTTTGGAAGGAGAAAAGGAAAGGGAGAAATGATGTAATTATATTATAATCTCAAAAGAGAAATGACTTTAAAATATCTAAAAATGACTTTAAAATATCTAAGAGTGTTAAACCCCTAGGACTGACGTGACAGGTTGTTGTGGCGGCTTGCAACTGAACAAGCCCTGGGTCTTCTAAGCCATCTCTCTAGCTGCCTAAAGTTAAATTTTTAATAGTAAACATTAGACCATCACTTTGCACTTGAGCCTTTCATCCTGGTTTGGTCTT
>OU015744.1:49755434-49773195 GCA_907169655.1 Acomys percivali | reverse complement strand
TGGTCCGCTGCCCCCGCACCTGACTCACACAGGTGGTCCGCTGCCCCGCACCTGACCCACACAGGTGGTCCGCTGCCCCGCACCTGACCCACACAGGTGGTCCAGTGCCCCGCACCTGACTCACACAGGTGGTCTGCTTACCTGCACCTGACTCACACAGGTGGTCCACTGGTCCTGCTCCTCTCTCAACATCAGTTCCTCAGGTCTTGTTGCTGTCCTTACCTCTGGCCTCACCCTGACAGTGTTCTCAGAGGACAATTTTCTCCTCTTCTATCTTTTTGACTTTTACACTTTATACATAAAATCTCAACTCTGGCTGGTCCCCAGAAGCCTGTGGGGCCCCTTAGACAGCCACCCTGCAGCAGTCACTTGGACTTCATTCAATTTTCAGACTGAGTCATCCTCCTCTTCAAAGATCTGGTTCAGACATCATAACTAACCCCTGGAGCCAGAGGCCTCTCCAAACAGCCCGTTTCTGAAAGGTTCTCCAACCTCTTGCTGCACCAAATGATTCTTGTTGCTCACAGTCCGATTTTGGATTTTAATTTGTTTTCTTAACCTTCTGAGAGACGAAGTGTCAGAGAAGTGAGTTTAAACTGTGAGCAGGCTAGCTGGGGGATTTAGCTCGGTTGACGGACAGCTTGCCTAGCATACACGCAGGCCTAGGCTCAGTCCTCAGAACCACATAAACCAGCCTCAGAGGTGGAGGCAGGAGGAGCCAAAGCTCAAGGTCACCCATGGTTCTAAAGTGAGTGTGATGCCAGCCTGGGACCTTACAAAAAAGCAAGCCAGGGATTATTTTTTGCAGAAACAGATTTCTAACTGTGTAGAGCCCCACTGGTTGCTTCTGAAGTAGCTTTAACGTCTGCGGTGGGGGCAGAGTAAAGGGGCAGTGATCCCAGCTGAGGGCTGATGACAGCTCAAAGCCGATGGTCTGGTCACGCTCTCTCTCTCCTCCTCTCCCTTGTATTTTGAGACAGGGTTTCTCTGTGTAGTCCTGGCTATCCTGGACTCACTTTGTAGACCAGGCTGGCCTCAAACTCAAAGAGATCCACCTGCGTTTGCCTCCCAAGTGCTGAGATTACAGGTGTGTGCCACCATGCTGGCCCATTGACCAAAGTGACTCTTATGAAAGAAAGCATGTAATTGGGGCTGGATTACAATTTCTGAGGTCTAGTCCATTATCATCATGGCAGGGATCATGGCAGCAGGCAAGCAGACATTGGGGATTAAAGGCATGGGCTACCATGACTTTTTAATTTTTCAACTCAAATCCCAATTTCAGTGAGTGAGCTGAATAAAGGGTGCACTGATCTAGACTTGGAGGAACCTGGGCTCAAGTCCTGTGCCCAACATTTCCAGGCTGTGTGCTGCAGGTAGGGGAGCACACCTCTCTGGCATTTGTAAAGTGGGGTGAACGATAATGCCTCACAGAACTTCAGGTGATGAAAGGCAATTAATAAAGCTCTATGATGTCCCAGAATAAGTCATCCTGTCACCGTGCATGGCTTTTTTGTTTACTTTTCTGCATGGAGAAAATGCCTGGGTTTTCAGCTGTCTCAGGAGTGGGAGGGCCCACCTGTGGCAGCGGACAAGCAGGAGAGACTCTTCAGCTTGCAAACAATGGCCTGAGATTCCTCCTCAGCTCCTGTGGCTGGAGAGGCAAAGGCGGTACTAAAAGAATCCAAGAGGGAGAAATGTAATTAACAAGCTAGAGGGGAAGACTGAGAGGAAGGATCAGAAAAGCTAATTAGAAACGGCTAGAGGGAGTCCGCAGGGTGGGGCACATGGAAGAGAGAGGGCTAGAGAGAGTTATCTGCGGCCTCTAATTATTCTAAAGAAGTCTCTGTGCAATTGTCTCTGGCAGTGAGGGAGATGAGGTAGGAATAACAAGGTTAAGCAGAAGAAAATTTAGTTAAAGCACAGGGGAGATTTTTTTTTTTTTCCACACTGAGATTTCTCAAGTTTACTATGGAGCTCAGGGAAGGTGTGCACCTGGGTCATTTATACCAGTTAGTGGTCCGCCGTCCCCACAGGTGCTAACGGAAGCGGCGTAGGCCACACCCTGTGTAGCAAGGCGTCTTCCCAGCAAGCTGTGCAGTCAATCCTTGCTCCAAGCCATAGACAAAACACCGTTAGCAGGTCCTGTGTGGCTCAGGACAGATTCTCCACTCACCCAGACCTGAGCTGTGTTCTGGGAAACTGAACACCCCTCTCCCTCCATCCCTCCCCTTCTCTGTGCTCCAATAAACTTGATAAACACAGCATATCTCACTGTATGAAAATCATCTCAATCCAAGTTGCTTTTGCTATACAACTGCAGAAATGTTTATGAATGAGCAATCTCTTAATAGCAAAAGAAAGGCAGCAGCCGTGGGATGGTCTGCAGCTGAAGATGACAACACTGAAGAGCTTCATTTACAGGATTTGGAAGTCGTATAGTCTACAAATGTCTCTGCTGTGCAACATACATAACAAGACTCAAAATATCCTTTGTTTGCCGAGGTTTTGCTCAGATATTTAAGGTTTATGACAGTTTAAATATGGTGAACAATATGGTGAACGATCCAAATATTTTACATCATTGGTATTTGGAAGGATCTTTACAAACAATTAGTTCAGGTTCTAAAAGGCACGTACAACACCAGGTTCTTGATTTCCATGGGGGTAGATCAGCATGGCCTCACTGGCTAGCTGCAGAGTGTGAGGATGGCATCGTAGCTCCCAGTAACATGGGTTTCTCACGCAGCTTTGCTCATGTCGTAACAGAGGATGGCGCGGGGTGACATGGCTCTGTGGCCTCCCCATCCTGGTGCAGGGATCACGAGAGGCTTATTCTGGGTTACAAAGGGGCTGGAGAGATGGCTCAGAAGTTAAGAGCACTGTCTGCTCTTACAGTGGGCCTGGGCTTCTTTCCCAGCACCCACATGAGGCGCACCTATAATTGCAGTTCTAGGGGATCTGATGGCCTCTTCTAGCCTCCCTGGGCACCTGCGGTGCACATGTAGGCACTGAGATAAAATTTTGAAAAGGAAGGCTAAAGAGCTTCCTCTTTGTCTTTGCTAGTGCTGAGGACTGAACCTAGAGCCCTGGGCAGCTAGATGACTGCTCTCTCATTAAATTATGCCCTCAGCCTCATAGCTTCCTTAAATGCAGGAGAGAGGCCAGACCTTGCCAGGAGCCCTTTGCCCTATTGGTCAGATGTGAGACTGGGGCCTAGAAGGAAAGGAAGGCTTCTCATTGTCCAGAAACCCTTGAGAACTGAGGCAAAGTCTCGGTTACTGACAGCTTCTAGAGACAGAATAATGGATGGTTTGGCTTGTGAACATACTGTTTGTCTGGGACTCCTGGTCTAGTCAGCTGCTCTACAGATAGCGACTGTGCTCAGCATGCAGTTAAGCACCTTAGGTCCAGAGCAAAGAATGGAAATAGCTCCTGCCTCTATTAGGCAAAATTAGCAGCTAAGAGAGCCACGTGGAAAGAGAGAGAGATGGTTACCTAAGAATGGATTGTCCAGGAAAAACAGCCTTGGCAAAAGCTAAACATTAAGAGCCTACACCCTGCTAACACTGTCCATCTGAAGTCACATAAGAATCCAGTTTTTGCGGGGTATGATCCTGGGTGCCTTTAAGTGCTAGCATTCAGGAGGCAGAAGCAGAGGAAGAGGCAGGGGGCTCTCTGTGAGTTCCCTTGTCTACATAGCAAGGTCCAGGACAGCCAGGGCTACACAGAGAAACCCTGTCTTGGGGGGGGGATCTTTTTCCTTTTAAGAAAATGTTAAAAATTGCTTTCCATAAGCTCTTTAACTCTGTCTCTGATAAATCATTAAGAGGCCTTCTGCAGGGACCATTCTAATGTCAAAGAAAAGTTACACTCATAACATAGCTGCTGTCAGAATGTGAGTGGCTTATTTAAGATTCAGCGATTGTCACTGAATCAAATACAAAATCTCTACGGCCCGAATAGTGAGGGAAACAAAGGCTTGGAGCTTTGGTGTTCCTTACAGACTGAATTTTAGATCACAATTTAAAGAGGGAAGACATTAAGCCAGTTCAAATGTGGACTGTCATACGCATGGCAGTTTTCAGCCGCCTGTGAGAGTGTGACAATATGAACCTTGGCTGGGCCTGGGCCCTGATCTTAGCTCCGCCCATATCTCCCGGATACAGGGGCAGGGCCTGCGGTGAGCAGAAGCCAGAGCTGGAGACCCTGGAAAACTCTTCAGGAGGTGAAGGCAGCACCGTGGATAAGGCAGAGCTGGAGCTCACTGGCGGGTGGGGTGGGGGCGGGGAGGCTATAAAGCCGAGAATGTACAGACACCAGGCAGGAGCTTTGCCTTTTCTCACCTTATGTCAGATATTTGCATGAAGCACGCAGGACACCCGTCCCACAGAATCTAAGTGCCTACACACTGACCCATAACAGCCTTCAACAACAGGATTGTGGGACAGTGTTACGTGCTTCAAATTTTACCATCTGGGATTTATTTCTTTGAGTCTTAAAGACAGTTCAATCTTTCAGGGTGCCTTATTAAAATGCCACTGCCCCTTGTTTGGGAGAAACAGTCACACTTAAGTAGGGTGATCATATAATTTACTGACTCAAGCAGGACAGTAAGAGTGAAAGATGGTTCTGTTAATTACTGCACTGAACAAGAGGCATAAAGAGAACACATGGCGGCCACTGCCTGTAGAAGGCTTTGTCAGGCTCTACGGACGACACAAAGGGGGATAAAGGACTTTTCATGGACCTGGAAGCTGACTGGAGGGGCTAGGGCTCTTGGGAGCAGGTTAAAGCCAGACTACACAGAGGTAGAAATGGCCTAGGAGAAGAAAATGTCACACATCTGAATTTGAGTCCAGATTTCCTTTCTGCATGACCTTGAGACAAGTTAATTAGTGTATTGTTGCCAAGGCTTCTACATCTGTGAAATAAAGCTTATTTAATAAACTCCTCGTGAATATTAAATAAGAGACTAGTGATAAGACACCTGATACTACTTTTCAACAAGTCAACGTTATCAGCATTATCAACATTGGCCATGTACCTAAGACCCAACTACTTCTGCAAATGCCAAAAGTGGAAGTTGGAGGGAAGGCAAGAAAACCAAAACACCAACTGGGTACATTCAGCTTTTCTCCATTCATACTAATCCTTAGGTGCCACTCTTCCCAGTCTCAGATTGCACCAAGCCAGCCACCACTGTGCCATCTTCAGCGTCAGGTGGCAAATATTGTTCACCTGGACCATTTCTTCAACAGAGAGAAGCAGCTTTCCGGTGAGCAAACCTCATTTCTAGGGCTCTGGACACTGTCCAGACACTCTGCACCCTCTTCAGCTCCTTGAGCCTCTGATGACAGAAATGCAAGAATAAAGACAGTGCTCCAGCCCCGAGGAGAACAGTGTCTGTGTGCCTCCGTTCAATAACTAACTCAAATAGCAGCTCATGTCCTCCTGTGACAACCCAGTGAGGCAGATGCTATTGCTCCCATTCTACTAGGCCACAAACTCAGTCACAGAAAGCTAAGTAATTTTTCCAAGGTCATATGACTAAAACGGAGCAGAGTCTCGGAGGCCCCAGTGTGGGAGTTCTAAGGATTCTAATAGGCATTCATGGTGAGCTGCTAGCTGGACGGCCAGAACATGTCTACCTTATTGGCATTTTCTGTCAAGATGCTAAGCTACTTCACCAAAGGAGCACTGTGAGTGTCACACGAGACAGGGCAAGTGGGACCATGGCATATCACGGTGCTACTGCCAACACCACCCACCATTTAATTCCAGAGCTTGACCCAGGATGGAGAGGAGGAACCATTTGCATGTCCCACTAACCTGCCTCTCCCATGGTTCTTAAAGTCTGCTCTCCGGCTGGCAGCACTGGCAGTATCTGGGAACTGGGCAGAAATGTAAATTCTCAGGCCAGAGCAGTAACTGTAGAGAAGGGGCGTGGCCACCTGCATTTAACAAGCCTGCCAGGAGCTTCTGATGTGTGCCGTGGACTGGAAGCAGTAGGCAAGAGTGACCCTGGACTCACAGCAAGCTGCGCTCTCTCATGCCCCGGTCAGGAAAGGCTGGCCTCGGGGCAGGCAGCAGAGCCCAGCTTTTGCAGGGACCAGGCTGTGAGGGCCACTGCCAAGAAGATGAAAAGCTCTCAATAGAACCCAGACCTACAGGACCACACTGATCAAACTACAATAAAGAAGAAAGTGAAAAATCTGACAAAAGGAAAATGCAGCTTCAGTGGGGGACAAAATACAACAATCTTCTGTGGAGATGGGAGCATGAAAGGGACGTTAGATGTTCAAAGAGCCAAATGGTGAAATGACAAAAAAAAAAGAAAAAAAGAAAAACACAAGAAGAAAGACAAAGTATGGACATCAGTGCCACATGGGCTGCCGCCTAATGATGGCAGTAGTGGAGAACAGTACCGCCCCCCTCCCAGAGACTGGGTCCCCTCCCCCATCCCTTCAACATGACAGCCTATATAAATAGAGTCTTGAGGGAAAAAATACCAGCAATTAGTCACTGAATCTTGCTTGTTGGGATGAGGGAAATTTAGAGAAAATCACCAGAGGCTCTGATGATAGGAAAAGCTTAGCTGAGGAGGCCATGTGGCTGGGGCGGGAATGTGACTACGAAGGGTGAAGGCCTGTGGGCTGACTCTGCAGTCTTTGATGCCTGCCACATTTTAACCAGAAAGGGAAAATGGAGGGCCTAGGCACTGGGCCATAGAAAGCGTCAGCCTGGTGAAGCCCTGGTTGGATGTGGAACATGTGTGTACAAGGGAAACCCAGTGAGGCCAACGGATCAGGAGGCTTGGTGGGTGGGACAGCACAACAGAGCCTAACAGAGTGCCGTGTGCCACACTTCACCTCTCCTGGCTGAGGCATGTGCGTTGGGAGAGGTGATAGTAGCAATCCCACTGCTGCCATTCAGGGCGTCTGCGGAAAACAGTTCTATTAGGACTATGAGTAATGGAGGAGAGCCTCCTTCCCCCGGTGACTTTCTCAACTCAAGCATGCTGTGTTCTCTACAGCAGCCCCTCAGGGGCCCTCGCCCACCCTTCTCCAGATTCCATCTTCAGCTGTCTAGTTCCTTCAAGTCTCACCTCAAACACCACTTCCACAGGAACACATTCGAGGACCGCGTGGCCTTCACCGAGCCCTGTTCTGCCTTCTGATGCCTTCACTCTGCTTCAACACTCTCCTCAGTCCAGTCAGTCAGGAATTCCCTTGAAAATATGGACTGAGGTTTGTTGTCGCGTCATATGCAGCCTCACTCCGGGTGTCTGGCCCAATCCAGTGCACCGCGGCATGCAGTAACAAGCCACTTCGAGAGATTTGCCAGCCCTGTATCCATCTCCACTGAGACAATGGGGCCTGCTGAGCCTAACCTTGTAAACCAGGTATGGAGATGGGTTGGTCACATGATCTCCCTTCCTACTGAGTGCCTAACCACCCTATGAGCCCAACAAGGACCACCCCAGCCAACGCCCTGGACTTCACCTTCTCTTCTTGATTCCTTTGGCCAGGCCCCTCACGTGCCCCCACCATCCTAGGTCCCCTGGCTACTTGAGAAAAAGGACACAAGAAAGCTGTCCAACTGCCAGAGTATGTCTAGGAGTACCTATATTTGCCTATAAACAAAAACTAATATTTAAAACCAATAAACTAATCTCTAATCACATGAATAGAATTTTAGGTAGGAGAAAGAGAAACAAAGACTGGGAAGGCTAGTAACCTCTACATGGCTCCTGAAATCATCTCTAATAAATTACATGTCTGCCTCGGTCATGTAGGAAGCCAGCTGTGAGGCACACATATGCCGACAGGTGGCCACTGTCACTCCCTTCAGCCTGACTTCATCTGGCTGCCCTGGATGAGGGCAGGAGCTGTGGCTGGGACTTCTGCTTTTTTCGGCGTTCCGTCAAACTCCCCAGACTTCCCTCAGGTCAGAACAACCCCAGGGCTGGCTCCTTGACCCTCTCTTCTCCCACCAGTCCTCTGCCAGCCACAGTTCTAAGAGCAACTTGAAGTCAGCTTTGCTTGGGGTCCTAACAGACAGGGGACCACTGAGTGGTTGGCACTGAGTCACGCAGAGGAGCAAGCGCATTGGAAGAGGGCAAGGTCAAGCAGACAAACACCACACGATGAGAGAGAACTGCATGAACTGCAGTGGCATAACATAGCATAACAGATGGATAATTAGATTTATTCTGAGAGCTGTAAAAGTAAGTAATTAAATAAAAATATGGAACAATGAATCTGCCACAGAGAGACACCTAACAGCCTCATGAGGGCCTTGCAGCTGGCGCAAGCAGCCTGGGAGAAAGCAGTGGGGCAAGAATGCCTCACATTTCCCTCATGTTTAGGCACAATAAACTAAGCACCAGCTCAAGATGTGCCTAGGGGAAGCATTAGCACACAAGCAGTGCTACACCACGGGAAACGGTCTCTTCTCTATTCTGAAGACCACAGCCTGAGAGAGACCAATAAAGCCCCGGGCCCACTGGTGCGGTTGGCAAGGCCCCTGCAGAGTAAGACTGACTGACGGCAGAGACAGAGAGAAGGGGGCACACACGTGGACAAATGGCAGGGTCAGGACTTGCACTTCTCCCCCAGAAGTTGGTAGCAAATAAAGCTCAGTAAACAGCTAAGGAACATGAGACATGTACCCACTGTGTGCAAGGCACAGATTAGGTATGCTACCGTCCCAAGAAAACAGAAACTCTGAACATGGTATTTGATATCTAGGAGCAAACAGATCATCTGGAATCTGATTTTTGATAAGGACTTATGGTTTGGTTTGTTTTTGTTTGGCTGATTTGGTTTGGTTTTTGTTTTGTTTCTCTGTATAGCCCTGGCTGTCCTGGAACTCACTCCGTAGACCACGCTAACCTCGAACTCGGAGATCCACCTACCTCTGCCTCCTAAGTGCTGGGATTAAAGGCATGTACCACTACAAGTGATTAAACTAAACTGAAATTTACTGGGTCCCATAAAAAGACAGGATGTCAGAAGCAACACAATGTGTGTGAAATGAGAGGCCTTTCTAGGCATGGCTTCCACTTAGTGGTTAAGAGCACTGTCTGCTCCTCCAGAGGTCCTGAGTTCAATTCCCAGGAACCACATGGTGGCTCATCAATCCCAACACTGAGTTTTTCCTCTCCAGGAGAAGGACCCTGTTTATATGTGTGCCCATCCTGAGCCACTAACTACAGAGTGGGAGTGAGGAGCTAATCTCAGGCAAATGACCAGCCCTATCTGACAAGTGGACAGGTGAATACAACAGCCTCATCTGCTCAGACTGTACTGGTGAGGGTACTGTGAAAAGAAGGAAAGTATTGTTTTCCAAAGGAATGTATAGAGACCCAAACCTGTGTGAAGGAACAGCCTTCAGAGGTCACTTTTGGTTTACACCCTTTAAACCAAGGTACCAGGGGAAACTGTCTATCTGGGGCTGGATTAGGAGGCGGTCAGGCTGCTAACAGCCAGGTCATGGCTCTGGTTGCAGAGATCCAATTTGGCCCTAGCCCTTGTAAGCGCTGCAAAGGTCTTGCTATTTGTACACTTACACAGTCAATAAACTATTTCACTTAGGAAACTCATACAGTACTGAAACACTGAGAGGGATCCCAGGGAGCCAGCTGCTTGTGGGACTTCAGTGCTCGCTGAGTCTCCTCAGAGTGCTGACTGTGGCGTCAGCTCTTCCTCACCTGTAAACACAAGCGCCTCTGAAGGGGACCTGAAGTAGGGTTTGCAATACTCCCATTCACACCAATGGTCCCACAGCTCCGTCTCTCTTAGGAAGAGAAGAAGAGCTTTCGTATTCCCAGTTCACAGAAGTTTCCCTTGTCTCTGAAGTTTCTTTAAAGCCTTAATTAATTAGTGTGTGTGTGGGGGGGTGTCTAAACGTTCATGTGGAGGTTGAAGGAAAACTCTCCTACCATGTGGGTCCTGGGGATCGAACACAGGTCTTCAAGCTTGGTGGCGAGTACCTTTACTCACTGAGACAGCCATCTTGTCTGATCCTGGTTTTCTTCTATGAGACAGGGATCTTTACAGTACCCTTGAATGGCCTAGAGCTTGCAACATAGCCCAGGATAACCCTGAACTCACAGTCTTCTGACCTTAACCCCGAGTGCTATGATTATAGTTAAGTGTCATCACACACAATTTTAAACCTGCCGTTTTGCTCAACAGCTCACAGTGGGGCTCTTCCTGCCATACAGCTTCGAAAGAGAAACAATGCAGGCCTTCCTACCTCAGTTCCAGACTCCAGCTGTCTTTTAACAAAGAACAAACTTCTAGGCTCTCTAGATGCCAAGATGTTCAGGGTGCCAGCTAGAGCGAGGGCACCACAAGGCAGGTCCCAGCAGGACCACCACTAGGCCCCAGCTCGCAGCTCTGCATATTCCTAAGTGCATCTTCCGACTTCACCATGGACCTAGAGTCTGCCCTGAGTGGTGGTACTAGCCAACACCCAGCTAACAGGTTCTTCCATCAGTTATCCTCCGAGGCGTTCCCTCGAAACGTAAGAATATGAAGATAAGTGCTAACATGGAACAATGAAATGCTCTGGCACTTGGAGCCACACTGGATGGTTCAGAGCAGCCATCCCGAGCCCAGATGTAAAAAAAACCAGGGACCAGGCTGAAGGGCAGCCTGCGCGTGGAGGGCCGCCCTCTGCCTGGAAGCCTTCTAAGCTGTCTCTGCTCCTGCTGCTGTGGACAGCACTCTACTTCTGCCTAAGCTCTCCCCAGAGACAAGCAGGTTCACACCTCCCACTCTGGCCCGGCCTTCCTCAGTACAGAATGAATCACTAGCCAATGTCTGGAGTGAATCTTAGCTGCTATGAACCCAGACTGAACTCAAGTTCTTCTTCTTGAGCTAATTTTTTATTTTTATTATTTATTTATTTAATTATTATTATTGTTTTTGGTCAGTCCTGGAGAAACAGTTTAAAATGTAGCTAGCCAACCGTTTCTTCAAAACCACTGAGCTTAAACAAATCAAAACATCAAAACAGACTGAATTAGAAAGTAATAACCCTTTCCAGCGTAGCTGGGGAGTGGACTGCACAGAGTGCCCGGCGTAAGCTAGGTCCAGCAGACCCATGCCAAGGGTTCCTGGGTCCTCAGTCAGGAAGGAAAGGTGAGGAATGAAGCAAGCAGGAGGGTGGCAACTGGGGGCAGCACTGAGATGAGGGAGGAGAATCACTTCTCAGGCCTAGTGAGGAGCACACGGCTCTGAGCTGCGTCTGCCATACTAGTCCTCAGATTTGCCTGTCACCAGGCTGAAGGGACGTAGGCAACTGCTGAGTGAACCCCTAAACTCAAGCCAAACTCAAGGCCGTGAAAGGCTGAAGTGGCACAGAGACCAAGAGAGCGGGCATGTACATTCAAAGGACTCACGTTAGAAAATCCAACAGCATCTTCTGTCTTAATTTTACTCTCTTCTCTCTCTTAACTAGAAAACAAGAAAGGTTTTGTGCCATATACGGGAATAAAACAGAAAGGAAAAAAAATCTTATCCCTCAGGTAAAAAGAAATACAATATACATTTATACCAAAATCTTTGCCCATTTCTCTTTGACATGGGCCACTACTATCCGTGCAATTGTCCGTATAAAGATCCTACTTCCCGGGGGTGGGGCAGGGAGGCTCCTCAGATCCTCAGCACAGCTCCTCAATGCCAAGTGAGCAGTACACAGAAAGGGTAAGGGTGGCCAACCACACCCTAAAAGACTCCAGGAAGATCTGACATTCCAGAATCAAAACCGAAGTGCTCCTGCAGACAGTGTGAGCGTGTGTCAATAGGACCCCTTCTGTTGGCCTACTCTAGCTTAGTCTGTCCCAGCGACCCAGGGGCTCTCATTCTTTACTGGCATAGCTGTCACCACTGGTGTCCTCCTCTCTGAGCTCTGCACTGTAGCCTCCAAGCTCCTCTGAGAGGCATCACTGACAGGGCTGAGCAAACCGGGAACAACAGGAGGTGATCTCATAGCCTTCACGTTCCAGGGCCAGCTCCCAATTACTTGTACTGCTAAATAATTGAAAGAGGATAATAATCCACTCAGCTGATTTGGGAAGCCAGCCAGCCACACAGATTATCTCAGAGTGAATTATTCACATGTGGGATAATTGGGAATTGCCCAAACTCCTGTTAGAGGCTCAGGCGTCACATGGAAGGACACTGAAGACAGGAAGAATGAATGCCACAGTATGGAAGAGGCCTCACTCCCCCTCAGGTCTCCTCACAGTCATGATACACTGCTGTCTTCTTTCAAGTCAATGGCATGATGGTGACAGTGGGATAACACTGGTATGGGGACATGTGCTATGCCCTGGACTCTGAACTATATGTGCACTCTACACATCAGAGCTCACTTCATCTCAAGAGGAGTCTGCTGCATGTTCCTCTCCGGTTCTTAGCTATGGAGGTCGAGAGCCAGGTAGCTTAAATAGCTCACCTATGGGGACACCATGTTAAACTGTCTTTCCAGAGCCCAGGCCTTACCCCAAAATATTCTTTTCTACCTAACTCACCATTTCCACTTTGGAAGTAAGTCTTTCCAAAACATTTGGGCCTTTGAGAAACTGAAATCTGTCTTTTTTGGTGCAATGCTATCTAGCTGCCTGAATGTGTGTGGGGGCAGTACTATTAGAGGCCCACGGAGTCAGCACCAGCCTGGCAGGCCTATGACCCGGAAGCAGAACTTCCCATCTCAATGCCAGACAACACCTGATGTAGAATATCAACATTCCTGACTTACACATACTATGACAAGCGACAGACTGTTATTTTAACACTAACTTTGGAAATAATTTGTTACAGGGCAACAAACAGCATGGACAGCTGTTTGTCCATAAACACACTGACAAATGTACAGGAGGAAAATAAACACTTCCGACAAACGGTACATCAGTGGCAGAGACACGTCAGGTGCCAGCCAGAGGCCACGAAAGCCTTGACTAAGCCCCAAGGTCCATGTGTGCGAGAACAATTACCTTCACATCCCAGACACTCCAAAAGTCTAGTGGAGAAGGAGCTGACTTGTCACATAGCGAGCATCGCTCTGCTCCAGCAGGGGTGATGGTCACAGTATCCAAAGCCACCGTGCATGGCATTTCTGTTACCCCCTCCTCCCTCGTGGCGACCCTCAGAGGTGGCACACAGTAGGCACTAAGTGAGTATTTGTTGCATGAGTGAGGAATGGCTATCTTCTGTGACTGACCCCGTCCTTCTGCTACAACTCCGACTTGAAGGGCTTATCAGTGGATACACCTCAGGGGGAGGTCAGAGGAGGGGTATGAGCAGGGACAACAGAGCTCCTGTGACTGTGGGGGTGCTCCCAGAGAAACCCAACTGCAATGTGAGCTGACTCTGAGGAAACATCAGGCCATTAGCTCTGCAAACACACAGCCCCAGGCAGTGCTGCTGCCCCCATTTTACAGATGCAAAACTGCCTGCAGGATGTACGTTTCCCAGGATGTAGCTCCCAGGATGTACGGCGCTAATGATGGTAGGTTCAACTGCAAATCCCAGCCACGCAGCCTCTGCTTTATACTTTACATGTCACACCACATGGCCTCTCAAGAGCAGCCGGGAGCCATAAAAAAAAGCAGACGCCAACACTGCCCTTGGGCTGTGCATCTCCAATATTGTACACTGCCCAGTCCTGACCTCAGAGAAAAGGAGTAGGTGTGCTGGTAGCCGATGGAGATGGCCAGAAAGCCAGGTACACACTATGGTCCTGAGCCTGACAGCCATGTCCTATGACAAAGGAGCTAAACCCACAGAGACATTTCCCAATCTGGCAAATAATAACCTTCCCAGCTATAAAGTACCACAGCCACAAGGTGTGACATGCAACTTGGCGAGGGGTGAATCCAACGAGATATCAAAAAGAACTTGCTACTGAGAGTAGTGCAAGACTAGGGCCTAAAATTCTTCCCACGACAAAGCCAGGACCGCTTTAGCCATGTAAATTACATCCCGTTACTTTCTTGATCAAAAGCCAGCAGAGCCTTCTCATTACTCCTAGAAAAAGATCCATATAATGCCCCGGTCTTGAGATGCACTGCTAACCCCGTCAAATGCACCCTGTTAGTCCCTCTGGCTCACCACAGTTTCAGCCACACGAGCTCTGAGGGCTCCATTGGCTGGTTCTGTTTGTCCCCTCTGCCTAGAAAGCCTCGGCTTTCCCATGTGCACTGGGTCTAGAACAGCATCTCTTCAGGAAGTTCCTATAACTAGCCCATCCACAAACCCCTGTACGCTCCGCTTTCTTCATAAATTTCACTACTGGCTTTTGAAAACAGCTTTGTTGAGATAAAATGCATGGATAAAATCTACCCACTTGAAGTATACAGTGCAGGACTGGGTACAACTCAGTGGTGAACACTCGCCTAGTGTGCAGGAGGTTGGGTTCTCTCTCCAGCATCACCAGAAAAGGACTAAACTCAATGGCTTTTAACATATCCATAAGGTATGCAAACATGACTACAATTACTTTTTTCACACATATCCTGCTAACAAAACAAAAACTGCTTCCAGTCTCCTCACCCATGGCTCCAGCACTAGACAACCACTCATCTGTTTTCTGGCTATCTGGAGAGCAGAGGTATACCAGATGTACGCTTTCTGAGAAGCATGCATCACCATCCATAACAAACTCTCACTTAAACGCTGAAGCAGTCACCCTCTCCTGCAGCTGCTCTCCAGTGTGAACAAAAGCAAAACAACTTACAGTTGGGAAGGCCCAGGCCAAGTGCCCCAGACACAGGGGAGGGTCCTCTGCAAAGCCCTTAGCTCAGAGCACCTTCCGGAGGCAGGCAGGGTGCCCGTTCTTCACAACGTTTAGGGCTTATGTCATGTACCTGGCAAGGGCTGGTTTTTTTTGGAGGAGAAAGAGGAAGGCACCTCATCTTTGCCAAGAACTATCTTATAAGCCAAATGAATGTCCAAGCCAGAGCTCCTCACCAAAGCATCTTGGGGATCCTGGACTTGGCTGTCCAGGGGAGGCATTTCTTCGGCCAGGCAGAGTTGGGAGGTGTAGAATGTACTCAGGGTGAACTGAGACCCGAGCTCTGCAGAAAGGTTAGACAACTAGTTTGCTCCAAGTCCTCAAGTGAGAAGAGGGTAACTGGCCGAGGATGGGGTCCAGAACAGAGGTGTGGGGACCTGTCAGTGGCAGATCAAAAAGATACGAAGACAAAGGCATCTGCCTGTCCTTCCTGGCTCCCATGGACTTCCTTACCTTGTCCACCCAAAGCCTCCTGTATGCTAAGTACCTGCGTCACCACTGAGCAACAAAGCCCTCTACAGGACTTTGCCTTTTATGATAACAAAAGGACAGCAGAGTGAGTGCCTGAGCCTAAGCGCATGCACACGCACACGCACAAGCACAGGTATGGAGTTGCCCCTGGGAAAGTAAATACTCACGCGTAGTTCAGTGAGTGAACAGCAAGGACACAGGATGACGAACGATGGTACCAGTTAAGGAGAAAGGATGTTTCTATTTTTAAAGTGGCTGAGAAGTGATAAAGGACAACTCATTACAGATGCTGCACTTGACCCTTTCAGCCACAGCCTAATGTCTCCTCTGTGCTTGGTGGCAATGGGCAGAGCCCTCTCAGTGCCACAGAGGCCTCGTGCTTGCTTCAGAGGCTCACCCTAGGTAGCTGGCTTCAGCAGTGAGGATAATCTCTTGTGAGAAACGTCTGCGACTCTGATTTTGAAGCTGAGCTGGGCATGCATGCTTCAGAGGACAGGTTATCAATCCCAAAGGGGGCCTCAGTGAGGAAGCTGCAAAGAGAATGGTGGTTCCAGAGCTTCACAGAACCAGTGAACAAAAGAAAGGCAGGAGACTCCCCAACCTCTATCCCTAGGGAACATTCGGAACCACCTGACAACACGGATACTCGACAGCGCTCATTCTGTGGGCTAGGTGAGCCACTGAAACCAAGTTTCTTATCTGGTGCCCACTTCTGATTCATAGCCCAGGATTTTCCTTCCGAGAGGTATGTGCCCTACATCACACGGAAATAACAGCAGGAGATATGCTGTTTATGACTCACAGGCAGAGAAAACAATAGGAACCCAAATTATAGTGGGCAGTGGTAAACACCGGTGCTGTTCTCATTGTATCTCAAATATACAAAACTACTGTGAGACGAGCATGGTGGTGCAAACCTTTAATCCCAGCACTTGGGAGGCAGAGGCAGAGACAGAGAAAGACAAAGCTCTATGAATTTGAGTTGAGGCTAGCCTGGTTTAAATAGTGAGTTCCAGGATAGCCAGGGATATTATACAGAGAAACCCTGGCAAAAAAAAAAAAAAAAGAATAACCCACTGTTGTGACCATATATATGTGGCACCCTCCTCAATATTTGTTTTGCATGACACAGTGGCAAGAGCTTGGCTTTTAAGTCACACTGCCTGGTTCATATCTTAGCTATAGCACTTAACTGTAGCTGTAGCTGTAGCCAAGATCTCCCTAAACCTAAGTTTCTTAAATGCATAAAGTAAGAATAATAATTGTATTTACTTCACAAGAGTATTTACTTGCCCAGATCCAGTGAGAATATATGTCAAATGTCTTAGTTTGGTGCCTGCTCATATTTCTAAGCATTCTTCATTTCTTGCCCTGACTCTAAATATTTTGAAAGCAAGAGCTGCGCCAAAAGCATCTTTCTGTCCCCTGAGAGCATAACAGAGATGCGATTCAGTAACCCTTTGCCAGGTCAGCTGGCTTTCCTCAGCCCATGTGCCACGAGCAGCAGGAGCAGAGGCCACGTGCATCTCTCCTATCCACGGCCCTTGGTTGCTCACTATCTCAACCTTGTTCCTACCCATAAACAAGGTATGCAGAGAAGCAGCCTGTCCCCATAGGCATGAGGGAAAGGTGAGAGTCAACAGGAAAGCAAATGCGTGCGCAGTATACTAGCTCCCCAGAGTGCTGCCCTATTGATTTCCAAGTGTCATTATTAATAACAACAACTGGCAGAGACAGACTGTTCTTCCAGGATAACCGCCATGGTCTTACAGTGGCATCTACATTGCCCCAGCAGCTGCAGGAAGGATTTCCCTGCTGCTGAATAAGAATGTGAAAGACCGAGGGTTTGGCCAAGGTTACTACACTAGTCAGTGAGACCCTGGTATTTTTGGCATATCTGCTGTCCTGGGCTTCCCCAGTACGGTTTTTCATCTGTGAACAGAACTGTTTAACAAAACACCTGTGGTGTAAATGGCATCAGGTACAATTCTCCAAAGCATCCACCTCAGCGTGGAGCCCTTGGTGCTGACTGCAGCTTGGCCTAGTCCTCCATTTCCTGAAAGAATCACATCTGCCAGGCAGTCAGAGGCCAGGATACCATGCAGAAAGGGAGCAAGGCAAGGGCAAGGCTTGTTTTTTCTCTAGGAGACATGTAGGAGGAGCAGACACCTGTCTTGCAACCTCATTCTACTGCAAGGAGTGCCCCACGCCAGCCCTTGCCACATGCAGTCACTCACCCTCCTGGATGCAACAGAGAACAACCATCCAGGAGGAATGGAGGATGAGGGAGGCCTGGCAAGAACTGTGACTGCAGACGCTTGAGTGGAGGGAGTGTCTCCAACACTCCTGCCAGGGACCAGACAGGCCCTCACTACCCATCCCTACGGAAACAGTGCGTGTGGAACTGTCCTGGGACACACCTTGCCCACTGACAGATGGAATATGTGTGTGTGTGTGTGTGTGTGTGTGTGTGTGTGTGTGT
>OU015744.1:49743583-49755424 GCA_907169655.1 Acomys percivali | reverse complement strand
TCAGAGCAGCCAGTGAGATCAAGATAATGCAGAACATGGCGCTATGAGAGTGGAGACGGGAGCTTTAAGTGACCCAAGTGTAACAGATGCTCAGACCCTAGCACAGCTAATGTCAGGACGGAAGCGCCATTCAGGCCTCAGTACCCTGCACGTGGGCAGCACCACCTGCTAAAAGGAGAGCAAAGACTTAGTCCATCAAAGTCCATAGTTCTGGGCAAGTGCCTAAGTGTACTGACCTTGCTCTGTGGCTTCTGTAGTTCCACTTCTGGCTAACTGAGGTACATCAACCCAGTGCTTTTTGTGCTTAAAAGCTCACCCTGAGAAAGACTCAGGACTGCACTAGGTCCCTGACACCCAGTGTGGTTGCTGGCCAGCTAATAAAGACTTCCTATTGGCTGAACCTGTGTCCACGTGGTCTTCTCTGGTTGCTACCTCACAACACAAGGGTCTTGATTTTAATGTCACTAATGTGAGAGTAAGGAACCTCCTCTCCTCCTCTTGTGAACACTGCCTTTTAAGTTCAGTTTGAGAAATATCAGAATTAACTCCCCCCTCCTACTTTGCTCCCTTCATCTTACCTTCTTCTACGTTTTATGAGCAAGACCTTCATGTTTTGCCGTGCAAGATTCCATCCAGGGATAAGTGAGGCCCCTTGATTCCCACTGACCTGCCTGGTTGCAGTTCAACAGAACACCTCCCACCACAAATGAAGGCAGACTTCAACTGCTCTCCTTCCGGCTGACTCTTATGTAAATGAGCTGCCTGCAGCCTGACTCACAGGAACTCAAAATGGAAGAAGATGAAGAAGGAAAAACAAAAAACAAAAAACAAAAAACAAACCACAAAGAGAGAAAAGCAGCATAGTTCAAAGGTAAAGGTGAGTCTTACCTATGCAGGGAGCGCTTAGTGGCTTATGGCCAGCATGCCGCCAGGGACTTGGCTTGGGGACTCACTTGAATGAAAGACACCTAACTCACTGGCACATTGCTGAGGCCAGCAAGGGCCTTAGCTAACTATTCCTCTTGTTTTTACACAAAGGAAATTAAATTCCTAGAGACATAAAATGAGAATTTATCATCATCTTTCTGCAGAACTGATTCTGTCTCATATGCCAGTCTTCTGAGCTCAGAGCAGAGTCACTCTTGGGGGCTGGGCACCCTGTCTCACCGTCCATGGCTGGAGACTGGTCAGTGATGGTGTGCTGGGAGGAGATATGGCTTCCTTCCTCCTTCAGCTCTGCCTGGCTGTGAAGGCAAGCCCCAGGTCATCTAGCTTACCAGGCCGTGGTGGGCATGAACAAGGGCCCCAACTGACCCCATAGCAGGCGTGATCCCCACAGACTTGGTGATTAGCATGACTGTGACCTCGACAGCATCTCTCCCTGCTCTGCTTGGCAGGGCTCCCATAGATGGCAGCTGCCCTAGGTGACTGTTTGCTCCAAACATTAAAGAAGAGCCTGCCCATCTAGTCACTATGGAGAAGAGGCAGTTATTTGGAATCTATACATTATGCATCCCTGCTGGAAAGAAAGAAAATAGAAAGCACAATTACATTACAATCCTCTTCATCAGATTTCTGTCCCCAAAGATAGAAAAGCAGGCCGGAATTACACTAGTTCCCAACCCCACGCAGCTCTCTGCTCTCCCTCCTGCTCCTTGCACAAATCGTGGGCTCTGATTGATTTAGGAGGCGACTTGCACAAATACCTGTGATCTGGTTCTAATCTTGTTTGCTTCTGTTCCAATTATCCTGCATCAATGGTTTAAAAATGGGAACTGTCTGCTGCATACATCCAGCCTGCTTTAGTAGAGGATAAATCTAGGCCACTGTGCCCTTTTCTCTCCGAGACGCAGGGCAGCACCAGACATCTCAGGGCCCTGACTGGGCCAGATCAGCTCTAACTCTATTCAACTCTTTAAGGGTTCATTTAATCATAAAGCCAATCCGTTCTGGGCTCCATCTGTCTTGCCTCCTTCAGGAACTGATAACCACTCACTATGTGTTTTTACACACTAGACAAACGGAAATTGAGACTGATTTCAGCACACTGTACTCAAAACCAAAATTTATATTTTGAAAAAATTTCAGAGATACTTAAATTTTTTGTTTGGAAAAGATACTTTTAAAAAGAATATATGCTTTTTTAGAAACTTCAGAATTCTTGACATAATTCTGCTCCCCCCCCCCCAAAAAAAAAACTCTCAGAAGAAGACAGTGCCCTGGAGAGTCAGCCACACCCAGCGTTGAATAATACAACAGAATCAATCTGTCCTTCGACAAAGCATGGAGACCCCCGAAATTGAGGAAAGAAATGGAGCTAGTTGACTTGTTATTTCATACGTTATTTTAAGAAATCTAATTGGTCATCCATCTTGAGACTAGTGGACTTAATTTACTTAATGTATAGAATTACTTATATTTTAAATAATCTATTCAGGAGGGGAAGATGGGGACCATATTGTTTTAGTATTCAGGACCTCTGAAAGTCTCCAGCTGGCCGTGAGGCATCTACACCCTCCCACTCCTCTACAAGACAAGAAATATGGCTTTTATCTTAGCCAAGCAGCATTATTAGCTCTCCTGACAAATACTTGGGGTCCAGTCAATCGTGCCCTGGGCTCCTGCAGACAGCCTCTTTACAGGGAGCATGAGCAGAGGTGTGGCCAGGCGTAGCCAATGGACATCCTGGATCTGGGAAACAGCCTAACTGGCCAGTGGGTTTCAACAGGGAAATGCAAAGCACAGCAAGGAGCTTTTTACTCTTTCCGCAGCTACAAAGTCATAGCTTGTGGTCTGCTCAGAGTCTACAGTTGCTAGTTACTGGGGTCTACCTAGCATGGACTCTGTGCTGTTTTTTGTTTTATTTTTATTTTTTTGTTTTTTGTTTTTAATGGTCCCATAAGGGCTGCGCTGCAGTCAGAGAGGCCCAGCATGTGGTTTCTTTATGCCTTAACAGCTTTCAAAATAAGATCTTGAATTACACAAACTCCCAATCAGAACTAATGACAGCCATTCCAAACTTAACACCAAAGATGCTTTGTGAGTCATACTGGCTTTAAAAAGCCACCAGCAATCATGCCATAGACACAACAATCAAATACCTCCTCCATCTCAACAATAAATTTTGCCTAGTAATAAGTCTAATTAATTAGAGCACTGTCATTTTAAAATGTGTCAATGTAAGCATTCTCTCAAAACCTTCCAGCTAAGCCATTTTATAATTACAAAAAAATATTACCTCCTAAGAACCTCTTCACAGATTGATAAAGCACGATGCTCAAAATACATTACTGGGTAGGGAGGATATGTTATAGAATCTTGCCTATAAGTGAGCAAAGTACCAGATTATATACATGAAAACAAAACTCATTATTTTTCACACCAGCTAAAAAGTTAATTAAATAAAGAGAACTTAGTAACAAAGAGAAACCCTGCATTTGCCTTTTATGGAAAGATGACTCAAACATGAATAAGCGTCTTTGGCAGAAACAGCAACAGTGGCTGCCTTGCAGGGAGGGGGCCTGGCACAGGGTGCTCTGAGAGTCAGCATGCCCATTTATGCCCTTTGCACTTTGAGCCACGTGACTATATTACCAATCAGAGTTGAAGAAACAACACTTACATAAGTTACCTCAGGCCCATTCCACGGGAAAGCAAGTCTTTCACATCTCTTGCGGTGCAGCTTTAGTGAGCCTTCATGTACAGACTTCAAGGGCCAGAGCAGACACCACAAGAGAAAGAGACCCCGGTGCGGCCATTATCTATCTGTGGACAGGCTTAGCAGCAAAGAAGGGGAATCTGGAGACAGAGGCCAGAGAGGGGCAGACAGTGGCAGACGGAGAGCGGAAGAGCAGAGAACAGAGGCTGGACTCTGTACAGCATGCCCAGCTGCCCACTAGGCACCGTCTTGCTTCATCGGCCTCCGATAGTTTCTCACTTTTACAGAAGTAAAACTTCACCATGAGTCATAGAGCTGGGAAGGGGCTTTGTGTGATCCTGGCAGGAGCATACCCTTCAGATCCCAGGAGTTCTCTAACTGGGCACGAAATGCCACATGAAAGCCCAGCCCAGCCTGGAAGCTGAGCCTCTGACTCATCCTGCCTCCAGCTGGCTCCATGGTTTTGAACACATCTCCTTTGCACAGGCACTGAGTGGGAAGTGAGGGCCTTCCATCCAGCCACCGATCAGCTGTTCTCAGTTCTTTGGCAAAGGCATCTAAGCAACAAGGATTCCATATTAAGTGACACATGTATGCTCCAAAGCCTATCCATTCTTAGCTTCTTCTTGGCTGAGAACTGTCCCACAAACTTAGTCTTGGGCCCATCTTCTCCTTGGCCTTTGCTTTTCTTTGAATCTCAGCTCCTATTCTAAGTTGGGTCTAAGCTCACCCCAAAGAGTTTCCCATAACAATAAGGAAGATTGTAAAAGGATCCTTGCTTAGAGTATGGGTGCCAGCACATCCACCATGGTGTGCAGTCCCTCTAGGATCCCCAGAGCCCCCAATGTTATACCTTATGTCCAGCAGTCTCTGCTCTCAGCTCCCTGTCATGAAAATCTAAATGACCAGCTAATTAAAGAGGTAATTGGCTGGGGTGTGGGGTGTGGGAGGTGTCCGGATCTGGATAGGTGGTTTCATTTTATTTTTCATGTTTTCCAGCTGTTTTTTCCCTCTTTATTTTGCTTTGTTTCATTCTGCTAAGCTTACAGTTGTGTGTGTTGTGCAGAGCAGACTCCGGGAAAGAAGTCTCTTTGGTTTAAATTATCTTGTACTTTCCCATCAGAGTAGGAAGGCCTCAGACAATGCGCTTTCTGGGATGGGGACGGGAGGCTCTGGGTGGAGGCTAGGGCACTAAGGTAAGATCTTTTCCCAGCAGCCTGGCTATGTGGCAATGGGATCACAGCAACTGATTAAATGCAGAGTAAAAGAGGAGAGAAAATGGGATAGAAATAAATTAGCCTTAAACCTCAAGGTTGTGTATGCAAGTGGAATGCAGCCTGGGAAGCCACTCTTGAGAGTTCCCCGAAGCAAAGGGATTATGGATTGCGCGGTACACGGAAACCCTGTGTTCCACAGGCACTTCCGAGATAATGAGATACAGCCAACTTCCTGAAGCTAAGGCTCCCTCACTGAAGTGTCAGGGCAGGGGTGAAAGGGATGGTGGTCAACAGGGCACAGGGTCAGTATTTCCCGCGTCTTTCAACTACTGCCCCCTCCACAGCCTTTACAATTCCCCTCTCCAAGTAATGGCTACTGTTACCAGCACAAGTGGCACAGGGAAAGAAACCTTTAGCTGATAAAAATCAACAAACAAAACGCTTGACGAGAAGCTTAGACGTGCAGTGCAGGAGGAGTTCCATCCATGGTCTTGGGACTTCAACATCAGAGAAAAACCTCTCAGGAGGGGTATGTTTTATTTATTTAAATTTATTGGGGGCAGGATCAAGACAGGGCTTCTCTGTACAGTAGCCCCGACTGTCCTCAACATCACAGAGATCTGCTTGCCTCTGCTTCCCAAGTGCTATAATTAAAGGGATGTGCCACCAATTCCTGGCTGATATGTTTTTACTTCGTTTTGTTTTGTTTTGTTATTTATTAAAAGCATGCTTGCAAAAAAATGCTTGCTCCAGTCAAATCATGTTTTTTTCTCACATGGCATGTGTGTGTGTGTGTGTGTGTGCGCGCGCGCACATTGCATAGAACAGAGGTGCTATTAGGTGCTTTCCTCAACCATTCTCTACCTCATTCGTTTGTTCGTTCATTCATTCATTCATTCATTTTGGAGACAAAGTTTCACTGATTCTGGAGCCTACCAAGTCAGCCAGCAAGCCCTAGGGACACTCCTGTGTGCTTCCCCAGCACTGGGCAAACAGACACACAATGCCATGCTTAGCTTTTTTACATGGGTACTGAGGGTCTGAATTCAACTCCTCTTGTTTGTGCATGTTACCAGCTGAGCTACTTCCCTAGCACCCTAAATAGGTTGATCCGAGCATTTTCAGGGTACACTCCTGATGAGGAGAGGCTGCAATTATCAAGCTTAGTCTAAGAGAGTGTCACAGTCACTTCCTGTTCTGGCTAGTTTTATGTAGACTTGGCAAAACCAGCATCCTCAGAGAGGAGGGAGCCTCAATTGAGAAAATGCCTCCGTAAGATCCAGCCGTAAGGCATTTTCTTAATTAGTGACTGATGGGGGACAGCCCAGTCCATTATAGGTGTCGCCATCCCTGGGCTGGTGGTCCTGGGTTCTATAAGGAAGCAGGCTGAGCAAGCCGTGGGGAGGAAGCCAGTGAGCAGCACCCTCCATGGTCTCTGCATCAGCTCCTGCCTCCAGGTTCCTGCCCTGCATGAGCTGCTGTCCTGACTTCCTTCGATGATGATGTGAAAGCATAAGGTGGATCAGCCCTTTCCTCCTCAGGCTGCTTTGGTCATGGTGTTTCCTCACAGCAATAGAACACCAAGATGCCTCCTGGTGCAAACCTCACGCACACACAAAGAGAGGAAGAGTTAGCTGCATCGTGCGTGACCACTACTCTGGATATGGGAACCAGCCTGAATAAGGAGACTCCACAAATCCCAGCTTTCCTGTCTTTACATCATTCTCCGTCATTGTCCATTCTCAGGTCCAAATGCTGTCAACAAGGAACGTGAGACCTCATTCAAAACACCCAGAGGAATGCCCCTCTGTGAGCTCTGTCAGATCTCCACACCACAGAACACGGTTTGGTCATCTGAGTTTATGGCTGAACTCTTCCATAAATTATCTATGGGCCTTTGGAATATATCCGTCTCCATAAAGCCAGGACACTACCCTCAGGTTGTTACAGAGATTAAATGTTGTGTTGTGTGGGAAGCCCTCGACCCTCCCAAGTTCTCTTTCTCACATCCTGCCATACCTGCCCTCCTTGTGCAGGGGTCTTCAAGCTTACCCATAGCTTTGACATCAGAGTATTACATGGGACCCTGCTTGCCTGGCATGTGCAATGCCCTGGGTTTAATTTATAGAACAGCTAAAATAAATAAATAAGCAATTAAATATATAATAAAATTAAAAATCATATAGTTAAAAAACTTGCACAATTTTCTTTGTTTCTTATTTTGTTATTGTTGTTGTTTTTCTGTTTGGTTTGGGTTTTGAGGGTTTTTTGTTTGTTTGTTTGATTTTAGTTTTGTTTTCCTGAGACAGTGTCTTCTCTGGCTGGCCTAAAACTTGCTGTGTAGACCAGGCTGGCCTCCAACTCCACTGCTTCTGCCTCTTGAATGCTGGGACTACAGGCACGTGCCATCACATCCTGCTGGGTTTTTTTTTTTGTTTTTTGTTTTTTTTTTTTGAGACAGGGTTTCTCTGTGTAGCCTTGGCTGTCCAGGACTCACTTTGTAGACCAGACTGGCCTTGAACTCACAGCGATCCACCTGCCTCTGCCTCCGGAGTGCTGGGATTAAAGGTGTGCGCCACCACCCCCGGAGGGTTTTTTGTTTTTAATACAAGTGTTACTAAGTAGCCCACACTGGCCTTAACTCATTATGTAGCCCAGGCTAGCCTTAAACTCATGGTAATTCTCCTGCTTTGACTTCCCAAATACAGGACTTATAACAGGATGTATATGTGTGTACCACTATATCCATACTAATTTTGAAAATACAAAAACCAGGAGGCCAGGACTGTATCTCCATGGTGGTTTCAGCTGCTTTCCTAGGTGCTGTGCTTCAGCTTACAGCATAGGAGGGTCCAGCCCATCACGTGGGAAGGCATGGCTGTGGAAGTGAAGAGGCTGTGTCTACAGTCAGGAAGCAGAGAGAAATGAATACTGATGCCCACCCAAAGTCTGTGGGTCTTCCCTCTGTAAAACCTGTCTGCAAACACTCTCACAGACACCCCCAAGGTGGGGCTTTTGGGTGATTCCGACTTCAGTGAGGACTGACGATGAAGATGAACCCTTACATTGGTAGAACATGTACTTGGCACAGACTGCACCTTGTCTGTCAATCTCCAGCACTACAAGACTAAAAGTATACTGGCACCAAATAGAGAAAAGAGATGCTGAAGTCACTCATAATGCCCTGAATTAGCTGTTCTCACTTCAAAACTCAGGTAACTTTATGAAATATTTTTTTTCAAAGCACAGAACAAATAAACCTCATCTTAAAGCCACATGTGGTAGACACTCTCAGTGGCACCCATGATGTTTCTGCTTTTCTACACAGCAACAGGATTTTTGCTGAGTGAATAAGGACTGCATTTCTCAACCTCCTTGGTAGCAAGGGCTGGCCATGGGACTCAGTCTGGGCGGAAGCATTGTTGTTGTCTGACAGTCTCTAGTATCTTCTGTGCTCCCTCCTCCCCCCTCCCTCTCTCTTTGGTTTTTCAATAGAAGGTTTCTCTGTGTATCTCTGGCTGTCCTAGACTCACTTGGTAGACCAGGCTGGCCTCAAACTCACAGTGGTCCGCCTGCCTCTGCCTCCTGAGTGCTGGGATTAAAGGCGTGCACCACCATGCCTGGCCCCCTCTGCCCTCTCTTCTATAGCTCTCTCCTTCCCTGATCTTTGTAGGGAAAGTAACTTCTTAGGCATGGCTTCATAGTGTGACTGAAAGGAAGTGAAGACCCCAGGGTCTACCTGAAGTGAGCTGTCACCTACCCTAGGCATCTGACCTGAAGTTGTTCACATCTATTAGAGTTAACGCCATTTTCTTTCACTTGCAGCCAAACTCGTAATGGGTAGCCTGGAACCACACACACCCATCTAGAGCACTGAATGTCTGCCCTGTCGCTAACCAACAGAACATAGTAAAGGTGACAACACGTATGTGACTATGTATGTGATAACACTACAAAGACTAACATCTAGTAATTTCCTAGAAGCGGGAGGACTTGAATGTGGTGCCCAGGGCCACATTAATGTCCATGGAGGCACACACTTACAGTGCTAGTGCTGAAGAGGTGCAGGCAGGAGGCTAGAAGGGGCCACTGGCTTAGTCAGTGAGTCCCAGGGCTCCTGATGAGACACTACCTCAAAAAACCAAGCTGGACAGCTTCTAAGCTGGCCTCCACAGGCATACTTGTATACTGTACACATATACATGCGCATATGAACATGCGAGACTAATGTCTGTTTTGCCGAAAAGTGTTCTTCCTGGGTGGAGGGAGAGGAGAGTAAGCATATGTAATGTGATGAGCAGAGGACAACTTCTAGGGCTTTGTTCTTTCCTTCCGGCGTGGGCTTTGGAGATCAAACTTGGACGTGCACCTTCCAGAGCAAACACCTTCCCTCACTGAGCCCTTGCACTTCCTGTCTGAAAAACAACCTGCCATAGTGTGAGCAGTTTATTGAGATGGCCACGTGATAAGAAGCTGAGAGAACCTTCCAGCAAGCACAAAACATGCCTTTAATTTGACAATCTATAAAGAATGGAATTCTGCGCAAGATCATCCAAGCTCAGAGGAAGACGCCTCCCAGGCAAGTGCCATGTAAGACTCAAGCTCTAGGTGACATGCTGGGTAGAGAACCTCAGAGGACACAGTTAAGCCATATATGGCCTCCTGACCCATGGGGACTGGGCTACAGTGTTTACAGCCACTAAGTCTACAGTAGTTTGTGAAGTAGCAACATATAATACAATGACCAAGAACATTCATTACAAAAAAGGAGGGATGGCTTTCTATTAGGTAATATATAAGTAAGCTCACCAAAAGGAAGTCACAGATGTATATTATACCATCATCCTAATAGGTGGGAGAAGAAATAAAATTCACTGTAAATTCCTCAACAGCCTTTGATCAACTGATACACACACACACATACACACAAACACACACACACACACACACACACACACACACACACACACACACGCACAGAGTTTATCATAAATACCAAAGCAAATATAAATACATATACATAAGTAGACAAAACACACACACAAATACAATTACATGCTAGCATTATGTCTCATTATTAAACACATAGAAATTATTATCAAGTACAGATATAAATAAAAGTACCTGTTAGCACCATTATAGTAAAAAACGGGGATGTTTTAACATTGTTTGTAGGCATTATGAGTAATGTAAGTTAAAAGAAAGAAAAGATACTTGGAATAATAAGCCCTCAGTGAGGTAGCTAGCAGTGTTTGATTTCTGTTTGTTTGGGTTTTGTTTGTTTCTATCAGTAGCCAACATCCATTTCAGTAACATTCAGACACGCCCACCTTTTGAAAACCAGCACGGTGCGTATCTTCTAATCCTTTCAGTGAGGGGGGTGGGCAGCATGGGAAGGCTTAGAGAGACGAGAGATAAGATGCAAATGTATAATTATGTTTTAACTTCACAACATTTAAAGGCTTGATTTTGATAAATTCCAAGTAAGGTCTTCCTATGCAGCTCCTCCAAAACAAAAAACAAAAAAACAAAACACAAAACAAAAAAACCTTAATAGTGTAAAAAAGCAACAAAATTCCCATCATACAGGACACTAACACAGAACTGACTAAACATCTGAGGCTAGCCTGAGCTACATAAACAAGATCCTGTCTCAAGAAAGAAAAGCAACGAAACTCGTGAACCACTAGACCAAAAGCTGAGAAAGAGAAAAGCCAGGGAGAGAAGGGCAGTTTTGAAGCCACTTGGCCTGTGGAGTCAGAGTCAGTGACGCTGACTTTGGGTTTCTCCAACTATGCACAGAAAAAGCAACTATGCCAAAGACAAGCACCCTTCCAACATGGAAGTCTTTTCCACTTTTTTTTTTTTTTAATCTTTTCCACTGTTATCCTAGGAGCTTAATGGCTTGGGCCCTAGTTAAAAGGGCATCAAAGCAACCATGTGGGCAACACCAATAGGAGTACAAAGAGTGGTGGGAAGCACAGACCAGAAGTGACAAGTTCAAGCTTCAGGCCAGCCGCCGTGTTGCTTCACATCCCTAAGTGCCTGGGACGTGTTAAGCGTGAGCTTCACATGAGATGGTCCTGGACTATTACTTAACTCCAGACACCTGTCAGAAGACAATATCAATCCTTCCTAAAGGGAGAAAATTTCCTTAATTAAACTCAAATAAAAAAAACAAAGAAACAAAAAACCAATGAGAAGGTCAGATGTGGTAGCACAGGCCTGTAATCCCAACACTAAGGGACGGCTACAAACTTGAGGCCCCCTTAGCTATACAGTGAGCTTACAGATTCAGGGACAGCCTGAACTACAGATCCAGACTGTCTCAAAATGGCAAAAGAACAAAAGTGAACAAACAAAAGTTGAGTAGAGGGAAGACGCCCTGGTGCAAACGCAGGCGGAGCTGGACTGCAACAGGAGTGCTAGCGCTAGCCGTCCTACCTGCAGCAGCCTCGCAAGTGTGCACAGTGCACAAGGATCTGTGAAAAAGAGACATCAGATTTCAGCAGTGAGAAACAAAACTCCTCAAGTTAGAATTATAAGCCACGGCTAAATATTTAACAGACAGATTCCATAGTAAATTTGACACAGCAGAGGGAACATAATAGAAAAATACACTACAAAAAATTGTCCAAACTTCAGCAGGGGTTTGACATAAAAAGAAACTAAGCAAATGTGTTAAAACACAGGACAACCGAGTAAGAAGGCCTGGCAGTCAGCTGGAGCCGCGGGAATGAGAGAGACAACAGAGACAGCATTTGAGAGATTGCTGGGAATAGCCTAGAAAGATGAAAGAAACAAATTCAGACTAAAGAAGTTTAACGAATTCCAAGAAGAAAATATTTCTTAGACACAACTATACATATAATCATGCAAAGTAACAGAAACTTCTGGAGAAAGTCTTAAGATCAGAGGGGTGTGTGTGTGTGTGTGTGTGTGTGTGTGTGTGTGTGTGTGTGTGTG
>OU015744.1:49723864-49736616 GCA_907169655.1 Acomys percivali | reverse complement strand
CATGGTAATAAGACACTGGCCAAAAAGTTAAAAATTGTTAACTAAGTTTTTACTGGCTCAATGGTTAAGAGTACTCATTGCTCTTTCAGAGGACCTAGGTTTATTTCCCAGCACCTACATGACAGCTCACAATGATCCATTACTCTAGTTCTGGGGGATCCAGTGCCCTCTTCTGACCTCCGTGGCACTAGGCGCACAGGTGGCTCATATACATGCAGTCAAAACACTCATATTCATTAAACAACTTAAAATTATTTTTAAATGAATTGGTAAAACCTTTGGAAGAGCACAAGTGAGGGAGCCACAGCCAATAGAGCATAGGGTGGGCATATACAATGCTAAAGAAATGGATACAACTCAAAATCTGCCAGCAAGTCCCGAGGTAGATAGACACCAAGGGTAGCAACTGTAGAACATACTCCCTCTACGGCTGAGGATTCATGTGTAACTCCTGTGTACTAGGTTACATTTCATCACATCATACACACTGTGAACAGGTCAAATAAAGGCATTACACATGAGAATTCATACATGTGTAAGTATAAACACAGGTCACCAAAGACAGAAAACACCACAAGAGCACAAGAAGGGGATTCAGGGACGGCGGAGCCAGGGTTCCCTGCGGCGAGCACACCAGCTTCGTGATGGGTTGACTCTTGTCAGTTCAGCGTAGGGTTGTGCCCAGGGAGAAAAGAGCAAAGAAAAGCACCCAGCCAGTCTGCAGACAAGCAGCAAAACCAGATTTCAGAAAGCCGTATGGCTTCTGAAATTCACAAGGCTTTAAAAGTTCCTTTCTATAGCAGCAAAATAGAACATGTCTGAGACTCCTGGTAGTTCAGATTGTAGACACACGCTCATGGGTGCCACTGCGGGGTGAAATCAGGTCACAGAAGGGCCAATGAAACGAACTTATTTGAAGGAGATAGGGACTTTTAAACGAAGGTAGCTATGAAAATACGAATCTGTTAATGACCAGCATACCAGTTTCCGCATATCCTACACAGAACTTCACCCACTTTATTATACATGGGCAATAAACAGCAGAAAATGAGTGTGTCTGGGCCTCAGTTGGGTGTTGATCATGTTTAAGTAAAGGAACAAAACCTACTTCAGTAGCCATGTCAATTACATTTCTGTCATCCTTTTTCTTCATCTTGGGATAACTGATAGTCAACATCGGGGAAGAGATCTCTTCATTCACAGGAATGTGCATGGAAGCACTGACTAAGCCATTAACCTAGGTAGGCAATAAGCACTCTCATGAAGCAGCAAGAGACAGGATGGAACATAAACACTTTAACAAAGACAAACAGGACGTCAAGGAGGAAGGAATGATGCAAGAATTTCCCTATCAGGAGCACTGATAGTAAAAAGGGCCCATCATAATGAGGTAATGATGGTATTGATGCCACATTGTTATGGGCAAATTTCTATTACATATTTTCATTTGCTATTCATCTTTATGAAATGCACTGGACACCTATTATTGTTCCCAGTTCAAAAGGTTGCCAACAAGTCTGTGATTCCAGGATGCTATTTCTTGAATGCCCTTTGGCAAAGAGCAGGATTATGTAATCGCTGTGACTCCACATCTGATGCTGAAACAGTCAGGGAGGTGCAGAGTCGATACTTAGGACATCAAAAGTAAGTAATGCATATCAGACAGCACTGAAGCCAGCCTCTATGCCCAGAAATAGTCTCACTTGTGTCAAGATCCTCTTTGCATAAAACACTGACATTTTCCTGGTGTTGGGAAGCCTGGTGCTGGCTTCCAAAAGCTCTGGCGCCATACCATGCTGTCGCTGTAACAACCCTCCAGTGAGCTATCAAAAACCCAGCTGGAACACTTTGACTACAGTAGTGTGCTTGCCATCAAAACACTAAATTGCAATACTTTATATTTATCTCTATTAATTTTAGTGATGCTGTATGAACGCTAATATGGCCTTACACTAACACAGTCCAGCTATGGAGACGTTGTCATAACACCGCATACTGACTTAGCATCCTGTGAGGCATGGCGTGCTAAGTACGCCTCAATGCATGCTTCTCAAGTTAGAGTCTCCTTTAACAAGGAAGTGGTAGGAAGATGCTACTGTTTCTCCAAAATCTATTTCGAGAAGCAATAGCAAGAGATATGCGGTATGTCATATTCATACTGGAAATATTTGGGAATAAGACAGAGAGTTCAAAAAATGAGTCTAATGAAGAGGCTAGATAGCTCGCTTCTGGCTTGAGAAGCGAACAGTGAGCCTGAGTAAGTTCTCCAGTCTCTCCAGGAGGGGAGATCCTGGACTGACAGCACAGCCACACTCAGATGCTGCACAGGAGACACTGGGATTTCTGAAAAGCTGGCTTTGGAAAGTGAGGTCAAGGGAGCTGGATTTGTCCTGGAGGCCAGAGCCTTATCTGTCTACAGCACTACCACAGAACAACCAAGGCAGGAAGCCATTAGGGAACAAAGCCTTGCCTGCTTGCAGCCTCTCTCCTTGGGACAACTGTCCTTCATTTGGCTATGAAAAGAAAGGATCAGATTAAGATTCTAATTAAATAAATATAAGAATGGATAAAAAATCAAAGTCTTGTCAAGCAAGCACCACAACGGCATTCCTAGCCGTCCTCCCACCTCACCACAGTCTAAGCAAGGCAACACCAGTCACCACCCTTGAAGCAAGAATCAGAGAATCTGCTTCTACTTTAGAAATACAGCTGGTCTCACAGGCAGATGTTCTTAAATGGACATAATGACAGCATAAAGATATCCTGACCTTTTTAAATGAGTAAAATGATTTGATACCTACATATTTCTTCTCTACATCCATTTTCTCAAGAAGCTGTCTACTGCTCATCTTGCCTGATACGTTTCCAGTATAAAACAGACTAACTGAAATGCTAAAAAGACTTCATCCAGAAAAATGCAACAACTTGACTGCATGACTGGTTCTGGCAACCAGGGGAAGCCGCATCTCCCTCAAAAGGCCTTTCTTGGTCAGATTCATCACTTAGTCACTAGCTATAGCTTCACTATCTAAAGCATTGACTACTGTAGCTTATTCTCATTTCTCACTACTTACTACAGCTGGCTGGTCCTTTTATTCATATTTATTAAAATAGAAAATATGACCTACGATCTGCTATTTTATATATATATATAATATACATACATATTCATATACATGTTTTACACACACACACACACATACACACACACACACACACACACACACACACAGTGAATAGACATCACAGAACAGGATAACATGGCTGAAAACTTCCATTTGGAATAAAAAGTGACTCAACTCTGGCTTTACCAGTACCACACTGACCAGTGAGCAGAAGGAAAGGTAAGTGTAACCTTTCCTCAAGCCAATTAGGGCAAACGGTTCCGGCCAGTGGCATCCATCCAGGCTGCTCACCTGGAAAAGGCAGCCCCCAGCACAAAAGCAGCGTACTCCTTCACCAGGGGTTCTGTGCTGTTGAGTCCATTAATCAGCACCTGGAGGCCACCGAAGGACAGCAGGTCCTGTGCGTTATCCATCTACAACAAAGGCAGAAAGAACTCTTCAGACATCTTTTCTTTAATGACTAGCAAACACAGATGTAAAGGACAAGCAAAGAGCGGCAGCGGCCTTTCTGAGTGCATTAAAGCAGCCTAAGTTTTAAAGTAATCTTATTTGAGAACTTCTCATTCATGTAACACCATTTATAAGCACCTGCGTGGGAACCGGCAGAAATAGCACCTAGCTCTTGCTCATGCCAAACATGTCTCAGAAAATTCTAATGTTACAATGAGTCACAAAGCTTACTCCAAACATGTAAGCTGTTAACACAAAGAATCTGGCATCATGGCACCACTAAAAAGTTCCATACTTCCTGTGGATGTCCAAACACAATGGGAGCAATGGAGGCAAAAAACCAAAAACAACAAACAAATAAAACCTTGACTTACAATTAGAAACCAGGGACTATAAAACGAACCCTGTTGTTGGGGAAGGTTTTAGGTGGGTGCAGTGTGATGCAGTGTAGTGTGTGGGGGGAGTGGTATGGTGTGATATGTGTGTGTGTATGTGTGTGTGTGGTATGGTGTTGTGTGGTGTGTGTGTGTGGTGTGTGTATGGTATGGTGTGGTGTGGTGTGGCGTGTGTGTTTGTGTGTGTGGTATGGTGTGGTGTGGCGTGTATGTTTGTGTGTGTGTATTTGTGTATGTGGTATGATGTGGTGTATGTGTGTGTGGTGTGGTGTGGCATGTGTGTTTGTGTGTGTGTGTGTGTGTGTGTGTGTGTGGGGTATGGTGTGGCATGTGTGTTTGTGGGGGGAGTGGTGTGTGTGTGGTATGGTGTGGTGTGTGTATGTGTGTGTATGTGTTGGGATGAGGGAGTACTAGGACAGAAGTAACAATATTATCTTTTTTTTGGTAAGGTTGACTGAATCTGAGGACATTTATCATAACATCTACACAAAAGTCAGTTTCTCAAAGGCTTTGGTCTAAGCCTGTTTTAATAACTAGAGCTACATGCCAGCTGTGCAGAATATTTTTTATCATCCTATAACTGTTAAGATGAGTAACTTCAAATAATTAATTAAAAAAGTAATTAAAAAAGATTGCAAAAAATTACAATGAAATCAATACAAAATAATTACACTGATGTCTTATCATGTATCCTAGTTTGAGATATAACAGATTATGTTGGCTTTGTGGCACTTAAACTATCATTTTTTAATTGCTATTAAATTACCATTTTACTAGTTACTAAATCCTGTATCTGCATATATACGTAAGAAGTCAGAAACCTATTCTCACTAGCCCCAAAAGGTGCCCTCTGGCCCATTTGATGCCACCACACAGCAGATCAGGATGTGCTTGGAAGCTGGAGCCAGCAGCACTGTGACACAGGTGGCCTTTCCCCTAGAGGTCAGGGTCGGCTCCTAGTTGACTCTCCACACTTCTGCTTCCAAACTAGAAAGTAGGATCTGAGAGAAACAGCAAGTACAGAGCGCAGTGTCTGACTCTGCCCATGCTTTGGGGTGGGCCTGCCCTATGTTTTAGCGCATGGACAATCACAGTCACACATTTTGATAAGACTTCCACGAGAGCAGGTTTTCCCATCACTCTTGCACACCAGTGACTAGAGTGATTAGTATAGAGTTAGGTGTTCAAAGATTTACCCTTGAATTGGGGAATAGAAATCCCTACTGTGAATTAAAAACAAAAACAAAAAACAAGCTATAGTGTCTATGCTGACAAAGTGCATGGGCCCTATTACCACAGGCTGAGAGAGTATCCACCCAGCACAAAGTCTGGCTGCCATTGGGATGTCCAAGGCCAGAGCTGGGGTTTCTCTGCCCCAGCCTGTGCCTCCCTACGCAAGGATGACTACAGTGCCAAACCCCAGCTAGTACAGGAGACTCTGACCGGGCACGCTGCTGAAACATCTTCTTTCCTTGCACATTTGGCTTTCAAAACTTATCACTTCACATCTATCTTTTCATCCTCCTTGCTCCAGGTTTCCGAGACACAAACTTGTTGCTCAAACTCCTATCAACCTATATCTGGGATGGCTACTCCCCCAAACCTGGCAGAGAGGCTTGCCTTTTCTGTTGACCCCCAAGGCAACACAGCCCAGAGTCACCGGGGTCGGTTCTAAATTTTGCTTTTTCTACGACAACAATTCCATGTGGTACAAATTAATGGTATCTCTGTAAACACTTTGAAGGTGCTCTATCATTATTTGACTGGCAATGAGAAAGAAAAGGTTCATTCTGCCCACTTGCACACCAAAAGCTGGTTTCTCTCCAGAGCCATACAGAAGACGACAACTTTTCGCAGGCTGCCTTCAGGATGGGCCAGAACCAGTGGAAAGGCGTGTAGACAGAGAGAGCATTAGGAAAGGGATGGGAGGAACTAAGGCAACACTAGAAAGAATTCTGAACATTGCAGGATGCTGAGAGGACAGGGATCTGAGAAGGAAGACAGGGTAAATAACTGAGAAGTCACACGGGAAAAGGCAGATGATAGTCTGCCCCGGGTGGAAGGGGCACACACAGGCCTTTCTCATAAATAACTCACAAACTGTTTTCTACACACAAGGTTTTGCTTTTCACATATCCTGCTTTAATAATTAAAATATAGCTGCAAGGAATCCTTTGGCAGATCCAGTTCAGGTCCTTAAGCCCATGACTCTTTAAATCTCTATTCGGTGAATTTAGGGTGGGAAATCAACTGAAGGTCCTGGCTGGAAAAGTTCTATTTGCCTCAAAGTTAGCATCACACCACCCAAGTCTCCATCACAACTGGAAAGCAGGCTGAGCTGTGTATTCTGGAATCTCTCCAAGAAGTCACAGCTTACCAGGGTCATGTGGCACTTTAGTACCGAGCCCAAATGGTGCAGAACACTTTGGGTACTTCAGCCTTGATCAACGGAATGGTTCTGTGATGACCTCTGGCTGGGTCTAGTGATGCCCAAGGAACTTATAACCATGCAATGGGATACTGCCCTGGGGATGACGGGCAGTCAGATGGGATCTGCAGCAGTAAATTTTGTTGTCACTGAGTCATTGCCGGCTTAGCGTTTGTGTGACTCACTCCATTCTAGGCACCATAAGCTTTCTAGTGATTTTAGCATTTCAGAAAGCTAATACCTAAAGATCCACCTAAGTATGTTAAAAATGAGCAGGTAATAAAAGCTGCCAACATCAGAAGGATGAGCTGGTCAATAACCCCTGGAAGCCTTGATCCTTTAAATATCTCTAATGGAAAGGCTGGGGGGAGTTGTCTTTCACCCCAAAGACAGGACTAGGAAGGGGAAAGAGAACTTAGGCTCATTTTTTTCTACCTTGTAAGAGGGTCACAGTCTTGCTCTTGGGGTCTGAGAACGCGTTCTGAGCAGAAAAAGAGGATGAAGAGCTGCCCCACAACCCCTGCAGACAGCACACACGCATTCACCACAGATGCTGTCAAAAATCCAAACAAAGAAAATAATGTCTCTGAGCCTCGTCTGTGGAGAACAAGGGTGCTGTCCTGTGTGTGTGGGACACTGGGGCTGTATTCCGCTGGGTAAAGGATCTCAAACAAGCCTTTGATTATGACTGCACAGCCCCTTGGGCCACCATTCCAACAGCCTCCTCTTTGGGCTCTGTTCCCACCAAAGCTCCCTGCTCTGGTCAAATCCTCAACACAACGGTTGGAGGGGCTATTTTCACATTGTCCCCTGTCCTCTGGGCACCAATGCCACTCTTTGCTATGGCTTGTGAGGTCCCATGGTGTCCGCCTTTCAGCTCTGGTCAGGGTCACCGTGTACTTCTTCAAATATACGAAGCATGCTCCTACCTCCTGTCCACCAATTTCTATACTGTGGTTCTTTTTATTTTTTCATAATATGTATTACCTCTCAAACAAATTATTTGGTAAATCTGCCTATCTGCCTCTGCTAGAAAGTAAACTCTGATTTTGTCCATACATGCATCTCAAGTGCCTGAGACTCAGCAGACACTCCCTGGACTCGCTTGTTGAAGAGAGGTTGGGTCAAAGCATGGCTTGCCTTCGCTCTTCTTTACCTCTCTCTTTTGCTCTTCACGCAAAAGGTACCAGTGTTCTGTGAGAAGTACGCTGGTGAAAAGTCTATACGCTTACAGTTGAGGGCTAGACTGACCTTTTTACCAATCCTAGCTCTCATTCACCACCGGGTGATCCTCAGCAGTCACACCACCTCCTTGAGCTGCACTGTCCTCACATAAACAGTGGAAGCAGCCAGGCAGGGTCAAACGTGCTGGCAACTCCCCTGAGGGTCCTGAGGTGAGAGGACTCACTGGAGCCCGGGAATTCGAGACCATCCTGGATAACAACTTTGTAGGCTCTGTTTTTTAACAATTAAACTTTATTATACAACCCAACTAGTTTACACAAGAAGGAAAAAAGGTTAAAGGGAAAAAAGAGTGAACCTTTTGGTATCCGTTCCACGGGACGGTTCTTAGGTGTCTCTGCCCTGTGTGTTAGTCTAGCCTGTTCACTGATCTTCGTGCACTCAAGCCCAGTCTGAACCTGTTGCTGCTCTCCTCCCCGCCTGCCTGTGTCACGTGGGAAGGGTGGTCTCCTTCTCCCGTTGAGGGTCAATTAGAAAAACAATAGTCCAGATGGGGTCCCCAGGTCTGCTTCCTGAATTCCAGGCCCAGGATGGCTCCATTCAGTCTGTCACAAGGTATTCATGGGGTGTCCCAAGGGTAAAGCCCGCCAAGATTACTTTCTACCTGTGACAAAGCTTAATCTTCCCCACACAACTTAGTGAGTCCCTAACTCAGGAACAAACAAACACAAAATACAACAAGGAAAAAGATGAGGCTAACCGCAGTGCCTACTCACAAGCACCTACGGAGCTAATACACACAAAGCGCTTGACGCAGGAGAAAGCACAGAGCTCAGTATTAGTATTAGATGTTTGAACAGTTACTTTCTCCCTTCAAACTCCCCACCAAGTCTCAGGATTAAGGGCACAATCAGGAAGAGCAGGAGGATCCGGCTTTCCCTCTGTGTCTGTGTCCGTGCACTCCAATCCTTGGCTCCACCCACTCCAATCCTTGCCGGCCTTCCATCTCCCCCAGCTCATCTCTGCATAGAGCTTATGCCGCTTCGAAAGTTCCAATACAAGGACTGGCAAACTTTTTCTAAAGTTCCTAACAATGAGTAAAGTTTCTCCAAGCTGTTTTCTTTTTCTTTTTCTTTTGTTTTTTGTTTTTGACACTAGGTCTCTCTGTGTAACCCTGGCTATTTGAGAGCTCACTATATAGACCAGTCTGGCTTTGATTTTTTTTTTCCCCCAGAGATCTGCCTGCTTTCCAAGAGCTGAGATTAAAGGGATGTGCTACCATGTCCAGCCTCAAACTAAAATAAATAAATACAACAATTTTATTATATTCTGAGAATTTCATACATATATACAATGTACCTGGATCACACTAACCCCTCTTCTCCCCCTAACTACTCCCAAATTCACCCCACCCCTCCCAATTCTATGTCTTTAAAAAAAAATCCATGCCCATTTGCATGGGCATGCGGGCGTGGTCAACCCACCAGGGACCACACCTATAAAGAAAGCTTCCTCTCCCTCCTCCTCAGCTAGGCTGGGCTGTTGTGGACTGGCTTGATCTTGTGCAGGTCTTGTGTAAGCAGCCACAGCAGCTGTGAGCTCATGAGTTGAGTACAGTACCCTGCTGTGTTCAGAGAAGACTGTTGCTCCCGCTCTGACTCCTGGCTCTCAGGGTATTTTTGTCCCCTCTTCTACAATGTTCCCTGAATGTTGTGGGGAAGGCGAGTAGAACACAGGTGAGATGAAGGAAAAAGGGGGAATAATGGGAGGAGAGTTTAGGCAGCAAATACTTTTGACTTTGTAAACATGGTCTCTGTCACAACTATTCACTGTATCACTACAGTACGAAAATAGCCATAAATACCGCCATGAACAAATGGGTGTAGCTATCACAATAAAATGTTATTTACAAGTACAGACATTACACCAGATGAGGTTCGTGGGCAACAGTTGTTGTTCTTCACCTGTTCCTCCCTTAATACTCAGCCTGAACCACACATCCTCCGAGAAGCCATCTTTTGTTGACTCTAGTCAGTTAGTTCTGAGTTCTCCTGTGGTACACCATCCCACATCACCCTTTGAAGCCCCTAGGACAATCTTAAATTAGCTCATCTGTTAATTTGTTCAGTTGTTTGTTGTATTTGCTTTCCCGTCCAGACTATGTAACAAGAGATCATGGTTATTTTCTCTTAATGTTTGAAAAACAGAACAACAAAGAGGTTTGTTCTGGCCTCTAAGAACCTCTCTAACTGCTGCAGACACTGGCCTACACTAAAATGTCTGTGCCGCGGGAAATAGGTAAACCTGCTGATGCTGCTTTCTCCGTGCTTTGGCCAGGGCTTATGTCAGACCGTGGGTGAGGAGATCCAGTACCTGATGGACATAGTACTCAAGGTCAAAGAGGGCGGCGACCTTCTCCTCTAGGCTGGAGCTGGAGCTGTTGAACTTGTTTATCAGCCGAACCATAATCTGCATGTCAGTCTCCAGAACCACATTCAGCTCTTCAAACTCCTTCTTCAGCTCCTCGATGGGGCGGAACAGCCGCTTTACTGAGGCCTGCCTTGCCTAAGGAGAGCAGCAAAGACATAGTCAATCCAAGGGGCTGGAGATGGCTCCCTAAGGTCCATGTAGTTAGTCTGCCGGGGATGCGGATGCCCAGCCTTACAGAACTGCCGTCCTGACCGGGGATCTGATCTGTTGGAACAGAAACATTGGTGCTTCCCAAGAGAGTCAGAGAAAAAGCCACTGGAGTCTACCCATGCAGGGCTCTGTCTGAACACACACCTAGGGCTTTCCCAGGCACGCTTATGTATGTCTGGAAGAACTGAGTCTTCTTGGTGCCACCATTGAGGTCAGGGGAGCAACCTCTAACCTCAGGGGACACCCGGAGTAGAAGGTAAGAGGATCTGTAGCATGGTTCTCTATCCTCCACAATCAGAATTGTGGGAGAGTCGCAACCCTGGCCTTCCACTGTCCAACACAGTCACAGTCTACGGAAACCCGGATGTAGCAAACTGTGGGGAAGAGCTGTCAGAGCAAGAGCAATTTACCGATGAAAATTAAATCACTGTCATTACTGTCAATCCAACCACAGGTGTACAATTTGTTCAACTGTTTGAAATGGCTAAATTACTGTATGTACTATACTCAAATCTCAAACAGTTTTCTCTCAATCTTCCCCACCCCACACACAGAGAAAGATTTTAAAAATGAAGTTATGTTGGAGGCGAATAAAAGACTTTAATTGGATATTTTATACATATGGCACTCTGCTTTCTTCCCAATTTCAGTGGATAGTGCTTATAAAGAGAGTCTGAAAGGTTGCAGTGGTTTATGTATCTATCTTACAAGAAGAATTAAAAGACATGGGTATTTATAAAAAGCAGAATGATGAGCAGTTGTCAGCACCTAATTACTCATCTATTACCTATGGTTTCTCTCCCTGGTATAAGTATTCTATAGAAACACCAACCAAAGGTATGAATCACCCTCTCTTTAAAAAGATGCAGCTACAGCACAGTTATCACATCTATGAGGTACCACACTCCAACTCTGGGCTAAAACCCTGTGGGATGCTCTTGCAAGTCTCAGGCAGAGGTCTCTGAATAGGGAACAGAGCCAGCAAAGAAGTCTGGGGTCATGTCTTAGACCCAGGCAACAGTGGAAGCAATAGACAAGGGAGCAACACAACAGACCCCTGAGCTCTCAGGCAGATCTCTGGGAGTTCAAGGCGAGGCTGGTCTTCCTAGCGATTTCCAGGACAGCCAGAGTTACATAGTAGGAGCCTGACTTGGGGGAAGGAAAAAAGAAAAGAGAAAAAGGAAAGAAAAATGACTTCTGCCTCATAAAGATGGTGGTTCCTGGCTCTAAAAAAAGACCTGTTAAAGGAGGGGGAAAAAAAAGAAGAAAATTTAGTCTGAAATAATAATAAGCTCACAGGAAATTATAAAAATAGAATACTCATGTACTCTTTACGCAGCTTCCCCCAATAGTAACATCTTTTATAATGAAAATATAACATCAACAGCAAGAAAAGGACACAGGTACAATAGGTCTTATAATGTAAGTCTTAAATAGTTCTTATAATACAATGTAAGTTTTATATTGTATATACATATACATACTTGCAGGTATATTGAGTGTATATGTGTATCATTCTACAGTTTTTTATCCAGGTTATAGACTTACGTAGCCATCAGTGCAATCACACTGCAGAACTGTTCCACCCTACTGAGGAACCCACTGTACAAGCTCTTTATAGCCACATCTCGTGCTCCCACTGAGTCCCATCCTGAAGCCCTGATAACCGCTGGTTTTTTTCCTCCAGCTCTGTAATTCTGACATTTGGGGAATGTTATATAAATGGAACCACACAGATTGGCTTTTTTAAGATTGGCATTTTTTTTTCACTAAGCATAATGCCCTTGAGATCTACCCAAGTTACTGCACACACCAAGTGTTCATTTCTTTTTATTGCTGAGTATCTCATCACATCTGTACAGTTTGCTTAATCATTTACCTGCTATAGGACATCCAAGCTGCTTCTAGGTTTTGGCTACTATGATAAGCCTGCTCAGCAGGGGAGACGGCTCCGTTGGTAAGGAACTTGCTACAGGATCCTGACAACCTGAGTATGACCCTGAATCAGGTGGAAGTGGGGAACCAGTTCCTGAAGGTTACACTCTGACCTCCGCATGTCCACTGCAGCATGTGCACACCTACGTGCTCTCTCACATACATATACACAACAAATAAGTGGAACTGACATAAACATGTGAAACCTACACACAAATTTTTGGTTAAACATACATCTTACTTTCCTATGATAAATTCATATAAGCACAATTACTGGCTTATATGATAAACTATGGTTTTATTAAATCTATTAAACTGTTTCCTAGAGGGTATGTACTATTTTACATCCCTATATCTTCACCAGTATTTAGTACTATCATCATTTTTATCTCTTAAGAAATATTTACTAGTATCTCTTTATATATTTAATATGCATTTCCTATAATGGCTAATGATGTTAAGTAGGTTTTCATGGCTTATCTGCCATTCACATATTCTCTTTGGCAAAATGTTTTTTTTTTTTTAACTATTGGGACTCTGAGAGTTGTTGATATATTCTAGGTAAAAGTCCTATGTTGGGCTGAGTATATACTTCAA
>OU015744.1:49702737-49723854 GCA_907169655.1 Acomys percivali | reverse complement strand
TCAAAATTAACAGTGAAGCCAGATGCGGTGGCCCATCCCGGCTCTTGGGAGGCTGAACTAGAAAGCAGGAACTGATGGCTATCTGGGCTACACAGCGAGATCCATACCAGCCTGGACTGTAGAGTGAGGCTCTACATTAAGTAAGTAACATCAACGATTCTTTAAAATAGGGCTAGACTGAGACCGGCAAGATGGCTCAGTGGATAAGGGTGCTTGCCACCAAGTCTCATGAATTCAGTCCTCAGAGTCAAGGGAACCACGTGGTAGAAACAGAAAACCAACTTCTACTCTAAGTCAGTTGTCTGCTAACTTACACACACATAGACACCTCTCTCTCTCTCTCTCTCTCTCTCTCTCTCTCTCTCTCTCTCTTTCTCTCTCTCTCCCTCTCTCTCTCCTCTCTCTCCCCCCGCCCCCCTTGTTCTCAACTTTCCTAAGGCCATGACCCTTTAATACAGTTCCTCATATTGTGGTGACCTCCAACCATAAAATTATTTTGTTGCTACTTCATAACTGTAATTTTGCTACTGTTATGAATCGTAATATAAATATCTGCTATACAGGATATCTGAGATGTGGCCCACATGTTAGGGGTCACTAAATAAATGTACTTTAAATTTTTAAGAAGGGTTGAAGATGTAGCACTGTAGTACATATAAGGCCGCAGGTTTCATCTTTAGCACCAAAAAGAAGACAAATTCATAAAGTGACAGAAAGGGTGAATGACAGCAGCAAAAACCCTTCATGTCAGAGAAACTCAGAAACCTCACAACATTGAGAGCTCAGTAGGTAAAATTCTAGGAGCTGATCCACATTTAGGAAGGAATGTGACCAAGGGAGGAAGTGCTCGTTTTATGCCAGGTTCTGTGATAAGGAGCCGAGCAGGGTGGAGACTGCTCTGCTCTTGGGTAAGGGGTTGTGGTTTGGTTTGTTTTTTAGTTTCTTTCTTTCTTCCTTTTTTTTTTTTTTTTGGTTTTTTGTTTGTTTGTTTGTTTTGTTTTTCAAGACAGGGCTTCTCTGTGTAGCCTTGGCTGTCCTGGACTCACTTTGTAGACCAGGCTGGCCTCAAACTCACAGCGATCCACAGCCTCTGCCTCCCAAGTGCTGGGATTAAAGGTGTTTGCCACCACGCCCAGCCCCTAGACTCACAGGAAGGAATTGGCAGCATGTGTGAGGCCCTGTGTTCAATTTCCAGCGCCACATACATTGCTGACAGTAGCTCATATTCCTGTAAGTCCAGGTCTCACGAGGCAGAAGCAAGAGGATCTGGAGTTCAGTCGGCTACACGGAGTCTTAGGATAGCCTGACCTTGTCTCAAAAAAAAAAAAAAAAAAAAAAAAAAGGCTTGTAACATTAAAAAAAAAACAACTGCTGGTATACTGATAGAAATTACATTAAAGATACATATTTTACTATGTTGAATTTTAATTCTATTTATTGAAGTCTTTAATTTACCTGCACCATTGTTCATCAACTTTTGACTTTCAGTATAGATCCTATACTGAAGGTCTATGCCTTCTTGACTTTATACTTAAATATTTTATTTTGGGGAGAATATAATGGAATTTATGTTTTTTATTTTAATTTCCAGATATTCATAACTAATCCATGTAAATACAACTGAATTGTGTTGGTTTCATATCCTGTGACCTAGCTGTTTTTACTAGTTCTAGTAGGATATTTTGTTTATTAGGTGTTCTTTGGGATTTATGCTTAATCTGTGTCACTTGAAAATAAGGAGAGCTGGGCTTGTGTTCTGTTTGTTTTTTCCTTTTCCACTTTAAATGCCTAATCTCTCTCCTCTTTTTCTTACTGACGTGGCTTGGATTGCTTTAAATGAGTGGTATATTAGTCAGGGCTCTCTAGAGGAACAGAACTTATTGAATGATTATTAATCTATATTTTATAAGTATATGGTAGCCATGGCGGCTCGCGTCCTTCCTGCCTGCGACCTTGGCTCTGCCATCTCGGACTGCCAACACTGGCCTTGTCCAGGGGCTCAGCACCACTCTCTGTCCTGAGGGAACCCGCAGGAGGCCCGGAACTCTGCAGCCTGCCATGGCATGTGCTTGAAGGCATCACACACTGTGCCACCAAAACAGTGACACACCCCCACTAACATTAGAGGGAATCAAGGACCGAGTTCAGTATGGCTTGAAACTCTATGACAGGATTGACTCAGAAAGCTCTCAGTAAATTCTCACTTTATGAAGGACCTGGGGGCTTAAGACAGTTTGGACCAAGTGGAGATTATTATGGCCAAGGAAGACGATTTGGGTTTGAAATTCCTGATGTAGATGCAGAGAAGTTAATGTGTCCACAAGAAATTGTAGATTGCATTGCAGATGAGGATGTGTATGAATAAAGTATCAGCGCCTTCTTCCTCACTGAGAGGACTCCAAGGACACATGATGGCATCGTGGCTGACCGATAGTGGTTCTGTTGGACTTGTATTTAAATTGTCTGAGCGTTTTTCCCTTTCAAAGTAAATCTATTACAAAACTAAAATTAAATAAATGTATATAAAATATATTTAGTTACATACTAACTATATGAATATTTTATAAATATATTTATATATTAAAATATTATGTATAGAAACACATTTATACAAATATATAAAGGGAATTTATTAGAATGACCTGTAGGCTGTGGTCAGAGGCAACAGTGGCTGCCTAGGAACAGAAGGCCTGAGAATCCAGTAGTTGTTCAGCCCATCAGGCTGGATGTCTCAGCTGGTCCTAAGTACACACTGGAATCCAGAAGACGCAGTCTCTAACGCTAGCGGAGGAATGGACTTGCTATCGAGTGCGAGAGCAAGCAGGCAAAGAGAGGGGCAGCTTTCTCCTTCTGTGTCCTTTATATATAGGCTGCCAGCAGAAAGTGTGGCCCAGATTAAAGGTGGACCTTCCTATCTCAAAAGATCCAGATTACAATTGGGTCTTCCCACTTCAAAGAATTTTATTAAGGAAAAAAGTCCCTCACAGGTGTGCCCAGCCACTTGGGTTTGTTAATTCCAGATGTAGTCAAGTTGACCAAGAGCAGCCATCACAGGTGGTGAGGGAATACTCTTGCCTTCCTCCTGAGTTCCCTGGCATAGACGGCCTCTCACTGTAAAGTATATTCAATATAGTTTTTTCCCCCATCAATCTCTTCATCAAGTCGAGGAAGGTTTCTATTCCTGGACTTTTTGAGTTTTTATCATAAACTGGTATTGACTTTCTGTCACATGTTCTTAATATCTCAATTGACATATGATGAGGTAATTCTTCTTCTTTAGCTGCCAACTAGTGGTTACCATTTGGGTTTTATGTTTTTGTTTGCGTGTGTCTGGTTTTTTTGAGTCAGCATCTTGTTATGCAGCCTGGTTGGCCTCAAATCCACAACCCTCTGTGCTGGGGCTACAGGTGTACACCACCACACCCAGTCTGACTAGATTTTGTTACATAGGAAAAAATGTTTGAGATAGTGTCTCTCTATGCAGCCCTTGCTGGAACTATATGTGTAGACTAAGTGGCCTTGAACTCACAGAGACCCCCTGCTCCTGCCTCCCGAGTGCTGGGATCAAAGGCCTGCACCAGGCTAGATTCAACTTTTCCTTTCTGTAATGAACCCCCTTCAGCTGTAGTGTTTCACTCTTTTTCTAAGTTACTGAACTTGACTTGTCTCTACCTTATTGGGGATTTTTGCATCTATATTCATGAGGACTGTTAATTCTGAAGAGTTTTTTCTTTAATACTTAGTTGGTTTAGCAAGAATCATAACAGCAACCTTATAAAATAAGTAAGGATCACTTCTGCTTCTGTTTTCCAGAAGAGACTGTTGCACTGAGGTGAGTGCTTTTCAGTGCTTGCTGGAAGCTAAGGTCTTCTTTCACGGACCATTCTCACTACACATCAGGCCTCCTCGATGGCTGCAGTGGTCTTCACGGGGTTTCCTATGGTTACGTGCAGGCAGCACATACTCGATCCCTTGTGTTGGGGGCGGGATTGAGAGCCATGAGTGCGATAACCAACTGCCCTACTGCTGAGCTGCACCCTCGGCACCAGGGTTTCTGAAACAGGGGTCTCTCTATGTGGCTCGAGGCTGGTCTTCCAGGTGTGCTTTCCTGCCTCTGCCTCTCATGTGCTGGGGTGGCAGGGGTACCAGCATGCCTAACCAAAAACTGAACTTTTGCTTGTGTTCAGGTCAACATGCCTTTCTACTTCACTGGAGACCTTCTCTTTAACACAAGTGTGTGAAGATATCCCCTCTCGCCCCTTTATGAGCAGAGAATAGTCTGTAAATTCAGTTCTTTTATTTGTTGAGGCTTCTTTTATAACTCAAGGTGCACTCTAACTTGAAAAGAAAGCATATTCTGCCACGGTTGGGTACAACTCTCTACAAATGTCATCATGTTATGGCTGTCACTCAGCTTTTTCGTGTCCTTTCTGATTTGCTTTTTTAGAAATTCTGAGAAAGAAATGTTGAAGTCTCTAAGTGTAAGTGTAGATTTATCTGTTTCTTCCTTTTAATTAAGGTTTTGCCTTAAGTACTTGGATTTTTGTTTTTTTGTTTTTTTTTCTAAGGCAGGGTTTCTCTGTGTAGCCCTGGCTATCCTGGAACTCACTCTGTAGACCAGGCTGGCCTCCAGCTCAGAGATCTGCCTGCCTCTGCCTCCCAAGTGCTGGGATTAAAGGCGTGGGCCACCACTATCCCCAAGCTGCCTCAAGAATTTAGACATAAAAATGTTTTAGGGCCTTACCCTTTTCTCATGATGTGACACTCCTCTTTACCTCTGGCCACTGCCTTCCCTTTGGAGTCAATCTGATGTTGATACAGCTACCATCACTGTTTAAAAGTAATGCTTGTGCAGTATGTTCCATTCTTTTATTTTCAACCTGCCTCCTTTACTATTAAATTTGATTGGGTTTCTTGTAGAAAGTATGTATTTGGGTTGTTAAAAATTCATTTAGTTAAAAAAAAGACTAAGAAACACAAAAATAATCCATTTAGTATAATGTTTTAATTGACAATATAATTTCTATTCTTTTATTTTCAATCTACCCCCTTTATTATTATATTTGAGTGGGTTTCTTGTAGGAAGCATATATTTGGGTTGTTCAAAATCCATTTAGTATAAAAAAGAATAAGAAACATTCAAAAATAATCCATTTAGTATAATGCTTTAGTTGATATACTATTCACTTTCAAGGTAATTATGAAATATTAGAGCTCGAGCCTGCCCTTTCTATCCATACGTGGGTCTCTGGGTAATGGGGCTTTATTTGTGCTTTGGTTGAGACTGTGTCTCTCTAGTCCAGGCTGGCTTCCTATCTCTGCTCTTTGACTTTTTTTTTTTTTTTAAATAGAACTCCATTTTGGTTTATCTACAGTATTTTCTGATTGTATCTGTTTTTAGCTTCATTTTAATACTGATAAGTATTGCAATATACCTAAGTAACTAATAAGCTACTGACATTGAGATCTTAAACTCTGAGTGAAATATAGAAACTAATTATGTCACTTCCTTCTAAAGTTGTCTTAAAATATTCTCAATGGGCATCAGGAAGTAAATCAGATGATGTCAACAATGTTTGCTTTGAGTAATCAATTTAATATTCAAAATGAGAATGATAACCTATTTCCCTTGCTTGTGTTCACTGCTCTTTCTCCCTCGCTTGGTCCCAGTTTCCATCTGCGTTCCTGTCCCACCTGCAGAATCTTTCAGTTGTCCTTTCACAGTACATACACTGGCAATACATCCCTCCAGTTTCCTTTATTTGAGAATTATCATAATTTTCTTTTTACTTCAAAAGGACACAGTATGAGCTATACAATTTTTTAAAAATTGGTTTTTTTCTCTTTGTACTTCTGAAAAATGCATCACATTTCAGCCCCTATGGCTTTCGATGCGAAATCACTATCCCTCGATCGCAGTTCCCTCAGATGCTGCTTCTCTCTAGCTGCCTTGAGATTGTTTTATCATTAGCTTTCTGAAGCTCTACTGCTCTGATCTGGACCTCGGGCTCCTCACTCAATCACAAGGAGTCCGTGTGGTTTCATGAGTCTGTGGTTTTGGGCCTTTCATCAAATTTGGAAATTTGTTACTCAGAATCTGTAACTCACTGTTCCTTTAACTTGTTTTTCAGTCCCATATTCTTTCCCCTCTCTGGAATTCCAGTGGCACAAATGCTGGACCTCTTGTCGTCCTACGGGTCCCCAACACTTGCTTCATTTTTTCCTCAATCTATTTTTAATCTAATCACACTTTATAATCTTATTATCTCTTTGTATTGATTCTCTTCCCTCAGACATATAATCTGTTATTGATCTAATCCAGTGTATTTTTGTTTTTTGTTTTGTTTTGTTTTTTGAGACAGGGTTTCTCTGTATAGCCATGGCTGTCCTGGAACTTGCTCTGTAGACCAGGCTGGCCTTCAGCTCACAGAGATGCGCCTGCTTCTGTTTCCCAAGTGCTAGGACTAAAGGCATGCGCCACCACCACCAGGCTCTAATCCAGTGAATTTTAAATTTTTATTTATTTTATTTCTCTTCCATACTTCTTATCTAACTTTCTATGAATTTAGTTATTCATGTTAACCATGGTACAAATAAATTAAATAGGAAATTCCAAATAATTCCTTCCTTAAAAATATTTTAATTTTATGTATTATAAGGGATATACATGGGCACATGAGTGCAAGTGCCCATGGAGGGCATTAGATCCCTCTGAAGCTGGAGCTACAAGTGGTTGTGAGCTGCCCAGTATGGGGCTGGGAACCAAACTTGGGTTCCTCTACAAAAGAAATTTTTTTCTTATTCTCTGAGCCATCTTTCCAGTCCTCCCACCAAAAAAAAGAAACAATCCCCCCCAAACCAAACCAAACCAAACAAACAAAAAAACCCTTAAGGTTTTATTTACACATTATTTTGAATAGCAAATTCTCATGCTATCTTGCTTTTTTATTTGCTACACACATGAACACCCCTTGACCAGCATGCTACATACATGCTACATATACCACTTACATACTAGAGAAGTCTTATTACAGTATACAGAATTACCTAATTTATTTTAGGAAAAGCATAGTATATTACAGCTCAGTGTTATACATGAGGAGTCTTAGTACACATTCTCCTTGGGAAGAGGAGCTATTGTAAATCTACATGGTCTGTGTGGTGGTTTGAATGAAAATGGCCTCATAGGTTCACAGGAGTGGCACTATTTGAAAGGATTAGGAGGTGTGGCCTTATGGGAGGAAGTATGTCACTGGGGGTGGGCTTTGGGGTTTCATAAGCCCAAGCCAGGCCCAGTGGCATGCTCTCTCTCCTTCCTGCTGTTTGTAGGTCAGGACGTAGATCTCTCAGGTACTCCAGCACTGTCTGCCTGTGCACTGCCATGTTTCCCAGCATGATGGTAATGGACAAACCTCTGAAACTGTAAATTAAATGTTTTCCTTTATAAGAGTTGCCATGGTCATGCTGTCTCTTCACAGCAATAGAACATTAACTATGCCTGTGTGTGTGTTTTGCTTCTTTGTTGATGCTTTGATTTGTTTCTATAGTGCTAATAATTACTTGTTAGGCAATTTTATGATACCTGCTTTAAAATATGTTACTAGGTTTCCAACTTTTGAGTCATCTCAGTGTTAGTGCCTAGCTTAGTCTGCTCAGCTACTATAAGAAAATACCATAGATTATTTTTAAATAATAAACTTTTATTCCTCACAGCTCTATAGACTGTGAAATATAAGCTCAAGTTGTTGGCCAATTTAATTCCTAGCTGAAGGATCCTTCCTAGGGTGCAGATGATAGAATAAGAAGGAAAGCTGATCTCTTTTCCTCCTCTTATGGAGAGCTACCCCACACTCATGGCCTAAGCTTAAGTACCCCAGCTTGTCCCTCAAAATAAGATCATATTGGGGGTTAGAACTTAAACACATGCTTTTGGGGAAAACATAAACATTTAACCCATAACAGCATCAGTTTACTCTCTCACCTAATTCAAGTTGTGGTTTTTCCAGGCTCTTAATTGCATGAGCAATTTTCAAGTATATGCTGAATATCTAAGGTGTTAAGTTACAAAACTTAATATTTTAATTCTTCTTCACCTTTTTTTTAGTACGTGGTCAATCACCTGCTAGTTTTTGTTTGTTTTGTGCTGATTCTAGCAAGTAACAGTTCAGTTTTCAGTGCTACTCTGGCCCGTCTCCTTCCTGTGTGACCTTCTGCATAGTAGTTTCTCAGCCTCTTGTGTGGATGTTGGCTGGTTTTTTGGTGGTGGTGGTTGTTGTTGTTTTACTGAAGATAAATGAAGGATTATGTCCAGGACTTCATTGACAAACTTTAACTGTTCAGATCTACTTTGTCCAAAGCAATGCTGGCCTCACCCTAGGCGGGAGGTGAAGACGTGGCTACTATCACTGGGCGCAGATCTTGGGAATGGAAGAACAGCTCCTCCTATTGGCCTCTACTAACACCACCCTTGTAGGGCAACTGATATGCTCACTGTGGGAAAGGAACAGTTGCTGCTGTTTGTTCACTTACCCAACTCACCACACCACAGAGGGCAGCTTTCTGTGGTCACTTGGGTGGGAATGGAAGGACAGACTCCCTATGCAGCCCCACTGACACCACCTCATCAGAGAGAAGTAACAAGCAGCCCAGGGTTCCCAGGCAGAGGTGGTGTTCAAGCTCCCCATCGGGTTTCTGCTCACACCACCCCAGCTCCACAAACAGTCTCCACGGCCGGGGGAGGGGTGTGTGGGTATGAAAGTGTGAATGTGTATGGTATGAAAGTGTAGGCATGTGTGTGTGTATGTGAGAGTGTGAGTGTGGTGTGTGTGCACCTGTTCACAACTTGCACACACGCCAAGAAGGAACACAGAGAGCAGCTACAGGCAGAGGGCAGACACACTGTCCTGCTCCCACCCGCACCACTCAGGTGAAGCAGAGCTCTGGCTCACACTGTCTAAGCTGCCGTCGTGATTGGGTGCCAGTTCAGGTTCCCCAGGTAATTTCCGCTGACTCTGGTACAGGGTTGCTGCCACCACCAAGCAGGAAGTACAATTCTAGACTCCCTTTCTCGTCTTCTACTGGTAATGAGTGTATATTTTATGGGGTGGTGGTCAGAGTCCTACGGTCTCTGGCAGAAGCATGACAGGTGCTGCCTTTTTTTTTTTTTCCTATAGATCATTCCTTCTCTAGCTGGAAAGAGAAGGTTTCTTCAGTGTTTTAGAATCTCTACTTAAGCCAGGTTTGACAGCACATGCTAGAACCTGGCAGGCTATGGCAGAAGTGTCACATGTTTGAGTCCAGCCTTTGACCCAGTGCACTCCAGGTCACCCTAGGCTGTGCACTGAGACCCTACCTTAGGAAACAAAAAGTCTTTTAAATTATCTAAAACCTGGTGGCATTTCAGCACCTGAAATTCTCCAGTGTCCAGGCTGGAATATTTAGGGCTAAAAGAAGACCCAAGAAAGACACCGTCATGTCATTCCTAAACCTCCAAGATCCCTGTCCAATCTACTGTTTCCTTAGTGGACACTTTCTTAGTGCACCTCATAGAAATTTCCATATTGCACCTATGGTTATAGCCATAGTTATCTTTAGTGGGAGCAATAGGGAATATGAGCTTTCTACAGAGTGAAAAGCTTAAGAAAGGCACACCTTTTTTTAAAAACAGTTTTCCAAGACAGCATTTCTCTGTGTATCCTTGGCTGTCCTGTACTTACTCTGTAGACCAGGTTGGCTTCGAACTCACAGAATTGACCTGCCTCTGCCTCCCAAGTGCTGGGATTAAAGACGTGCGCTACCACCACCAGGCTAAGAAAGTCATACTTTATAAATTCATACTTAATTCTTTTTACATCTATTTAATACAGTGTGTGTATCTGTATGCATACATACATGCATATCATAGCATATGTATATGTGTGTGCATGCATGTGTGCAGATCAGAAGACAAACTTGCAGGATTGAACTCAGGTCATCAGGCTTAATGGCAAGCATCTTTATACACAGACAATAGGGAATCTGGAATGACTTCTATGTTCCTTACAGACCACATGATACCCGGAGCAAAGGTGACAAGTGGGAAAGTCTGAAGCCCTGGCTGCAGGAACACCAGCCTTGAACCTAGGCTCCCAGACACAAGTGGCTCCTGGCCTCCCCTTGGCTTGTGGGTACGTTTGCTGGTCTTCACCCGTCTCCAGCCAACGAATGCAGCTGTACAATCCTGTGCATCACCTTCTTCGTGTGCTGCAGCTGTCATCCTGCCCCTTCCTTCTTACATATTTCACTGTTTTGTGTGTTACGGTGTCTCTCCTACATGTATGTATGTGCACCATGTACGCGCCTGGTGCCCACAGAGGTAAGAAGAGGGCATTGGATACCTTGGAACTGCAGTTACAAAAGGCTGTGAGCAGCCATGTCGGTGTTTGGGATCAAACTGGTTGCAAAGAGCAACAGGCACTCCTCGCCGCTGGGCCAGCTTTCTAGTCCTGTCCCTTCCTTCTAACAGGCATTCTCTGTGACAGACATGTGACTTTGGTAAGATAACTAAACACACAAAGGCTTTGGGGTTTGTAGTGGTGCGGCTTGGTTATTTGAGACAGTCTCTATACAGCTCAAGCTGGCCTGGAAATTTACCATGTATCCCTGACAATCCTAGACCTTAAATAATCTTCCCACTCTAGCCTCTAGTGTGCTAGGGTTGTAGCACTGGGATTACAGGTGTGGTCACTGTGCTTGGACCTCATACTTCATTTTCAAATATCTCTGTCTTGACTGTTGTTGGAGCTGCAAATACACAAGTGTTTTCAGATGTGCAAGGTCCTTGCTGACTTTGATGTCATGTTCTACTGATTAGTATATTGACTTTTTGATATCTGATAAGATCCACATCTTGGGTTAGGATGTGATTAGTTTTGTTAGATGGTATTGAAAGGTAACAGCTGGCTGCCTCATTGGGCTCTGAGGATAAATATTAGGTAATACATATAAAGACTCAAATGTCATTAATCCATTGCCCCAGCCTCCTGAGCACTGAGTAACGGTGTGTGTCATAACATCTGGCTTTAGCACATCCTAAACAGGCCAGCGCTGGCTCCACTATAAAGGCTCATTAGTCTCAGAAGCACTTCTCAGGAGTCTAAAGGATTCCTGGGACCCACACTGTAGAAAGAGAAAACCAGTCCCCATAAATTGTCCTCTGCCTATGCACTGTAGCATGCACTCCACCCTACAAAATAAATATATAAATGTTAGGTCTGAAGGACCTAAGCCATTTTGAACTAACACGCAAACTTCCAAGGACCTAATGCTGCCCTTTTAAGCTTCTCCCACTATTCAAGGGAAAGGGCAAAGTGACTGTGAGAAAGAAAACAGGAAGGAAGAGCCTGGATCTACAAAGCAGCTGTCAGAGGAAGCTCTTCCAGGGCCACTGGGACTCGCCTGGGAACACAGATAGAGCTTGTGGTACCCTGGGGTTATGTGAGTCCACGATCCAACTCAACACAGTATTTCTTCCGTGAGCTATATCAGTGAGCCCTCCCAAAAGCTAGGGGCACTGCTTTCCGCTCCGATACCTTAGTCTGTGCCGAGATTCAGGGCGAGGGGAACTTCAGTTGTCCTCTTTATGCTTAAGAAACTGGAGGACCCAGTTTTTAAGAAGACAAATATTCAGACATCCTCCTTTCTTGTCTATCTCCTTATTTAAAAATTTTAAGGTTTATTTTTATTTTATGTGCATGAGTGTTTTATTTGCCAGTATGTCTGCACTGTCTGCAGAGGCCAAAAGAAGGCGTTAGATGCCCTGGAACTAGGGTTACAAACAGCTGTGAACTGCCACATGGGTGCTGAAAACTGAACCCAGGTCCTCTACAAGAGCAGACAGTGCTTTTAACTACTGAGTCATCTATCCAAGTCCTCCCCTTTTGTTTTGATTTTGATTTTTATTTTTTAACAGGGTTTCTCTGTGTAGCCCTGGCTGTCCTGGAACTCAACTCTGTGGACCAGGCTGCCTTCGAACTCACAGATCTGCCTGCCTCTGCCTCCCAAGTGCTGAGATTAAAGGCTTGTGCCTCCGAGCCCAATTTAAAAAGAAAAAAAGGCAAATTTGTGTCTACTCCTAACCTAGAAAAACAATCAAACAAACAAACAAACAACAAAAACAGAAATGCTCTAACTAGTTTTTAAAGATAACATATAAAGGGCTTTTCTTTTAATTTGTCATAAATCACTATTCCATGCCTACTACAAAAGCTTCCAGGTAAAATCATTCTTTCCTGGCAAAAAAATACAAAGACCATCACATACCTGCTCGTCCTTTGAACTCTCCATCTCTGCTCCCTCCTTGAGTTTGGCCAGCGCACTCTTGAGGTCCTGAGATGTGTACGTGTTGGTGTTGATGTCCAGCCTGTCCACAGAGGAGCCGAGTCAGAAGGGATGCACTTCTCCAAGAAAGACGGTGACTGGCACCCAAGAAGCTTGGCCCGGCCAGACCTTACTATTAGTACACTTCCACTGCTCTGTCTTACGGCAGCTAGGATCCAATTCAGTAACTGTACCTGAAGCCAAAATGGGCTTTGCTAGTTTGTTTGTTTTTTATGAGACAGAAGGACAAGGCCAGGGCAAACAGAGGCTGACCCTGGACAGGTCTGCAGCCTGCTGCTCGAGCAAAGCATTCAGACGCTGAAGTAACAGGCATTCTCCTCTATAAACTTTTGGGAAGCAGAGCAACATGTTCCAGACTTGATTTGAGAGGCCAACGTGTCTCACGGCTCACACACTGAAGTCAGTGTTTGAACACACAGGTCTACGTCGCTCTAACAACAAGCAGATTTGAGACACCCAGGAGTAGAACCAACAACCACCTTCTATGGTCATCTCCCAAGAGGATGGAGCAATGGAACCAACATGGCAGTAATGTCAGAACCCGCAGAGACTAGAGAGTTTCCTCCCACACCTCCCTGCAGCTGATCAGTTTCAGCCATCATCTTGACTGGAGAGGGAGCTTCTTGGGTGGAGAGAAGGTGAAGTCTCAGCTCAGCTGAGGGAACAGAGGCAAGAGCAGGGGTGGCACAGACAAGTGGAAGTGTGCCGCCATTTAGCCAGACTGCTCAGCTGTGCTTAGGTCAAAGATGAGCAGGATGTGTTTTGTTTGTTTTCTTTTCCTTTCATAACTGAGATCTTACTGGTTGAGAAGCAGAGTACACTGTTCATCAAAGTTACCAATGACTGATACTCAAACCTGACAGAGTCTTCGCTAACTTTACATTCCTCCACCAATCAGCAGCATTTGCACAGCACCCTTCCCTTCTTCTAACTCTGCTGCTATTTACTATGCTCACCTGACTCCTCATTCCTCCTCCGTCTCTTTAATGATTCCTCATCTTCTAGCTGAACCATATATACTGGAATGCCTCACAGTTAGGTCCTGAACAACCTTTTTTCTATCTCTGGAGTAAGACATTAAATATTTATCTGACAGTGAGGCCCGCACTAATAGCTTTAGCTCAAACCCCTCCCCTGGAACAGCAGGATCTTATACAGTGACCTGTGAGGGTTAATCCTGATTTCATGGTTACTTTTAAACTTGATTTCATGAAGAAATACCTAGGGGGGGGGGGTCCTAAAGCATACCTCTGAGTGTTTCTGCAAAGGAATTTCTAGTGACAATTAGATCATGAGGGCTCTGTCCCAGCCAAGGGCTCAGATTCTGGACAGATTCACAATCAATGACATTTGGGAGAGGTGATGGAAGATAGAAGGCAGACCACTGTGAGGGAGAAGGTAGGTCACTGTGAGGGGGCCATGTCCCAGGGGCTATGTCTGCCTGCCGTGATGGTGTGGCACTTGTGAAACTTTGAGCCCAAATAAGGAATTCCTTAAGTTCCCTCTCTCAGTGTGTGTGTGCTCCCCGCACCAGGGAAGCTGGCTAGTGTGTTAACTGACCTATCCTTCTCTGGTCTCAGATGCTTTTTGCTAAGAACAACGACCTCTATTCATTCGCTTATGGAACTGGTTTGGTACATGACATGTACGCGGCAGCTAGGGGCCAATACGCAGGGGTTGGCTGTGCTTCTATCTTTCCACCATACTGATCCAGGGGATAAAACTCAGGTTATCAGACTTAGCAAGAAGTCCCTCTACTCTCTGAGCCAGCCAGCCAGCCCATCCAAGTGAGTCTCAGGTGCTTAACACATACCTCACACTTATTTAATAAAAAGCATCACTTATAATACTTGTCTTTAAAATTCTGATCCAACTGTGACTTTTCTATTTCAAAAAAATAACACCTTTAAGCAACCAGAGGCTTCACTCTCAAAGAGGCCTTACTCCAACCTCTACACCCAGTTCTTCAGCAAGTCCTTTAGCCACACTTCCAAAGTAACTTGCTTTCTTTCCTTTCTTTTTTTTATTTATTTATTTTATTTATTTATTTATTTATTTATTTATTTATTTATTTATTTTTTTTGAGACAGGTCTCTCGGTGCAGCCTTGACTGTCCTGGACTCACTCTGTAGACCAGGCTGGCCTCAAACTCACAGGGATCCGCCTGCCTCTGCCTCCCGAGTGCTGGGATTAAAGGTGTGTGCCACCATGCCCGGCTCCAAATTAACTTCTAAAGTCACCCACTGTCCATTAGGCTACCCTGGGCCTAGTTACCACTGCACCTTGTCTGATCTACTGAAATGGCATGCTGGTGGTTCCCGCTGCTTCTTCCCCTATTGGTAGTCTCTTACCCAGACACTACGGTTATTTGTTAGGCTGTACTGAGTCACTCTCCTCCAAAAAACGCTCTAGTCTATTCTACTATTACTAAAGGTGAAGGAAGAGCATTCAGAACGCTCTCCCTTAACGCTCTGCACACTATGTGCCACAACCCACATCCATCGATTCTCTGTTTTTTCTCGCCTCTCCCCTCTCACCCCTCCTGTTGCTCCCCCCCCCCCCCCCCCTCCCCCCCCCCACCCCCGCTTTCTCTCCTTTCAAAGCTGAGGACCGAACTCAGGGCCTTGTGCTTGCTAGGCAAGCACTCTATCACTGAGCTAAATCTCCAAGCCCGACTTCTCCATTTTCATCTCCTATGTCTCTAACCACCTGAATCATTTCCTGTTTTTCAAACCTGGGGCTCTTTTTGCTCCATCTGCCTGAAATGCTATAACCCCCAAGCTCACAAACCTAATTCTTTGTAGGATTTAAATTCTCTTTCTTTAGCTTTTGCACAAATACGTTGATGAGGCCTTCCTTACCGAATCATCCTACCTAACAACATGGTCTCCTACAGAGACTCATTACCGTGCCTTATTTCTTCCCTTGAACTTATTTTAATTTGTAATTATCTTACTCATATGTTTATTTATTTATTTATTTTTTGGTTTTATGCCAGCCAATCTCAAGGCCTCCACTCACCTTATGGAGGCTACCACTTCATCTGTCTTACTATTTCTGCAGTGCCTGTCACACCGCATTCAGTAGGTCTTTGTGAAATGAACTAGTACAGCAGGTAGACAGGTTGTCCTTGGCTCGTCTCTTCACTGTTATGCCGTACTGCAGCGTGGCAAATGCCCAACCCAAAACGGCACAACTCAGATGGAGCAGAGTTTGTCCTTCACTCCTCTAGCACAGAAGGAAGTTTCAAAGAAGATTTCAGGGCAAAGAGATGTTTGCTCTATGAAGGTGTGGACAGGATGTAGAATAAAACTTTTATGGTTTTTTTATACCTAAAAATATACTTGAAGTCAGGCAATACCCAGGGTACCCACGGGGACAACCCTAAGGCAGAGTCTCTTGGCCAGGCCAAGAGCCCAACAGGCATCGTAGCTCTAAGCAGCAGGCGGCAGGACTGGAGGAGCGGCTCAGCCCCCTCATCTGTCTCCTGCACCGTGGTTGACCAGCTCATCTGAACAAGCTGCTAGAAAGTTGCAGGCCTTGTCTTCCAAAGCACACTAACCAGATAACCAGAAACCTGTGCCAATCCCAGGATGCTGGCAGCCTCTGTTCCCAGGCTACTGCTGAACAGCCAGGAAGATACATGAGGTAGGGTGGGGCTCTGTCCAGGAAAGTTGTGTTGTAGCAGCTGAGAGAGAAGCAGAAATGGCCAGCATATCTTGGAGGCCAATCTAGGGCAAAGCTCTCAGGAACAGTCCAACGGAGAAAAGCAAAAAGGAAAGGTGGGAACTAGGAAGGCTTTGCCCTAAAAGGAGCAAGGACAACATAGGAAGTGCTCCTACTGATGGCCTGCAGGCAGGGGGTGGAGATGGCATACAAAACACCAAACCAACAGCTCCAAATTAATCAAGTTCCTAGGTCAGCATTCTTAAGACAAGGACTCTGGTTTTTCCATTCAAAAATAAGAATTAGACTAGATGCGAGAGAAGAGTTCAAAGTACCTTGATACACTGAAGTGTGTGTGAAGTGAGTGTGCATGCAGGCTTCCTGGAAATGGAAAGGTTAGCAGGCTGTACCACAATATCTGGTTATTCCTATGTGACTGAGACAGGAGTAACTATGATTTGGAGTGCTGAAAGTCAGGCCTATATACAGAGATAGAGAGGGGGAAAGAACTTCCTGTGTCTTAACGCACATTAGAATCTTCTAAATGTAAAATCTTCGCGTGTGTGTGTGTGTGTGTGTGTGTGTGTGTGTGTGTGTGCGCACACGCGCGCGCGCGCACGTGTATGTAAAATCTTCTAATTAACCACATCTGACACGGGGCGAGTGCAACGAGACTGAATGGGCTCATGGATCATAAATGACCTATGTCAAGGAAACAGGTCCAGAAATCTCTGCCTACCATGCCTGAGTTTCCTTACCTCTCAATTCAGAAAACACCAAGCAAGGAAACTTGTTAATTTAAGGCAATTAAAAGGAAAAATAGAAACTGTTAATTCTCTAAAATCAAATCTCTCAAACTGGTTATTAAAAAGTTAGGAAACCTATAACCACTGGGAAATGTGTTAAAATCTACTCACATGCTATGAGAAAACCTATTTTAACACTGACTAACGAGAGGAAAAGTTAGTCTGAATTAAGGACTTTTAAAGGCAATTTTATTGTTCACCAAGGAAGTATCACTGCAAAGCAGAAGGCCTAACAGGCTGTTTTAATGAGTAGATGACTCATCTGTAATCAGCGCATTAATTGTTGGGATTCAAATGGGTGCTCTTAAAGTACCGGGGAAACAGCTTCACTTTTAAGGAAGGTTAAGCATTCCCCCTACAGCCTTTTTAAAAGCATCTATTTGCTTTGCAAGATATTTCTTTCCAAAGATTGTGGAAATAAACTTCTGTAAAACCCTGACAATTGTATCACAGATTCTACAGTTAAATTTCAAATAAAAATTATAACATACATAGCTGGATGTGGTGGGCACATTTTTTTTATTTTTTATTTTTTAATTTTTTTTTTTTTATTTTTTGGTTTTTCGAGACAGGGTCTCTCTGTGTAGCCTTGGCTGTCCTGGACTCACTTTGTAGACCAGGCTGGCCTCGAACTCACAGCGATCCGCCTGCCTCTGCCTCCCGAGTGCTGGGATTAAAGGCGTGCGTCACCACGCCCGGCGGTGGGCACATTTTTATTCCTAGCACTCAGGAGACAAAGGCAGATCTTTGAGTTCAAGGCCAGCCTGGTCCACAGAGCAAGTTCCAGGACAGCCAGTACTACACAGAGAAACTCAGTCTTGAAAAAGAAGAAGCAATTCACACCCATGAATCTGCGTAGCTTTGCTAGTATTTCCAAGTCAATGTCACCACTCAGCCTCCTAGGCCCTGGGATCAATACAGTACCTTTTGCCTTTTTTAAATCCCTTCCAATTAGCTTGGAATTTGTCTTCTTGTTGGAGTTTCACCTCTCTTGCTCCAGTCTGTAGATTCAGTCGCACATGGGATCCTGCAGGGACAGCCTGACCTGAAAGTCAAGAAGAGAAGAGTTGCATGGGGTACAGGAAGCTTGGTGGGGCACTGGGTGCAACAGCTAGCATGCCAACAGGACTGAGGCTTCCCGAAGAGCAGGTTGCCACATCCAGTTTACCTCTTCAGTCCAACGCGCTCTCTCCTAACCCCACACTCTACTCACACCGACTCCTTTCACTGTTATAACAGAATCTCCAAGACACTAGGGCAAGGAGGTCAAAGGACCAACATCTCAGATCAACATCTGCTTATTAGGATGTGATCATGAAGTCTACTTTGTGTCTTCTGTGAATTTAGCTAATGAGCTTTGTTGTTACACACAGCAGGTAAATAGTGAGTAACTCCTCAGGCAACCATCAAAACACTGAGACACTGTTGTCTTTTTCCCTGACACGGTTCTTGTCCCTCCCTTGACAGTCCCACAGCATCCCAAGATATCCCAGAACGCTAGCAAGCTCTAGCTCATCACCCTCGTTGTCAAAACCAGGCTATTCTGCATCTCTTTTCCCTGATCACAGGAACTGTACATCTTCCTTTTGGATCTCCACAGCCTCTGTGCTAGAGTTTTGTGCATAAAATATGTGGGTTGTAACAATTATGAATAAGAAAAAAGAAGCTGCTGGGGATGGTAGAGCATGCTTTTAATCCCAGCACTCATGAGGCAGAGGCAGGCAGGTCTTTGAGTTTACGGCCAGCTTGGTGTACAGAAAGAGCTCCAGGGCTATACAGAGAAACCCTGTCTTAAAAGAAAAGAAAAAAAGGAATCTATGAAGGCAGCAAGACACAGCAAGCCATGGAAGCAGGCAGCAGAGCTAAAAGAAACTGAAAAACTACACCCACTTATCACAGAGGAACAGATCCATTAGCTGGGAAACCAAGCGTAGTGAGTGGATGGATGGGTTATGTGCATGCAACACACAAAGTACTCAGGGATAGTTTATGAGCAACTATGCTATATCACGTACTACAAATAGAACGGTATACTCATTCATTCAATCATTTACAGAAGATGGATTTACCAAGCAACTACACAGCAGACCACAATAACACCTTCTAGGAATACAAAAATGATTTTTCTTTAGGTTCTAAGAATAAGAAAATTATTTTAAAGATATTTCTCACATGTAACCCAGCTAGCTTAGAACTCACTATGTAGCCCAGGCTGGCCTTGAACTCTTGATTCTCTTGCCTGAGCCTCCTAACTGCAGGGATTATAGACATGTACCAAAACATCAAGCAAAAAGTTGAGCGTCTATGGCTACAGGATTGAACATTTCATAGAAAGAGCTTTCGGAAACGAAATTTTTTTTTTTTTTGAGACAGGGTTTCTCTGTGTAGCCTTGGCTGTCCTGGACTCACTTTGTAGACCCCCTCAAACTCACAGTGATCCGCCTGCCTCTGCCTCCCAATTGCTGAGATTAAAGGTATGCATCACCACGCCTGGCAGAAACTGAACATTTTTGAAGAAAAAATGATGCTTCTAAAACTGGGAGTGGTGGCACACATCTCTAATCCGGGCATTCAGGAGGTAGAAACATGAGAACTTTTCTGTAAGAACAAGAAGAAGGAGAAGGAAGGGAAGGAGTAAGGGAAGGAGTAAGGGAGGGAGGGAGGGAGGGAGGGAGGAAGGGAGAGAAAGATAGATGATCCTGGCACTTGGACTCAGCTTCTGCTTTCTCTGCCAGAGGACGGTCCTGTGTGTTGGCACTGATTTGATTCAGGAAACAGATGGAAACAGGCATGGCAGTAATGCCTGCAATCCCACCACTCACAGCCTGAGGATTTTGAGACTGAGGCTAGCCTAGGTACTCAGCGAGAATAAAGACACCCTGAGCTACATAGCACGATGTTTAAAAAACGAAGCAACAGTCTGAAAAGAAAATTCTTTGTAAGAAGAAAGCATAGCACAAAGCTCTCTCAGGATGATGTCAGGAACCCAGCGTCTAAGAGAGCACTGTCCCAGCAAGAGTCCACACTCCTCACCACACACAGGGCTGCAGTAGATCCCTGACTCCTCTCACCATCTGCCTCCACCCAGAGTACTAAGGAAACAGCACCCTGGGGTGTGCTGTCTCCATCCTGCCATCTACTGCAGTCAGGAGTGCTGCACCTCTGCTAACATACACAGAACCTACAGGACATCTAATGGTCCCCTGCTCTAAGGACAAGAGTATGTTCCAGTCAGAGTGGGGACTCCTTCCTCAGAGATGCTTTCTAACAAACTATGGCCAGGATCCACACTGGGGAAAAGGACCTACATGAAGGGACCCATGTGCAAAGACTTGGTCACAGAAACCGTGCACACAGTCACGGCCTGACCCACAGGACTGGTATGGCTGTACAACTCCTGCACTGCTGCTCGACCATGAAGCCTGGTGTCTTTTCCTGGAAGAGAAATAAAACTAATGAGCTAAGTGTGATAGCACATACATGTAAACTCAGCACTTGTGTAGCCAGCCTGGGCTACACAGTGAGTTCCAGGCCAGTATAGGTTGTAAAGTAAGACTATGTCACAAGAAAAATAAAAACAAAAACGAATGAAAATCCTAATGACCTAAGATGGTTTCAACAAGAGGTGAGGCTAAACACTGGCAAAGAGAGACATCTGGCAACTTCTATTCCGAACAGGTAATTCTTTAGTATCTCTCTCTCTGAACATATGAGGGGAGAGGCTATTTCATCCAAAGATACCTTAAACTAACAAAGCAAACAGCACAGTCCTTTCTGGATGTATACTGCAGAGATTTGAAACTCACAGAATAGCAGAGTTCGTTGCCGCTGTAACCCTGTCCAGACCGCCCTTGACATGCACCACTGCTTTGCCATCTCCGAAACATGTTCATGTTTTCTGCTATCTCTCCCCCCACTCTTGTTTTATGAGACAGGTCTTACTATGTAGCTCTGGCTGTCCTGGAACTCACTATGCAGACCAGGCTCACCTCGAGCTCACAGATCCGCCTGCTTCTGCCTCTCAAGTGCTGGGATCAAAGGCGTGTGCCACCATTGCCTGATTAATAAAAATTACTTAAAGGGAAAAGAAAAAAAAAAAACAAGAATAAAGACAATCTTTTCTCTATCTTTCCACAACTGCTTTTGTGCAGACTGTGACCATTTTTCATCTGGACACTATCGTAACTTCCCAAAAGCCTTTCCCCTACCTGCATGTGTGCGTGTGTGCATGTGTGCACGCATGTGTGTGTCTGTGTGTGCCTGTGTG